>OY728132.1:1737176957-1738394519 GCA_963277665.1 Viscum album | reverse complement strand
GAAATACAATCCCAACAGTAAAGTACAAGGAAAGGACAATAGGTACAACTAAAAAGACAAACATCTGGAAGATTCCTAATAGCTCTTGGATCGTCCACCACAGATCATACCTGAAGGGTAGGTACAGATAGCCTCCTCTGTGCTCCACGTCCTTCTGTCTCCTCCGGGTACTGACTCTCCGTGAGGTCCACCTCCGGGTACCGTCCGGTCCTCGTACACTCTGCCTCGGTCAGCGTTGTCCACGTCTGCATCTAACACAACGAGGTGCGGGCATATCCCGTGCATGGGTGAGTATAACGATACTCATTAGGGACCCTAAGACCCTCAAGGTCTCACAAAATTCACAAAGGATAAACCACAGTAGAAAGATACAAACACGATGTATAAACCAATCCTACTTAGGTATATTCCCATACATATACCTAATTTATCAATCACAGTCTATCTCCAACTCTCGAGCCTAAGCACTAACCAAATCCACAAAGGAATTAAATTCAATCACCACGATGATAATGGATGAAAGACATGACTCGGCTCACACAGGTATACATCTCTTGTATAGCGATAGAGATGATCAGATGTAGTCACTGATTCATCTAAGATATCGTACCCACATAGGATACTAGAACAGCTAAGATGTTGGACCCACACAGGATACAAGACCAGCTACTCTATCGGACCCACACAGGATACAAGAACAGAAGTCAAAACTGTCAGACCCACACAGTATACAAGAACAGTAGTCATCACTGTCGCACCCACAGAGGATTCTGGTACAATATCCATTGTCGTCGAACCCACGGTGTATCCCAGTATAGTAGTCATCACTGCTGAACCCATGTAGGATTCCGGTACAGTAGTCGTCGCAGTCGCAGCCAGCTCTAGGGTTCCCGCACACAGCACATTCGATTCCGGAAGGGTACGCTCCTCGATCCAAGTTTCGATACATAAACTATCATGAAGTCCTGAGTTGATGTATCCCATAGTTCCTTCTCCTCATAAGTAACCCAACACGACAGATGGCGCGTCAATCGGACGCCCGGTCTGAGAGTTATTAGCATTTCTGTTCCAAGGGCCCGGTTGGAATTACGCTCGTTCCAAACCCGGTTGTTTTCCAAAGTTTTCCAAAACTCACTTAGAGTATTTAAAAAATACCACCTCATCACGAGGTTCCCAGTGTCATAGACGATGCATCAATTGGACGCACTGTAAAGAAGATATTCGTGTTTAAGAGAAACGGGCCCGACCCGTCAAGCCCAGTGGGCTGGCGGGTCAGCCTGACCCGGTTTGGCGGGTCCGACCCGGCTGGGGGTCGGCCCGGCCCAGTAGAGCACGGCCCACCCAGGTATCCGGCCTGGCGGGTCCGACCCGTTTGGGGGGTCGGCCCGGCCCGGTGGGGCACGACCCACCCACGGACCCGGTCCGCGGTTGCGGGACGGTTCGGTTCGCCCGGCGGTGCCAAGAGGTGTCGCCCCTCCTTGTTGCACGGTTGAAGCCGAAGCCGGCCAGTTTTTTATAGTGCGAGCGGCTCGCGGTTCCTCCGCACGCGGCGCCTATAGGCGCCTCGGTTTACTTCAGCCCAGCCGGCAGGAGGTCGGCCGGTTCGCCCGCCGAGCGGCCCGCGATTGCGAGCCGCGGTTCCCCCGTTGCGCGGCACCAAAAGGTGTCGCAGTCTTCTCCAGCCCGGCTAGCCGTAGTCGGCTGGTTCTTCCTCGTAAGAGCATCTCATAGTTTCGGGCCGCGGTTTCCTCCCACGCAGTCGGCACGACGGCGCCGGTCCACCACCGTCGCGGCCCGGCCTGGCCACGGCCTCTGATTTCTGCCACCTTTGGTCATCATTGCCTCATGGTCGTGGCATATTTCCTCTAGCGCGGTGCGATGGCACCGTGCCCTTCCGACTGCGCCTCTGTCACCAACATAAACATGGTTCAACATAGGGACGTCCGGCCGTGTTTGTTCGGCCTGCGCCCTCCACATTAGATGATAACAACTTGATCACCGTCAACCAAAATCAATCGCCAAGCTACGAGGGTATAATACAAACGTATAAATAAATAATCCATATTTCTCCCTTAAGAGAATATCGACACTGCGAGTTCATCAGTGTCCTCAGATTTTAATTCCGACTATCGGTTCAAAAGATAGAAAAACCCGCACGTACATTTACTGAATGTACCTGAACTAAACTTCACAAAATGATTCTGGGCACACCGGTCCTCGGAATCAGGTGCCGTCAGAAACTGGGGACTCGTAAAATTCAAAAGAATTTAAGAAAAAAAAATTCTTGAAATTTTTGGGTCTTTACACAATCCATAAACGTCACATATTCTATTTTATTAACTAGAATTCATATTATTAAAATTTTGATGATCTTTTAAGTTTATAGTTTTTGAGAATTAGAAAAAAAACTTATAAATTAAACCCATACATTACAAGTGGACAAATATAATTAGTATACACTTTTCTCACCAAAAAATGGTCATTAAAATGAAACATTTTTTCTCCTTATAATAAATCTTCACAGTTTTCTCCTGGATCTCACCCTTGTCCCTAATATCCCTTAAACCTTGTTAAAAATAATTTAAAACATGGGATGAGAATAAAAATCTCAATAAATTATATAAAATTAAATAAATAAACTATTAGTCTATGAATACTTATAAACCCGTGTTTTTTTAGAAAGTTATATTATTCACCCATAAAACATAATCTCTTTAGCTTGCCTCATGAAAACATAAGTTTCCTATAAAACTCTATAGAAAACATAAATAATAAAGTTAACTTGTGTAATAATTTCCATATAAATCTTAAATTTACTATATCTCTCATAGATATATATGGTTTAACCTTCATGGTTACATTTGGAATAACCACCATAGTATATTTACTTAATCTCTTATGAGAAACCCTACCAGTTAACTATATCTAATTACTCAATCCATTATAGAGCTATAACCGGATAACTCACCCTTAATTTATCACGATACCAGCCGTACTCATATACAATTTCCATGATCCTAAAAATAATCATAACATATGAAAATTTCATAAATGAACATTCTTGAGTAAAATAACTTTTCCATTTTGAAATCACTTTTCGTTTTTTCAAAGCCACACACTAATAAATGAAAAAACATTATTTTAAAATAAAATTAGAAACTTTTAAATGAATTATAAAAACATTAAAGTAAAAATAAAGTGGAAAATTATATTTATTCTTTATATCTTAAAAAAATTCCTTTTGTCTTTTGTAAAAATAGTTTAAATAGTAACTTTAAAATAGGTTTTTAAAATAATATCCCTTACCTTGAGTCTGACATGTCACATACAATATTTATCTTACATAATAATAAACATAGGTTAATTATATAAATTTTTAGAACCTTTTTAGTGTTTATTATTCATTTTGGATTACTTATTATCATGTTATAACAATTACATAATTATTTAAGTTCATGTCAGAAGTTTTGTCAATATTCGGTACATGAGTCCAGAATGGATTTGGTATGGTGTCAACAGTTCATAATTTCATTATCTCTAAAATAATATTCATGAAATAATAATCACTTTTATACATCAATTATAATTTTAAATCCATCCATTACATATTTATATTCAAAAATGAACTATGATACAATGATTGAGATGGTAATCCATATATACACATGAGTAACATTTTCATCTTTCAATGATCATTATGGAAAGATGGTATGTATAATTTTACAATTATACAATAAAAATAATATAATAAATATCATATTAACTTTTTAAATATACTTATATATATCATCCATGTGATGTGGTGATGAAAAACGAATCACATCACTTTGTCGAGGTGATAGTTCACATATACGCACGAACGACATTATCATTTATACGTTCATGTAAAGGAAAGAATGTAAATGAATGTTATTTATTAATAATGGTAAATATGTAATTAATATCATATATGTAACACCCCACCCCTTCTCATTGGCTTTAGAGGAAGGTGAGAAGCTATTCAGCCTTATGCGACATTCCCAGGGTTCCAAAGGGTGGCAATAAATGTTGATGGATTCAAGAGTGATTGGGGAATGATATTACTTTTGAAATAAAAACAACCAACTAAACACTCCAATACCCAAAATAACTATATTATTTATGTCAACAATGTTTCATAATTAAACAAACCAGAAGAAAAATACAACCAAACCACAATAATCCCTGGTCAGAGTACCAAGTAGAAGACTAAACAACCAAACCCAAATAATCTATGACACAGCTCCATAGCTCCACACCAAGCACCATGCTCCATGAACCACAAAACTTCCCAAGAATCATGATTAACCACTAGGAAATGAGACATGTTACCCTTACATGTGTCTTGGAATAAACATCTACAAAATCACTAAAGTGCCAAAGCTGGGGGTGAGTAAAAAATACTCCATAGGTTTTCCCCAAATGACTTCCCTACACACGCCAATATGATAGATCAAGTTAGTAAAATTTATTTAAAACAATTTATATAAATCTAATAAAACAGTTCAATAATTACCAATAATCCAAACACATCATTAATCCAAACAATTCACCACAATCATACAATTCAAAGGAAAGAAACTAAACATGTCATTGTGCATCACACATGGTCATAAACCATTCCAACTTGCAAGGATACATGTATATACCAACCACATGACTAAGTCTCACACAAACACACCCAAGATCGGTGTTACCATTAATGGTGGAACTTCATGTCCAAACCCATACTATTTTTTGTAGTGTTATTTCACACCCACTTCACATTGATGGTGGTTCTTCACGCTCACTATCCATCACTCCCAACCATTCTTAACCATTTAAGACAACAAACAAACCAATAACATTTATCAAACAAATAAATACCTTAAGCGCATCAACAATTCCAACCATATGAAAAATCAATTCAATAAATCACTCATATATTGAAAACACCCTTTACCATTTTTCATTCCAAACCACATTTCAATAAAAGAACATTATTATTGAAAACCATTTTTCTCACAACCCATTTTCCATAAATAAACCAAGACACTAATTTTTAAATCATCATTTTAAAATCCAATAACAAGTACATTTTACAAAAATAATCCATTTTCACCAAATGAATTCCCTACACATGTCACTTCAAGTAGAAGGAAGTTTGGGGTATTTTATTTTAAATCCCAAGTGGCCCATTTTTTAAAATCCTACTTTTAATTCTGTACATAGTTATCTCACACGATTAGAAAAATAGTGCACTTACCGTGTTACTGCTACTGTCTAAAGGGTGTTACGCATGGTTTCATTGCGTAGTTATAAAAACCATGCACCAACCATGAAAATCCCACTACCTCATGTTTCACAGTTACCTAGGTTTATTGCATGTTTTTCACTAATCGTGATTAAACTGTTCACCCCTATAAAAACTTCCAAGCCTTCCCAAAACCCTTCCAAACTCTCCCATACATTACCCAACCACTTTACGTACATAAAAAGGCATAAAAAAGGTCACATACCTCAAAATGGGGGTAATAAAATATTTAAATATTAATTTCATCACTATAACCATTATTGGGAGACGGTGATAGAAAATTAATTATATTAGTTCACAAGGTTATAGTCCATCGTACATAAGGATGATTAATTCTTTTCCCAATTGATGGAAGTGAAGATTGATTGAGGTGATGATATTAATATAATAAAGTCTTGTTATATTTATTATAATGGATTCATTATTTATGAATGGTTTAAAAATATTTTAATTAAGTCAAAGAAGAAATAAAATAGAAACACATAATTAAAAAACACCTCTTATTCATACAATCTCCTTTTCTTAACACGTTATGACCACTACGGGTGGTGTTCTACCAAAACTAAGAGATTTAGAATGTGAGGAGGGATTATTGTAAGATATTTGGGTTGATATTTTCTGAACCAAATATATTTTTATGAGTGAAGAAAAGAAAAGGGGAGGGTTTACCATTTTATAAGAGAGGGTAAGGGCACACTTAGAATTCTTTAAAATATTAAATTATTATAAATTAATTTTCTATTCCAAATTGATCTAAATAGATTTAATTATAATTTATAATGATTATAGGTTGTAATAAATTAATAAAATTCAAAATATACAAGTTTTGAATATTTTTGTAATCCTTGTCTTTTAGTTTTAACCCTTATTTAACCCTTTTAACTCTTATTGCGATATTTTTAATTTAAAATTTGAGGGTTAATATCAATAAAATTAAAAAATACCAATAAATGTGTAATTTATAAAATTAAAATACATGTCCAAATAATTCAAATGAATTTTATATTTTTATAAATTTAAAATCATTTAATAAAATATTTTACATTTTAAATTATCATTAATGTCAATTTTTACACTATTCATTACTTGACTTGTTAAAAATACAATAACTACATGATAAATTAGAACAAAATATTCTAAAAAGTCACTAAAATGTCAAATACATCTAAAAAATTCATTCATGGGATTAATAATCTTAAATTATATTTATTTTAATATATTTAATATCATTTATTTGATATTTTTATTAATAAACCAATTTTTGCATCATCCTTGTGGAAGAATTTAATTTAAATATTTATCTCATAAAAATAAAAAAATAAATTACTATAATGAAGATAATAATTTTATCTTTCAAAATAATACTTATATTTTAACAAATCCCATACATAAACCATGTTAAAAATATTTCACTTGTTAAAAACAGAAGTATGACAAAATTTACTTTTATTTCAATAAAATATTATAAGTAGATTAAAGTCATCCAAGTGGTTACAAGATATAAAAAATTAGTCCCAAGTATTATTTAGGTTATAAATAACTCATCCAATAAAATTTGAAAAAAAAATTAGCATAATTTTATAGTATTTATAATATTCTTTTTACCCTTAATTACCTTATTTACTCTTAACTATGATAATAAAAATTACTAGAGTTACTTAATATTTTCCAAAAATAAAAGTGTCATATTTAATAATTTTAGACCTTATTATTCCAAATATGGAATCAATTTTACAAAATTAAAAACATGTAATTGGTTAAATAAATTTAAAATTATTCCTATTGACAGAATGAGAAAACATTCTTTTAAATTGAAAAAGTTTGAAAGATTGAAATGTTTATATATCGAAGATCAATGTAAAATTGAATACAATTAACTATATTGCATGAAATTAAATTTAATTTATCTAATTATAATTTAAAACCAATAATACATATAATTTAATGCTATAAATTATTTAAATACAAAAGACGTTTCTAATTAAAATTCAGTATTTTATCTATATTCATCAAAACATGAAACATATCATAATGATTACCAACAAATAAACCAAAGTAAATTTTTATATTACTATTTCAAATAAGAAGTTAATTTTGTCAAATATAATTCATAAAAGTGACAAAAACTAGATTAAAAACAAGTTCTCCATCAAAAAGAGATAAAATTTCCTTCTAGAAAAATACTTCTTTTATCTGTAAAATTTTATTTGTTATAATATCATGTTTAGAAAACACATAAAATGAATGTTAAAAATTATATTGAATATATTATATATAAATTTCATTAATAAAATCCAAAAGGAGTTATTTTTTATTTACTGGTATAAAAAACACTTTTTTGAATTTAAATAGTTTTTCATAAAAACATTTCATTTTATTTTAAAAATGATTTAACCTTTTTAATAATTAATTGGACACAAAATAATTATTTATATATACATTATTAAATCATATTATCCTAATTCTATTAATCTTATTCGTAATGGCTATTCTAAAAGCTAGGTTATAATGGTAACATTTAAATAATAACATTTAATTGTTTGTTTTAGATCGATGTAGCGTATCGTGTACAATATCAGACATACTATTTTTTTAAACTATAGATATTGAAAATTATATATAAATGGGGGAAATTTGGGTTGGAATTATCACATTTATATGGGTTGAGGATTTGTATTTAAAAGAGGTGTTGGCGAGATCTCACACTATACAAGCTCGTTAAAATTATTTTAGTTTCACATGATTTATATCCTTTATATAAAAAAATATCAATTATAGTTTTCATGTGATGCATATGGGTATGTTTTGAATATTATAATTAATTTTTTATTATTTTTGAATAAAAATTACATGATTGTATAAAAATTTGTCATGATTGGAATGCATTAATTTGGTTTATTAATATATTATGTATAAATTTAATCAATTAAAAGCATGGATAAATACATATAAAGCATGAGATTCAATATTCATGATATATATATCAAATTAGAGGAATAGATAATATAAAACCCCAAAAAATAAAATGTAATTATACTCCAAATTTGAACACACATTATTACCTCATTCATTCATCTAAATTAGAATAAAATATCATGTTCCCATGGATTTTATTTTATAATATGTGAAGGATATGAAAGATACTAAACATTATGTAACTATATTTCATCATTTGATTTGGGTTTTAATAATAAGGGTGTCCCTAAATGTTTAATAAATATGTGGATTATGTAGAGACAATATATTAGATTAGGTAATATTATTGTCGACTCAGCTATGCATGTGTTAAATTTGATATAATTGACAAGATTTTCTATATAAATGGATTGTAAGTTAGATCAACACTAAATTAGTTTAAATTTTTAGTGAAATACATATATATTCATCTAGTAGTAAATATTATGTAAGGGGTTATAATTTAATTGGGAGTATATTTTGAAAAGTTTTTGGTGAATACTTTAAAAATAAAGTACTATGGAAATAAATAAAATTATTTTAGATTAAAAAATTTATAATCATAATATAAAATATATCATTCAGATCGGTTTTAGTATAAGAAAATTAAAATATTTTTAATTTTCATAATTAGTATCAAAACTTGAGAATTTATCACATTAGAGAACATTTTATATATTGGATAAATAACTACATTAAAAGGATCCAATTTTTTTTAATTCCATGAATTGTTTTATTAATTTCAATTTAAGAAAAAAAATTAGATATCTTATTCAATAAATAAGAAAGAAAAAATAGGATCACTGATATATTTGATAAATATTATTGAAAAAATTATAACAATAATAAAACATATACTGAATATAAAGATATTACTCAACAAAAAGTTTATTTATTTAGAGGTTAAAAATTAATATGATTTACCCTTTAAAATGATTTTTAATTCTTAAATAACTATTCTTTATAGTGTTTTATGTTTTATCCTAATAAAATGTATTCAAAAATTTTAAAATAATATATAACAAATAACACTAAGAAAACTTAAATATGAATTTTTTAAATAGTAATAGTTTTTCATTATGTTTTTCATTGTCAATTAAAATATTTTATAAATTTTAGAATTTGAATTTTATAAAATGAAATTAATTTTTTATTTTAGAATTTCAAAATTATCTCATGATGAATATTTAATATTTTTTATAAAAGGTTTAATATTGGATTGAATAGTGAAAAATACATATAATTCAAATACTATCACTTTTATAAAATTATTAAAATATATATATTAATATAAAGGTACATAAATCTGTTTTTTCTTTAAGATATATGTATTTATAAGTTCAAATAAATTATTTAAAAAATATAAGTTTAAATTTATAAAACCCATGTTCAAAATTTTAGAATGCTATGTAATATTTTAATTTATTAAAAAGCAATTATTCTATTTCTTTTAACTATGTATCCACAAGGTTGAATCGTAATTTTAATTTCCTTTAAAGAAACATAACTCTTATATGTGTAATAATATTCCAATTAATTTCAAGTAAGTAAATATCATTGATAATTTTATACTAATCCTAATTTTTATGCTTAAAAATGGAAATTCCCAAAAAAATAGTTTTTACGCATTATGTACATTATTGTTATAATTAATTAATATGACCCATGAATATTATATTTGAAATAATTTATTTAATATTTTTAATAATTAGTTATAAATTATTTAATATTACTCATTTTATTTTTATGAATTAAGAAAAAATTTCTTAGGTAAAAATTAGTTTTCCCATTAAAAACAAAAAAAAGTTAACACTAAAAAATATAAATGTAAATTAATAAAAAAATTATAAAAAAATGTTTGAAAATTTATGATTGAGGATTTATCAATATTAATTCATCCCCCAATCTATTATGATAAATATTTTATCAACATACCATTTGAAACATGTGCCCTCTTTATATTAAGAAGTTATATTTACAAAAATGCCCTTCTATTCATTAATAAAAGGATGTCACCTCATTCCAATTTTTTCATTAATTATAAATGATTACCATGAAAAAAAAATTATATAGTATCTTTTGAATTCCCTTTAAATTTCCTTGAGATATTTTTAATTCCAAAAGGCTAAGATAATGATCCTTAATGTGTTACCCAAGAGAAAATATCCAAACGAAGAGGTAATGCTCTCAACTGAGATCTCCTAATTATTTCCTTAATTTACCCCCTCAAACATATTTTTTCAATTAATGATTAATAATATTAGTATTAATAATATACTAAAATTCTATTATAATACCATAATATCCATTTTGTTTGTTCCTCCAAAATCAATTGAAAAATGATGAAGTCTTCATGCGCATGTGCATACTACCACCTCCATGAACTTTGTGTAAATTTTTTATCTGCTGCTTTAAATAGATAGTTATTAAATTATTTTTAATATATTAATAATATATTTTTAAAATTATAAATATTTTTTAATTATATACTATTCTCTATATTTCTCTCACTCTATGAAAAATTAATGTGTTGCTTTTGCGTACATGAAAATTGCCGCCTCTAAGAAAGTGGAAATTTTTTTATCACTATAATATTTTTTATTTTTATAAATAATTTATAATATGATTCCCCATATTAAATTAACCTAAATAATATAATTTCAATTCAACAATAATTTTATTATAACTCAATCATCCCGTTACCACATATATCCATTAACTACAACATGTTTCCATTTAGGTCTTTTTATCCACCTACTTGAACAATGATATAAATTTATATCATAGATAACTAAGTAAAAAAAATTAATGGTGATATTATACAATAATAAGTAAATAATTTTTTTATTAAATGTTAATTCTAATTTCTCACTCATTAAAAATATACGACCCCTCATTAGTGATGATTACCAAAACGAGCTCGCCACCAAATTTAAGTTCAAAAATCCTGAATCAATTGATTTTGAAATGGAATTAAAAAAATATAAATCAATATAAAATATCTATTACAATACCTTTACTCATATTGGAATTTTTTACTCTGCTTTTATGAATAATAATCAACACTGCCATTATGAAACTATTACTAAACAAAACAATCAAAAATAATAATATCAATTGATAAAAAAATATATAAAAATATTATATTGGTATTAAAATACTATAAATGATGATTAAAAAATGTTATAAATATTAATAATTTTATTAAATAGGTTATTAAGATAGTTATTTTTGTTATAGATAAGGTTAGCTCATGTTTCAGTTATATAGAGATAAATGTAAGGGTTTTCACATCTCAATTTTTCTTCATTGAGATACATTGCATAAACTACCCAATATTCTATTATGTAGTTTATATTTTAACCATTGATTTAATTTATCATAATTTTTCATGTAATATAGGGGATTTAAAAATCTATCTCATGTTATACCTTTCATGAGTTTTGAATTTGTTATATAAAAATGATGAAAGTATCTCATTGTCTCAATTTTCAAATCCATGGGATATGTTTCATATTTCACACCATCTTTTATTTTATATGGATTATGAAATACTTGTTTAAAATTTTATATCATTAATTATCTTTCATTAATTTTATTTTAAGATCAAATTCAATCTCTATATTTAATGGGGTTCTAAATAAAAATTACAATATCATTAAATGTCTCATCACTAGTCTCATTTACAAATCAATATTACTTTTCAAAGAAAATATATATGGGAAATTTGTAGACATTTCTATCTAAATGCCCAATTTTTTCATATATGTTCATTCTTGGGGGTTTAAATGTCTTCTATCTATTTAATTTTCCCCTTGACCCATATTTTACCAATTTTAAGGGAAATGAGCCACCCCTTATTTTCAGTTATGTATTTTTATCATCTATGTTCAAATTTAGTATACTATTTTCTAGATGTCTTAATTTTTTCCAACATAATGGAATAAAGTAATTTTATATTATTTTTGATTTCTTTAGAATGTTTATAAAGTATTTTTTTTAATACATTCTATATGGTTTTATTTTCATAATTTTTGAAAATAATATATTTCAAACATTTCCCTATGAACACATATTCCCAAATATTTCCATTTTCTATAAAACATACTCTATATTTTTAGGGTTTCTAAAATAATCTTTAATTTCCAAGTTTAATAAAATACTTTATAAATAATTTCATTCAAATTTTCAAGGTTGTTTCTTATTTCCAATTTTTTTCCAAATACTACTAGAATTTTTTTCCATCAATTTCTATATCTTCTCACATATTTATTATTGGTTATGGATATTATTGAAATGATACTATCCACATTATTTCTAAAGAATGATAATAAAATTTTATCTTCAATAATAAGAATGACTCATCACTATTTTTTTATTCTTATATTTATCCATACATAATTTTTAAGCTCTCCTCTTGTTATTTGATTTCATTTCCCAGATAATGGATATGAGTTTAATTTATGAGAATCCAAGAAATGAATCTAGTGTGGATTGTTTAAGGATAAATGTTCACTATTATTATAACATAAGATTCATATGAAGCTAGTCCTCAATTAAACTAAATATTTAATTCATAGGATTGTATGATTATTTTTTAGGAGTAATGTTTAAATAATTGAATTTATATAAAATTAAAATTTATTTTTATTGGGTGACCTCACATTGTATGAAATCTACTACATAAAGAATGAGTTTATAGAACCATAATTTAGAGTGTGGGTATAGGGATCCTTTGTTAGTATTAGAGAATGGTTTATTTATTTTTTAAGACTAATATAGTTATAATAAGTGAATAAATTTAGAGAAAATTAGTACAAGACTATATTTGATTTAATTTTTAAAACTGGGGCCCATGGATTTTACATGAACCACAACTTTTTAATAATTTATTCAGGTCCTGGATAACCAGAAGCCACTAGTTTCCCATAGACACATAATTTTACCCCTTATGGCCAACCCATGTGCTTGAATGGATTATCATTCTAATGAATATACCCATAAGATAACACATGTTATTTTATTGTTCTTTGTACTCACTCACACACTCCCTATGAAAATTCTTAGGAAGATAATCATCCTAACACACGTACAGTACATGCTCACTTAAATGTGGTTTTATAATTAGTTATTCTTCCAAAATGAAATTTGTATCTTACTGACTGGGGTAGTAAATTTTTTTCATTAAACCCTTTAAATTAGTGTGGTGTAATAATCTCCGCAACCTTAGAGCATGATGTTATGATTATGGAACCTAAATTTCAACCAATACATTGTGAAACTCCCACCCAAACCAACAAGAATGAGTTGGGGGTGACAAATGACTTCATGCATGCCTCCATGTACGCAAGAGTTTACTAACTAGAAGTGAAGACCTGTGAAATTTCATGGGGAGACTACTCCCTTAGTACCATGTGAACATAAAATCATATACACATAATAATAATATTAATAATTCATAAATTATTAATAAAACAATAATAATCAAAGTAGAAGAATATATATTATATAACCCACGAAATAATAATATGTAATTCTAGATACAAAACCCAAAACTAACAAAAGAATCTAAAGTATGATAATCTAGATAAATAAAAGCATTAGATGTAGAAATATAGTCTAATATATATCTTATAAGCATGAATCTTATTGTCTGCATGCACAAACATCCACTAAAGGACCCTTTCACTTCACTAGATCAATGGGTAATCAATTTACATGTTTGCTGAAATTACTTAGAAGAGTGTGAGTACAAAACTCAGTAAGAAATTACGAATAGACCTTAACATTAGTAAATAAAATAAACAAGTGCATTATAAAAAATTAAATAGGTTATATATATCAAAACAATAGGCCACACAGGTCTAAAACATATATCAAGTACTCAAAGACCGATTCTACCTACTTTGACTCCATACTCAATGGAATATCAATAATCTATATAGCACATCCCCCCTATTATGCTAGGATAGATCCAAACCTTTATGACATGTCCCTTATTCAAGATATATACTAATTCATACTAACATCACTCATAACATAGCCCTCTATGGGTATAACCCTAAGAGTGACTTATATGCTCAGTTATAGAATATAGTAGAAAAACACATATGATATAAGATATAGATGACAGATCGAACAAAATGTAAATTAAAGTAGTATCCTTTTCATAACAATAAGTATATAAGAAACATAAGCAAAATAAAAGGATACACATTGACGCCTAATCTAATTAACCATAAGACATTGGTTTCTATAGAGACCCATACATTTCATATAGATATATTACATCTTAATAGATGAATAATCTTATAATTTCATAATAACATGCTTGAGGAAAATAATTTCCTTAAAACTTAATAATTTTCTCCCTTCTTGAACACATCATACTTCAAACATTTCTTCATATCCTGGGGAAAGGATACATATGAAATGGTGAGATAAAATACTGAGGGTAAAAAAGGGAGATATCACTTATCACTTAAACATAACATGAACATAATGGTATAAGAACAAGAGAATAAAATTTCAATACCATAATCTACATATCATAGATCACAATATTAAAAAAATGGCCTAAAACATAGAATTTCACAAGACATGAATTATAATGGAATCAAAGAACATAATTCATGACTACATAACATTGGAAAAAGAGACAAGTTTTTGGTACACACATAAGCATAAAAAATAATTTCCTTAGTAGTCAAGGTTTACTACTGAGTCCATCATAGTGGATTATTTTCACTCCCCAAACCATCTTAGTAGTCAAGGTCCACTCCCAAAACTATTATAATAGATAATGTCCATTACTTAACTGGTTTCACTCCTTATTCCAGTCCTATTTATGTCACGAGTTATCCAACTTTACCCAATTCATTGAAGGGATATAAAATTATGGACCCACCCATTACATAATGAAAATCAAAAATATCTATTTCAAAAGATCATAAAACGTTCATTATATCATACCCAATGAAAAATAAATGGGTTTCATAAATATTTAATCATGGAATAACCCGTGGAAAAAATCACGTTTCATAATTGATTCATCACATAATAACCCTTCAAAATGAAATGGGATTTATAAGCATATTACCCTCATAATCATAAACCATCCCAAAGAATAATAAGGATGGTATCCTGGAATCATATTCCCAGTAAATGATATGTAACATTAAAGGATGTCATCATTAAAAATGATTCATTTTAAAGATCACTTGTAAAAAAAATTCTGGAAAATAACCTTTTTAATTTAATATAACTTATTTAAAATATAAAAATTTACAAAATATTATGGAAGAAATATTATTTGAAAATAAAATTTGATAAATATAGAAACCATAAATTTATTTAGTGGTCATGATGGTATGAAATTATATTTTTTCCATATAATTTAAAATACATAATTCCATTCGCACTCTCATTAATAAAGTAAAAAAGGTTCCTTGTTTGGAAAATAATAAGAGGATTAATTTATATAAATTAATTAAAATGTTAAAAATTGGTAAAAATGTATTTATATATTAATTGGATAATAAATTATTGCAATGTTTTGTTTAGAAAACATGGCCACATAAGAAAAATGGTTTCCAACTAAAGACTAAAATATAGTAGATTTTCCTTCAAAAAATTATTTCAGTCTCTTAAAATTATAAGGAGATATAAATTAATGGAAAAAAATTATTATATATAAATAAAAACAGGATATTAAATTTTATGATATTATTTAGCGATAGATAATGGGATTTAATTAGTATAAAATTAATCAAAATCAATCCCAATAAACAAAAGATTGTATGTTAAAACCCTCACCATATTGGTAACTTTCAAATAAAAACCGCTAAAAAGAGATAAAATTAGATGGATATGTAAATCACCAAAATTTTCATGAGTATAGTACTAAAATATAATCATGGAAAGTATATACACCACATAAAATTAATATGTTGTGAATATTACATTTGTCTCACAGAAATAAAAGTGAGACAAAAATCTCAGGAAATTTTGGTATCATTTCAATCTTAATCCCCGTGAAATAATATTATCAAATTAAATATTAAATACCATTAAGAAATGGAAATTAATGATATAAAATTTTAAAGGTAAGTATGTATACCTCATAAAACAATATAGGTTCATAACATAACATATGTCACAAAGAAGGAAATTTGAGACGATAAACCCTTACGATGAGTTTTAATTTCTTATAATGTGCTTTAACCTCATGTATAATAAATTTAAATTCATTATAATTATATAATATAGTCATTTAAATTCATATAATATAATATATAATCCCTTTCTAACTTATAAACACCCATTTATCAATAATTCCTTATTGGTTTTTGGGTTTTTGAAAATAATTCTTTATTAGAAGTGTCATTTCATGGTGTTAAAAGTTTTGTTTCTTCCATAAGACTTTTGGTTTGTTTGATTTGATCCCTTTACATTGAACATAGTTACAAAATATACATTATTTTATTCATGATATAAATATCATATATATTCATTATATATATTTATACTAATCCATAATATTTGAATATAGAAAATGGATTACTCCATTCATGGAAATGGTAGGCCATACATACGAATGAATGGTGAATTCACTTTTTAATGGATGGAACAAAATAAAAATAAATAAAAAATAAACTTCTTATAAGAATTATAATATCATATTAATAATACATATTTAACAAATACATACTTAATACTATCCATTTAAAGGATAAATAAAAATAATAATTCACATCTCTTCATAGAGGTGGTAGTCCACACATACTCATGAGGGAAGTTATCATTTTCCAATAGATTTTATGGTAATAAGTTATATATGATATTATTATTTCATAAATATAATTAAGAAATAAATATCATATAAAATATTAAACCCTTCATAATACTCATCAATAAAATATGGTGTTGAAAAATGAATTCTATCGCTCCATGGAGAAGTTATGTTGTGCGTATGTAGGAGTGAAACATTCACCTCCCATTTGATGAGAAAGAGGGTAGATAATAGTAGTTTCATAATAGTAATATAATTTAAATATATTTAGGATTCTTGGGTGACTATTTTATTATAAATACCACATATTTAGATAAAAAATAAGAATAAGTAAAAAAAGTGATCAGTTATGTCAATTACCACTTCATTGAAAGAATGCCTTTATATCTCCACATGTTGATCTTGTGGTCAGTATTTTAGGAAGATAAAAGACACTAAAATGTGTATAATGATGTTTAGAAGATAATTTTATAGTTTTGGGTTGATATATATGGATCAAATTTGTTTAATGAAGATAAAGGTTGGGTACCATTTTATAAGTAATGGGAGGGGCACTCTTGGAATTTCATAAATGATTAAAACCTAAAAATGTCATTATCCATAATAATGATAAAAAATAGACATATATTTAAATATAAGGTAGTATTTTTTAGTATTACCATAAAATAATAAAATTTGTAAAGGTTATACTGGTATTTTAACCTTATCTTTTTGTTTAACAACTTATTTAACATATTTTATCCTTACTTATAGTAACATCAGTTTCACTATTAATGGGTTATAATTTTATATATAAGGTCAAAACTGTATCATAAATTGAAAATATTTTAAATTTTATACTATTTTTTATCCACCATTTACTCTGTATTTTTTTATGATTATAGAATAATTTAATTAAATATTATTTTTATAAAATATCATTAATGTCATTTTTGAAACTATTTATTTAATTTAAAATTAAGGGAACCAATAAAAAATTTTAATTTGAATATAATCATTTATAAAATATTAAATATGTTATACTTTTTTCATTTATTGAACACATAATTCTTGGAACATTTCTACATATCCTAGAGAAATAAAACATATGAAAGGGTGATATAAAATGATCAGTAAGTATAAATAAGGGAGATATTACTTATCACTTAAACATAACATGGCCTTAATTTTATAATAATGAGAGAATAGCATTTAAATACCATACTCTGCATAACATAAATCATAATCTTGAATAATGTCAAAAAACATGGCAGTTCATAAGACATGAATCATAATGGAATCAAATAACATGATCCATAACAGCATAACACTGGCATAAGAGACATTTTTTTGGTATACACATATACATAAAAAATAATTTCTTTAGTAGTAAAGGTTTATTACTAAGTCCATCATAGTGGATTGGTTTCACTCCTCAGATCATCTTAGTAGTCAAGGTACACTACCAAGACTATCAAAATAGATAATGTCACTTACTAAACCGGTTTCACTCCCCATTTCAGTCATATTTATCTAATGATTTATCTAACTTTACCCAATGCATTGGAGGGATATATAATTTCAGGCCCACCCATTACATAATAAAAATCATACATATGTGTGCCATAAGATCATAAAATATTCATTATATTATACCATAGAAAAAAATGGGTTTCATAAATATTTAATCATGGAATATCTCAAGGATAATAAGAAGGTTTCATAATTTATTCACCACAGAATAACCCATAAAAATGAAATGGGTTTCGTAAACATATTGCCCTCATAATCATAAACCATCCCAAAAAATAATAAGTATGGTATCCCTAAATCATTATTCCAGTAAATCATATGTAACATTAAAGGATGTTATCATTAAACAAAATTCATTTAAAATAGAACTTGTAATATTTCTGTAGGAAAATACCCTTTTCAATTTAAAATAACTTCTTTAAAATAGAAAAATTTACAAAATATTATGAAAAATTAATTAATTTTAAAAGAACCTAGAATGAATTTAAAGTAATCATAAATTAATTTAGTGGTCATGATGGTATGAAATTACATTATTTATATATAAGTTAAAATAAATCATTAAATTCATACTCTTGTAAATCAAGTAAAAAAGATACCTCATTTGGAAAATAATAATAGGATTTATTTACATACATTAACTAAAATGTAAAAAATTGGTAAAAAATTATTTATATAATAATTGGATAATATAAAATACATTCTTATGACCTTTTTTATAAAACATGGCCACATAAAAAAAGGGTTTCCAACTGAAGAGTGAAATATAGTAGATCTTCCTATAAAAAATTATTTTGATCTATTTAGATGATAAAGAGATAAAAATTAATGGAAAAATTTATTATCTAAAAATAAAAATTTGATATTAAATTAATTTAGATAATTAATGGGTATAATATGTAATTTTATAAATATAAAATTAATCATAATAAATCCCAGTAAAAAAATATTTTAAGTTAAAACCCTTACCACGTTGGTAACTTTGAAATCAGAACCTCTAAAAAGAGTTAAAATCAGATGAATATGTAAATACTCAAAATTTTCTTTATTATAATACTAAAATAGAATAATGGTTAGTATATTCACCACATAAAATTAATATGTTGTGAATATTACATTTGTCTCACATAAATAAATGTGATACAAAAAAATTTATTCCATTTTGGTAACATTTGAATCTTAATCCCATGAATAACAATATCAAATGAAACATTAAATATCATTAAGATAAGAAAATTTATGATATAACATATTAAAGTTATGTGAATACACATCATAAAATAATATTTGTTCATAACATAACATATGTATCAAATAAGTCAATCTGAGATGATAAACCCTTATGTCGAGTTTGAATTTCTTAGAAAGTGATTTACCCTCACGTATAATAAATTTCACTTCATTATAATTCTATATAATATTAATTTAAATTAATATAATATCACATATAATCTATTTATAACTTATAAACACTCAATTATCATTAATTACTTATTTATTTTTGGTTTTTATCAATAATTCCTTATTAGAAGTGTCATTTCATGGTGTTCATGGTTTGGTTTTTTCCATAAGAATTTCTTTTTTTTATTACATTCCCTTTACATTGAACATGGTTAAAAAGTATCCATTATTTAAATAATGATATAAATATCTTATATATTAATTATAAGTTTTTAGATTAATCCATAAAATTTAGAGATAGAAAAAATGGATTACACTGTTCATGGAAATTGTAGGCCATACGTAAGAATGAATGATGATTTCACTTTTTAAAGGATGGAAAAAAATAAAAAAAAATTAAAAATTCACCATCTTATAATAATAATAATAATATCATATTAACAATAAATATTAATAAAATTAATATTTAAAATGATCCATCTAAAAGAGAAATAAAAAAGTATTCACATCTCTTCGTGGACGTGGTAGTCCACACATACTCATGGGGGACATTATCATTTTCCAATGGATTTTAAGGTAAGAAGTTATATATGATATTATTATTACATGAGAATAATTAGAAAATAAATATCATATATATATATATATATATTAAACCCTTCCTAATACCCATCCATAAAATACGGTGTTGAAAAATAAATTCTATCACTACATGGAGATGTTAAGTTGTACGTATGCATGACCGAGATATTCACATCCCATTTAAGGAGAAATAGGTGTGATAATGGTAGTTTCATAATTATAATATAATTTAAATATATTTTGGATACTTGGGTGATTATGTTATTATAAATACCATATATTTAAATGATTTAAAATAATTAGTAAAAAAGTGATTGGTTATGTCAATTACCACTTCTTTGAAATAATGCCTTTATATCTCCACATAATGATCATGTGGTCGATATTTTAGAAAGATAACAACCACTATAATTTATATAAAGATTTTTAGAAAATAATTTTTTTGTTTTTTATTGACATATAAGGATCAAATTGGTTTAATGAAGAGAAAGGTTGGGTACCATTTTATAAGTGAGGGGAGGGGACTCTTGGAATTTCATGAAATATTACAACCTAAAAAGGTCATTCTCCATAATAATGATAAAAAATTTAAATATATTTAAATATAAGGTTTGATTTTGTGGTATTACTATAAAATAATAAAATTTGGAAAGGTTTTACTGGTTTTATAGCCTTATCATTTGGTTTAACCACTTAGTTAATATATTTTATCCTTAACTCTGATAACATCATTTTCACTGTTAATGGGATATAATTTTACATTTAAGGTGAAAATTGGATAATAAATTGAGAATATTTGGAATTTTATACTATTTATTCTCCACATTTTACTATTTCTATTTTTTATGATTATTGAATAATTTAATAAAATATTATTTTTCTAAAATATCATTAATGTCATTTTTTACACTATTTATTTAATTAGACATTAATAAAACTAATGAAAGGATTGAATTTGAATATAATCATTTAAAAAATATGAAATATTTTATAATAATCTATAAAAATTATAAAAACACTATAATCACTAAAATTATTTCACTTTTAATATTTTAAAAATAATTTATTTTATTTTTCAATTAATTGAAGAAATATTATATGGCCATTGCGTAAAAATTTAAGGTAATTATATAATAAATAAAAATTGAAAATTAGTTTCCATCATGAAAATAATTTCATTATTCTCTAAATAACCATTAATATTCTTTCAAAACATTTTCTTTTCTATATGTGAACATGTAAGAATTATTTAAAGGTAAGAGAATGACATTTCATATTTTTCTTTGAATTAAATATTATATATGACATTTTCATGGATAAGTGTCGCTTGACAAATTTAATTTCTAGAATAAGTTTATAATGGAATAATTACCATTATAAAATAATAATTAAGATGAAAAATGGTGACCTCAACACTTATTATTAATCTACATTAACCCGATTTAACCTTTATCAATGTGATAAATTTTAAAAGGGTCACTTTTCATAGAACATCAAATTAAAAGGGAGATATTTACCATATTTTAAAATCATGATTCCAAAAAACGAATCTATGTTTCAAATTTTAATTTCTTTATATGGCAGAAAATAATTTTTTAATAAGTGTGCGAAGCATGATGAAAACAACATTTTTCAAAAAAAATTAAATTTTAAGAATAAAACTAAATCTATTCATATCCTATGACTATAAAAACATTATATGATTATTATAAAAAATTATTGAATACAAAGTTTATTAATTTCATTAAAATCATCCACTAATAGTTATTAGATTAATTTATTAATATGAAAAAATATTAATCACATAAAAATATTTTACTAGAAAAATTCCATTTTAAGTTTAAAAATATTTTCATAAAAAAATCTAAGATATAATTTATTCTAATGAACATAATTTTATTAATCATAATATAATAGAACAAAATTTATATTGGAACAATTTTAAAATAAAATGGAAGTTTATAAATTTTTTAAACAAAAATTGAGTTTTAAATAAAAAATTATATAAATCAATCCATTCTGAAAATTCTTATAAATTCGTTATAATCTAATTTTGACATGTTTATATAAAATTTGAATTTAATTTTATCAAATATATTTTATTAAATTTTCAAAAATTAAATATAAAATATTCTCACAAAATGAAATAAAAATCATGTTCGAATGAAACATATTTTTCAAATATAATATGACTTTACAAAAAAAATGAATGTTTATTTACTAAGAATTCATTAAAAACATTATTGATTACAATATTTATATATATATATAAATATAAATATTTTTATTCATATTCATACCTTCCAATTCAATGGACATATTACAACAATCATATTTAAATAATCATAGTTCATGGTTAGTTTAAAATCTATGTAGCATTTTTTATACACTGTCAAACATAGTGTTCTTATTAAAAAATCTCAATTTGTTACACCCACCACCCATTTAATAAATTTAATCTTAAAAATTTGAAATTTTTCTACATAATTCATGGTTTGACATTAGAAAATTAAATTGTGGAAAACCCACATTATAAAAAGGGTTTATACAACTTTCTCATAAAAAGTAAGAAATGAAAATATTATGATCTTATAAAATAATAGAGAACTAGGATTCCACATAGGAGATTATAATTGGGAATTGAAAATATATAAATAGAGGTTAAAACTAATTCCTAGGTACTTATATAGTAATAAATAATATTATTAAGATAAATTTTCCAACCAAAAACCATTTAAATGGTATAAAATACCATAAATTCAATGTAAATGAAGTTAAAAGTATGAATTTTTTTTCAATATCCTTTTCCTAATGTTTCAAGATACTTTTACTGCTAATACAATGAATATGAGAATATATAATTACGTAATTTATTTCAATACATAAACACAATCTCATCTTTTGGTTATGCTTTGATTAATTTCTAGTTCATCTATTACAGCAATAAATGAATATTATTGTTTAATTTTACTTTTCTAAGGCACTAAAATTATATTTTTAACGGATCATAATATTTAAAAAATAATAATAATTCCTTACCTATATTTATATTTATCATAAAAACCATGATGGTTTTCATAAGTTATCCATTATGGATAAATAAATTATAATAAACTCTAAAATAAGAAAAATTACACCAAAATATTAACATAATAAATTCCATATTAATTACTCCTTAATACTCCCCCAAAATATGTTTGACCAAGTTAAAAATCCAAGAATTTAGAAATATAGTCTCTAAATTTGAAAATTAAACTTAACAGTAATCCATTAAACAACATAATGTAGCTCTAAATATATCATACCAAATATGTGAATATCATGATCAGATATTCTCATGAAATGTAGTAATAACCTAAATTACAAAAAATGAAACTAACAAAGTAAATTCTTTTAAAAATTTACTCTCTCCAAAAAAATTACATATTATCAAATATATTAGGTAAATTAAAACTTTTTGTAAACTTCAAAAATAGATGACAAAGAAATCTTTTTCATGAAATTAGTATTTAGTTCCTAGGACACTAATGAAATATAATTTACTTTATATATAATGTAACACCCCATGATTTTATGAATTATTTGTTTCCCAAATAAATTTTTTTTTTGTTAGCTTATGTTATACGCAACACCGAGTTCCAATGAAACATGATAAACTATTAAAATATTATTAGTTAATATGATAATAATCTCCTTGCCATATTACTAGTGGGTATGAATATTAATAACATAACTAATAAAATTATATTGTGTAAGCAACAATGAAATAAATTCATTAGCTATAAATAAATTATAAATAAAAATAAAAAATCATATGAATTTAAATGAAATGTTTTTCATAGAATTTTTTTGTACACAAAGTGTTTTTTCTTAATCAATTAAATTAATCACTTTTTTCTAATTATTTTAATTAAAATTATATATTATATATTCAAGAAGTTTTTCTAATATTAACCTAATATTTTTCTATGAATGATATAACTCAAAATCTAGTTTAATTCTTAAAAACTATATATTTATAAAAAACAATTTCATCACATTGTAAAAAATTATTTAAAAAATTATTTTTTCTAGATTTAAAAATTTTATCTTACAAAAAAATCTTAATATTTGGAATTAATATCTCTAAATTAACTTGGGCTTAATTTTTTAGAATTTTCTAAAAAGATAATTTTTTCAATGAATTGTGAAAACACTGATTTTTATTTAAAAATGTTTGCTCATTTAAAAAAAATTAAAGCTCTATTTTGATTTTATATTGATTTAAAAGTAAAATTAGTTTAATTATAATATTATTAATTCTATTTAAGAAATTATATTGAATATTGTGTTCAATTTTTATAAAAAAAATTGTTATATTTTTTAATGATCTTTGGAAATCCTCTTCTTTATCGCATCTGTGGGTTTTATTTTAAATTAAATTCTACCACTTCTGTGTGTTTAATTTTATAAATTTTATTAAATATTTATAACAAGAAAATTTTCTATTATGTAATAAGTTAAAAATATTTTTTCTATAAATAATTGTAAAAATAGAAAAAATTAGTTTCTACAGTTCAACATAAAAAGTGTTTTTGTGCATTACATGTGCATGTGTAAAAACTAATATTAAAAAAAATGGTATAAATATTTAAAAATTTTGATTCTATATTTAGAATCATTAAATACCAATTATATAAGAATTATTATTTTATTTTTCATCTTAAAGGATAAATTACCAAGGTAAATAAAAAGTTCCTAGTTATTATGGTGAAAAATAAAATGATAAAAGTGAGTAAACATAGAGGTTAAGGAACAAAATATTTAACACATGTGTTTTTTTTTGTTTTGGAGGTGTATATAAATTTTATATTACCTCGAATCCCTTATTTATCAATTTTGGAACAACATTTATTGAGATTGATTTCTCATTGTTGAATAGATTTAGGTTTTTAATAAAATTGTCACTTCTCCTCAGTTATGAAAGGGAACATCCTCTCCTCTTCTATTTACACCTATTAAGTACTTTGGCCCAAAAAAACCCAAATATTATCTTCAAAACATTCTAATAAATTTTATATAGATTATATTTTTACCAAAAGACCAATCCTATGGTCCTTAATAAGAGATCGAATTAAAGGAGGTTTTTTTAAGTGAAGGTAATTATCTTTATTAAACTCATTATTTTTTACTTATTATATAACCACCTTAAATAATCTCATCATATTTAAAATATAATAATAGTATTATATAACATATATTGAGATGTTATTATGTATATGAAATAACTTATATCCATAAACTCTTCCATCTAATGGGAAACGAAATAGTCGATCATGTGTATGGCGGACTACCGCATCACAAACTTATGTAATCCATTTTCCATCACCGCCTCTCAGGATAGGATATAATGATGGGTTCAAATTATATATATGATATAAATAAAATAATTATTATTCTTGAAATATATTATCACATATAACTTCTTACTTTTTATTTTGTGAGAATATTATAACATCGCTCGTGTGTTCAGTGGACTACCACCTCATGAGTGGATGTGGTTCGTTTTTCACTAATACATTACATGGGTGGTAATATAAATAAATTTAATGAATATATATGATATATATGAAATCATATTGTATCTATAATTATTACATATTATTTACCCTCATTTCATTATATCATTTTAGATTATATTAATAAATCATTATAAATTCCCCTAAAGTGTCAAACTAGGTGTGTAGTAATTCCCACTCACCATGCTCAGGATGTAGAAAAGTATTATCAAACCCAATCATCTGTTTCAGGGATAAATATCAAGAAACATATTCACCACAACCACATTCACTTGATTGTACCCAGACAAGAATGTATTTCTTAGAGTATTAAAATCAACTCCTTTTTCCAAAATTATTAAATGTTTATAAAAAATATTAAAAATGACTTGTAAACCATTTTATAAAATCATTGTTTTTTTAAATAAAAATTCAACTAAAAATTAAACTAAAAAGTAAAAATGAATTAAAAAATTATATATAAATTTTAAATATATTTAAAAATAAATTTAAAATAAATTTAACCAAATTCAAAAAATATATATATTAAAAAGAATTTTAAAAAATAAATTTAAAAAGAAATTAAAAAAATACTCTCCTATTTTGAGAAAGAATGAAAATATGACTGAAAATATTTTGAAAAAAGATTTAAGAGATAAATTAAATTTAAAATAATGAAGAAAATTATTCTCACATAGATCAAAGTTGATGTCCATAGCTTCTTCGGGAAGGAAAAATCTAGGATCCCCCTCATATGGTGAATAAAAATTAATATCAAGGTGGAAAAGGGTTTATCATTAACTTCATGATTTTATAAACCTTTATTGGGGGAAGACTCCATTTGATAGATCAATGAATTAAAATGAAAAAAATTTAAAGGATCCTTTTGGTGCTTAGAGTATGGGTTTTTCAGTGTTAGCTAATAAGGATTAATATAGATAAACAATTTTGAGACCCCTAAGATTGGTTAATAAATATTTTAGATCCCAAATTTCATTATAAAGATAATTTATTTTAGAAAATTAATAAGAAATATAAATTAATTTTGTTTTACCATATCTAGAATTTTTAAAATTTCATTTATAATAAATATTACCAAGTTTCATGGAATAATTTCAAAATTTATTTTAGGAAATTCCTTTTAAAAATTTTTCCCATTTAGATTTATTAGAAAATTTGATTTATTAGAAAGATCAAAACCATAGTGATATTTAAATGGTTTTTGAAAACCCCAAAATCATGATTAAATTTTCTTACTCTTAGATAAAATGAAAAATAGGGTTTTGTGATAATTGATTCAAAATTACATGTTTTCATCATTTGTTTTTCATTTTAATTCCAAATTAAATTTCTATTTTTATTTTAAAATTTGATCATTTTTTAGAAAAAACAAGATAAAGTTTCATTTTATGATTTATTAATTTTAAAATATGATAAAAACCCATTTAAGTTTCTTTTTATCATGTAGAAGATCATAAAAATTTAAATAATATTTAGAAAATTTTAAAAGAGTAAGAATAGTAATGAGATAAATGAAAGGGATAAAGATATATTTTGTAACTAACCTTAATTCCATCCCAAAATTTTTTCATGAGACACTTGAAACATTTATCAACTGGTTTTTATGTTGAAATAGAGTCCTTTCTAATTCTCTAAGATGAGACCTTTAAATATTTCTTACCTATTTCTTGTCTTTTTACTTTTTATTGTTCAAAGGACACTCAGGTTTGATGTGGCCCTTCATTTTACACCCAAATCAAGTTACCTCAAATTCATGATTTTTCTTTTTTATGCATAAATTGGATCTCTTATTTTTTTTCAACAAATTGCGCAATTTTGTCAATATTATCATAAAATATTCAATCTCACGTTCATTATTAAAGCTAATTTCATAAGAATAATAATCATTTATTCCATTAATGTCAAGGTTCTTCTTGGTTTTGTTGGATTCAAAATCTTGTTTAACTTATTGGTGTTTCATCATTATTTCATATGTCATGGGTTATTTAATGATATCTATAACCATTATATTTTTAATGTTATGGGATTCATATATTACTATCAATTTAGGAATCCATGAACTTGGAAAATCCCATAGGAATTTCTTGAGTATTTTTTTGTAGAAATAGTGTCACCATGACATTTTCATCTATTAAAAATATTATTAATAATAATAAACATGATATTAATATAATCATTTCAATGCATGGGTAAACTCTTGAAATACTATATAATAATATCCAACCTAGATTATTTAACTTCATCATTTCCTTTTTGAGTTAATTTAATCAAATTATAGATCTCATTTTTCATTTTTAAACTAAATTCCATTGAATTTATTCTGATGTAAATCAAAAAAAAATATTCATATCTTTATCATAATGTTCAAAAATATAAATATCATCTAGTGTCCATTTGTCTTCTTTTTTATTTATAGGAATATAAACTTGCATATAAGTTTAATAAACATTATAACCAAAGATTATAAGGAAGATATAAATGTGATTTTTCTAATAAGAATAATGTAAACCATTAAAGATAGAATAATCATATAATAAGTTGATTCCATTTTATAATCAAACATTAAAATTTTTTAGAATTTTAATATCAATAAGAATTTTAAAGAAATATTTTTGATAATAAATGGAGGTCTACAATGATACCAAATTATGGCATCAATATAAATGTGATTTTAAAAAATATTTTTTTGAAATATGTTTAATGTTATACATTGATACCAAATGTGGGTTAGATATATGTAAAATGTCACGAGGGTGGGGGTTAATTTCTCATTAAAAAATGTTGTAGAATATTCCATGTCTTACAAACTTGTTTTAAAAATATTAAATAAATTAAGAACTTTTGAATAAATAAAGGATTCAATGTGTTTAAAGAACAAAAATATAATTAAATATAGTATAATAATATGATGAGTAAATTGAAGATTGATTTTATAATAAATTAATTCAGATTTCTTGATGGATTCATAAAATTTTGAAAAGAATCATTATAAGGAATAAATAAATAAATTCTGAAAGGTAAATGAGATAGGATATTTGGTAAGGAAATTCAATAATAGTACGTGAAGTTACCCCTATGTCTACAACCTCATTCCCTTTATGATTTAATGTAAGAGCCCTTTATAATTAATGGTATACAAGATACCAAAACAATGACATGATTTTTATGTAATATAATGAATCTTTATAATACATACACTAGATATTTAATAGTTAAGGTAGAAACCAAAATAAGAAATTATACAATTCCTTTTTTAAATAAATGGTAGGAAAAATAATCTCCCTAACATTAAAGGTTTTGATATACAATATTATAAGAAAGAATAATAGTATTGGATTACAGGAAGAAATCACTTTGTATCACAACTTCAATTCTCTCGGTGAATATGATGAAAAATATGAGACAATTATAATAAAATGATAGTGTTATTTGAAAATTACAAGTGGTTCACACTCTATACGGTGAGAAAATATTTATGAATGAGTTCACTTTAAGAGAAATTGATAATGATGGTGATTTAGGAATGATTGAAAAGGAACGATGATTTAGATTCCAAGGTCTCTATTTTTGGCTTCTAATCCTTTAGTAATATTCTATAATCAATTGAGATTATTAAAGCTCAATACATAAAAGTTCAATGTGTTTTGACCCTCATTGGTTTAATTCCACTCAATCCCTTTAAAAATTATTAACTTAAAAAGAATAAGAAAATAATTAAGAAAATAAAATTCAAAATAATAATATTATTATTACAAAATTATCAAGGAGAGAGAAACAAATTATCAAAAATATTATCATTGCAATTTAATAAAATAAAAATTAAAAAAAATCCTTTGAATGTTTAAAAAACATCAAAAATAATAGGTCGATGATATCCAAAAATTTCTCATATATTTATTATATAAAATTAAAATTCAAAGTTAAGACTTATTTCCATATTTATAGCGGTAATATGAAACATTAAATATACTTTAATAAAAAAAATTAAAATAGGTATGAATAATATCATTTTCATCAAACAAGAATATAGAAAAAATATAATCAAATAAATTATCTCAAAATAATATATATGAAATATTTGAATCATTTATTTAAAGTTCATTAATAAATGAAGAAATAAAAAATTCTTCATAAAAATGAGTTTAAAATAGTGAAAAAATACTTCAAACAAATTATAAAACATTAATATGATTTTATAAAATCATTAAAAATATTAAACATTTCTTATTGGCGTGTAGAAAATCAAAATACCAAGAATGTCATGAAAAAAAGTAAAATGTATATTTCTAGATATATATCTCTACATAAATGACACTTTCATTCCATGTATAATGGTATAAAATAAATTATAAACAAAACATAAAGGTAACCTATACATTTTACATGAATCATAAGGGTAATATGGAATATAAATATATAGTGTAAAGGTTAGCTTAATATCTGTGTATAGGTAACATTAAAATTGTACACATTGTATAATGTTAAGCTACTACATAAGTGTAATAATTATTCCATGTAAGTGTAAAATTGAATATGCATAAAGGTAAGAAGGATTTTGTGTAAGGGTAAGTGCATATAAAAAAAACTTAAGTAAAGGTGACATTGAGTTATATAAAGGTAAAAACAGAATTTTAAATCACATGTGATGGTAACTAATAGCTAATAAAACATATGTAAAGATAAAAAACATTATAAATGGAAATTTTAAAAGGAATTATTTTCAAATAATTATATATATTAATAATTGAATGAAAATAAATAAGGAAATAATTAAATAATAATTAAAAAAAATATTTTCAATAAATATATATATATATATAATTAAAATATCAAAAAATGGAAGTTGTGAAATATAATATATTGAAATTATTAAAACATAAAATAAATAAAGCGACATGGATCCACTCAAACAGCACTCAAAGACTCTAAATATTATGCTCATGGTAATTTGTGTTAATTTGTGAGATATAATGTTTAACATATGGAAATGATGTAAGGTAATGATATGTTTATCTTGGGACCCCTCATCTTTTATCAAATCCAATATTTAATGAAAATGTTTTTCACATTGGACCTAGAAGAATGGGTTCATAGGAGCCTCATTGATGAAGATAAGAAAGAGGATAATGATGTAAATAGTAATTATAAGAAGAATTATCTTGATATATATACAAATATTCTTTTTTACATGGAATTAAAATTGAAAAATCAATATGAGAACATGGAAAAGTATGATATAATAGACAATTTAATAAGAATATATCATGATTAAGGAATCCATTTGATATATAACATTTCCAGGTGATGTTTTACTGTACGAGGATAAAGGTAACTTTAATTTCCACTCATATACTAAATCTAATTAGGGTCACTATTCAGGATATTTCTGGACATAAATATCATCCAATAAACATTACTAAAGAGATATCAATAATTCATTATTAAATTTATCATGAATGAATTTAACAATACATTACCCAATTTCATAAATATATTAATGGTTATTAAGTGGGTGATAAATGGTAATTATTTAACCTCAATTCTAAAAATGTAAAATAATAAGGGTAAACAATTTATCTATAAGAAAAAATAATATTATGGAGGGTTTAAAAATATAAGTTCTACTTAAATAACATAAGGAGATATTAAAAAATGGGGTAGTTTATATATTAAGGAAAGAAAACACATTAAAAAAATTGAATATAGTACTAATTAAACATTATTTTTTATTCACTATTTATATATCCAAAAATATTTATAACAATAAGGTATTTACTATATATTTGTTAAATTGGTTGTTTTATAATTAATTTTGAACTTTACTAAATTATGAATTTTAAATGAATTGTTTATTTTTGGAAACTATTTCCTTAAATGAACCTTATTCAGGATGTTTTGATGTTGTGTAGGTGATTTGAATCCTATAAACTCCTATTATGACTTAAGATAAATTAGGTTTTTGATGTTTGAATAGTATCATATGAGACTATAAGAAGATTTTATATTAAGTAATATCACTATGTATATGAGAATCATGTAGATTTTATTGAATGATAGAATATATAGTAGTAGGAAAGAAACAATGTACATGAATAATGAAAAAATAAATAAATATTACATCCACTCATTATTAGCTATGATTGATTTCATTATTTATGAAAGATGTGTATTATAAACTGTGATTGAACAGTACAAAAGGAAATAAAAAAATCATCAATTATGGAATGTTATATTGATGGTTATGATTCTATCTATATTGATAATATCATGATGTAAGATGAAATATATTAACATCTTTTAGGAATTGTTACTTACTAGTGTATCTCCTTATACAACATGCATGTATTTGTAATTATGTAACAAATATATTTTTATATTTAATATAAACTCTATTACACTACTCATAACATTTTTTATTGGGGATGATAAAAAAAATCATAATATGTGGCATGGACATATTACAATTTGATATTTATAAAAAAACACAATCACTTAATATGAAATTATTGTATAATTAGTGGTTACGGATAGGAAACAAAAAGCATGGCTTACAATATCTATATATTGGTGGAAAAAAATGATTGATGAACCAAAAAATATCTATATCCTAAAAAATATATACCTATATCGTGAAATATAGAATTAAATTATAAAATCCATCATCATTTAATAAAATTAATCATGGAATGATCTAGTGAATTTCATTAAGTAAATCCAGTCTTATTCTGGAAGATAGAGTAAGGGTGATTATAGGTAAGCCATTTTATTCTATAAAAAATTAAGTATACATAGGGGATATAAAGAAACTGTGGAAACAAATGTATATATATCAAAAGGGGTTATTTAAAAAAGTAATGTAATATCAAATATTTCCTTGAAATTTGGTCCCCTTAGGATAGAGGAAATAAAATAACATCAATGGGGTGGGTTCTGAAACCCATGCAACTTGAGAAGAAAGAAAGTTGAGCTTGAGGATGAGACTGAATGCTTATCCTTATGCATGTTGAGATTAAAAATTAATCATGGGAATTATTTTGTGGATATCCAAATCAATAAAATAGATGATCTATATTTTAATGTCACATAACATAAGGATAAAAATCCCAAGATAAATTATTCTCTCCCATGTGATTAGTATAGATTAAATTTCACTACTATAAACTGGACCTATACCAACATTTTTGGATAAAATGTTGGTATAGGTACCATAAAATGATCATATACCAATGTTTTGGAAAAAAATAGTTGATATGTGAACCATAATATTACCCAATACCAATGTTTTTGAAAAAAAATTTTGGTATAAGTGATGTCTATACTAATTTTTCTACTAAAAATGTTAGTATATCCTCCATTTAAAGAACCTATGACAATAGTTTTTTCCAAACCATTGGTGTAGATCCAAAAATTTAAAATATCTATACCAATGGTTTTCCAAACAGTTGGTATAGGTTTTCAGATTTTAAATGATGTATTTTATCAAATAAAATTGAATACATCAAAAAGTATTTTTCATTTAAATATACATATACATATTTCTCATATCATGTTTCAAAAAACATTGTAGATTGGTGGTTGGATGTTGAAATTAAAATCAGAAGTGTGGGGATCAAATCCGGGAAGAGTTTATTTTTTTATTTAACTATACTAATGGTTTTTAAAACCTTTAGTATAGTAATTTCATATTTTCTATACCAACAGTTTCCCAAAACCATTGGTATAGGTTTATATCGATGGCAGACAAGCCAACAGACACCCAAACTGTTGTTATAACCTATAACAATGGTTTTGGGGCCTATACCAATGGCTCTAAACCATTGGTATAAGTTTTTTTATAATATTTTTTCTTAAATTCTCATTTATTAATCACTATATTTACCATCCTATTTGTATCTAAATTCATTTGTAGAGATAACCATCAATAGTTATTTTGAGGGGGGGAAGCATGCAGTTCCTATGATTTATATTCTAATTATTCATTTTATTCATTTTTATTCACATATATATCAATATTCACTTTGATGAGTTTATTAATGGTGTAATATTTATCAATATATTTTTCTTCTCTTATACTATGATTTTTCATTCTCTATATAAACTATTATATTTCCATTTATATTATTATCTAGTATAAAAACTAGTTAAATGGTTCTTATCAATGGAGTGTTTCAATATTTTGTCTATAAAAGATTGGTTACTATACATAATCTCCATTAATTATAGACTCAAAACCATATTAGGAGTTAAATCAATAAGGGGAACCCAATGTACATCGATAAACCCTTTACATGATATATTCAAGTATCTACACACTTTTAATTTGAATGATATATGATACGATGAAAAATTAATTATAATGTAATAATTCATTTAAATAAATAGTTATAGATTATTTAGAGTGTATTATTGGCCACTAAGGGTGAGTAAAACATGGGGAAACGTAGAAAAAAATCATGGAATCATGTTCGTAATTCAGAAAATGACTAAGATGTAGTTTTTAGAAACTAATTTTCGTCAAAATTTTACTTTTCATTATTTTATAAAATTTAGAATAAGATATCTGGTTTCCTAGTTTTCAAAATAAAAAGAAAAAAATAAAATAAGTCAAAGTAATATAATATGTTTTATTTAAATATATAAATTTACTTTAACATTATCATATGAAAATGTAATGTTTCAAATTTGGCACCATTATTGAGGAAACATATAACCTTCATAGAATGATTATTATTTCATATTTAATTTTTTTTCTATCTTTATTTTTATCATTATTTATTTATATTTTCATTTTTTATTATTTTTATCATGATCCTAACACATCGAATGGAATATATGACTCCAAAATTATAAATTGCATGGGTCAAACTCAAGTTGGAGGTTGTTAAAATTTTAGAATAATATGCTTCCCATACTCATTTCCTATAGTTTAAGAAGAGAAAAGTAATGTTGTATGGTATAATTAATAGACATAACAACACTTAAAATAGAAATTTTATTAATTTTTATAACAAGAGTGATTATGATAAAATCATATATAAAACCTCACTTATTCTAGAAATAACAAGATGAATGAATTGATGGTATGGTGAATGTGATTATAATTAAATGTGAGAATTTTCCTTGGATGTATAGGCTAAATGATTTGGGTATTGGTTAGTTAAAATATCTTCCTTCCTCTATGATACAACAGGGAATATGATAGAAAAAAACTAGACTAAGAGAAAGAGGAAGAATAATAAAAGTAACTTTTAATAATTGACTAATATTATATAAAGGCAGAGGAAGAGAATAAATAATTCATACCACTTCTTGGAACAATTATATACCTTCCATATAAAAAACATATAGAAAATAAGATTTCATTATATACATAAAAAGTAAGAGTATACTATTTGGGATTCAAATATTTTTTATTTATCACGCATTAAAATGTAAACAAATCACCTCTATATGAATAATTAGTACTATATATGACCCATTATATCTCTATATGATGAAGAGGAGTAGAAAAACATGTAATATTTGGAATATTTTGATGAACTTAAATCCTATATTAATGATCATATTATATTGATCCATGATACTGAATATAAAATGGTAAAGATTAAAAACTCCACAAAGAATAAATTTCTCAAAAGGAAAAAAAATTGTGATGTCTTGAGAACCATAATCATACCATAGGGGAAAGTATATTTTTTTAATATAAAATAATAGTATAGGATCATAATATCATCCAACAATATATATATATATTACATATTTTATCATGGGATAGATAGTGGAAACATTATTTGTTGAAAATGATGACCTTTTGAAGGAAGAATAGTGTAACTAGGGAACCGACTTCGATACCTTATATTGGTTCCCACTATGATATTGTTATCCCCATTCTTATATTTGTTATACTATATACATTATAGTTGTATATAGTAAATATGTAGTTTTTTTAAAGGAAATAGAAGTTTATTTCTATTTTAATTAATTAAAATTTCTATATGATCTTTATTATTAAAATAATAGTCCAATATAAATAGTTATTTCATATAGTATTTTATAAGTATAGGTGATTTATTAATGTTATAAAATTTAAAATATACTTTTGTTATATAAAAGAATATAACTTGTTTTAATGTAATATAATAATCTATATCAATTTTGAATTGAAAATATGTTTGAGTTACATTGAGCTTATGTATTTTCTTAACTGTGGTGGTGGGGAAATAATATATTTATATACTTTTTCTATTGTCTTGATTTCTATTTTTCTATTTTTCTATTGTTAAAAAATATAAAAAAATATAAAAAAACATATAATCACAAATCTTATTCTACTAATTTAAGATATCATGTCATTATAAAAAACATTTTAACTTAAGATTCATGATTTTAGATGATTTTTTAAATGTTTCATTTCTATAAGTTATATTCTATAAAAAAAATTCAATTACTACGAAATTTTTATTAATGAATTGAAATGTTTTTCAAATGTTTATAACTTTTATCCCCGTTAAAATTTTGAATGAAATTGATATATTATTTCTATTACACATTATCTAGGTAGTTTTAGGAAATATAGGCTCCTAGAACTTTCTATGATATTTTATAAAAAAATATTTAAGTAAAAGTAAATTGATTTTATTTATTCAATTTCTAAACTTATTCACCTCTAAAATTCAGTGTACCTCCTTAATATTTTATCCATCTTTAAGGACGTGGAAACCATAAACAACAATTTAGGTAATCCATATTATAATAATGAAAATATTTTGTTACCCATATCATAATTCATTATAGGATTATATTAAATCTAAATTTGGGGGGATAATTTAGTGGGATATTTTTTGGAGTTTTTGGATTGTATGGGGAGAGTGTATGGATTAAACATTGGTTATGGGAAGTAAGGTCAGAATTCATATTATCATTTTAATTATATTTCATTCTTACAATCCAAAGAATATACGTATATATTTAAGAATGTTTATATATATGTGTATGTATGTATGTATGTATGTATGTATGTATGTATGTATGTATGTATGTATATTTTTATTCATGCATGTATATATATAGGTGTGCATGTATATGTTTGTGTGTGTGTGTGTTTGCGTGTCTCTCTGTGTGTGTGTGTGTGTGTGTGTATTTATGTATATATTAATTCATTCATGTATATATATAAATTCATGTGTTCATGCATGCTTGTATGTATATCAAAAATAAATTGCATAAATCATAAAATTGAGATTAGGGGGTAAATCCATTTACTAATTTTTATTTCACTGAATATATTTTGAACCATAAAATATCAAGGCAAAAGAGTCAGTTAGGTGACCCTCTTATAGTGAAATACTAGGGTAATATTAATTTTTTTAATTATATCCCATAATGAGGTTTGAATGTTAAACATCACCATTAAAACCATTAAATTTTAATCTCATTACCCACCAACCATTAACACTATAAATACCCTCTCAAATACCCTAATGATTAATGTTAATTGAATTTAATGGTAGAGAACATAGAATCATGTCAAACCTATTTTAAAATACATGTAATTTTGAATTGAAAGTATGAATGCATTTTTAATCAGTAAGTAATGATAGAAGTTTACCATGTAATAAGTGATACGATTTTAGGAATGATAATAAAAGGCTCAAATATTTTAGTACAAGGTAATAGAGATAGAGAATTGGAGTATATATGAAGCACGTCATATTTTGGAATGATTTATTTAACACAATTCTATTATTTCTTTGTAATTTATTTAAACATATTAGGGTAATTATAATATTTGTATTCACATTTAGTATTTTCCTAGGAAGAAAAAATTGAAGTGTGGGAGAGTGAAAATACATAATTTAAATTCATTTTTATACACTTTTATTATCTATATAATATTCATAATATTAGAGAATTTTTTAGATATATGAATAATTTATTATATTTCGATTAATTTATAAATTTAGATAATTTAAGGAATTTAATGATATTAAATTATTTACGGAATATATTACCTAAAAAATGATAATTGGATAGTTTTGATGTTTTATAGGTCACTTGAGGCATAATAATAATTGTCGATATTGAATAATAATTATGATATTGAATTTTGATGCATATCATAAGAGATGGAAGGGATCTTTCATATCTAGATAAATCTCTACATATTTGAGAATCATGAAGATAATAAATAATGAGATATGATATCATAGTTGGATACACACTACATGAATGAAGAGGATATATATTTCTAAATACGATATCTTTCTATCACCATATGTGATTAAATTTTTTACTTTAAAAAACAAATATCATTGAACATATCTAATGATAAAAAAGGAAATGAAGATATCATCACTTATGATGTGCAATGTTAGTGGAAATGATCTAATCATCATTCCTAATATTAGGATTTTGGAAGACATCCATGATCCCATTTCTAGTAAATAGTTTCATTAAAATATATCTCCACTAAAAACATGGATTTTTTTCATTATGACATGATAAATATGAATTTTATATTAATGAAAATTTTAATGTAACCACTTATAAAAAAATAAATATTGGTGGCGATTATCTAATAAGAGTGGGTGACATTAGTATATTGTTAGAAATAAATCAATAGAAACACTATATTCCATTTATGAAAAGGATATTTTGAACTTGTTATCCCAAAAGAAACATAAAACATGACTTATCATATCTACAAGTCAGTGAAGATAAAATGGATTGTAATGATCCATGTTTGGATATGTAAGTGAAATCAGATTAAACCTTACAGAAACTGATTATGATTCTTGTTAATTTTTTATTTAGAGAATAAAAATAGATGTTATAATTGGAAAATTAATTGTTGGATATTTTTATATTAATTTATAAGTTTAGAATGTTAATTGGAGGTTTGGGTAAAATTTGGGAGTAGTTTCATATGAACTTTTTTATAGTAGTTGAAACTCAGAACCTAGTAGGTTCTCAATAGGAACTCAGTGAGTTGTCAAGAGAGGTGATAATACTAGGTGGAAAATAGGGTACCGTGTAGAGGGTTATAGGGTATTCAATTTCCTTGTTATCTTAATTTTTATTCAAATTTTTATATTTTTCTAAAAAAAATGTTAACCATCCTTTCTATTCTTATTTTTTTGGTCAGAAAAAGTAACCTAAATCCCCTAATTTTCCTTTATTTCCTCCCATAAATCCTAGATTGACTAGAACCTAACTTGAAGACGACTTCTCTCCTAACCTAACCTAGGTGACGATGGATGCATCATTGGTCCCTCCCCCGCCGGAGGGTGAGGGACCTCATTCTACCTCCTCGGGAGACCACCTTCACTCATTCACCTTCTTTTCTAACCCTAGCTATAGTCCCAATTTTCCCTACATTCCACATATCCCTAAAGTACCAAATTTGTTTGAGGGTTTTCTAATTATATTGATCTTTACATCAGAATTTATGGCCACCTCATATTAGGTTATCTTTAAACTTATAGCATGATTCATGAGTCAACGACCTTTATTGGACTTGATTAGCATGTTCATTTTTTGTTTTTGGTGTTTGTAGGACTGAGAAACATTTGGATTCATTGAAAAAATGAACATAATAAATAACTTTTCATTATATATTGATATGATCCTATATTTATCTAATGAACCTCATGCCTAAAATGGATCTCACTTCCTGTTCAAATGTTCAGATGATTTATACATGAAGAGTGACTGTCTGACTACAACACTCTGGGTTAGTTTTCTCAAACTCCCACTCCCTTTCCATAATCCCTCAATTATCTGAATGTTAGGTAATTTATTTGGTAGATTTAATTTCTCTGATAGTAGAACAAGGGATGGTTTTCATCTAGTTTCACCAAGAATCTCAATTAAAGTTGATTTTTCAAGAAGGTCGGTCGAGTTTTTTTGGATTTTGGTAGGGGAAGAATTCTAATAAAAACAACATGTTCCCATTGAGACATGGGATGATTTATATTCATCATGTAATAAGTTTGGAAACTAGAAGGAAGTTTAGGTTCTGGTTTGGAAATAAAATCCAGATGAAGGAGGCAGATGGGTCACGTACTGGTGACAATGGTTCAGTGCATGTGTATGATGAAATAATGATGGACCATTTTATATATGTGGATAGGAATTTTTTCCCCACTCTTAATGAGACACTCCTAAGGGATCATGATATAAAGGTGGTGTATGTCTATGTCCGGTTGAAATAAAATTTTGTGAATCAGAACTTGGTTATAGATGTTCTGATGGGATCAGAAGAGATATAGGTGTCATGTCCTTCAAGGATGTTGGTTTCTAGAATTTCTTGTCACAAACCCATCCCCACAAGGTGTACCTATACTGGGTCGGAAATGTGATAAGGCAGATAGCGACCCCTAAGTCCTGCCTCTGGTAGTCCCTTGGTTGGCGACTGGTATCGAGGGTATAATAAACACACAAATGGGAGGCATTACCCTCTAAGAGAACACATGCCAAAGAGAGAGATAAGATAGACACCAACCAAATCCAACTCAGACTACAATATAAAAGAAAACCCAAGTACACATATATAATTTCATGAAAAAATACAACAACTGAAATGGAAAATTGCAAGTACCAAAGGAAAGTAAAAAACAGTAGCAACCACAAAGCCCGAATAGCTCCTGCAACCCCAAGATAGTAGTTACCAGCATGATCTCCAACCTACTCCAAGTGACCTGAAAAAATAGTTTATATATACATAAGGTGAGTATAACAGTATACTCAGTAGGATACTCCCTGGAGACTCTCATACAAAAGTAAAGAAAGCATGCTAAATCATAGTTAATTGAAAGTGATCTAACTCTTCACCTAAATAGGTATACTAAGTTTCCATCCTCGACATTGATATTCTCACCAAGTATCACATACAATAGTATATAATATAATAAAGAATATAAAGGATACCACGATGACACTTCCCTACTAGTTTTCCTCTTTTCCCCAATATCGTACGTCCTAAGAATCTCTCTCCAAAAAGGCTTTCTCGTAGACACATGGGCGAAGCACCACAACATGCACCTCATGCAACAAAACCACCATTTCCACATAAGAAAAGTAACCAGGTAGTATATGGGATCCACCATAGCTTGTATAACGTGTATTATATGTTAGGTATTAAACCTCAATCCATTATATCCCATACACTGAGTAAGGATCCTCAAGCCATCATAGCCTATGCACGTTACACCTATAGTAGTCTATAGGAAACTATATCAATAATATGTGTGTGGAAATAACCACAAGCCATTACATCCCTCTACACACATATATGGGGAAAACTAAATGATGTGCATACCATTACAAGTAACTAACAAGATAAGAGAGTGGGGCTAAATGGGGTAGTCATCCATCCATCCTCCCACCAGAATATTGGGGAAAACACCCCCTAGGGATTAGAATCCCCGGGGTGTTAGTTTCCCTAACTAACAGGGTGGAGTAGCATATAGAAACACAAAAAGTACAGAATATACTATAGCTCACAACCACACTATGGGAATAACCTATTCTTAGAATCAATTGAAGCTAATGTCTCTCATACTTCTAACTGACACTTCTAAGACTAGGTATCCTATAAGAACACACCAATTTAAAGAGCTTTATTACATTAATTAATTACCTTTTTATCAGTTTCACTTTACATTAATTAATTATTTAAACCTTAATTAACCATTAAAAGTTTCCACATTATATTTTATTAGCATCACACCCAAGGTCCACTATTCCTTTATATTGTAACCTCATCATTGCGTTCCAGTAAGCTCCAACCCCATGGGTTAACATCATTTATTCAATCATTTATTAACAATATTATTAATTTCCTATCTTCACAGGAATACTGGAAAAATATTCTAAGCAACTAAACACAAGGGATCTTAACTCTGTGAGTAGATGAACTACTCGTCAAGTCTTTTCCACCTATAGTAAGAGTATAGACCCATCCTCCCTTGAGAATCTAAACACGGAAAGCATGTGGCATACCCCATGTGTCATCACCCCTTTTTGGAAGGAGGGTAAGAAAGACCAGTTGTCTTGAGCAGTGGGGAAAGTAAAGTATATAAACAACCAAAAATAATCAGAAAGCATCCAAACATTCACTTCCAACCCATTTCATCAACCCTCGTGTCCTCCCCAATACCCACGTGTATAAACCGATGCATCTTGCCACTCTAGGAATCAACTGCTTCCATAACCAATGGTCCTCCCTACCCCCACATATCACAACATCCATCTATGCTCACATCATAACACAATCAGCAGGAAAAAAACATCATATCAATTGGGATCTTGGCCCTTAAACAATGCATCCAACATTCAAACACAACGAGCTCTCACAGCTCCAAGCATAAGTCTCTTGGCCTTTACAGTCAAGAGGGTAACTCAAAACCCTATGAGGCGTTGTCTTTTTATAAAACAACTGGTTCTTTAATTCATATGGAATTAACAAATTTATTATTTTCAGGTTCCAACTATGGGTAACCTAAATAGAAAGTTATCATAGCTATCATAAATTGATTAAACATGCTTACTGCATCAATTTGACTAACATCAAATTACAAAAACTACAACCAAATTCATTTATATGCCTCTTTATCTTTCAAAAATAATTAAAATTAATCCCAATTTGTGTTCTTTACCAATTTATATCAAGAACGACATGCTAAACAAGGAAATCATAAATATCACACTATCTATAAAAACAATAGGAAATCACATATGATCGATGCCAATTTATTTATACTATTAAAATATTTATTATGCTAATTACATTGTGATTCAGTGGGATAAAACATGCTAACTTTATAGTTACACATAAAATAATAGAGAATAAACAAATCCCCTACCTCAAAAGGTTTTTGATGCTCTCTGAACAAGAAAAGACCAAAAAAACAAATCATGGTCACCTCCCTTGGAGGACTTTACCCACCCGAGGATACAGAGACACTACCACACCATCCAACACCCAAGAAAAGTCCATTAGGAACATGGATATAGCATTCCATAATAGGTAAAGGAGAAACAAAAGGAGATGAACCCAAAATAATGACAATAAATCATACCTTATATCGAAGATTGATTGATACTGCTTGGTTGCACCAAAACAGGGGGTGAACTTATAGCAAGAAGAAAATCAATGGGAACCAAACCAAGGAGGAATGTTTGATTACATGACTCCAATGGGAAGAAAGGAAAAGTTTGAGCATCTCGCACCAAAGAACAAGGGATGATGATATCTCTTCCCTTTAGAAGATTTAAGGAAGTAGCAGTTTAAGATACACTAGATTTTACATTAAAATAGGATCGCATTAAACCACATGGTTTGACCAAGTAAAGGCATCCTGGTCCTTAGGAAAATTAATATAGGATTTATGGGATTTGAATCGGCCTTAAATCCCTTAAAATAAGGCTTTTAATGCATTTTTCTCCAAAAAAATGTTAAATCGGTAAATCTGGAAAAATATAGAAATTTGGAAAAGGAAATATGAAATAGAAATTGTGAGATAGTAATTGTGAGACAATAATTATGAGATAGTAACTGTGACACCGTTTCTGTGACACTGTTTTTGTGACACCGTTTCTGTGACACCATTTTTGTGACACCGTTTCTATGACACCATTTCTGTAACACCATTTCTGTGACACTATTCCTGTGACACCATTTCTATGACACCATTTCTATGACACCATTTCTGTGACACAATTTCTATGACACTATTTCTCTGATACCATTTCTGTGACATCGTTTCTGTGAAACTGTTTCTGTGATAGAATTTATGTGAAACTGTTTCTATGACACCGTTTATGTGACATCATTTCTGTGACACCATTTTTGTGACACTGTTTCTATGACACTATTTCTATGACACTATTTTTGTGACAATTTTGAATTTTGGAAAAGGAAATGTGACACCATTTCATGAAACAGTTTGGAATTTTGGCAAAGGAAATGTGACATTGTTTCATGAAACAGTTTGTAATTTTGGCAAATGAAATGGGACACCCTTTCATGAAATAGTTTGGAATTTTTGAAAAGGAAATTTGAAATTGTTTCATGAAACATTTTGAAATTTTGGAAAAGGAAATGTGACACTGTTTCATGAAATAGTTTGGAATTTTGGAAAAGGAAATGTGACACTGTTTTATGAAACAATTTTGAAATTTGGCAAAGTGTTGGGTATAAATCACCTTGACCTCTCAAAACACCTCAAATACTAGATTTCTGCAAGGAATGGACCAGATAGGTCCAAGCCATTACATTAGATACCTCTCAAAACATTCTCATCCTTGAGAATCCAAAACCAACCCAAAAGGAAACATCAAAGGGGTCTGAACAACCACCCATTGAGATACCTCTCAAAAGAGAGAAATCCAAAAAATAAAAAAAATAAATCCATCTCATAAACATGAAAGGTCTATAACCACAAAGTGAACATTGTTACAAGAAAAAAAGTTAAGAATCAAACAACATCGGGTACGGAGCACATATTTGTGACTCGCGTTCCCAGGTACTCTTCTCTACACCACTGTGTCACCACAAGAAACAAACCAAGTGGATAGAATGCTCACGCAACACATTCTCTTTGCGGTCTTGGATCTCCGCAGGTTGCTCCTCTAAGGTCACATCATCGTCATCATCAATCTCTCCCCAATCGATGATGTGAGAGTCATTATGAAGATAACGATGGAGCTATGATGCATGAAAAACATCATGTATCTAGCTCATCTGCAGGGGAAATTCTACTCGATATTCCATGACTCCAACATGAGACAACACCTCAAAAGGACCAAAAAACTGGGGAGAAAGATTACCCCCACAAACAAACCTTTGATGCCCATGATGGAGATTCACCTTCAGAAGGACGTGATCCCCAAAATCAAATTCCAAAGGTCTCCTCCTTTGATTGGAATATGATTTCTGACAATCATGTGCAGTCTTCATCCTCTCACGAATCACCTAAACCATCTTTGTCATATTCTGTACTAGTTCCAGTCTAAGAATTGCTCACTCTCCAACCCTTGTCTAGTACAGTGAAGAATGGAAAGGCCATCCATAAAAGGATTAAAACAATGCCATACCAATGGTGGATTGAAAACTATTATTGTAAGCAAACTCCACCAAGGGTAAGTTCCTCATCCATGAACCTCCAAAATCTAGGACACAAGAGTGTAACATTTCTTCAAGTTTCTGGATAATCCGCTCTGTCTGACCGACCATCTGTGGATGAAAATCAGTGTTAAGGCATAGTTGAGAACCAAAATCATACTAGAGACCGCTATACACCCTAGAGGTAAAATGAGGATATTGATTAGAAATGATCATCCTTGGGACTCCATGGATTCTCACCACCTCCTCCAGACACTGCCTTGACAAAACTTCCACTAAGATTAACTCCTTGATCATTATAAAGTGGGATGATTTTGTTAAAAGATCCACTACCACCAAAATAGAGTCATGTCCTCCCTGAGCTCGAGGTAAACTAGTAACAAAGTCCATTGATATTTCCTCCCACTTCTACTGAGGAATATCTAATGGATGGAGAAAACCATTGAGGACACGGTGATCAGCCTTCACCTTCTGGTAGACCAAACATCGAGACAAAAATTTCATAACTGCACGCTTCAGCCAAGGCCACAAAAACTGACTCCTCAATCCTCAGTACATCTTTGTCATGCCAAGATGCACTGCTAAAGGTGAACTATGGAACTCTCTGAGAACCATCTCACGCATTGCCAAAGGAACAAAAATCCTTCCATGATACAACACCCAGTGTTGTTCATCCTCAAACCAACCATCAGGGGCCTCGGCACAAACAACTCGGTCTCTCGATACCTCCACCTCTAGATCCTCCAACTGGGACTCTTCCATCTTCTACAACAGAGATGATTTCACCATCATCTGAAAAATAAAACCTCTTCCCCCAACTTCTCCCATATCGAGATTTAATGCTGAAAGTTATTCCATTACTCTCCAGGAATCACTAGATTTATGCACTACATCACTACATGACTTCTGGATCAGCGCACCAGCTACAACATTCCCCTTCCTAGGTATATATGATATTTCGAAGTCGTATTCCTGCAAGAACTCCATCCACCGATTATACTGCAATTTGAAGTCACGCTGGGAGAAAACATACCTCAAGATCTTATGATAGGTGAAAACCACAAATCACTCTTCAATGAGGTAATGTCTCCAAAACTTTAGAGAAAACACCACATCTTCCAACTCGAGATCATGGGTGGCATAGTTACGTTCATGAGGACACAAATGCCGAGACCCATAAGAAACAACTGATCTCTACTGTATCAGAACACATCCTAACCCCATATGTGAAGCATCGCAGAAAACATCAAACTGAACTTCCTCTACAGGAAGGTAAGGAACTGGATCACTTACCAACTTCTCCTTCAGATACTCAAAAGATTGATGACACTGATCAGTCCAAATGAATGCCTAATCCTTCATATTCAATTTTGTTTGAGGATTCGCAACCTGAGAGAAATCATTTACGAACCTCTTGTAGTAGCCTGCAATACCAAAGAAACTTTGCACCTCTGCCATTGTCTTGAGGGATTTACAAGACACAACTACTTCTATATTTTATGGATCCACATCTATTCCCTACAGGGACACAATATTCCCCAAAAAAACTTCTCGAGCACAAAAAACACACTTAGACAACTTCCCAAATAGCTAATGTTGATGAATAAATCCCAAAAATGCATGTAGATTCTCTACATGCTCCTCCTTAGATGTGGAGTACACAAGGATTTAATCAATGAAAACCACCAAGAACTTATCAAGGAACTCATGGAATACAAGTTTCATCAATCCCATGCACACATCAAGAGCATTCGTCACACCAAACGGCATTACAACGAACTCATAATGCCTATGACAACAACAGAAAGTAGTTTTTGGGATATCCTCATCCTTCACACGCATCTGATGATATCTTGACCGCAATTCAATCTTCGAGAACCAAATTTCACCCTTTAGTTGATCGAATAAATCATCAATCCATGTAAGAGGATAGAGACTCTTCACTGTCACTTTGTTTAAGAGACAATAATTGATACACCACCACAAACTATCATCAGCCTTCTTCGTAAACAAAACTAGTGCACCCCAGGGTGCCACACTCGTCCAAACAAAACCAAATTGTAATAGACCATCAAGATATATATTTAGATCTTGTAACTCATAAGGGGACATCCTATATGGATACATAGAGATAAGAGATACTATTGGTTGTAGCTCGATCCCAAACTCAATCTCTTGTCAAGGGGGTAATACTACAACCTCTTCTGGAAATACATTAGGGTACTCTTCTGCGACCCTAGGAAACACCAACTACTGAACCTATGAAGAACTCCACATCAGCTTAATCATCAAGTATGATATGGACGGAACACGCCTCTGACCCATCTGAGGGTCTCGCTCGCCAGCATACATTGTTGGATCTCTATCAGCATCGAAGAACACCACCTACCTCCTGAAGCAATCCATGATAACTTGCACTGAATACAAAAAAACATGTTGAGGATGACATCATATGGTGGTATCTATAAAAATAGAAAATCTCCCTAAGAACGGTGCTACCCCAGCACTATCTCACAGTCTCTACATACTTCAAACAATTTAGCTCAACCTCTAACTGGAGTAGTCAACACCAAGGGAACTAGAATCCTCTCTACCTCAAGTCCCAAAGCATGGACAAGGGCCGGTGATATGAAAGAGTGCGTCTCTCCTAAATCAAATATGGCATACACCCAAGTAGAAAACAAGCAAAAGGTACTTCAAATGACATTTGGCTCTCCTGGTGCTGGCAACGCTAAAGCATGAAGCTGACCGTGACCTCCTCTATGACCTCTCTGACCCTAATGACAACCACCACTAAGGCCGCACTCTACTCTTTGAGGATGGGGAGCATCACGGGGTTTTCCCCTGCCTGTCCCATCTACTCTCTACTGATCCAAAGCTGGTGGATCCTTCTGCTACTGCCTCGGCTAGAACTACTTCAATAGAGGAACCTGGAGCTAAACACCTGGTACATGATGACTGCTCTGAAAGTTTGGGAACTCTCACTACTGATGACCTTATCCTCTATAATAAAAACAAGCACCTGATCCCTTTTAATAGGCCTGAGATCCACCACCCCTGGAGAAATGAGATGCTGAGGGCTGGGACCTACCCTGGTCCAAATGAAAACTCTTCTACCTTGAAAACTAGGAACCCCAGACCACATATCTGCTTTTTGAGGAATCATTATGATTCCCCTCTCGTGATGATCTGGTTTGGTCCAAAGTCTTGTCAAAGACCTCTACCCTCACAAGAACCTCAATATATGTCTTCAGCATAAATGGGGTGACCAGGCGCTAGATCTCTAAATTCAAGTCCTCCTCGAAATGCCTCGGCCTAGCCTCCTTGTCTGGAAAAAGGTCTGAAGTATATCGTAAAAGGTTCCTGAAGAGGATTCCAAACTCTCACACACTAGATCTCCCTTTTCAAAGGGTAAGAATCTCCTGGAGAATGGACGCCTTCGTGGTCGAAGAAAGAAACTCGACTCTGAACTTGTCTCAGAACTCCTCTCATGAGATCGTCGACTCCTCACGATCCTCAAGGAATAAGAACCACCACTACCTCGCTAATACACACCACATCTTTAAATATAAAGACACCCATGGATCCTTCTGAGCACAGATCAAACAAAATCATATCTATACCTCCTCTAACCAGTCTTTTGTGACTGCATCTAAAACAGATCCCTCATACTTCTGAATACTATGGCGCTGAAACTCTTAAAGTTTCCTCCTCCAAGTTTTTTCATCTTAAACCTCTACCCTTTAGAAATCTACTGGCACATCCTACTGGACATCTTCTATGTGAACCTGATGAGGATGTCGACCCAGAACCATATCTAAAAAATAACAAACAGTTAGAGATACTAAACCAAGAATATGGAAGACTCAACATTAATAAATTAATTGTTTTCTTTTATTCATTTTAGGTTAACCTATCCCAAGGTATACCCATTCAAACACATGCACAAAGAAGAATGATGCATGACCCTTTCCTAGGTCTCTACCCTGAAACTAGAATCACCTCGTTTAGTATCCATTGTAAACTTAAAGGTTCGTGTATCAGATCACAAGGGGCCCTAAACGCCTATGTCTCAGCCAGTCTCTAGTGTTTACATCACTTTATAAACTTGATTGACACTGTTTCCCTAACAATCCATGAAACCTCACATGTGCCTAACACTAAACTTCATCCCATCCCGCAACAAGAGCTCTGATACCAATCTGTTAGGACCCCCTCCCCACAAGGTTTACCCCTCCTGGGTCGGCAATCTGAGAAAGGAGATACTAACCCCCGAGTCCTTCCTCTAGTAGGCCCCAGGTTGGAGACTAGCACCGATGGTATAGTAAACACACAAATGGGAGGCATTACCCTCTAAGAGAACACATGAAAAAGAGAGGGATAAGACAAACACCAACCAACTTTAACTCAGACTGCAATATAAAATAAAACCCAAGTACACATATGTAATGTCATGAAAAACTACAACAACTGAAATGGAAAACTGTAAGTACCAAAGGAAAGTAAAAATAGAAGCAACCACAAAGCCTGAATGGCTCATACAACCCCAAGATAGTAGTAACCAGCCTGATCTTCAACCTTCTACAAGTGACCTGAAAAACAGTTTATATATAAATAGGGTGAGTATAACAGTATACTCATTAGGATCCTCCCCGGAGCCTATCATGCAAAATTAAAGAAAGAATGCTAAAGCACAATGAATAGAAAGTGATCTAACTCATCACCTAAATAGGTATACTAAGTTTCCAGCCACACCATGGATACTCTCACCAAGTATAACATACAATAGTATATAATATAATAAATAATATCAATCGTACCTTGCTACCACTTCCCCATTGGTTTTCCCCTTTTCCCCAAAGTCGCACGTCCTAAGCATCTCTCTCCAAAAAGGCTTTCCTGCAGACACCTGGGAAAAGCACCACAACATGCACCTAATGCAACAAAACCACTACGTCCACATAAGAAAAGTAATCGGGTAGTTTTTGGGATCCACCACAGCTCACATAATGTGTATCATACATCGATTATTAAACCTCAATCCATTATAGCCCATACACCGAGTAAGTATCTGCAAGCCATCATATCCTATACATGTTGCACCTATAGTAGTCCATAGGAAACTATATCCATAATATACGTGCGTGAATAACCACAAGCTATTACAGCCCTCTACACACATATATGAGGAAAACTAACCGTTGTTCCTACCAGCACAAGTAACTACCAAGAGAAGAGAGAGGGAAAAAAGGGGGTAGTCATCCATCCATCCTCCCACCATAATGTTGGGGAAAACACCCCCCAGGTCTCAGAATTTGTAGGGTGTTATTTTCCCTAACTGACAAGGTGGAGTAGCATATAGAAACACAAAAATTACATAATATACTATAGATCACAACCACACTATGGGCATAACCTAGTATTAGTCTCAACTGCAACTAATTTCTCTTGGACTCTCAGCTGCCACTTCTAAGAATAGGTATCCTATAAGCACACAACCATTTAAGGATCTTTATTAAATTACTTTATTCCCTTTTTATCTGTTTCACTTTACATTAATTAATTATTTAAACATTAATTAACCATTAAAAGTTTCTACATTATATTTCCTTAGAATCACACTAAAGGTCCACTATTCCTTTAAATTGAAACCTCGGCATTGCATCCTAGAAAGATCCAACCCCATGGGTTAAAATCATTTATTCAATAATTTATTAACAACATTATTACTTTCCCATATTCCTAGGCATTCTAAAAAAACATTTTGAGCTACTAAACACAAGGGGGTCCAACTCACTGAGTAGATGAACTACCTATCAAGTATCTTCCATATATATTAAGAGCATAGACCCATACTCCCTTGGGAATATAAACACAGAAATCATGTGGCATACCCCACGCATCTTCGCCCCTTTTTGGAAGGAGGGTAAGCAAGACCATCTACCTTGAGTAGTGGGGAAAGTAAAGTAAATAAGCAACCAAGAAGAATCAGAAAGCATCCAAACATTCACATTCAACCCATTTCATCATCCCCAGTGTCCTCCCCGACACCCACATGCATAAACTGATGCATATCACCACTCTAGGCATCAACTACTACCACAACCAATGGTCCTCCCTACCCCCACATATCACAACAGCCATCCAGAATCACATCACAACACAAGAAGTAGGAAAAAAACATCATATCAATTGGGCTATTGGCCCTTAAACAAGGCATCCAACCTTCAAACACAACGAGCTCTCACAGCTCCAAGCATAAGGATCTTGGACTTTACAAGCAAGAGGGTAACTCAGAACCCTACAAGGCATTATCTTTTTATCAAACAGCCGATTCTTTAATCCATCTGGAATTAACTGAGTTATTATTTATAGGTTCCAACTATGGGTAACCTAAACATAAATCTATCATAGTTATCATAAATTGATTAATCATGCTTACTACATCAATTTGATTAACATAAGATTACAACAACAACAACCAGATTCATTTACATGCCTCTTTATCCTTCACAAATAATTAAAATTAATCCCAGTTTGCGTTATTTACCAATTTCTATCAAGAATGACATGATAAACAAGAAAATAATAGATATCACACTATCTAGAAAAACAAGAGCCAATAACATACGGTCGAAACCAATTTATTTATCTGGTTCAAATATTTATTATTTCAATTTTATTGTGATCCAGTGGGATAAAAATTGATAACTCTGCAGTTTCACATAAAATAATAGAGAAGCAATGAATCCCCTACCTCAAAAGGTTCCTGATGCTCTTTGAACGAGAACAGACCAATAAAACAGATCATGATCACCTCCCTTGGAGGATTGTACCCACCCGAGGATGCAAAGACACCACCACACTTGCCAGCACCCAAGAAAAATACATTAGGAGCATGGAGATAGAACGCCATAATGGTTCAAGGAGAAACATATAGAGATGAACCCAAAAGAACGACGATAAACCATACCTTATATTGAAGATTGATCAATATTGCTTGGTTGCACCAAAACAGGGGGTTCACTTGCAGTAAGAAGAACATCAAGGGGAACTAAACCAAGGAGAATGTTTTATTTCATGACTCTTATAAGAAGTAAGGAAAGGTTTGAGAATATCACACTAGAGAACAAGAAGGTAGAATAAGGGAGGATGATATCTCGTCCCTTTAGAAGATTTAACGAAGCAGCGGTTTAAGATACACAAGATTTTCCATTAAAAGAGGATCACATTAAACCACGCAGTTTAATCAAGTAAAGGAATTGTTATACTTAGTAGAATTAATAAAAATTTTATGGGATTTGAATCTACCTTAAATACCTTAAAAAAGTCTTTTAATGCATTTTTCATCAAAAAAACGTTAAATCGGTGAATCTGAAAAAAAAAATGGAAATTTGGAAAAGGAAATATGAAACAGTAACTGTGATATAGTAATATTGAGATGATAACTGTGACATAGTAACTGTGACACCAATCTGTGACACCGTTTCTATGACACCATTTCTGTGACACCGTTTCTGTGACACCGTTTCTGTGGCACTGTTTCTGTGACACCATTTATGTGACATTGTTTCTGTGAAACCTTTTCTGTGAAACCGTTTCTATGACACCATTTCTGTGACATTGTTTCTATGACATATTTTATGTGACACCATTTATGTGACACTGTTTATGTGACACTGTTTATGTGACACCATTTCTGTGACATCATTTTTGTGACACCGTTTCTGTGACACCATTTCTGGGACACTATTTTTGTGACACTGTTTCTGTGACACCATTTATGTGACCCCATTTTTGTGACAGTTTGGAATTTTTGAAAACGAAATGTGACACCATTTCATGCAATAGTTTTTAATTTTGGAAAAGTAAATGTGGCATTGTTTCATGAAACAGTTTGAATTTTTGGAAAAGGAAAGGTGACATCGTTTCATGAAATAGTTTGTAAATTTGGGAAAGTTTTGGGTATAAGTCACCTTGACCTCCCAGAACACCTTAAACACCAGATTTTAACAAGTAATGGACTAGATAGGTCTGGGAAATTACATTTCTGCTTCCATGGTTTCAACCCAAAAGTTGTCTGGTCTAATAAAAAATGATGCTAACTCTGAGGGGGTCCCTACTGGTTGTGGTAGAACAACCAATCCTTAATTAAAATGGATTAAATTTAACTTCTGTTTGATATGAGAAGTTTAATATAATAACTATTCATTAAGGAATAAGGGGGTTTGAGGGCGTCACTACCTTAGGTTCCTCAAACCTAAACATTATTATCCAAAAGGCCTCATATTACTTAGAGACTGTGTTGACTGGATTAATTTCAAAATAAGAGGGGAGGTGTAATTTGGCATGTCCTTATGACCATAGGCTTCAGGATAAATCAATTCAGGTCACCTATGATTCTAATGAGGGATATGTGAAGTCACTAAGAAGGCTAATCCCAAAGAAGGAATCTCTTGTGCTAAATATGAGCAACCACTTTGAAGGCCTAAAGTACATGAACCAGCATAATTCCTATATGAGATATAATTTAGTTATGGAAATGTTATCTAACTCTCATTGGATAGTTTTGAGGGAATGTAAGGGTAAGGACTTTACATCCCAAGGATAAAGAAAGGGAAAAATGGAATCTGAGACTTAGGAAGATTCATTTTTACTAAGGGGAAAAATTCAAAGGGTGAAAAGACTAATCATACTTTCCCAAATTAATGGAAAAATGGTTATCCATAAAGGGTGATGCCAACAAGACACTAGAATGAAAAAATAATTTGAAAGACGAATTAAAAAATAAGGTAATTGATGTGCATGGTGAATACCTAATGGAGGATTATGGGGGTCCTAAGGGAAAATATAAGACTAGTGATAAGATGGATGTTTAACCTTATAAATAAGGTCCTAGTTAGAAGGGAACATCAAAAAGGGAATATTATGAAAAATAAAAATACATAGAGGTCATTCTTCACTCTAAGGAATAATTATATGAAGGAGTTGTCTGGATCAAGGAAACAAAGGAGGCAGTGTACAAAATCTATGATAGAATGATCCATATTGGTCTAAATGAGTAGAAAAGGGTGTGAATTGAAAAAAAAATCACATTTTATCATGATTATTAAATGAATGGAAGATCAATATAGAGTAATATATCCAGACTTGTGACAATATAGATAATCATTATGAAGATATTTTTAATAAATCTCCTAATCCAATGGTAACTACACTTCACATAGATAAATATAGGGTGTATGATTCCAATAATTTAAGTCTCATATTTAATTATTTTGTGTATTCTTTATAGGTTTCAAGACCTTGAAGTTTTATCTTATATGGTTTCCCACTTTTTCCTCAAAGTGATTTTGATATAAAAATTTAACTTTTAGTCAGTCCTTTATTTTCTCATTTTCTTGATCTTTATTCTCCCTAATTTCATGTCTATGTATTGATCCATTTTAATAAGTGAAATAATAAATATTAGTAAACTATCTCTCTCCCCTTATATTTCTTTCTTCAAAAAATTAATCATTATTTCTCATTAAAATCCTAAAAATTAGTGGGATTTCTCTACTTTATTTACATCTATAATTTGATGGTTATTTAACCCATGATGTCATGTGGTCCATTACATTTTCCCTTTATTTTTATTTTTTCCATGTATTGTGTTATAAAGTGAAGTGTTAAGTGGTTTTTTTAATATATAATTTTACCATTGGGGCTTGGTGTGTCTGTTTGATGTTGATACATCCTTATTGACACCATGAATAGAATTAAACACATGGTTTATTATGTTTTGAGGATGTAAAAATATTTCACCATGTCAGGGGGATACCTACAATTAAAATTATATTTTATAGAATAATTTTACTATATGTTTTGTCTCATATGATATTTTAAGGATCTACATTGATTAATGAGTTTATATTTGGTAATGGGTTTGGATTGGTTTATGGATCTTGGTTTAATGTGATTTATTAGTGAGTAAAATTTTCTTTTTTCAAGATTGGTATGGTTAGGTTAGGTTTTCATGATTAACATTGTGTTTTTTAGTGAGATAATTTCTAATCATGAGTAATATTTATCATTATATGGCCACATGTGTCCCATTTATCTATTTACGAAGAACATATTGAGAGTAAACTATGGTGATTATTATTTAATGAGAGAAATTCTAAAAGGGGTTTTGATATGGAATGAGTGGTGGTGATTTATAAATTTTACAATGATATTTACCCCCACTAACCATGAATATATGACATCAAACTATCCTCAATATTATGGATATCTAGGGATGCATTGTGTCCTAGTAGTAGGAGTCACATATAGAGAATGAGAGGATTCAATGTAAACATTACAGTATGTTTGGAAATAGTGTTGGATAATGATGCCTTTTTCAAAAATGGGTTTTTAGACCCAAGAAAAAATTTATACAATGGGTGATATAGAATATTTTTACTTTTTTGATGGATGGTACAACAATAAAATAAATTATATGGTATCATAGTGTGGTTATGAGTTTATATTCACTATGATAACACTAATGGGGTAATTTTTGGATGAATATTTATTTCTCTCACCATAAATCTATCACATGGGACTAACCACCCTCCCATGGACTGTTTGGGATATATTTATTTCCACGTTCATGATCCTAAAAATATTATGGAAGGATTTGTTTTTTATATTATATTATAGTTATAAATCATACCCCATTCATAAGGTATTTTTTAGTAATTATTAGTGAGGCTAATGAAAAAAATCTATGTCGTGTGTTTAAGAGAGGATAATATCATGCCTGAGTAATGGAAGGGATGGAATACATGAATTTTTTTTAGATCAAAATATCATGGGAGATTATCATGACCTGAATTTGGTGCAAAAATTAAGGACCTCCCTAGGGTATGTGTCTATTAAAGGGGGAATTTATTAATTTGAAGTGAATTTTAAGAAAATATGATTTAGTTACTTTGGTGTCATATTTTTTGTTAATTGAATTTTAATATATAAATATTATTTAATATTAGGTGATTCATTTTTTTAGTATAAGAGATGTTTATTTTATAGATTAAAAAAATGGAAGAATTTTTTATTCTGAGAATATAATTTTTTATAAGAGTTAAGGTGGTGTAGATGAGGTCACACTATAATGTAGGAAGTAACAAAATAATACACCAGGAATATGATTAAAATCTACAATGTAATATTAAATTATACAAAAACATAAATTTTTATTACATGATTTATTTATGAATATTATGATGATTTAATTTTTAAATCATGACATGTATATCATGCTACACGAAAGCGTGTTTTTTCATAATGACTAAAATCATGCCATAGTGTAGAGGATATGAAAAATTATACCCCCAAAGGATAAAATGTTACAGTGAGTCATTCCATAGTGATATAAAACATGTTAGAATCATCTCGGATGAAGAATACTTAGGTGTTATGTGAATTTAATGTTTATGTATTGAAGAGAGTTACTTTCACCATGAAGCCTCAAATCATGATGCAATCATAGGGATATAAAATATTAGTTTCGCACTCTTTTTTGAAGGTGTTTAGTGATCAATCCAAAATAGAGTTTGTCACACAATATTGAGAGTTTTATTAATATGGTTTGAGGAGAAAAATATGATTATTCCATTGATCATTTTTTTATTCTTTGAATTGGAATATAATGCTACATCGGCCATGGTCACACAATGATTTATTATAGAATCTATAATTAATTTTTTTTGATAATTTTTCTCAATTGGTGATTCATATGATTCTATAAATAAAACCTTTAGGTCACCCAATCCAATATAAGGGTGACTAAAATGTCAAGATTTATCTGGTGGATGGATGTGAAAAAGGGTAATATAAAAGGAATTTATTCATTTGAATTTTCATTTGAAATTAATATTATAATAAATAGGGAGAATCATAATACTAATGAAGTTTAGTGACCCTAACCCCTATAGCGCAATGCCAGTAACTTATACCATTACACTGGAATAAAATACAAGTAAATTGTGTCCCAAATGACAAATATTTTATTTGTCTTGTTAAATAAGATATATACATGAATCTTGTATGACAATTGAATACAAAAATTAAAACATCATTTTTTTCAATCAAGGATAACTGTATTAGATCTAGAATATCCTTGCACATAACTCTTAGTAAACATCATAGAACCTTTAATAAAAGAAAAAGAATAAGGATAAGTAGAAATGATTAGTAAGGGTTAGGTATAGAGGAATCTATCATGAATAAATAATGAATAATCATTATGGAAAATAAAATAATGTAAAACAAATTCCATTTAATTAACTAGATAAAAAATAATCAATATAAAAAGTTAAATAACTAAAAAAATATTTCTTTTAATATATAAAATAAAAATTAAATTAATCAATATTTTTTTTCATAGTTAAAATATCACGGATAATAATAACTAAAATCTAAATGTGGAAATTATTAATTATTGTACATTAGGTTTCATTGGAACATGATACCTTTACCATCATGATCTATTCTCAAGAAAAATTTAAAACTGAGGGTTAGAATCTCATTTAACTAAGGCTAGCCAACTGGTTTATGTCATTAGAGTACAGATGCATTGAGGGGCTATCATTAATTGGGGCCCAGTAATGTCTACATGTCCAAATAATTTCTCATATATCAAAAAATTTGATTTAATTCATAAATAACATGTCTTATCATAGAGTATCCATATTGAGTAAAGAATATGAACTTATAAATATTTCCCCACATATGAAAATGACTTTCAATGTAAAACACTGTATGTAGAACTAATATATGATTCAAAAAATAAATATATCCCTAATAAATAGTGTGAATATTTAGGGAAAAATTAATGTCCAATGATCATCAGAAATAGAAAATTTAAGGGAAGTTATTCACTAGAAAATTAAATCAATGAAGTGAATGTCAATATATGTCTTAGTTATAATGATCATAAACCATCCCCAAAAATAATTATGATGGTATAAATAAAATTTATACCCATTAGAGTAATAAAAAAGGGTTTTAATCATTATAGAATAGAAATACAATAAAAATATCTTAACAAATATTGAGGAAAATATACTTTTCATTTTGAAAACCATTTTTAAAAATAACTTTCTTTGAAAATTAATTTTTAAAAAATTTATTTAAAATTATATTAGTAAAAATTTAAAGTAATATTTGAAGAAATTATGGAGGGTAATTCCATACATGTTTAAAAGAACATTCCTTTATCATTGAAAAAGGGTTAGAAAGGTTCCTTGTTTGGAAAGATATAAGAACATTCTTCTTAAATTTTTTTGTAAAAAAAAATTGGAAAATTTTGTCATAATAAATCAATTTGAAAAGGTTAATAAATTTTTTAAAATATTTTTAGAAAACATTGTTTTGTAAGAAAACATATTTCCGTTCGAATAAAAAAATTATGTCGGGTTTTGTCAAAACACTTTCTCAATAATTTTAAGTACCAAAGTGTATGAAAACTGAATTATCACTTGAAAATAATCATGAATAACCATATTTAAATAATATTAAATGGTTTATTAATCAATTATTAAATAATTTCCTTTATTATAAATTCAAGTGTAAATAATCCCAACTAAAATGATATTGTTAAAAGAACCATTATAATTATCATAGTATTTAAGAGAGAATCAAAAAATTAAAATATTATGTGTATAAAATGTAAATACACATAAAACAATTGGAAATAAGTCAATATATAGTAAAATTACATTACACACATAATCATAGAATATTAACTACAATAATAATGTAATATAACCAATTGAAAATGAGTTGGGTTATGAAATTCTTTACTACTTGGTAACATTGAATTAAAATATTCATAAATGAAAAAAATAAGATTGAAACATCAAATAACATTAATAATTAATTATTCATGATATTGCATGTAAATGGTCATTATATACATCATATAAAAGTAATTTTGTGCATACCAATACAATATGCCTCAAAGAAATGAAATTGAGATAAAATCCTTTACCTCACAATTTCCATTTGGTTATAATTTCTTTAACTTCATGTATAGTGGTTTTAAAAATGTTATTAAAATATTCAATTGCAATATTAATATTTATTTTATCATATATGATCTTTTTTATAGAATGTTTATTACATATTTTTTAATAATCATTCATTGTTTTCATCATTTTGAGTAATAACTGCTTTGTTTTTTAATATGTTTTGACAAGTTATTTTGGGTTCCTCTTACATATATCAAGATTTAATCATCTCTAAAATTTAAAACATGATTTAAATATTATATATATTAATTATATATATATTTGGAGTAATACATAATATTTAGTTATTAGAAATGAAATACATTGTTCATAGAGACGGTTGGTCGTACGTACGCATGATTTTTGTTTCCATTTTATTGTCCAATTGAAATAATGAAAATTACATAATACATATTTATTTTATCATTCCATTATCATTTGTATTTAAAATATATTACATATTTTTATTAAAAACATCTATAAATCATTCCATGTGTAAGATCTAAGATTTTTTGGAGGTATTCCCTTATTTAAAAATTTCATTTAAATCTCTTAATGTGGGTTACTTAAATGTTTACTGGGTGTGTGAGGAGTTTCAGGGGTGTTCTAGGGGCACGATATATGAAAGAAAGGGGAAACTGGGCTATTTTGTGCATGTTTCATAGTTTTTTCATGTTTAGGGAAAACAATGTGAGGGGGAATCCTAACTGTTCAACCTTGTATAGAGGCTTCTCACACGGTTGGTTTATGTTTTATCAAACCATGTGTGACTTTTGCACATAGTTAGTGAAAACCATGAAAAGGGGGAATCCAAACTGTGAAACCTTAGATAGAGGCTTCTCATATAGTTTGTTCATGGTTTTTTAAATAGTGCAGGCCTTCCCAAGTAACCATACATATTAATACTACTTGGGAAGAGGTTGGTTCACAGTTAGCACATGGTTTGGCAAACCGTGTGGGAAAATCATACACCCCATTAAAAAGTGTATAATTATGAAACTTCTCTGTCAGAATTTTTATGTTTTTACCCAATTTCTTCCCCATTTTTTCTCCTCTCACCCATAGTGATGAACAATATTTGAATGGATATTTCACCTTCCATTCTAGGACCTTTGGATTTCTATTTTTTATGGATTGAAGCTTAGGGTATGTTTAAACTTCCACTCACTTCTCTTTTCCAGATTAGGGATTTTAGCTTTATCTATATCTTTATGAACCACTAAAACCTATTTTTTTAGTGTATTCTAGGTTAAGTATTAAAGGGGTGATTGAATATAAAACTAATGATATGGTTAAGAGTGTGTTCATATCTGGAATCGAGGTAGGTGGTCTATAATTTATACCCCATTGTTTTGTTACAGATTTGTGCATGTGTGGTTGTGATATTACTTTTAGCTTGATGTGTGTTAGTTTTATTGAGTTATAATTGATAAAATTGTGGTTTAAGTGATGAGTTAAACCCCTTATGATCCTCATGGGATGCATTTAGTTTGGTTAGACCGATTTAGGGATACCCATGGGGTTCGCCAATAACGTGAAATTGGAAAATGTTAAATTAATACATATAGTTATTTTGTGTGTAAATAGATCCCAAGATAGGTGTGTTGACTTGATTATTCAACTTCTAAGGAGCACAAATGTTATTGGTGTCTAGTCGTTGGCTTGGTGTGAGGGATTTTTTGAAAAAATGTGAGAAGGGTTAATGGAATAATGAGATTTTGATAAATGACTTGTTAATTGTAGTGGAAATGGGTAAATGGGCTAATACATGTGAATTGATGAATTTTGTTAAATAGTCAATTCAAAGGAATTATTGAATATTCTAAATGAGCAATGGATAAAAAATTAATTGAGTTAAATGGACTACTCCATGTAAATGGTAATTATACTAATGGGTTAAATCTTGAAGATGATATATATGTTGAATGAATTTTGAATTTTAAATGCAATATGCTTATCATGATTGGGTTATAATATGGTATATATGGTGAATAGATAAATAAGAATGTACACATAGCTTGGTGGTGTGGGATAAAGGACTAAGGATCCTCCCATGATTTTGGTTGGACTAATGCTCTAAAACCACCCATATAATGCATGGGTTAGGATGTTGGATTGATGCTCTAGGACCTGATGGTTGCATTAGATGAAACTCACTGAACTAATTCTCCAAAATAATTTTGATGTAAATAATTTCGAATTGGGATTCACTAGGGAGAAAGGGACATGACTTATTATGTATTCTTGGTAATTGATCAACTTGGTATTTGTTTTAATAATCTAAATACATAACCCCAACAAATTCCTTGGTTTCGGATCAGGACAAGTGTAATGTCCATATTCTAAGGATTTGAGTTGGGCATTGGACATGCATGTATGGGGATATGGACTTGGATTCAGGACCCATTTTAGGGATTCAAATGTTTTTTTTGTTTTATGTTTCCTTTCACATTTTTCACTATTAGAATAACATTACATGTATACTATTTGGTGTGGTTTATACCACGTTAGGGATTTGGTTGGTAATGCATGTTTTTATTTCTTTAACTTTTATTATGTAATTTATTAGGGTTATCATTTGAGGGTTATTTTGATAAAGAGGGTATAGTCTCCTTTCATGTTACAATAGACCCTCCCTGATAGTCTAAAACATCTAGAATACAAGGAGGTGCACTTGAGATCCTGTGGAAACCTGGATCGGGGCACCAGTTAGCGGCTCCCATGTTAGGGATGTTACAATGTGGTATTAGAGTAGTTCTTTTATGTGGTGTTATTATTTTTGGATGGTATAAAATAAATTCGGATTTTTCAGTCCTTAGAAATGAGCTCATGCTTGGGAGTATCTAACCCATGTATGAGGGAAAAACCAAGTGTACATGGTCGAAATTGTTGTTGTTTTTAAATGTGTTGTTAAAGTTGAGTGATATTTCACTATTGGGAGATGAACTTGTTGTGTGATGTGAATATTTCATGATATTTTTCTCCTGAATAGAACAACATGAGTTTGTGCATTTATGCATCATTTTAGGCACCTAGTATATAGGTGTCATGCATCATAATAGACACACATGGGATGGGTGTGTGGGGAATGAAGAGTATACCTCATTTTACTTACTTGAAAAAATGAATAAAATTGTATCTAGTAAAGATAATTCAAATGACTAAATAAAATGAATTTTAAATAATTGTGCATAATTAAAGGGTATCAATGAGTTAAAAGTTGATTGTAATAAGTTTTAAAAAAGGGGAATGTTCTTGAGAGGAAAATATTCATGTTGTAAAAATTGGAAATAGTTTTGAAAAAGGTGACTAATGAAAGGTTTGTGACCATGGACATTGGTCTACCCCAAGTTATCTCTAACCCATAGTACGAATGGTTGAGGGTAGTGTTCTTGATATGATGTGGTATGATAGGATAATGTATACATATTGGGAAGGTTATGGCTAATGAATAGCCTTCTTTTGTATAAATAATTGAAACATTATGTTATGTGTTCTAATAATGGAGTTTGGAATTGTATAGAAATGCCACCATGATGAAATGTGATGATCAAGAAATAAGAGGTTTTTGATGATAATACTCCCCCAGATGTGGAGAAAGAGGCTCTGGTGGACCATAACAATAGATGATAGGTGGATTTCTGGGATAAATGTTATCATTTTATGTACATTATGGAAAGAGATATCAGGAGGGTGTGCTAAGTATGTTTGAGTTGACTCGAGAGTTTCAGTTGTATCACCCTACAACCTTTATGGGAGAGGTTGGGTGAGAGGCGGATGAATTCTGGATAGATTCTATCTAGAAAATTCTCGATCACTTAGAGACTCCTCCCGAGAAGAGTGTCAAGTTGGATGCCCACATGTTGTGATAGCAGGAAAAATGTTAGTGGGACATCTTGGTTCATATAAATCAGGTAGAAGGGAAGATGTGAAAGGGTTTATGGGTAATGTTTATAGAGAATTACTATCCAGAAACCTTGAGATAGGATGAGTTTGTAGAGTTTATGAGGTTTTTCAAGGGAACTATGTCAGTGATGGAGTATGCAATTTGTTTTACACACTTGCAACATTTTTTTTCTTACTCTTGTGGTAGATGAGACATTTATGGAGCGACATTTCCATGATGGACTTCTACATGTGATCAAGTCCCAGGTAAATATATTTCATCTAAAGATATTTTTGGAATTAAGGGATCATGTCATTATCTTAGAGGGGAATCTCAAGGTGGCATCAGTTAGTGGATGTGCATTTTTAGTAGGGTGATATGGGGGGTGTGACTTTTGATGGTAAGAAATGCCATTTCGAGAGCCTCCACCATGGTAGCAGTGGATATGGTAGTCATAAAAGGGAACCGGTGTCTCAGGGAAGTGATTGAGTCTTTTGTTATTATTTTGGTAGACTAGGAAATGTGAGGAGTTAGTGTTACTAGCCACCAATTGAATTTCAGTCATGAAGAAGGTTGGGGAATGTGTAGAGGTTCCGTAGGAGCCCTTGGAAGCCAGGCATGGAGGAAGGATCGAGGAAGATACTGAGTGCAGGAAAGGGGTCGGCTACCTTGTATTATCTAGGTAGTTGGAGAATGACTGGTCATACTAGTAGAGGTTTTGGAAGAAGTAATCTATGGTGGGAGTGTCCATATCAGTAGGGTAGCGCAATACTATGACCTCATATCAAATATCATGTTAGAGGGGCAGGTAAACATCATGCAGTTCAGTTTGCACCGGGAGGTTGCAAGGTTGGACCATTGACTGTTAAAGGTATGATTCTATTAGTTTCTACTCTTTTTAGCACTTTATTCTATACAGGTTACCCTTATTATTTTATTTATTTTTATCTCATCATTGTACTGGTTCTAGTGGTAGACTGTATGTGTGGAGTTATATCGATTGATACCCCGTTAGGGGTGCGAGTAGAAAACATCAAGCAATGTAAGGTATGTGATTTAGAGATTGGAGGATACTAGTTTTTGTGGGACTTGTTCATGCTTGGGATGTCAGGTTTTGATTTGATTCTATGCATGGATTGGTTAAAATTATACGAGGACCATATTTATTGTTACTGTCATTGGGTAATGTTCACATCACTTGAGTGGAGCGCCTATGCCTATTGTGGTGAATGGGATGTTTGGGGAGGATGTTTAGGACCAGTATGTCAACAGTTGGGTGAACTCACAACCCAATTGGACTATCTTATGATAGATAATGAGGGATAATATCAACTTTTCTTTCCTCCAGTGGTGTATCGGTTTCATGATGTGCTTCTTGAGTAATTCTTGGGGTTACTGCCTGATATAGATGTTGTGTTCACGATAGAGTTGCAGATGGTAAAAGAACCAGTTTCCATTATACCATATAAAATGGTACTGAAAGAACTTTAGGAGCTTAAAACTCTATTGAAGTAGTTGGAGAATAATGGGTTTATGTGTCCTTGTATATCACCATGGGGATATATGGGGTTGTTTTCCAAAAAATCTTACAGATGTTTGTGATTGTGTGTTGATTATAGGAAGCTTAATTAGATGAAGGTCAATAATGGATACCATCTTCCATGAATCAATGATATTTTTGATCAGATGAGGGTTTCTTTAGTGTTTTTCATGATTGATCTAAGGTCATGGTATCATCAGATAAGGGTGTGACCTTTTGATGTACCACAGACTACCTTCAGGAGCAGGTACGGGTTATATGAGTTCATTGTTATGTTGTCTGGGTTGACCAATGCACTAGAAATGTTACTGGATATAATGAACTGAATCATTCACCATTACCTAGATCTATTCATAGTTGCTTTTTAACATATATTGGTGTATTCTAGAACTCATTATGATAATTAAAAACATCTCTACATCATCATGAGTATACTAAGAGATCATATTTTGTACTCTAAGATATCGAAGTATCATTTCTAGATTGATAAATTGAATTTCATGGGTCACATCATCTCTGGGGAAGATATGTCAGTGGACCCAAAAAAAAGATCAAGCATTGGTATCTTTGAAGTATACAAGGAATGTTTCTGATGTTCAAATCTTTCTAGGATTGGATTATTATTACCAAAGTTTCATCAAGTATTTCTTCCATTTAGTGGAGATAAATTTGGGATTGACCAAGAAGTCCATAATTTTTTAATGGTATGAAGTATGTGAGAATTATTTCTAAAAGTTGAAGAAGCGGTTGACAACTGCACCGATTCTGATCTAACCTGATTTAGGTAAGAAGTATACCTTGTTTTGTAATACATCTAGTGTTGGTCTTAGGGAGGTATTGTTGCAAGATGATCGAGTAGTGGCTTATGGTTCATGACAGTTGAGGCCTCCTGAATAGAACTACCCCACTCATTATCATTAGTTGGTCTTTTTAGTTTTCACACTGAAGTGTTGGTGGCACTATATGTTGGGAGAATGGTTTGCGGTGTATACCAATCAAAAAATCTTGAATTACATTTTCTCTCAACATGATTTAAATATCTAGAAATAAAGATGGGTTGAGTACATGAAATATTTTGAATTAGAGTTGGTTTATACATTGGTAAAGGAGAGTATCATTGTGGATACCTTAGGTCAGAATGCTCAAGATCATGAAGTGAAATAGTATTTTACTTAGTGGAGGATGATGGTGTTTTTCACTGAGATGGATCTAGAGGTGTAGGATGGGAACAAGTAGATAACCCTAGCATCTTTTCTAGTTGATCTAATGATTTTGATCCAGATTAAAGAGAAACAAATTCAAGATCGAGAATGTTTACCTATAATATAATGTTAAAAAGGTGGGGAGTCGCCTTATTATTGGACTATTGGTAATGATGGGAACATTTATGATCATGGAAGCATGGTTTTACTAACATATATGTGATAAGAGTTGATTTGAAATTATATTGCATCAATGTGGGTAGTACGTCAGGATTTGACCAAAATTTATTGTGATCTATGTAGGTAGTATTGGTGGCCAGGGATGAAGAAGGAAGTTGTAGGTTTTATGGAATATACCTTACCTATTCATATGTCAAGGATAAGCATCAGTGATTGGGTGGTTTGTTTTATCCATTACCCATTCCTGCATGGAAATGGGATGACATGACAATGGACTTCATCATGGTACTTCCAAGGATTACTTGGAAGAATGATGTGATCTGTGTAATTATGGATAGGTTGTATAATGTGGCTCACTTTCTTTTGATTATAGAGACTTCCACTGAAGATCATTTAGGTGAGATGTATGTTCAGGAGAAAGTACGGATGCATGGGGTGCCACATACCATTGTTTCGGATCATGACCTGTGTTTCACATCATTTTCTGGAAGGGATTGTGGAAGGCTCTTCATACCCATGTGTTTTTTAGTATGGATTTCCACCTACAAATAGATGGAAAGTCAGAGAATACTATTTAGATATTGGAGGTAATGTTGAGGTCTTGTGTCATGGATTATGGTGGATTGTGTGCAAAAAAAATTAATATTCTATGACTCATATCACACCATTTGAGGTGCTCTTTGGTATACCGTGTAGATCTCATTTATGTTGGTTAGAGGTTGGGGAATCATAGTTGTTAGGATTGAGTCTCGTACAAGAGACATTGGAAAATTTACAATTGATTTGGAAACATATGTAAACAGCTCAGTGTAGGTAGAAGTTGTATTTGGATCAGCATCATAAACCTCTTGAGTTTTGTGTGGGTGATCGGGTGTTCCTTAGAGTGTCTCCAAGGTTGGTTCACCATCAGATTTGGAAACATGGATAGTTGGTGCCCCTGTACATGGGGTCATTTGATATTGTGGAGAGGATTAGATCGATGGAATACCAATTGACTCTTTTGTAGTTTTATAGTGCTATGAAAGATGTTTTTCATGTTTTGTAGCTTTGTAAGTATCACCCTAACTCATATCATGTGGTTGATGTTAAATATGTCGAACTTGAGAATTATACATCCTTAAAGGAACATCTGTTACATAATGTGGATAGTAGTGATAAAATATTGTGAGGTAATAAAGTTCCCTTGTTTTGAGTTTTTTGGAATAATGTAAATGTTTAGGAAGAAACATAAGAAAGGGAGTCAGATATGCTGGCCCAGTTTCCCAGTCTCTTCTATTTGGAAGCTCTATGATGGTCGACAATGTGACTCGAGGACCATTTGTTATAAGGTGGGGACGTTATAAGATCCTGGACTTCATGGAGGTATGACATTGTTTAAATTTTTTTAGATCTCTTAATATTGTTTAATTACATGTTTTTTTGGGTGTGTGAGGAGGTTCAAGGGTGTTATGGGGGATCAAGACATGAAAGAAAAGGGAAATCGGGCTATTCCATACATGTTTCATGGTTAGTGGTAAATGAAAACTATGCAAGGGGGAATCCAAACTATGAAACCATGGAGAGAGGATTCTCGCATGGTTGGTGCACTATTTTTCAAAACATGTAATCCTTCCCAAGTAACCATGCGACTTAAACCTACTTGGGCAATGGCTAGTGCATGGTTTGAAAAAATGTGTGGCCAAACCATGCACCCCATTAAAAAGTGTGAAATTAGAAAACTTCCCCTTTGTATTTTTAAGTCCTCACATGATTTCTTCCCCATTTATCCTCCTCTAAAACCTAGTGATGAACCAAAATCTCCCAACCATTCAAGGGAAATTTCTCCTTAGATTATTGTCTATTTATAGTGTCATTGGTTTCATATTGAAGCTTCAGGTAAGTCTAATCTTTCTCCCACTTCTCTTTTTCAAATTTGATATTGTAGCTTTGGCTATCTAATTTAAAATCCCTAAAACCCTATTTTTATAGTGTATTATAGGTTAAGGATTCAATGGGTTCATGAATCTAAATATAAGGATAAGGTTATGAGTATGTTCATCTTTAGAATAGAGGTAGGTAGACTACAAGTTATATCCTCTAGTTTGTTATATATTTGTCTATGTGTGGTTATGATATTAATTTCACATTTTGTGAGTTTTTTTTATTGAGTGAGAATTGATAAAATGGTAGGTTAAGTGATGATTTAATCCTCTCATGATCCCCATGGGATTCACTAAAGTTGGTTAGATCGATTTAGGGCCACCCATGGGGTGTTCCAATATACCTGAACATGGAAAATGTTAAATTTACGCCTAGAGTTTTTTTGTGTGGATATAGAGCCCAAGATAGGTGTTTTGACTTAATTATTATACTTCTAAGGATCACTAATGGTATTGGTGTTTAGTCATTGGCTTAGTATAAGGAATTGTTTGTAAATATGTGGAAAGGGATAATGGAATAATGAGATTGTGATAAATGACTTATGAATTGTAGTGGAAATGGGTTAATGGGATAATACATGTGAATTGATGAATTATATTAAATGGGTAATGAAAAAGAATTATTGACTATACTAAATGAGAAAAGGTAAAAAATGGAAATGATTTAAATGGACTATTCCATGTAAATTGTAATTATACTAATGGGTTAATGCTTGATGATGATTTATATATTTAATGAATTGTGAATTTTAAATTCACTATGCTTGTAATGATTGGTTTTTAATATGTTATATATGCTAAATGGATAAATGAACATGTGAAAATTTTATAGTGGTGTGGGATAAAGGAAAATGGCTCCTCCCATGGGTCAGGTTAGACTGATTCTCTAAACCCACCCATAGAATGCATGGTCCAGGATGTTGGACTGATGATTTAGGCCCTACTATTTGCATTGGATGAAATTATCTAGACTGATTCTCCAACATAAGTTTGATTTTAATAATTGTGAAATGGTTTTTCCTAGTGAGATAGGGAACTTGACTTATTTCTTATGATTAGTAATTGATCAACTTGGGATTTTGGGTAAATAATGATAATTCCTAACCCATGAAACAAAAGATGATATCGACTAAAGTTAATATTGTTAAATAACAGATCAAATTTTTCTCTTGGATTACCTTGTCTTGTATTTCATAATTTCATACACTATCTATTTGGACTGGATATTTTCTAGACATCATTGGTGGTGGCCTACTGATTTTTACTCACACCCTACTGAAGACACTGTTGGATACCCAAGTATATTTCATGGTTGTAGATCTGGAAAAGGGTAAAGTAATTTTTCTAGAGAGTTGAGTTGGGCATGGGATGTGCATGGATGGGGATCCAAACTTGGAGTCGATACCCTTTTTTTGGGAGTGGTCTATTTGTCTTGTTTTGGGTTTCCTTTCACATTTCGCACTATAAGAATGATATGATATGTATGCTATTTGGTTGTGGTGTGTATCTAATTTTGGATTTCTTCTCCTTTGTCATTTATTATTATTATCTATTGTGGATTACTCTAATAAAGAGGGTATAGTCTCCCTGAGTGTTACATTAGACCCTCTCCACTAGTCAGAAACCTCTAACATATGGGGGTGCATGCTTGAGGTCATGTGTCACCCCATATCATGGAACTAGTTAGTGGATCACAGTTCAGGGATGTTACACCATGTAAAGTTTCAATGAATCACATCGCTTCATAAGATAGTAGTTCGTCGTACACATGAACGATATTATCGTATTCCCACAAAACAGAAAGTATGAAGGTATTCATAATATAATAATTTAAGAAGCATAATAAACTCAAAAATATCATATATATAATATATAAACTATGAATACATCATTATTCACAACCATAAAATTTGGTAGTGGTAAAAAAATGACATCAGTTCGAGAGGAGTTAGTTCATCGTACGTATGAACTATGATTATAAAACCAATTTGATGGATGTGTGTGAAGTTTTAGGCTATGATTATTTAACCAATTTGATGGATGTGTGTGAATTTTTAGTAATTAACTATAATATAAAAACATCTCATTATATTGAAGATACTTATTTTATTATATAATAATGGTATAATATGAATTGAAGGAGGTGGAGAAGGATATAAAATAAAAACTCTTTTAGAAGAACACTACCTCTTCTTGGAGTATCCTCCATAGTTTTTCACTAATACATTTATAGGTTTTATTTATTCCCAAAATAAGTATTATAGGATGAGTGGAGGAAATTTGGGAATTTAGTTTGGAAGGTAATTTCTGAAAAAAAAAATTATTTTCAAGGTTTGAGGTGAGGAGGACAGTGGGTGGCCCTTTTTAAGTGGGGTGACTGTCAAACTTGAAATTTTTTGAAAGAGGTAATTCCATCTAAGTTATTTCTATGTCAAGTGGTTCCAATAATGTAACCATATAGATAAAATATGGTATACATTCGAAATATTTCCAAAAAATTGGTTTTGGACTTGTTTTTAGGTCATTTTCCCCTTATGTTTAATGTCAAGTCTCTTGGTAAACTCATTTTTCTCTTAATTATAGTATTTAATTTTAACTTTTTTCACAAATAATTTTGGTAAAAAATTAATTTTACATTATTATAAATTTAAATTATTATAATTCAAAATATAGAATACATTTTTTTAATTCAATCCATACAATTGTAAAAAATTAATTTAAAATTAATCCTGTGGACAAGACTAGAAAGCAGGTTTTTTTAAGTGAAAATATTCAAAAGTTTATTATGTTTTTATATTTAAATTCAATATGAAATTGATAAAAATGAAAAACATTGAATTAATATGTGTATAATTTAATTATATTTACATCAAATCCAATTAAAATTATAATTTTACATTATGAAATATTTAAATGAAAATTTAGTTTTCAGTTAATATTTTGTATTTTTCATTATTCATCAAAAAATGAAACATTTCAGAAAAATAATAAAAATTATATTTATGATAATATTAACATTAATATTTAAGAAATTATTTTTATTTTTCAAATAAAATCTATTAAGTTTCAAAATATAGTTTTTAAAAATGTGATCAATTAAAAGGTAAAAAACTGCCTTTAGAAAAACACAACTTTATATGCGAAAAATTGGAGTTGTTCATATCATATGACTATAAAATCTATTGGATGAATGTTAAGACATTTTATTAAATATATAATATAAAAATTTCATTAGTATAATTAATTAATAGTTATTAATTTAATTTTTTATGATACCATTTTCACATATAATAGTTTTTTATAAAAACCATTCCTTTATATTTAATTGGTTTTATATTGTTTTCAAATTAATTTGTATCCAATTAATTCAGCTATATATTTTTATATATTATTTAATACTATTAATAAATTCTGGTTTAATATCTAAGAGATAATTTTTATTTTAAATAATAATATTAATAGTATTCGGTAAAACACAGTCATTATTTTAACAAAAGTCATCGAAGAAACTCATTTTTGCATGAAACACAATCTAATAGAGTATTTTGTGCATTACAAGCTATAGAGAATATTTAATTAATTTAAAATAGTAAATATATCTTAAAGCCTCAGGATGTTATTGTAATAAAAAAACATTTATCATTGTAATTTCACCCTTCTTATAATAATTTCATGTAGTAAAAATCAAATAAAATCACATAGAAAACCCAATGTAAACTTTATAAATGATGAATGAATGAAATAAGTGGTATTTCTAAAAATTAAAAAACCAATACTGATGGAATAGTAACTTGACCTTTGGAATAATAACATGACCCATAGGAATATTAATACTTCCAATAAAATAGTAACTTACTATTTGAAAGTAAAAATAAAATTTAGGAATATTATGAATCAAAATATGACATATTTATTTCATGGCATAATTAAATAAATGTTTTAAAAATGATAAATCAAGTGTTGGTATTTTTTAAAGCTGTAAATATTTAATTAAAATCTTATAATTAATTTATTAAATTAATAGAAAATATATCTTCATAAAATGTATTTACAAATTAATATTTTTTTGTCTTATTATTATAGGATAATTTTATGAGACATTAACTAATTTTTCAAAGTGTTAGAAAATGAGTTTTAATTTTAAAATCGGTATTTTTTGAGTAAATGATTATTTTAATTAAAAATTAAACTTCCTATATTTACAAAATTATTTTCATAAAATGGAGTTCATTTTTTAATTCTACATGTTGAAAAATGGTTAGGGTGAATTTTTTGGATTTTTCTAAAATAGTTGAATTTTCAGTGAATAGTAAAATACAATAATTTACGATAAAAGAAAAATACATGAATTATTGAGTCATAGATGATTTATGGCTGATATAAGCCCAAAATCTAGAAAAATCCTTCATTATTTTAATATATTTAGTTATAATTCTCAAACTATTCATAGTCTAGAGCTAAAATATTTAACTAATAAATAAAATAATAAGAAAACACCCCTCTCCTCCACTATAAATACCACCCCTCGCCACCTATTTATCTCACACCCCTCAATATTTTAACCCTATACAAATTTCACTCAAGTATCTTCCTAATTTCCTCTCCCACATCTAGGATCCATTTTTTTCCTCAGAAGACCAAATTATCTTCCATAAGGAGGTTCTCAAGTATGAGATATTTAAGAGGTAAAAATCCACTTCTTTTTTCTTTTAATTTATTTTAATTTCTTTTTCTTTTATTATTATATCCTAACCTAATATATATAAATTACCATGATAACTATATTGTCTTTTATATACTATAACTACATTATGTTGATGTAATATCCATCATCGAAATCCTTTCTTTCTCTCTTTTATTCTAAAAATGAAATCATCACTCGTGATGTGTTAATTTACCAACATCGTGGAAAATGAATTTTCATTTTCCTATAACACCTTAAATTATGAACATTAAACCACTATAATATTTGTTACACAATTTAAAATATATTTCATAACCCTTTTAAGTTCTGGAACTAAAATTGTTACATAATAATAAATGATAAAATAAATCGAGTTTTTTGTGATCAAAAACCGCTAAAATTAACCCAAATGATTATCATTAACTATTTATCTAATGATTTAACCTCATGCCATTTAAAAAATGATATTTAAAACCATTTAAACCCATTTATTTTAATTATTAAAATATATTTTCAATTCTATAGAATTATACCCATTATATATAAACTTTCATACTGATATTCAAGTAAACCAACCATTAAAACCAAGAAAACCAACACTCCTGAACAATGAAATTCAAAAATATAACTCATCCAAAATCCCATAAATTAAATTAAGAAAACTATAATTAATAAAATCTATGTATTTAAGGTTATGGATTTTTTATTTATGTATTTAATTTTATTATCTAGGATATTAAGGATAATAGAGTGTCCGGACATAAGGTAAGGGGATTCTCAAACCCAACTCTCTTCCTTTGGATTTTCCCCCTTTCAGTCCATTTTTAAAATGTATTTTACATTAATATTCATTAAATATCATTTCATTATCCTTCCCTTTTCTTTTTTGGATATTAATTCTTCCAATTTTATTTTATGAAAAAACAAAATATTTTTCCAAAAGAACTCTTACTTCTAAAAACACGTGTTTTACTTCTCTTGACTTTGTTTCTTCTTCACTCAAGATGGATTATTATTATATTGTGTATATTATTACCTTTTATTTTGGGAACCCCAATGCTAATCCATGAATTTATTCCTTATTAAACCCATTTTCATTCCATGGGTTATTTTATTTCCAAGATTTATATATGTTCTATGTGGCATGCATGATAATGTAAATGTTATGATGTGATGAGTGCACCTAGAATTATATAGCACAATGTAAATGTTATGATGTGATGGGTGAACCAAAAATTATATAGAACTATAATTCATTAGGTAATGTGATGAATCTCATGATATAAAGATTAATATACATGAACATGATGCTAGCTTTGTTTACAACTATGTGTGGTAGTTGTCCACTAATATATGATGTTTCATTTTTATGAATTTCCACGTTCCTTGAATTTATATAATTCATCCTCTCATGATTATGATGATTATGTTGTGATGTTTATTACACTCACCTCATGTTATATTGACCCTTTTTCATATCTATCCTCTTATTGGGCTTTTATCTCACCGATTTCATTGATGTATATCCTCAGGTGATTACTTATACTAAGGAGAAAACAAGGTCCAATAAAAAGAAAGAGAAATAAGAAATTAAATAAATGTTTATGTTTTATTCTGTAAATTATATGTATGATCCTAATTTGAACAAGACACTAAAAATTTGGATCTTGGTTATGTAATTATTTTATGTTTTTTGTCTTTAAAATGATGTGATAGGATATGTAAGAAAATTTGGGTTGCTATAGTTTGTATCAGAGCATAATTTAGTTAATTTGGGAATTAGGATTAGAGAACCTTATTAAAAACCCTTAGTATAAGACAATAAAAATGAATGAACCCAATAATATTTTTTTTATAAAAATGTTAAACATAGGGATCCTGTAAGACAAGACTTTATATTTAATTTCACAAAGGAATAGATTATTGATAACTTGTTGGATTATTTTTTGTTATAACATTTTCTATTTTAGAAAATATTGGGAACCTAGAGAATATAGTCCAATAACCCGTGCAAGGGAAAATGTAGTGATTTCCCAAATTTCATCCCAAATCCCTTAGGAGGGGGATTTCAAAATTTCATGGAAATACTTACCCAGTTGTCTCAGCCTATGAACAATAACCTGAACAATGTGTAATGTCCTCTTTCACCTAAAAGGGAGTGACTTTCTATTGAGTCCTTTATGAGGCAATGACCAATGAAATTTAGTGGATCTTCTAATCCACTAGTTTTGGAAATATTAGTTCAAATCAATGGATAAGATCCTTTTTATGCTTCTCTATTCTAAGATGGAGAAGGTGACTCTTGTTTTTTATCATATAGATGGAGAGGTTGACCAATGGTGATCGTTGATTAATAACACAAAGACAAAGTATGAAATTGAAGAGATAGAGTGGAAAGATTTTAAGAAAATGTTTCTTAATAAATATTTTAATAAATATCTTCATACTAATATAGAGAGTGAATTCATATAGATGAAGAAAAAGGAAGGTGAATTTTTCATAGCCTATGAAGAAAATTTTAGAAGGATTTCAAGGTACACTTCAGATTTTGTTATCAACAATGATTGTTAAATTGATAGATTATTTAGTGGTTTATAACAACATATTTTAAAGTCTCTAGAATTTTGAGAATTTTGGAGTTATGAAGATGTAATTAGATTTGATATCAAAGTGGATATAGATTTTTAAGAATAGTCCCATGGCTAGGGTGATAAGAAACTAAATATGTAGTTTCAAGATGGAGGATCTCATGACAAAGGTGGGAAGAAATATCAACCACTTGCATGCAAAAATGTGGGAAGAAGCGTCATGGGAAATACCTCAAAGGGAAGGGGAAATGCTATACATATGGGGGAGAAGGACACCAAAAAAGGCCAATCGATACAATAGAGTAAAGGAGAGCACCACCCACAGTCCAATTTTACAATAGTAAGGAGAAAAGGCACTATATAAGATAGTGCACGAAACCTTGAGTCCTTGATGGTAATCAATGTCATTAGCCACCAAATCCAAAGGGACAAGGGAAGTTTTATTAAATCACTACTACTGAGGTGGATCAAGAAAATGAAGTTGTACAAGGGACATTTCCTATTCAACTAATAATGGAAAAAGCATTATTTGATTCTAGTTCTACACATTCCTTTATATCTTTCAGGTTTTCTATAACTATTGAATCAAATCCTCAAAACCTTGAAGTAGAGATATCTATAAAAACACCTAGTTGTGTGATCATTGAAACCCAATTATTGGAATCTTATTCTATTGGAGTAGGTGGGAATATTCTCCCTAAAAATATTTAGAAACTTCCCTTGGTGGAATTCAACACTATACTGGGGACGGATTGACTCTCATTATATAGAGAACACATCAAATTTTAGAAAAATGAAATATCTTTACATATTCTGAACCATCACATGATCCTATAAAAATGAAAGGAATATAATGAATTTCATTTGGAAAATCCTCAAACGGTGTGGGTGTTTATTCCCTATGAAGAAACATACCTAGGTCAAAATCTTTAGTCAAAGGAAGGTATCAACCTAGGGAAAATTCCCATTGTGGGGAAATATAGTGATGTATTTTCTGAAAAGTTGCCCAGAATTATCCCAAATCATGAGGTATAGTTCTCAATAGAACTCATACCTTAAGCTACTCCTATCTCAAAATTATATAAAAGGATATCCTTGATTGAACTGTAGGAGTTAAATAAGCAGCTGCAAGAGTATTTGTAAAAATGTTTCATATGCCTAGTGCATCGCCTTGGGGTGTTCCAGTGCTCTTTATAAAGAAAAAGGGTAGATCAATGTGGGTGTGTATTGACTATCAGAATCTCAAAAATATCACCATAAAGAATAAGTATCCTCTTACAAGGGTCGATGTATTGTTCAATCAACTACCAAGAGCTTAGTAATTGTCAATGGTGGATCATCATTTTGGATATCATCAGATAAAGGGGGTGAAGGAAGATATTCATAAGACTACCTTCCATACAAGTTATGGGCACTATGAGTTTCTGGTGATTCCCTTTGGAAATACTAATTCCCCTTCAATATTCATGGATTTTATGAATAGAGTTTTTAGGCATTACCTCGACAAATTTTTGGTAGTTTTTATCGATGATATTATCATCTACTTCAAGAGAAATGAGGAACATGATGAACATATAAGGCTTGTGTTGGAGACATTAAGGAAGGATAATTTTTATGCCAAGTTCATAAAGTGTTTCTTATGGATGAAAAAAGTCACATTATTGGGACATGTGATCACAAGTGAGGGGATTTATGCGGACCCATAAAAAGAGACAATTGAGGAATTTCCCAGAGCCTTTAGTGTCATGGAAATTCATAGTTTTATTGGATTAGTAGTGTACTATAGATGTTTTGTGAGAAATTTATCATGATTTTCAATCCTTATAAATAATTTAAAAATTAAATGGTAATATATTTCTAGATGTAATAATGTGAGGAAAGATTCAAGGAGAAAAATAGAAGGCAGATCACTGCACCTGTAGTCACATTACTGAAAATTGGAGAATGTTTTAGGATATATAGTGATTCTTCAAAGAAAGTTTTTGGTTTTTTACTCATGATAAATGAAAATGTGATATCCTATGCCTCACAATAGTTGAATATCCATGATTATAACTACCCGACGCATGATCTGGAACTAGCGGATATTATTTTTTCCTTGAAAATATGGCGGCACTACCTCTATGGTGAGAAATGTGACATATATATTAATCACAAGAGCATAAAGTATATATTGATAGAAAAGAAGTTCAATATACATCAAAATATATGTTTTGATCTAATCAAATATTACAATTACCCATTTCACTATCATCCTGGGAAGGAAAATAGGGTAGTTGATCCTCTTAGTAGAAAATAATATGTTACTCTCTCCACGATGCGGATTGAGAAATACCCTATCTTCTTGAATATTCGAAGAATATATTTGGAAATCATAATTTCAGGGAATAAATCATACCTTTTCAAAATTATTTCCCAATAATATATCCAATAAAAGATTAAGAAGGCACAGAGGGAAGATCTGAAGTTTCAAAAGAATGTGTATGCAGTAATGGGAGGCAAGCTACAAGAGTTCCATATCGATGATGATGGTGTGATTTTTTTTGGAACAAGTCTTTGTGTGGATTCATCACCTGAGATAAATAAGGATCCATTGGATAATGCACATAACTCATAATTCTCTATCCATTCTATTATTACCAAGATGTATTATGATCTTTGAGAAAACTTCTTGTGGGACAACCTGAATAAGAAGATTACAGAATATATCTCATGGAGCTTGATATGTCTGATAGTTACAGAAGAGTGGAATAATACAAAAGGGATTATACAACCATTTCCTATTCCCATGTGAAGATGGGATAATGTCACTATAGACTTTGTCACTAGTCCATGAAAACATCCAAATAAAACAATGTGATATAGGTTGTGGTGGACCGAATCACCAAGAATACCCACTTTATTGATATTTGGGAAGATCTCTTGATTGAACAACTTGATAAGATATTTGTGAAGGATGTGGTGGGATTTCATGGTGTTCCACTCTCGATTGTCTCTGATCATGATCTGAGGTTCATATCTAAATTCAGGAGGATTTTTTAACATGATTTGAGCAATGAATTGAATTTCAGCACAACCTATCATGCCCAAATTGATGGCCAATCTAAAATGACTATTCATACACTCTAGAACATGCTAAGAGCATGCTCAATGGAATTTAAAGGTGTATGGGATCAACATATCCCATTTTTTGAGTTTTCATACAATAATAACTTACACTCGAGTATTTAGATGACTCCATATGATGCTCTATATGGAAAGTTGTGTATAACTCCAACTTGTTGGGATGAAGTTGGTGAAAAAATATACTTGGACCTAATATTATACAAGAGATAACATATAAGGTTCAAGTTATTCAAAAATATATTGAAGCTACTTAGAGTCGAAAAAAGTGATATACTAGAAACTATCAATAGATCTTGTACTTTGACATTGTAGATAAAGTATTCCTTCAAATGCCATCATTGAATAGAGTTGTGTGTTTTGGAAAGAAATGGAATCTTAGACCAAGGTACATTGGCCCCTTTGATATCCTTGATCTCATAGGAGTAATGGCCTATCGGATTTAACATCCACCAAGTATGGATTAAATTCATTATGTGTTCCATGTATATATCTTGAGAAAGTAAATACCAGATCCCTCACATGTATTTAACTCAGAGGTGGAATAGCTGGAAGATTATCTCTCTTATGAGGAGTAGCCGGTAAAGATTCTGGACCGGAGGGATAAGGTTCTTTGCAACAAGACAACCCAAATTTTAAAAGTTTTGTGGAGGAAATGTGTGTATGAATAAGTGACTTGGAAACCAGAGAATGTGATGAAGGATAATTATCCTAACCTTTTTAGGTAAAATGAAATTTTACAAGTGAAATTTCAAAGGGGGGAAGAATGTAACGACCCAAACTTTTATCAATGGATTTTCTCCTATCTTATAATAATTTCATGTAGTATAAATCACATAAAATCACAAATATAATCAAATGAGAAACTTTATAAATGATGAATGAATGAAATAATAGGTATTTATAGAAATTAAGGAACCTATACTGATAAAATAGTAACTTGAACTTTAGAATAGTAACATGACCCTTAGGAATAGTAATCCATCCAAAAAAATAGTAACTTAAAATTTGAATGTAAAACAAAAATTAGGTATCATATGAAAGAAAATATGATATATTTATATCATGAAGTAAGTTAATAAATGTTTTAAAAATGATAAATTAAGTTTTGGTATTTTTGAAAGTCATAAATATTTAATTAAAATTTTATAATTAATTTAGTAATTTAAAATAAAATAAATTTTCATAAAATTTATTAATAAATTAATATTATGTTGTCTCGTGATTATAATATAATTTAATGAGACCTTAATTAATTTTTCAAACTGCTGTAAAATCAGTTTTAATATTAAAATATGTATTTTTTGAGTAAATGATTATTTTAATTAAAAACTAAATTTCACATACATAGAATATTATTTTCATAAAATGGAGTTCATATTTTAATTATATGAGTAAAAAATGGTTAGGATGAGTTTTTTGGATTTTTCTAAAATAGTTGAATTTTCAATGAATGGTAAAATATGATAATTTATGATAAAATCTAAATACATGAATTATTAAGTCATAGATGATTTATAGATGATTTAATCCCAAAATATATAATCCTATTTAATTATTTTAATATATTTTGTTATAATTCTCAAACTACTCATAGTCTTGATTCAAAATATTAAACTAATGTATAAAATAATGAGAAAACACCCCTCTCCTCCAGTAGAAATATCACCCCTCACCAACTATTTTCCTCACACCTATAAAGCTTTTAGGCTTATAAAAATTATTCTCAAGTATCCTCCCAATACCCTCCCCAACATTAATTATCAATTTGTCTCATCAAAAGAACAAAACCTTTTCCCTATGGAGGTTCTCAAGGAGGAGAGATTTAACAGGTAAAATCCTCTTCCTTTTTCTTTTAATTTCTTGTAATTTTTTTTCTTTTCTTATTCTATCCTCACCTCATCTATCTAAATGATAATTATAAGTACATTATATTATATATACTATAATTCTATCATGTTAATGTAATTTATATCATTAAACTTTATTCTCTCTCTCTCTCTCTTATTCTTAAAATGATATCATCGCTCGTGATGTGTCAATTTACCGACATCATGGATGATATGTTTTCATTTTCCTTTAACACCTTAAATAATATTCATAGAACCACTATAATAGTTATTACATATTTTAAAATATATTTCATATCCCTTTTTATGTTCTGGAACTAAAATATTTACATAATACTAAATGATAAAACAAATCCAGTTTGTTGTGACCAAAAACTTCTAAAATTAACCCAAATGGTTATCATAAACTATTTATACAATGATTCATACTCATTACATATAAAAAATGATATATATAACCATTATAACCCATGTATGTTCATTAATAACATATATTTTCAATTCTGGTTAATTTTACCCACTCTACATAAACTTCCATACTCATATTCAAGTAAACCGGTCATTAAAACTAATAAAATGAACACCCCTGGATGATGAAATTAAACTATATTACTCATCCAAAATACCTTAAATGAACTTAATAAAATAATAATGAATGAAATTCATGTATTAAAGGTTCTGTATTTTTTAATTAATGAATTTAATTTGATTATCCTATATAATAAAGAGAAGAGAGTGTTCAGAAATAAGGTAAGGGGATTCTCAAAGCCAACACTCTTCCTTTGGGTTTTGCATATTTCACTCAATTTTCAGTATGTATATTCCATTAATGTTACTTAAATATAATTTATTTATCCTTATCTTTTATTTTATAGATATATATTCTTATAATATGAATTTATGGAAAAAAAATCCCAAATAACTCTTCCTTCTAAAAACACATGTTTTACTTCTCTTGATTTTGTTTCTTCTTCACTCAAGATAGATTATAATTATAACAAGTATGTTATTACCATTTATTTTGGGAAACAAAATGTTTATCCATTAATTTATTCATTATTAAACCCATTTCCTTTATATGGGTTATTTTATGTCCAATATTGATATACATTATATGTGGTATGCACGATAATGTTATTGTTATGGTGTGATAGGTGCACCTAGAATTATATTGAGCAATGTAAATGTTACAATGTGATGGGTGAACTTGAAATTATAGATCACTAAAATTCATTGGGTAATGTGATAAATCTCATGAGATAAAGTTTAATATTCATGAATATGATTCTAGATTTGTTCACAACTATGTATGGTAGTTGACCACTAAGAAATGATGCTTCATTTTTATTAATTGGAACATTACATTACTTTATATAATCCTTCCTCTAATGATTATTATTATGATGTTATGATGTTGATTATGCTCGATTCATGTTATATTGACTCTTTTTCTTATCTATCCTCTTACAAGGATTTTATCTCACCCATTTATTTTATGTATATCCTCAGTTGATTACATGTACTAAGGAGAACATAAGGAAAAATAATAAGTTAGAGGAGAAGGAATTAAATAAATTTTTATGTTTTATTTTTTAAATTTTATGTATGATCCTAATTTTTCAAAGACACTAAACCTTTAGATCCTATTTGTGTAATGATTTTATGTTTTTTTCTTTAAGATGATGTAATAAGTTATGTAAGAAAAGTAAGGTAACTATAGTTATATTCCTTTCTACACTTGTTATGTGTCATTCACTATGTCTAATATTTCATTCATATTTTAAAATTTCAGGATGTTACATTCTCCCCACATTAAATAAATTGCATCCTCGCGCATTAAACTTAATCTCAGTAATCAAGGGTTTAACATTTGGAAATACCATTATCGAAAACCCCAACATAGTAAAAGGTTTAATAAATTTCATCTTAATGAGAGATAATGAGAGGTAAAAAAGGTCAAATGTAATATCACATAACTTGGATCATATGTGGTATAATGTAAATGTAAAGTGAAGATATGGACCTTGAGTATAAGTGTAAATATTTATAGAGTGATTGAGTTCATTGATCACAAGAATGTTAATTATCAATGGAAAGTTGAGGTGATAAAAAACGTAAATCTGATAGGTGTATAAATTTCATTTATATCATAAAAATGATGGTAATAGGATAAAATTTATTTCAAGATCATTTTTACTAAATATGAAGAATTATTTTACTACCTTTTAATTTATAGAAATATACTTACATGATACACTTCTATTTTATAAGAACAATTTCATACTTTGGTTGTGATTTAATCAATTTACAATTCATTTCTTATTCTATGAAATAAATATCAAAGAATGATTTTTTTTAATGTCTGAAGCACTAAAATTCACTTTTAATATATCGTAAAATCCATAAAAGTGACAAGTCATTACATCTATCTCTAATGAAATTAAAAAATTAATATTTTAAATAAATTAATGTCTAAACTTGAAAATTAATACCATTAGATAATCATTAATATTTATTCATAAAAGTTTTTAACTAAAAACAATGACACATTAATCAGGGTATCATATAGGCTAGTGGTAGGTGTGAAACCCTTATCATCCTTCGGTCATGGATCCAATCCCCACCCCCATTCTGCATTTTATAGGTTATCACCAATCATGTTGGATGGCCTCATTATAAATTATATTAATATAAATCCTATGAAGTTCAAAAAAAATATGATGGACATCCTCAAAATAAAATTAATCTTTAAATAACATTTTTACTGGTGTTTTCAATAATGTTTTGTTACAAATTCTAATAATATTCTTTGACTGTTATGAAAATATTATTAACAATAATATTAACCCTAAATGTTATCAATATCTTTAAACACATGTATATAAAATTTAAAGATATTATTCCTCAAATAATATTTCCACTAAAATATATTCTTTCCAAAAATATATACAAAATATACTTAATATTGGGATATTCCTACCACATAACACCTAAAAGAGGTGTCTAATAATATGAACTTATGATCAATACTAAAATCATTAACCCATTATGGTATTCATAACTCTTATGTTAATGAATACATAATTTCTTCTAAAATTTAATTCAATCCTTATATGTTTAATGATTCTTGTAACCAAAATAATATTGGTAAAACACTGTAAAAAATATTTCATGAATCACAATACATAAATAATTCATCCATTGTATTCCAACTTCACTAATTATTTGTTTTAGGGATTAAACTTTAGAATAGGGAATTGATTCAGGTAATTCTCAGATCCCACCCATTTAAGGAAATGAACTATAAATGGATCATTAGGATGAGATTTATTTCCATCCATAGTACTCTTTATTTTTCATTAGCAATTAATTTATTTATACCCTTATTTTCACACATAAATAGTTTCCATGTTCCATTGAGAACCTTTCCTAGGTGTCTCATACCCATTTCATTCCTTATGGTAATCAACTTCTTTTCTATATGATCTCCACCACTCTTGTTCTTAGAAAAAAACATTCTTATCTTCATTGGTGAGTCTGATAGTTGGTTAAGGTATACGTTGTTAATCAAATTTTTGGAAAACTGATTAGGAATAAACATGATACCATTCACTCCAATAAACAAACCATTTAGTTTCTTATTGTATCCACCATTTCATTCATGTTCAATTTTAAAAATATTCCTTCAGGTTCAAACCATTTAATAAAACCAAAAAGTATTGTGTGAGAAAAAAAATCATAGGGAGAAAACCATATACTCATTTATAGGATGTCTAAATAATTAAATATTATTTTCAATCTAAAAATATATATATTTAATATAGGTTATTCATTTTCATCCTCTATTCAAATCCATTATAATTTTTTGTAATGAGAATGTGAATTATCCTAAGGATATCCCTTGGGAGTGTAAAACCATGTGCACAGTAAGGCCCATTGTTGTGTACCAGGTTATGATTAAATCAAGCCCGAAATTCCTTTTTCAGTGTTATTACCCCTACATACATCTATTCAAGAACTTCATCCATTTTTAGTATCTAGTCAAGGATGTATTTCAAGGAAAACCCACATAATATCTACCATACCAAAACATTTGTACAATATTCTATACATATCCTCAAATTCTATCAAAGGGTTATGTTCCCTAATATATGTTTTCCTAAATCTAGTTCCCAATATTTATACTAGACCTTTCTTTGATACCAACTATAGTGACCCCGGCCCCATTAGCCCAAAGCTGGTTCCTTCTACCATTAAATTGTCCTAAGATACATGGAAATCACTTCCCAAAGGAATGAATAGTTTAGTATTCTTGGTAAACTAGATACATATAAGAGTGTTGTGTTATATTTAAATACACAAATTAAAATATAATTTTTTACTTTCATGGATAAATTTATTCCATCTAGAATATTCTTGAATATTCTTCTTAGTGCACTTCATGTAATTATGGTGAAATGAAACAAAATAAGTATGATCTCAAATTCTTGGTAAGGGTTAAGTACAATAGAAGAAATCATGAATCAATAATGAATAATAAATATGGAAAGGTAAATAATTGAACACACATTTATTTTAAATAACTGGATAATTCATAATCAATATGGTATGGTAAATAACTGAAATCTATTCCATTTAATTAGAAAACTAAAAATTAAATGCATCTATAGATTTTTTCATAGTGAAAATATCTTGGTTAGTAAAAATTAAAATATTAATTAAGAAACGCTTAATTACTGGATTTTATGTTTCCCAAAAACATAATACCTTTACTGTCAAGATCTATTCTCAAGAAAGTTTAAAACTGAAGTGTAGAAACCCATTTAACTTAGTCAAGCTAACTAATTCATCCCATGGGACTATTGATGCATCAAGGGGATATCATTAACCATTACCCAACTGTGTCTATAGGTACAAATCAATCCTCATATATCATATAATTGATTTAATTCATAAAAAATGTTACATATCATAAAATATCAATATTTAGTAAATAATATGGATTTATCAATTTTTCTCTAGATAAATAAATAACATTCAATATAAAACACCATATATAAAAATGATAAAAAGTTTAATCAATAAACATATCCATGATAAATAATAGAGATTTTAGAGGAAATTTTATGTATAACAATCATAGGAATGTGGGAATTTAAGGGAAAGTTATTGAAATAAAAATTGAATCATGGAAGTGAATTTCAATATATTTCTTAGTCATAATGATCATAAACCACCCATAAAAGTAATTAGGATAGTACCAAAACAATGTATACCCATTGGATTTAGAACAAATGGTTGTTTCATATATGAATATAAATACAATAAAAATATATTCAAAAAAATGTGAGGAAAATATACTTTTTATTTAGAAAAAAAATTCAAAATGTCCTTTTTTTAATCACTATTAAAAATATTTTCTAAAAAAATATCTTTATAAAATAGAAATGGAATATTCAATGAAATGATGGTGGGTAATTACATATATGTTAAATATAACATTTTTTATCTTTGTAAAATGTTTGAAATGTGACTTGTTCAAAAAGTGATAATAATATTCCTTCGAAAAAATTATTTAAAAAGAAAAAATGGGTAAAATTTTATTTTAATAAATATTTTGTAAAAGGTAAAAAAATTAAAATATTTTTAGAAAACATGGTTTTTTAAGAAAAAAATATTTATAATGGAAGAGAAAATGAAATTGGATTTTATTAAAATAGTTTCTCAATTATTTTAATTACCAAAGTGTGGTTAAAATGGTAAAATAACTTGAAAATAATAATTAATAACTAGAGGAGAATAAAATTAAAGGATTTATTAATCAATGATAAAATAGTTTCCTTTAGTGGAAATTCATGTGTAAATAATCCCAAATAAAATGAGATTGTGAAATAAACCCTTATATAGATCATAAAGTTTAAGTGAGAATCAATCAATGAATCAATTATGTAAATAAACTATAAATTAAAATAAAACAATTATAAATAAAAAATTTGATAGTCAAAATCCATTACACATGTAATCATAGAATATTAATGACAATGAGGAAATAACATAACCCAATGAAAAGGAATTGGGTTATGAAATTCTTTACCACTTGTTAAATTTTAATTAAAATCCCCTTAAAATAAATCATTCAAATTTCAACCTAAAATAATAATTATGATGATGGATTCCTGATTTTACATGTCCAGGGGTATTATATACACTATATAAAAGTAATTAGGTGTGTAACATTTCAATATGCCTTAATAAAATTAAATTGAGGTGAAATCCCTTACCTCGCATTATCCTTTTGGTCATAAATTCTTTATCCTATTGTATAGTGTTTCTAATAATTTTATTAACTTATTCTATAACCATATTAATATTTTTTATATCACATATGATCCTTTTTATAACACATTTCATACCATTTTGTTAATAATATTTCATTATTTTCATCTTTTCGAGTAATAACTACTTTTTTTCGAGTATGTTTTGACTTGTTATTTTTTGTTCCTCTTACATAAATAATGATTTAATAATATCCAAAATTTAGACCATGGTTTAAATATCATAAAAATTAATTATATATTTATTTATAGTTTTCCATCAAATTTAGTTATGGGAAATGAAATACATCATTCATGGAGACGGTAGGTCGTACGTACACATGAATGTTATTTCCATTTTATTGTCATATTGAAATAAATAAAAGTAGATAATATATATTTATAATATGATTATAATATCATATTTATCTCATATATATCACATATTTTTATTAAAACCATCCTTAATATATTCCTTCAAAATCGTGAATGAATCATATCTCTTTGTGTGGTGGTAGTCCATCGTACACACGAATGATGCTATCATATTATCAAAAAATTTAAAGCATGAATGTATGTATGATATAATAAATAAATAATACTTATAAAATAATATATATCATATATATTATATATAAACTATAAATATATCATTTTTTTCAACCATGAAATGTGGTAATGGAAAAAACGAACAACATCGGTTCGTGAGGCGGTAGTCCGTTGTACATACAAACAATGATTTTGTAAACCCTTTGATGGAAGTGTGTAAATTTATAGAAAATAAACATATCATAATTGAATCTTAGTATATGGTTGATATTGATGTTGTTATATAATCATGATATAATAATAATTGAAGGTGGTGGAGAAGTAAATAATATAAAAATGCTTTTAGAAAAACATTACCTCTTCTTCAGGTATCCTCCTTAAGATTACACTAAAACCATCAAAGATTTTATATATTATGAAAATTAGGATTTTATTTTTATTTTAGGGATATTTTTACTTTTTATTTAAGGTCTTTCATGAACCAATTTTTTTTTATATTTTTAAGTTGAGAGGAGAGGGGTGGCCTTTCATAAGTGGGGTGAGTGGAAAACTAATAAATTTTGAAAGAGATAATTCCACCCACATTTAATTTTTTTCAAGTGGATATAGTAAGGGGTAAATATTGATCCAATAATATATATGGTCTAAATAGTTCCATAAAATGTGTTTCAGAGAAGTTTCTAGTTCATTTGGTCACCTGAGTTTAATGTTTAGTCCCTTGGTAAACTCATTTTTCTCTTAATCACTATAATTAATTTTAACTACATTCACTAATCATTTTGGTAAAAAATTATTTTCCCCTATTATAAATTATAAATTATTCTGATTTAAATATTTAATCAATTTTTTTGAATTCATTTGACAAAAGTGTGAAAATTAATTGGAAATTAAAATCGGGGACTGGATGAGAAAGCAGGATTTTTAAAGTGAAAATGTTCTGAACTTTACTAAGTTTTTTAATATAAGTTCAAAAATAAATTGACTAATTTTACCTAAATTGAATTAAAATATTTATAATTTTACTGTTTTGGCTTTAAAAAATAATAATATAATTTATCATTATAAATTATTTAAATGAAAAGTCGATTTTCAATAAAAAAATCAATATTTTCAATATTCATCAAAAAATGTAACTTATCTGAAAAATAATGAAACCTAAAACTAATATAATTTTGACTTTATTATTTCAAGAATAATTTTTATTTTTTCAAATAAAATATATAAATGTGTTAATATTTAGTTTTAAATGAAGTGCTTTATTAATCGGTGACAAAAATTCCTTTTAAAGAATACAAATTTTAGTTAAAAATTGGATTTATTCTTATCTTATGCCTATAAAATGTATTAGATGAATGCCAAAAAAATTATTGAGTAAATAATATATAAATATAATAAATATCATCCAATAATATTAATTAATTTAATATATTACGACAAAACCCCTTTAGTGCATAATAATAGTTTTTTGTAAAAATAGTTTCTTTTTATTCAATTGGTTTTATATTCATTTATAATTATTTGGAAACCAAATAATTAAACAATATTTTTTCATAATTTTTTTACTAATATTAAAAACTAATAATTTAATTTTTATATGGTGGTTTCATTTTAAATAATAATATTAATAGTATTCGGTAAAACTTGGTATTGCGTATAAAGAAACCCATCAGAGAAACTCATTGTTACATGCAACACTATCTAACTTAGTATTATATGAATTAAAATATATATAATACATTGAATTTATTTAAAATATTAAATATCTCATAAAATATCATGATGTTATATTCCTTTCTACACTTGTTGTTGCGTGTCCTTCACGTTGTCAAACATGGTGTTCATATTTTATAATTGTAGGGTGTCATAGAAATTTTGGTGAATAAGTGAATATGAATACATGAAGATATTGTGTTGTGAAATTAATCAATATTATATAAAAATATGATGATATAAAAGGATATAATAATAATTATTATTATAATAAGATAATAAAATATTGAAGGAAGTCCATTTTGGTTGATGTCACACTTTTTGTTATATTTTAGGTTAACTTATCATTTCTTATTTAGGAAAAAAATTATAAAGTTAATAAACACATTATCTATCATGTATTTTAATATAAACCCTTTTAAATAATAATACAAGATTATTAGTGTAAAAATTATAATAGGTTTTATCAAATAATTAAAAGGATGTATCCATTAGTTTTTAGCATTTAACTTAAAAACATATTTTTGTGTATGTGAATTGACATGTTTCATGTTTAGTGACACAATCTTTTAGAGAACAAAATTTCATGTGTTAGTTAATTTTTAAGGAATTTTAAATTTTTGGTTTTGAAGTATTGGTGGTTTTGAGAATTGGGTCTCATATCAAAAATATGAGGGTTGAAAAATTACTAGAATGTGTTTCAGATAATTTTGGGTGTTTATAAGAGTCTTTATATGTGTATCATGTTCTTAGGGGATGGATAAATAGGGTGGTGAATTAATACACTACTAAAGTTACTAGTCACTACCTAATTTGGAGCTATCATGTACCCTATGTCTATGGTAGTGGGGTTATAGTCATAAGTGTTCCTTTAAGTCTCTAGTGATTCATCGAGTTCCTGTTGGATATTGACCAGGTACCCAGTTGATTATAGGATGGTTTTCTAGTAGGTTTATAAATTTTATTTCATTTAATATCCCCTCACATTTTCAATGGGTTAGTGCTTAGAAATGGTCATTACTAACTATACATTTCCCCTGTATCCCTCTCTTCTCTCTTGAAATAGCCCTAAATAAGTGATGATATGGGAGGTTTTTTGTGTTATTTTCGGTAAATATTCCTTATTTAAATCCTCTGTTATTCTTATCCCTTTATTCCATTTATTTTTTATGGTTTCAAGCATTAGATATTAGTTACATTCCACCAAATCATGGTGTAGTTGATCTGGTTGAAGGGGGTTTGGAATGCAATGGCTCGAGGGTGTCAAGAGATGTTGAGAATATATTTACACACAATATTTTGGAGGTGTATTAATTACTATAGAGTTTCATATTGATTGAATCAATTTCTATTGAAATTGATAACTGGTTGGATTCTAGTATACATGTATTCTATTCATAGTGATTTCTTAGCTATGTTATGAGTTTTTCATGATACATTGTTAATGGTTTTGATATGACTCGGAGATTTTGTAAGTTTCCAATTATTATTCAACATTTTTTCTATATTTTATTTAATTATAAATTTTTATATATTATTATTTGGGTGACATAGATGAGATATATCCTCATGGAATAACAATACCTTATCATATCTTAGTTTAGGCTTAAGTTCAATTCCTTGTATTATAGATTCATGGAAAAAACACCATAGTGTGGTTTTTGGACCCTCTAATACTTTTCTATATTCATATTTATACATGATTATGCATGAATTCAAGTGTATTTGAGTTCAATTAAATTTTTTAGTGATCATGAGCTTCTATAATTGTAGAATTAGGTGGGTTAGAGCCTCCTAAGTTTGAAGGTGGTGCTTCATAAAATATTGTTTGATAAATACATTCCTAATGACTTAAATTATAAGGGGGAGTGGATTCTAGTTAAGTATTTCAAAGGCATAAGAAAGGCCATCTATCTTGAGATTAGTATAGATAGCTCATAAGAGACATCATTGGGAAAGTGAAACATGATAATTGGGATTATCCCTATAGGTTATGGATGAAATGTTCATAAATATCATGTAAGGTTTGAAATACCCCCTTGAATATGGTAGTGATATTAGTTACTTTAGTGATAATGATCAGTCTTTAAGGGGTTATTTTGAAATTTTGAGGATGTTTTCCTCTAGATAATGCACCTGATATCTCCCATATAAGAAATATGATATTTCATCTATGTTTGAATTGTGGGAAGAAATTATAATGGAAAATAAATTAGTTTTCAAGGGGAATCACATTTGATAGGAATTGGATGTACATTAGTTTCTTAGATAAGATAATGATGTGGGATTTGGAAGATGTATCGGATGATTATTTTATGGATTTGGTTATATGTGGTCATGAGGATCTAGGGTTAATTTTGGGTTATAAGCATATGTTTCTTTATTTATGAGTATATGTTGAGTTAGATCTATGTTATCTAAGAGTTTCCTCATTGAGAGAGATAGGAATACAGAAGAATGTGTCCTACTATTCATGTTGAGTTATGTATTTCATGATAAAGTTAAATGATGGGGCTTGTTTGGAATTGAGATGCACCATTGGTTTTGGGGTTGATTCATGTATGACTATTTCTTATGTGGTTAACTATGATATGGGATGTGATAGAGGTGTGGGATGTTAGTGGGGAGTAATTTAATTGGTTTAGATGTCCATTTTTATTGTGTTTACATAATAATAGTTATATTTGTTTGGATGATATGGTAACATAAGGACTTGGGTAGTGAAGTATTGAGTTACACTAATTATGTACTCCTTTCTTTAAATGAGTTTAATTAGATTCCAATATTGAAATTATTCAAGATCTAGGGATAAAATTTTGTTTTTATCATCAATGTTAAAACTGATAGAGTGTAATATACACTATAATACATTTTATTCCTTTGTTTGGACTGACAAAGAGATCAAGATTCCATTGAGAATTTAGCATCTTTGGTTAAACCAACTGAAATCCTAGGAAGATTGATGGAATTAGAATCTATGGTAAAACTAGATGATTTTTTGTGACACCATATTAAATTTGATTACCATCTTCATACATGATGATATACTATGATTCCATATGAAATTTGGTATTTTTGTTCATACCAGTAGATAATTTAGGATTTCATATGGCATTTTAAGATTATGGTCATACCTTTTGATATCCCGATATGAAATGTGTCATTTAACACCTAAATTAAGATTGACAGATAGTCTAGGATTCCAAATGATATTTTTTACTATGATGGGCCCATCTAAGATCCTAGGATGTTATTTTCCTAATATATTCTATTTTCAAACTAGCAGAGAGTTTTGGATAACATATGTAATTTTAAATTATGGTTAAATAATTATATAACTCAAGATAACTTATTTTGTGTTACATACCTGGTCAAACTGGAGGATAGTTTGGGATGTCATATTTCATCCACCAATTTTTGATGTAATTATGTACATGTTTTCTTATATAGGAATGGTCCATATAGTGGAAGATGTTATCGAGGCCTAGTTTTCACATGCTGACTTGTCATGCATATTTATATGATGTTTTATTTATATTTTCCAATTTTATTCATGTATTCAAATTTATATGTTGGAATATATTAAATTTACTTGATGAGGATCTACTGATATATATTTTTTAAACCCTGTGGGGGAACCTTGGTGTGCATGAAAAACATGTGCCTGATATTCATGGTATAGGTTGTATAATGGATCAATTTTGGAGTGGCTTGATAGGATTTGAATTTGGGAAGAGTTGAAGCTCTAAATTATAGTGGATAAATATTTTAATTTTACATTGTAAATACAGTAAGTGTGAATGTCCTAGTGGGTAACTTTTTTTGGATTTATGATTGTATTCCTTGTAGTTACATTTGTTACATCATGGGTCTTTGTTTAGTCAATATAGTTTCCTTAGGCCATAACTCTTTATTAGTGTACTCTGATATGTATGTTTCTATAGATTACATGTGTTTACTTATTTATAATTTATGATAGTGATATAGAGAGTATAGTCTCCCAAACATTAATCACTTAATTATTCTATTGGTCAGAAACCAATGGTGTACATGGATGCATACCTGAGGTGTTCGTCTGACCATGAATAGGATTTCGTTTGGGAAATTTTGTCTCTAGGATTACAATATAGTATTAAATAATACTTTATTTTGTTTTAACATTTTGAAATTGGAATTCATAGATATAAATGTGCTGGAGCTTTTGATATACATTGAGCTAGTGATTCATAAACACTATTTCATCAAGATATCATGGTTACTATGGTTATGAGATTTTTGTTATTATTTTTCACTATTAAAGTTAAAAGATTTCTTCACATGTGGAATGTTAATATGATATTGATATATGCAGTTTAACTCTTATACCTATGTGGAAATAGGTTTCTGTACAAGAATCATAATTAGAATATTGGATTGATACAACATTCATTTTTATGTGGTTTATTATTTGTTATGATATATGGTTTATATAATTTTAAATTTAAAAAATCTAAAATTTATTCTCCTATATACTTGAATTTTTAATTCAATTCAAATGTACCAAAGTTCTAATTCATTTTTAGTTTGTATTTTTGGATAAATGGTTATTTGGATCTTAACAAAGGACATCATTTGAATTTAATGATGCATCTTTGATGTGTATGAGATTCATAGAAACTATTGGTGGAATGGTTTAAGTGGTTGATTTCATGTATTAGTTTAATACATGTGGGGTATTCCTATGATGTGATTTAGATTGGCCTTGGTTTACTTGATAAGTTATATACCCTTGATAGGGTTAATAAAGTCATGTGGGGTGCCTTGTGGATTTAAAGATGTAGAATATATGGATTTCATTGATAACATGGATATTTTTAGAAGTTAGGATATATTGGATTTATATCCCTATTTGTGAATTCCCAACCTAGAAGCCACTAAACAGCGCCCTAATCTGGTTGGACACATGCTCTCAAGCGCGCCTCCCCATATGCAAGAGGGTGCCGACTAGCAGCGAGGGTTTGGTAAGTCAGTATTGGGAATAATATATCCTCTTTTATCAGAATAAAACACCAGCGGAAGCAAATAGAAATTAACTAAGTACGGAAGCATATATAAATAAACAAAACAAATCCATAACATATGATAGTCAAAACATGAAAATAAAATATTCAACTGAAAGTTAAATCATGCTATGATAACGAAAGTACCAAGTGTCTACAATGCAACTGAAATTAAAGACACAACGACTCCAAAAGAGGTCCCAAACCACATACGATTCCCTCTCCCATGCTATAAACCCAAACAGCAATATGTCCCATGGCATTTCCCTTATCCTATCCTGCAATAAAAAATTATTATCGGATGCCAATCAGGTGGCCCGAATAGGGTGTGAGTACAACTCAGTAGGCCACCACCAACGGTGTCTAAAAAAATCCAGTAAAAAGATAGTGCATGCAGTTTTATGAAGTAATAAATACAATGCATAATCTAAACAGTTTTCATATTATCATTTAATCTTTAAACACATTAGGCCAAGTTCAATTCATGTTACCCATTTGAATCATCATTCATTTTCATTAATCATTTGTTGTAGGTCGTCATGCCTAGCACCCCAAATCTCATTTGAATCATCACTCATTATTATCATTAATCATTTGGTGTAGGTCATCATGCCTAGAACCCCAAATCTCATTTGAATCATCATTAATTATTATCATTAATCATTTGGTGTAGGACATCATACCGAGCACCACAAATCTCATTGAGTGTAGGACACCATGCCTAGCACTCTAATTCTCATTCGGTGTAGGTCATCATTCCTAACATGCTTACATATATGTGCTTAGATAACTATTGGGGAGGAAAGCTATGTCCAAGTCCCAACTTCTACATTGGTCTAGTATGTCATACCTAGAACCACAAAATCTCATCCATTTAATCATTCTTTAATTCATAATAAATTTCCACATTAATCATTTACTAATCCAATGATTAGTTAAACATTCTAAAGTCCATTAGTTAACTCAACAATTAACTAAGCACGTAAATCATTAATTAATTTTTCAATTAATTAATCAATCAACACCATTCTAATTCCATAATTAATTATTCACAATTAATTATCCATTTCAAAACTCATCAAGTCATAATTAATTCACACAATTAATTAACCTTAAATCGAAACATCATTTCATAATTAATTATACCAATTAATTATCTTAATACAATCAATTCAATAACTTAATTAAAATATCACAACCCATAATTAAATCTTCAAAATATCAATCAATTTGGGCAAACCCCATTCATTTGTTCCGTGATTCAATTATCAATAAATCACCAAGGTAAACACACATCAATTCCACTTTCCTAATTACTCTAATTTATGAAATCATTTATCAAGGGAAACTTAGAAAAATCATACTCATACACATATCATAAATCATAACTATGGGAGTTCTATTTAGACCACCTACCTCATTTTATTTATGGAAGTTAGCCCTACGGAAATCCCCAAAATCCAAGCGGCACAACGTCGTCGATCAAACTACGGATCTAAGTCCCTAAAACCAAAATTAAGATCAAAGGAATAAAGATATTGAAACACTAGATATAGATCTACAATCCTAGATCTATATATTAACTCATAGGTTTATATATAAGAAAAAGATGAAGATCCTCCATGAAAAGATTTAAGAAAGAAGGAGGAAATAACGGGAGAAGCATCGGGAGAAGCATCAAGATGAAATCCACTTACTAGAAGGAGAGAAGATCTTCAATCCGGGCTTTCAATCTCGAAGAACGGTGTTAGGATCACCTTGTAATCCCTCTGTAAGGATTTAATAACACCTAGAATTTTCCAAGACTAAGCCAAAGTCGAAATATGGGAGTCATGGGGGGTTCAGGTGGTTTTAAAATAGATTTTAGGATATTAAAAACTGCATGCATGGTTTCCTAGTCAGAGGCGCACGGTTAGGAAAACTGTGCGCCAACCGTGCGGACTCCACTGCCCAATTCTGCACAATTTCCATAGTTTGGTCACATAGGAAAACCATTCACCAACCGTGTGGACTCCTCTGTCCAATTGTGCATGCTTGGAACGGTTTGGTCACATGGTTTGTCAAACCGTTCACAAACCATGCACAAACTGTGCACAACCCACTGTCCTTTATTTTTCATTAAAAGTTCTCCCAAACTCACCCCAAGCTACTAATATAAGTTAATGTTACTTAAAAACATCAAAAAGTACCTGAAAATAGGCTTGATATGACTCTATAAAAGGACGGGATCTTACAATCTCCCCACCTTATAACAGCTCATCCTCGAGTTGTACTCCTAAACTTCCCTAAGATTCTGAGCCAAAAATATTGGGCCATTTAGCCCTCATGTATGATTCCCATTCCCATGTTTCCTCTTGAACATTTCCATGTTTCCATAAAAAATAAACTAATGGCATAGTCTTTACCAATAATACTTTCTCACTGTGACCCAGCACACGTATCGGATGCTCCTCAAAGGATGTATCTATCTCTAGGTCAACTTATTCCACATCAATCACATGAGAAGGTTTTGGTTGATACAACCGTAGTTGAGACACATGGAAAACATCATTCATATTTCTGAATTTCTATGGAAGTGATAATCGGTACGCCATCATCTTGATTCTCTCTAGCACCTCAAACGGTCTCACAAACCTAGGTGCTAACTTGCCCTGCCTCTGTATCCTATGGTGACCCAATCTAGGCGACACCATAAGGGATACACGATCACCCTATGTAAACTCTAGGGTTCGTCTCAGTCAATTATCATATGAATTTTTTCTACTCTGAGCAGTATCCATATGCTTTCGAATCAATTTCACCTGCTCTGATGTCTCCTGAACGAGACTCAGTCCTAACAGCTCTGACCCACCCACCTCTAACCAACATAGAGGTGATGCATAAGGTCTACCATAACTTTCCTTATATGGTGATATCTATATAGTTGCCTGATAACTATTTTTATAGGCGAACTGCAATAAAGTCAAGTGCTTCTTCCAAGAACCACCAAAGTCAAGTACACATGCTCGCAGCATATCCTCTAACACCTGTATGGTATGCTCTGATTGTCCATCTATCTATGGGTGGAAGGCCATACTTAATAGAACCTGTGTACCAAGTGCCTTCTGTAATCCCTACCATAAGCGTGAAGTAAAGTGTGAATTGTGATTTGAAACTATAGTCTATGGCACCCCATGAAAACGAACTATCTCTCTCGCGCACATTTCTCCCAACTGCTCTACTATAAAGGTTTCCTTGATAGGTAAGAAGTGTTATACCTTAGTTAGTCGATCCACAATGACCCAAATAGCATCATTATTCTTAATAGTCTTTGGAAGTACCACCATAAAATCCATAGTCACGTCATCCCAATTCCATTACAAAATAGGTAAGGGTTTTAATAGGCCTCCAGGTCCTTGATACTCTGTTTTCACCTACTGACAGGTGAAACATCTTATTACGAACCATGCTATCTTATTTTTCATGTCTGGCCACCAAAACTGTCCTCAAAGGCCACAGTACATTTTTGTCACCCCAGGATGCAATTCCCACCTTGAATCATGAAATTCTTGCATGAGTTCCTCTCGCATACTCATAGGCACAACAACCTGATTTTTCACAGAGATGATCTCATACTCATCTATTTTCCAGTCTGAAGGTGTCTTCCCACCTTCAATGATTTCCTTCAAGTCCAAACACTCCGGATCCTCATACTGTCTATCTCTGATCCATATTAAGAGTGTAGACTCTACTACTATAGAAACCAGAGTCATCTTATCCTGACTCTCCTAAACTACTACATGAATTTCGGCCAAGAAGGTCATCATCTTCCACTCTGCACTCGACTCATGTACCAACTGAGTTTGAGTTTTTCTACTCAAGGCATCTGCCACACTATTCTCTTTCTCGGGTGTATATTCCAGTTCAAAATAAAAGGATTGCATATACTCTACCCATATTCGATGTCGAAGATTCAAGTCACACTGTGAAAAGATATACTTCAAGATTTTATGATCCGTCAAAACTGTAAACTTTTCACCCAAAAGATAGTGTCACCAACACATAAGAGTATAAAAAACTGCTACTAACTCAAGGTCATGCTTAGGGTAATTACTTTCATGTGGTTTCAACTACCGATACCCATAAGTAAAGACTCTACCCACTTGCATCAACACAGCTCTGATTCTGACCCCAGAAGCATCAGAATACGTCGTGTACTCCTCACCTGACTTAGGTAAGACCAAAATTGGTGCTGATGTCAAGTGTTTCTTCAAATCCTAGAAATCATTCTCGCATGATCTTTTCCAAAAAACTTTATCCCTTTCTTGGTCAAAACAGTAAGTAGTGTATCCAACGGGGAAAAGTTTTAGATGAATCTCTTGTAATAACCAACTAAACCCAGAAATCTTTGAATATCGAAAATATTCTTGGGCTGCATCCAAGAAATCACTGCCTGTACTTTTTTTGGGTCCACTTCCATACCTTCTTCCGAGATGATGTTCCCCAAAAATTGTACCCTTTCAATCCAAAACTAATATTTAGATAGCTTGGAATATAGTTTATTCTCTCTTAGTGTATCCAGGATAATGTCAAGATGTTGGGAATGATCATCATGAGTCTTAGAGTACACTAAGATGTCATCCACAAACACCACCACAAACTGATCTAAGTACGGATGAAAGATCCTATTCATCAAGGCCATAAACACTATTGGAGCATTTTTAAACCCAAATGGAATTACGAGAAACTCATAAAGGTCGTACCTATTTCTGAAAGTGGTTCTTAGTATATCAGAAGTCTAAAATATCACCTGATGATACTCTGATCTCAGATCGATCTTTGAGAACACACTAGCCCCCTTCATCTGGTCAAATAGATCATTGATACGCAGAAGAGGATATCGGTTCTTCATAGTCATTTAATTCAACTTTCTGTAATCGACACACAAGCGTAAACTCATGTCGGCCTTATTTGCAAAAAAAATAGGTAATCCCCAAGGCGACGTACTTGGATGGATAAACCCTTTATTCTCCAACTCTTCCAAATATGTTTTGAGCTCTTGAAGCTCATTCGGTTCCATTTTGTAAGGTGGAATAGATACTGGCTCAATTCCCAGCATGAGCTCAATAGTGAATTCCACATCTCTGTCAGGCGGAAACCCTGAAAAGTCTTCAGGAAAGACATCCTGAAATAGTTCTACTACTGGAAGGACGTCTTTTCTACCACTCCCATCATTCAGCAAAAGACTAGAAACTTGGGTTGTGAGCTCTCCTAGTTGCCGAGTAATTGGCCCAGATTTTCCTGAATAGATAACCCATTTTCCATGAAGGACATATTGGTCACCCTCAGGAGATATAAAGGTCACTATCCTGCGGTAAACAGTCTATGTGTCCTCGGTATGCGACTAGCCAGTCCATACCCATAATCAGTTCGAAGCCCATTTTATCAAGGACATAGATATCCCAAATGAAATGATACTCTCTGATCTCTAGTAAAAATACCTTACATAAACAGATATCTATAATCCATGTTCCCATTGGTGTATCGATATTCATCATCCCACTTACGGACTCCACCTCCAGGATCAATCCATTAACAATATTTGAAGATATAAAGGAATGAGTGGCAATAGTATCAAACAAGGCAGTAGATAAAGTAGAAGCAACTAGAATAGTACCTCTCACTGTCGATGGACCAGCCTCACTCTCCACAAGTGTAGGCTTCACTGCATGTAATTTTCCTTCCATTCTTCCCTGTGGGGTTGTCTAACTCCCCTGAGTAGTACCAATCTATTGGTACGGGTGCTTAAACCTTGAATAACAACTCCCACTTCCTCTACTGTCTCTTCCAGTAGAACTCCAGCTTCCAGACCTATATAGTGAAGAAGACCCCCTTACCACACTTTGACTCTGATCAGCTTCTCCCTCAGCACCAACCTGCCACTGCTTCCTACAGAACCTCTATAGATGTCCCATATTTCCAAAAAACTATCACTCCATTGGTGGTTGAGGAAAATGTGTACGATAGTGTCCCTGACTACTGCACTGGTGGAAAAGCACATCAGAAAGATCTGATTTAACTATTACTCCTTGATTTCTACTATCCTAACTAAGATTCTCATGGCGGAACTTCCTGCTCTCAGAAGTCCCACTTCCTAATCATCCAGCTACCTGTGCAGTACTGGAAGCCTCATTCAGGTTCCCCTATGAAATGAGATCTTAATACACTACTTCTGAAAATTTATTCAGCCTAAATATATTCACCTGGGACTTAATTTCACACTTAATTCCATCCTAAAATCGTCTTTCCGAAGAAGCCTCATATGCCGCCAAAGCTGGAGAAAAATGTTTTAAATCTATGAAACATTCAGTGTACTCCATTATGTACATGCTCTCTTGTGTCAAATTCATAAACTCCATAGCCTTCTCTTGCCTCAACATGTCTAGGTAAAAGTGATCTAAGAAGTTCTCCATAAATTCCTTCCATAACATCTTGTCAATCTGTCCAGATCGTACCTGAAAGCCCCACCAGCACTTTGTCGAACCCCACAGCATATAAGAAGCCAACTTGACCCTCCTCTTAGTCATATTATTCAAGTGTTCAAGTATCATCTCTATGGATTAAATCTAGAATTCAGATCCCTCAGGTTCACCCTCTCTAGTAAAAGTAGGAGGGTGATGTAGTTGAAACTCCATTTTCAACTCAGACATGCTTTTCTAAATTCACCATGGGTCTCTCTCCATAAACTACATGAAATGAGAAAAGTTCTCTCAGAACTTCTCTCCTTATTCCTCATATTTCACCAATGGTGCCTCAATCTCCCTGTATGTAAGCTTGTTCTGGGCCATAACCCTTGGTCTCTCCCTTAACAAGCGTCGTGGAGGCATATTTCTACAAATCCAAACACACGTATTAGGTCTCATAACACAACCTTATAACATTTATGTATGGGAAGAAACTAACATAACAAGTTTCAACAAGTCATTTCTCCCTTTTCTTTCCACATGGCGAACACTGAGGCCTTATCACTACCCTTAACCATCCTAATCCTAGGTATTTGTTAACAAGGTTACATTCGTTATCATTAATTAATCAACCATTAATTAATGACATTATCTCAAATTAATTAATTCAAAAATTAATTAATTGATCATTCCCATTTCATCAATCAAGGTTCTCATTAGACACTCATTTATTTTTCATCATTATTTCACTCTCACAATAAGAAAAAACAGTTCAATTTCAACAACTTACCCATAACCCATTTTCCTGTGAGTTCCTAGAATGATGCATGTCACAAAAACCCTGAGTGCCTAGAATGATGCATGCAAACCCAACTATCGTGCCTCTTTAGGCCACGAATAAAAATTCAACAATTTTCAAAACAAATATCACATCACACTACAAGTGTGTCATGCAAGGTGAAATAATATACAACTATAACAATAACAACAATCACAAAAATACCTCCATGAGTACTCGGATTTTCCCCTGTACATGGGTTTGCAACTCACATCCACTTTGTGACGTCCCAACCAAGAATTCACTAAATGGTGCCCCGAGCTGGTTGGCCGCATTCCCTCAAGCGTGCCTCCCCATACACTAGAAGGTTTTGACTAGTAGCGAGGGTCTGGTAAGTCAGTCTTGGGAAGACTATAACCTCCTTTATTAGAATAAAACACCAACAGAAGCAAATAGAAATTAACCAAGTACGGAAGCATATATAAATAAAAAGAACAGATCCATGACATGTAATAGTAAAAACCAAAAAATACAATATTCAACTGAATGGTAAAGCATGTTATGATAATGAAAGTGCCAAGTTTCTACAGTGAAATTGAAAGTAAAGACACAAAGACTCAAAAATGGGTCCTGAACCACGTCTGGTTCCCTCTCCCATGCTCTAAACCCAAAAAGAAATCTATCCCATTTCCTTGCCCTTATCATGTCCTGCAATAAAAAAGTCTTCTCAGGTGCCGATCAGGCATCCTGAATAGGGTGTGAGTACAAATCAGTATGCCACCACCAATGGTGTCTAAAATGGATCCAGTAAAAAGATAGTGCATGTAGTTTTATGAAGTAATAAATACAATGCATGATCTGAACAGTTATCACATTGTCATTTAATCTTTAATCAACACATTAGGCCAAGTTCAATTCATGTTACCCATTTGAATCATCATTAATTATCATTAATCATTTGGTATATGTCTTCATTCCTAGCACCCCAAATCTCATTTGATTCATCATTCATTATTATCATTAATCATTTGGTGTAGTTTGTCATGCCTAGCACCCCAAATCTCATTTGAATCATCATTCATTATTATCATTAATCATTTGGTGTAGGACATCATTCCTAGCACTACAAATCTCGTTGAGTGTAGGACGTCATTCCTAACACTCCAATTCTCATTCAGTGTAAGTCATCATGCCTAACACCCTTATATCTAAGCGCTTAGATAACTATTGGGGAGGAATTCCATGTCCAATTCCCAACTTCCACATTGGTATATGATGTCATACCTAGAACCACAAAATCTCAACCATTTAATCATTCTTTAATCCATAAGAATTTTCCACATTAATCATTTACTAATCCAATGATTAGTTAAACATTCCAATGTCCATTAGTTAATTTGACAATTAAATAAAAACATAACTCATTAATTAATTCATTAATTCATTAATCAATCAATACCTTTCTCATTCCATAATTAATTCTTTATAATTAATTATCCATTTCAAAACTCGTCAAGTCATAATTAATTCTCACAATTAATTAACCTTAAATCCAAACATCATTTCATAATTAATTATCCCAATTAATTATCTTAATACAATCAAGTAAATAAATCAATTAAAATTTCACAAACCATAATTAAATTCCAAAATATCAATCAATTTTGGAAACCCCCCATTCATTTGTTCCGTGATTCAATTATCAATAAATCACCAAGGTAAACACACATCAATTCCACTTTCCTAATTACTCTAATTTAGGAAATAATTTATCAAGGTAAACCTAGAAAAATCATAAACTCATACACATATCATAAATCATAACTATGGGAGTTTGATTTATACCACTTACCTCAGTTTATTGATGGAAGTTATCCCTATAGAAATCCCCAAAATCTGAGCGGCACGACGTCATTGATCAAACTAAGGATCTATGTCCCTAGAAACAAAATTAAGATCAAAGGCATAAATATCCTACAAAACTAGATCTAGATCTATAATCCTAGATCTATATCTTAATTAATAGATTTAGATCTAAGAAAAATTTGAAGATCCTCCATGAAAATATTTAAGAAATATGGAGGAAAGAATGGGAGGATCATCAGGATGCAATTCACTTATTAGAAGGAGAGTGGATCTTCAATCTGGGATTTCAATCTCGAAGAACAATGTTCGTATTGCCTTGGAATCTCTTTGGAAGGCTTTAAGAACATCTAGAATTTTTCAAGCCCGATTTGAGGTCAAAATATGGGATTCATGGGGGGTTCGGCTGGTTTTAAAAGATATTTTTGGATATTAAAAACCACATGCATGGTTTCCTAGGAAAAGGCGCATGGTTAGGAAAACCGTGCGCCAACCATGCAGACTCTACTACCCACTTCTGCACAGTTGGCACGGTTTGGTCGCACATTTAGGCAAACCATGTTCCAACCATGTGGACTCCACTTCCCACTTATACACAGCTGGAATGGTTTGGTCACACGTTTAGGCAAACCATGGGCAAACTGTGCAAAGTCCTCTGTCCAGTTTCGTACGCTTGGCATAGTTTGGTCACACGGTTTTTCAAATCGTGCGCAAACCTTGCACAACCCACTATCCTTTAGTTTTCCTTAAAAGTTCACCCAAACTCACCCCTATCTACTAATCCAAGTTAATGGTACTTAAAAACATCAAAAATTACCTAAAAACACACCCAAGATGACTCTAAAAAAGGTCGGGATCTTACACTATTGGATTTAGGTATGGATTTTGAAGGGATTTTTTATGGTATTATATGATGGTCGGGTCTAGGAATGGTATAAAAAATGGGGTTTTAGAGTTATTTAAATGTGGTGTGTGGTGTGTGATAAAAGGAGAACATTATAATATGTTTTATTCATTAGGTTTTTGGAACTAAATCACTGAGGTTTATTTTATCTAGATTATATTGGCATAAAAGTGAAGAATGTTCAGTTATTTAGGATTATTGGCCTTAGATTGATGATGTTTGAATCATGGAAGCATGTGTTAGGTGGTGTAACTAGGTGATACCTAAGTTTATACCATCATATATTATCCAAGATCAAGGTGGATAGTCATAAATAACTGGGGGAATGGTTCTTTATAATTTTACTCTTTCCTTGTTATGTGCAGTTCTTGTTTTATCAGAGTGTATTGAAATGGTTAATGTAAAAGTCTATTGAGAATTTTATAGGTTCCTAAGGAACCTGAGTTATGTAGAGAGAATATTATCATTTTGTTCCCACCCTTTTTTCATGACTAAAAGTTTATTCATGTGGCTTTTAGGAAACTTGATATATGATCACACTTATGGGGTAATTGGGTGTAATATGAGACAATTTTATTTCAGTTTTGGGTCAAGGAACAATTAATTAATTAAGACACAAACAGGTATTGTGTACAATATTTTTTATGGGGATGATAGGTGTGCCATTGTAGTAAAAGGAGACCATATATATAAATAATAGTTCTATGGAATGTTTGATCTAAGAATTGTCCTTGATATGGTTTTTTTAGATGAGATGTTCATAGCTTGGGAAGAGTGGAATTCAAGTGATGTTATATTCAATTTGAAGCTATGATCTAAAAGTAGTTTTTAGGGAATTTATAAGTGGGGAAATAAATAGTTTCTATTGTTTATGGGAAAACCTCAATATAGGTGTGTTTTGGAAAAAATCACAAAATGAAATTACTAATAAGAATATAATAGGAAGCGATCAAAGATTTCTATTAAAGAATGGGTGTGAGATATTTAGTAACATGTAGTAATTAAATTTTATATTAAATGGGGTATGTACTCTGTAGCTTTGGTATCCTGGTTTGGTAGGATGATGACAAGGATTCACCTTGTTTGGGGATGATCTTGTCAGTCACTGGTGAATGACCCATGGATCAAAAGGGAAATATGTGTGGTGAAATAAGCTACTATGAGGTTATAAAATCAAAGATATACTAGTGTTAAAATATATTTGATTTTATCTAGTTTATTTATTAATACTATATTTGGTATTTGAATTTTGTGTCAGATGGTGACCATGTGTTAGTAGTGAACTTTATATTGAATTATTTTGATTATGGAGTGAGTCTGATTTGGGTTATATTTTATATTATGTGTATATTATAGTGTTGGGATTTTTGGTTGAGGATTCAATAATAGAAATAAACTAAGGGTCAATTTAAAACAATTGTTTCATGATTTGGTGTGATATTATTAGGTCTTCAAGAGTTAAGTCAATTTGATAAGCTGATTTGATGATTCATAGTTGTAATTTTTTGGATGTTTTCTAATGGGGTAATATAGAGGATATATAATATATGTTTTCACATGTAATTAAAAGATATTAGGTGGAGAGAGTATTGAAAGTGTCATCTAAGATGAAATTGTATTTTTTTCAAAGTATCATACTATGAATTTCTATAGAAAATATATTTATCTTGGTTTATTTAATGTGAAATTGGGAATTGTTATATTCAGTTTGACACTATCCTCGAAGGGTAGAATTGGATTTAGATTAGAATATCAGAGGTGACATTTTTGGGTACTTCTTGAGGAAGATATGTTTTTTGGTGGAGAGTGTTTAATGACCTAATAATTTATAGGGAAGTAAATTTTATCAAACTTTTGTATTATGAGCTTATAATTGAGGATATTTTTTAGGCGCTTGGATCAAAATGGAATGTTGAGGGGAGGGAAATAACTAAGAGGTACATATTGATTTGTATGGAATTTTTTAGGTTTCCCAGGAGGTGTAATGGATTATTATGGGAAGTATGGAGAATCTGGTGAACAAAAACATTACTATAGGTACCACCTAGTACCTCATACAAGGCTATCAGGTACCTGTAGGTAGAAGTATTGGAGCAGTAGGTTAATGAATTTCATCAGATGGATGGGGGAACTCAACCAGATGGCTCATGAAATATATATTATATATGTCTATATGAAATGGTTCCTATTGTTTTTGTGAGTATTTCATTGTAGGGTAACAATGATCATTTCACTACTAATCTCCCTTTCATATTTAGTAGGGGATGGATCGCAAATATGCATTTTTACCAATAATTTCCATGTATTTCACCTATATCTGCACTGGAAATACCCCATTATAAGGGATGATATGGGATATTTTATTACATTATTTTTAGGTGTATTCTTCTTATACTTCCATTGATCATATTTTAAATTGTTTCCTATAATTTCTTTTAGTTTAGAGATATTGATTTTAGTAATGATTATAATGGTTCGTATTGGAATCACTGTAAACAAAGGGTCTCATGGTTATGGTGGATTAATGGTGTCAAGAGAATATGATAACATGTTATCTTTTTGGTTTTTTTGGAGGTTTTTTCCCATTGATTTTCCTAGGTGTTTTACTTATTTATTATGAAATTGTGAACTTATTAAATGTCAGTTGATGAGTATTTTTTAGATATTTCATGGGTATTCTATAGATATTATATCTATTATTGGTCTTGGATTAGGTGTGAAAAGGTGTATTGGTGAGTTTTGATTTATTATGTTCTATGTTTATGTCACTTAATTAAATAAAAAATATTATATTTAATTTTTTTGATGACAGGGATGAGATAAGGGCTCGTGGTATGATGTAATCATATATTTTCTTTGCATATACTTAACTAAAGATGGTTGGAGAATGGATTGGGATACATAAAACCATATAGAGATCAAATATCCTTATGATAATTAATCTTATAAATTTTTATACATGATTTTCTGATTCTATATAGATATTTAGGTATATGTGATTTATGTTGGGGTCTTTAGTTCCCCTTAGTGAATAATTTTGTGTCTTATAGTCTCGTATATTATGAGTGGGTGTGACAATGGGTACCATGTTAACTAGAGAAACCTACAGACTATTCTTCTAAACTAGATATGATATTATTCATGAATGTAAGAGACTCGTGATAGTACTTCAAGCTGAGGATGAGTTTAGTTAACCCAGTTTATATATCCAAGGACTTGTTTAGTAGGATTAGTTAGTATGGGTCTATCAATGAATGGTGAAATGGTTATAAAACATATATAAGCATGTAAATTCTTTATTTGAGGGTATTTATTGCTCTTACTAGTTTTTGATAGTTTTATGAGTCCTTGGTATAGTGTGTGGAGAGGTGTTCCCTTCTAATGATGTGTTTGAGATCTCCCTAATGTGAGATATAAAATGGGACCACACATGTTGGTTTAGGGAATTGATTCTAATGAATGGGAAATGAGTTTACAAGGTTCTTAGGCTATGAATTTATTTATATGGTTCTTATATTCATGGATAAGATAGTTATTTATGAACTTGAGGAATGATTGGATTGGTCTATTAATTCCTGGGTCAGGTAGGACCTTTAGGTTGTGTTATCACTGATGGGTGTTGGATGTAGGTGGGAATTAATGAGTAGAGACTAAGATAAGTATAAGGAATAAAAAATTTTCCATCTTAAAGAATATGGGAATTAATATTGAAGTAGTTTATCACACCTTGTGAGTTAAGTATTATCATGAAAATGTTATTTAAAGAGGATGGGTCAGCATTTAGATGTACATTGGGTAGGGGGATTACTCATGTATAACTAGTTCCCAAGTCATGAGAAATGATATGGGATTGGTTTAATGTGTAATATGTAACTAAGGAGATATATCATGGGTTTAGAGTTTACAATTCCATATAAATTATGGAAATTTTCATGAATATAAGTACTATTAAGAATGGGGAGGTCTAGTAAGTGGTGTTATTTTTCAATTTCCTTTAACTAGAAATTAACCTCTACAATTTGTTAGAGTTTCAATCTTCTCATAATTATATATCACTCTTACCTATATATAGTAGTAATAAAATTCAATGCAATATACACATTATTTTTACATTATTTAGTTGTAATGTAGGTACTAAATATTTTATGCCTCTGGTTATTTTCTTGAGACAAAAAAATCACTATAGAATTAAATTTAGTAAAAACATTATATCACTTGAAAATTATCCTCTCGCATAATAGGAAATTGTACTTATTCCCACCAAATAAAATTTTTACCACCAATAATGTTATGTAAGATCACTATTTCATTTTGATTCTTCTATAACAAATTTTAACTTTCTTTGAGCATTGTGAATGAAAAAATTATATTCTTTTCATGATCTCAATATTCTAAATGTAAATATCTAAAGCTACAACTAACATAACATCAATATCCATATTTAGTATAGTGGACTTATAGAAATTATTTAGTTCCCCTACAACATTGATATTATATGGAATATTGGCTCTTATTCATCGACCACACACATCATTCATAACATTCATCTAATGTTCTAAATAGTTTTCTTCTCACTAAAACTAAAAAAATAGAGTTGATCTTTTAATGAAATCACTATTTATATTATTCCCTAATAAAATCATCTTTCATGATATATATCCTAAAATTTATTCAAATATTTTTCAACTTCTTATGATACCATTGATGATGTTAGATATTTAGTTTTTCAATTTCTCATGAAAATATCAATTTCAGTAATATCCATGTATTCTATAAATCATTTTAAATTCATGAATTCATATTAATGAAAAATTAATCCTTGATTTCTAAATATGATTCATTACAATTAACATTATCATCACTTATAGAGTCAGTGAATTCATTCAGATCTATGGTATCACTTAGTTCTTCGACATATAATAACACTGGAATGAAGTCTACATCACATTTATCTATGTTCCACCCTTTCCATCTATCCTTCACGTCATAAAGCCTTTGATTTTTTTAAACATATACTTAAATTGTATCAAATATTTTGTTATTCAACCTTCCATTTCTCCAACACACAATCAAACTTGATCATTTTCACTTCTCATTACTCCCACAAACCATTCTCATAATTTTAAATCATCATATCATAAAATATTTTACACTTCTAAATATCTTCATCTACCAATATCAATAAATTATTATTTACCTCACTTCTAACTACCTTAGATTTTGATCTTTATTATTTATTCACATTATCATCATGAATTCCAGGTCTTCTTGAAAAATTCAACATCAAAACATGATACACCTTCCAGGTTCATCTTGAGGGAAATCTATTATAACTCTAGCATATCAATGTTATGATCTCATTATTCAATCATTTAACATTTTCTTTTCCTATTGAACATCATTATAAATAGATATCATAACATTTTATTCTCAACGCCATATTTCCCATCAATTGATTCTTCATATCTTGACTATATATTCCTGATACATCTACATCATCCATCTCACTCCATTTTATTTGCTATTTTTTATCAGTGAGAATCATATTTTACCACTTTATTCACCATGATGTTTGTTTTAGTAAAGTATTATTATAGTACCACATGAAATAATTTTTAGGCTATCTTCAAGAAATTTTTCATCAAATTAAATTTTTTTAATGGATAAGTCTTTAAATTTCTTATGTTACTCTTTTTATAATAGTAGTTTACCCTTATGAACCACATATAGACTTATTATATATATATGTGCTGAAAAACTTTTCCATAAGACTGAAATAATCTTATGGTTTCACAAATAACTTATACAGATTTATCTCATGATAGTAAGGAACCCATAGATAACCCATATAGTTTAAGAATATATTTTTAATTTCCATTATACTCCTAAAATATTATATTTATATATATATCATAGTGGAATCCAATCCATCTCAAAATTATTAATTTTGAGAGATAAATATGTATCCCATTCTTTTTTCATTCCATACACACAAATAAACTCTTTAATTTTCCATTCATTCGACTTCCGATCATCAGCATTATTTAGCTTATGAATTTGTAGACTAAATTCATCACAGGATTCCAAATTTTATCATTTTACCACTGGAAAGTAACATATAGATACATATATAATCCTTTATGATTTTATTATTCAGTAATTCATAACATCATAACTTCTGGTCACCAAATTAATTCATCTCAAATTGCATTATCCATACACATAGATCTAGAACGTATGGCTTTATCATTACCTTTAACTAAAAAACACTATTAATTGTATAGCTGATAGAAAATACAACAACATCAAAAATTCCAAATCATGGTTAGAATAGGATAGATTTCATTTTTCATTTTTCATTTTTCATTTGTGGTTAGAAAAAAAGATAGTCTGTGATTCCAAATAACATTTTATGTTTATGGTAAAACTATTCAAGTGCATATAATAACATGTGACATTTATCATCTAGGGTAAGAATGATAGAGAGTGAGAGATTATATATAACATTTTATTCCTATGTTTTAACTATCTAAGATAATGGGAAACTATTTGGTTTTTAGGTTCTATAGTCATATTAGGGGAGATTTTAGGATTCCGTATGAAATTTTTCAAATATGGGAAGACCATCTGAGAGCTCAGGATTCAATATGTCAAGCTATATATATTGTTATACTAAATTAAATCAATGATACTAAATTATATACTCTAAATTATAAGACTGTGATAGGGATTATCCCTCATAGTAAAATAGACCAGGTATGATCAGGTGTCATAGTGTCTGGTTAGAACTGTATATTGTGGAGAGAAAGAATCATTGCAGTTTTATTTCATTTTATTTATTTTTCTCAAACAAACACATTTATATGATGGTGAATATTAATCAAGTATGTAGAGACGCTGTTATGATGTATTTCTCACACCCTCCACAAACACTTTGGTGTATATGTATAGAATATTCAATAAATTCATGTCATAGGTTCCATAAAGGAATGCATAAGATATATTCCACGGTCTTTGGGGATAATTTGAGGTGAATAAAAAGGTTATAGTTAATCCTCATTAAAATTTTATTTTTATATTTTATTTTATATATTTCTTCAACCTGGTATGCGATCCATTTGGATATATGAAAAAATGGAAAATATTTAAATTCATTACAATAATTTCATGTGCTTAATTAGTATTGTTTTCTTGGGCTATATTTCTATGCATATGTATTCTGATATTTATATCTTTATGGATAAAATTTATTTATTTATTTTTTTGTTAATGGATGTGATATAGAGAGTATAGTCTCCATAACCATAACCATAGACTCTCATCTTGGATTGGTATCCTCTAGCATATAGGTTTACGTTCCTAAGGATTTGAGGAAACCCATATTTAGATTTCTTTTATACGATTCTAGGTGGGGTGTTATTTATTAATTTATATTAAGAGGATTAAAATGATTTTATAAGACAATTTTTAAAACATGTAGACTCATATATTCACACCTAATTAATTCTAAATATTTTTGGGGCTCCCATTCATTTGGTATGAGAGCCTACAATATTCCTTCAATGTGTTTTTTCCTTAATGTTTTCTAATGGGATATTACCTTATTATTGATATTTTTCTTAAGTTATGAATGTCATTATTGGATATGGATAACATTAATTCAGTTAAAATATGGGCTATTTTCACTTTGAGTGAGAAAAAAAATATAATATAAATATATAATTATTAGATATTTCAATATATTTTATCATTAAATATGGGTGTATTAGAGGATTCCACCTATTTATTTACACCTCATGATGAAATTTCTAGTATTATTGATTTTGATTGAAATAATATAGAAAATGATGGTCATGGTGAGAATTAAATCATGATTTCTCTTTGGAAAAGAAATTTACAAAAGTAAATGATATTATTATAGAAAATGAATTTGGGATGAATTGTAAAACATTTATTAAGGTGATGTGATAGTGAATAGAACCATGATATATTTTTGGATATTGATTTATGAAAATATCAGGATGACTTATGGTCAAATAGAGAAAATTTTCATCACAATATTCAATGATTTTTTTATCACAATTAGTGGTTTGATGAAAATTTGAAATATTATATGCTTGTTAAAATAATACTTCATATATTTCAATAAAATGTTGATGTAATGTTTTTTTCTCTTGAAGACTATGATCTCAAAACAAATCCATTAGATGAATTACTTTTAATTTTTATTGTATTTAAAAAAATATTGGATTTTTATTGCTGGAAAATATGACTAGATAGGGGGTGAATAGTCATTTTAAAAATTATTGATAAAAACACTAAGAGTTTATAAGATATTAATTTGTAGTGAGTGTGGTGTTCTTGAGATGAGTTGCAGAGGAAACAAAAATGAAGGAACACAAGATTTATAGTGGTTTACATCAGAAATATCTTATTCCACTTCTAAATATCATCTACACATCGGGGAGAGTGACACCCACTAAGAACCTCACTTTTAAATGTGTGAGAACTTTCTTATAGACACTGAATTTTAAAAAACCTAGAAGAACAACCTAGTCTTGATACATGATACTATCCTTTTTTTAACTGACTTCGGATCAGGAGAAACAAACCTGACATCCTTTTAGGAGGTGTAATAACTAGGGAATGGAAAGACTTTATTTTTATGGGAAACTCCTAAACCTGACACAACGAAATACAAATAGAAACAAAAATATTACATGAATAAAAACTAATAAATGGAAATTATAAGATGATCATAATTTCAAATATGTTAACCCTTAATGATCATTGATCACATGGAAGGAAAAAATTTCTAATTTGAAGTCCTTATGTGATCACAAATAGAGTGAAGAATATATAGATGGTTGTGAATAATTGGGATTAGTAAGAATGTTAAACATATATTAGACATTTTTTGTGGAAATATCTACATAGTTATATGTTTTTATTCCATGAAGAAATCTCCAATATAAATAATTCAATGATCCTCTAGGACCTTCTCCATGTCCAATATCATCATGACACTTGTTAGTGTATAATAATAGAATAATATTATTATTGACTTTGTTTGTTAAATCCAACCTTAGATAACATAGAAAAAATGAGATTTATATTTTTTCATCAAATACTAATATAAAACAATTAATATATTAAATAAATCATTTGTAAAAAAATTAAAAATTATAAAACAATTTAAATTAAGAGTATAATCTTCTAGATTATAAAAACAAAAAAATCAGTAAAAAAGAGAATGAAATGAACATCAGTATTCATGAGTAAAAGTTTATAAAAATGATAAAATTATTTTTTAAAAATCTATAATTATATTTCAAAATAATATTATGAAACATTTGAAAATGAAATTATTATTAATAATAAAACTTAAAAATGAAAAATAAAAATTTTAGAAACATATTTTTAACTAATGATGGTTTATTTTTTCTCACGATGAATCATGATCCACCACTGAAAATAGTGATTGGTGACTCATGATTCACTGCTAAAAAATGAGAGTGAGGACTCATAAATCACTATTGAAAATAGATAGTAGTGATTAAATTTTATATTGCTAAAAAACAAAGAAGATAAAAATGTTGAAATTTTAGGGAAAAATAAATGAATCCAACCAAATCAAAATTTATTCCAATCTAATGAGCAACCAAAGGCTTCAAGATAAGTAATAATTTTTTTCTACTATTTCATGTCCAGTGGTGAATCATGACTCACCATTTCATGATATCCAACATTGTCTTGAAAACATTATTTCCATACAACAAGATGATAAAGAATGAATAAAATAAGAATAATATTCATATTAAAAATAATAAAATATATATTAAAAACAAAAAATAAACCTTCTATAACAAATGATAAGAAAAATTGGTGAAATTTAGATTTCATTGGATTCAAATGTTGGATCACTGTAAAAATATAAATCCAATATTAATAAAGAATAAATAAAGAAATCTAATGAAAAAATGAAAACAAATTAAAGTATAATGAAAACATCTATTTTACCCAATCAAAGGATAAAGATCACAAGTGAGAGTTTGATGAACCTTATTCAAAGACTCTTTACAGCAAAGAATAAAAATATAACAACCAGTGAGTAGAAAAAAAATCCACACTATTTGATGTCCAACAATAAGTAAAAGTACTCACCATTGTAATCTAGTTGTGGATCATGAACCAACAATGGTAATGTAAAGACCCAAAAATTTTGTATAATTTTAGTTTTAATTATATGGAATTATTACAAGGCTATGAAAATCGACGGCATGTGATTCCGAGGCCCAGCGAGCCCGGAATGGAATTTAGAACTTTTTTAAGGTACGTTCAGTAAACGTGTGAGTGGGAATTTATATCTTTTGAAATAGTGCTTGGATTGAAAATCTGAGGGCACCGTTGGATTCATAGCACCGGGATTCACTTAGGAGAACCTTAACTTTGACCGGCAAGAGTCGAACAAAAAAGATAATTTTTTGGACTTTTCAGAAGAAGAAAACAATAAATCTTTGAGTTAATTTATTCTTCTTCAACCATTGAGCAATGGTTAGTGGGAACACAGTGTAACAACAGTCATTAAATGAATAACAATTAATGAATCGTTTCTTTGGTTGTGTAACTGCGACGCTCATGTTATTAATTGGTTCATTAATTACGCTTCATTAATGAACCTCATTAATAAACAAAATGTGAAGTGGTTTCTTTTTAGCTTTAATAAATCTATTGGAGAACGGATTGGAAATCGTGGGGAAACCTCTAACGAAGTGCCAATGACTTTCCTCTTCAACTAATTATGATGAATGAACAATGGTCATTAGAGGAGTCGATTCGGGGATTGGAAAGCGGTGACGAATGTCTAACGACAATGAATGCAGAATTCCTTCCTTCGTTCATAATGAATTCCACCAAATATAGGTAGGGGTTTAATTATTTTGTGTGTTAAAAAGAATACTCTTTCTCATTCTTGAAAAATACAACGAAAGCAGATCAACTGACTAACAGGTTGATATGTGAATCATTCGTGCCTATGGAAGGTTGTTGTAGGGTCTTAATTTGGGGATTTCATTCTTTCAAATGATGATTGATGCTTTCCTCGTGTTAAAACACTAACGTGGAGGGCATGGGCCAATCTGAACAAAGCCCAGACTCCCATTGTTCCTTGTTTATGTGCATTTTTTGTGCACGACTAGGAAACGTGGCGGCAAGACTAATGTAAGAGCCTCACAGTGAAGGCGGCAGACTGGGAGGCTCGTAGGCATATATGGGAAGGAAAACGAACCACCAAAGCATCTCTGGTGGCCCATGGAAGCAACCATCGGTGCGGCACCATCGGCACGGCGACACTAGCAACTGGCAGTGACGGCTAGACTGTGTCGGCAGCATAGAGACAGTGGCACCCACAGGCGCCACAGCAGTAAGATCTGTGGTCGAACGGCCATGGTGGCTGGAAAAACGGGGCTGGCGTGCCACGTGGGAGAGGAGCATCCCGCTCATGCCGACCATTTCAGGAGGAGGGGTGGCGCCTCACTGGCGCCACTAGCTAGAAGAACCAGACACATTGCATTTGGTCCAGCACAACCGGAATGCATGCGGGCTGGGTTTTCTAGGCGGGCTGGACCCGCTGGTCGGGCAGGACATGCTGGTCAGGCCGGACTCGTGATCCCAATGGGTCGGCCGGGCTGGACGCCTACCGGACCCGGACCCGACTGGTCTCGTTTTCCTAAAACTTGAGTAACTCACAAACCAGTTGTTTGGTTGATGTGATGTCTATAGCGTGAGGTCCCTTGTGAAGAGGCGATCCTTTTTATATACTCCACTTGGGTTTTGGTAGAAGTTGGGGTACTTCTAGGTTGGATCAGACTCGAATCCAACCAGTCCCTATTTACCTTTTTGCTTATCTCTTACAGGTCGGGCATATGATTGACGCACCATCTGTCGCATTGTAACCCTTACAACAAGATGGTCCCTTGGGTTAATTCTTTATGGTACTTCATGATGGTTGAGGTACAACCGATATCTTGAGGATCAGAACCTACGGAACTCAATTGCAGTAGTGAGGGAATCCAGTGGTTGGCTATTAAGTGAAGAGCGACCCTTCATGGATCGGCATGAGAGATACCCTATGTGGATTAGAAGTAGTGAAACCCTCTGTGTATTAGTAATAGAGAGACCCTATGTGGATCATCATGAGATCGACCCTCCGTGTATCGGCAGCAGTGTGACCCTCTGTGGATCGGAAGTAGTGCGACCCTCTATGGATCGTCAGTAGAGCGACCCTTTGTGGATCAGCGGTACAGTGACCCTTTTTGGATTAGCAGAAGAACCTCTCAACACAATAAAATGATCTATCTCAATAGTAGTCATCTTTATTCATGTTCTCTAAGTTTTATACTAGTGTGAGTTGTCTTTTACTTTGTGCTTTGTGATTGAGATCATGCTTTGTGGTTTTTCCTCTATAGAATTCTAAGAGACCTTCAGGAGTCTCGGGGTCCCTAATGGGTATTGTTATACTCACCCCTACATGGGATCTGACCACACCTTTTTGTGTCTTGTGAAGATGACGGACATCTTGACTGAGACTTGGGAAGCCAGGGCTAGACGGTGCTCAGAGGTGATTGATAGACGTGAGGAGCAGCAGTGACGATAGATGGCGACTTGTACCTACCCTTCAGGTATTATTCTTGGTTGAAGACCATTGGAGAACATTTTTCCATTTTTTGTACTTTATTTTTAGTTGGTTTTGTATACTGGCCCTTTTTACTTTTAGTTCACACTTTACTATTAGTAGTTCTACTTGTGGTTTACTTTTTTTGTGTACCTAGTCTCTATGTGTACAGGTTTAAATGCAATGTCTTCCCTTTTGGGGATATGCCTTTCTGGTTCTAGTCACCAACCTCTATCTTATGGAATGTGGGCTTGGGGTAGTCACAGAATGGGCCTTGGGGGACAGGTCGTGACAAAGTGGTATCATAGGGGTCAGTTTTACCAGAAAAACTAAGAGTCTATGTTTTCATTGGAGAAATAGTATTAAGTGAATTGAGTTTGAATTATAGTTTAAGGAGTCCAGTATTGGTGCGGAGGCCGAAGTATCCATACACCATGACCTTGAGTTCTGATTTTTGACTCTATATATGAAAATACTTTTTGTGTGTGTTTTGAAAATGTTATTATTTTGATCTTTTTTGAGTCATCTCACCAGGTATAACTTATTGACTGTGGTGAATCTGTTTCTTTATAGGATTCCACCGTGTGGACATTCATCCATGATTCCAGTGAGAGATCATGATGATGAACCACTGATTAATGAGGTTTTGGTGCAGGGCCCTCTTATGGTGATAGCACCTTCGATTGGTGTACCAACAGCACCACCACCCATAGGGTAGCAGTTTCTACCAGCCCCACCAGTAGATCGTGCATGCCGACTGAGCATGTTTCGTGACTTCCAAAGATAGAGGTATCCAAGGTTTCAAGATGAGATAGATCCACAAGCATATGAGTACTTTCTAGAGGTTTTGGCATGATTTTTCTACTTGGTTGAGACACCAGCAAACCAGATGGTGATATGAGATTCTAGTCTCTTTCAGGGCACAACAGGGAGATGGTGGAGCCTGATGCTCTAGATACATGAGGATACGACTCTTTCCTGGTTGGAATTTGAGGGCCTATTTAAGGTGGTGTTCATACCTGTGACTCTATGCTTTGTGCGTATTCATGAGCTACTGCACTTATAGCAGGGCAGTCTAATAGTGGCCATGTACTCGGCAAGATTCATTGACCTCTCTTTCTACTCCACCGACATGGTACGGGACCCTTTCTTTAGGGATAGAACCTTTGAGAAGGGACTCTGATAGGAGATCAGAGTGTTTATGATATCACTTAAAATCCCAACATGGGGTGGAGTGCTAGAGTGAGCACTTTTAGTGGAGAGCTTCCTAGCAGAGCAGGCACCGACAGTGAGAGCCACCACTAGATGACATGTAGTCGATTCATTTGCATCAGGTAGTAGTTTGATGATGCAGAGGCCCAAGTGGGCCAGAACTTTCAGAGGAAGACCCCAGGATGTAGGGTCAGATGTTTGAATCTCACAAGGTAGGGGAGGTTAGCATAGGAGCAGACTGTGCTACTCGTGTGGTGGGTAGGATCACATGGCTTGCGATTGCCCAACCTATCATACTAATGATCAACAGACTGTCAAAGGACCTACAAGTAAAATTCAGAGGTTTGAGTGAGGAGGTCCGCAGGGTGGCGGACGTGGTAGATGAGCAGGCCATGCAGCAAGCGGTGGGCAATGGTTTGAGGTACTACCACCACCACCCCTAGGCAGTCCACCCCGACCTCAGGGAGCGGGTGGACAGAGACAAGTTCATCTTCAGATGGTAGAAGCTTATGACCATGTCACTCCGGAGATTATTTGAGGTATGATCAGTGTCTACTCTACCCTAGCTGCAGTTATTATAGATATTGGTTCCATTCACTCTTTTATTTTCACGGCTCTCATATAGAGTTCGGAGATTCCAGTGGAGCTGTTGGCTCGATCCTTACAATTAGAGACTCCTGCGGGAGAGGATTTGATGATTACGCATTGGTGTCAGCATTGTGATCTTACTCAAGGAGGATAGATCTTCGTATGGGATCTCCAGGTATCTTTGTCGAGGCCTTAGGATGTTATCTTGGGTATAGACTGGTTATCCACAGTCCATGCTCATATCAACTATTTTAGGTGCAAAGTGTAGTGTGTCCGTGAGAATGGGACAAAGTTTTTCTTCACTGATAAGAAGGGAACCTTTGCAGCACAGGATGGACTTTCTCCAAGGAGGGTGCAATTGATCACTAATCAGTTGTCTAGCCTCCCCTTGGTGTAGTGGATGAGAGGAGTCTGAGCTATCCTATAGTGGTGGACCAGTATGCGGATGTCTTTCCTAAGGATGTTCTGGGACTACCTCCTCATAGAGAGTTAGACTTATACATTGACCTATACCCTGGGAAGGCACCGATATCTACACCAGCATATTAAATGGCTCCCATGGAGATTCGTGAGTTTAGGGTACAGTTAGAGGACTCTCAGAGGAATGGGTTCGTAAGGCCTAGTGTTTCTCCATGGGCAGCCCCGATTCTGTTCACCAAGAAGGCAAATGAGATCTTGAGGCTTTTCATGGACTATTGATGCCTAAAATAGGTGACCGTAAATAACAAGTATCCTCTACCAAGGATTGATGATCTCTTCAATCAACTAAAGGGAGCATTGTGGTTTTCAAAGATATACCTCATATCAGGTTATCATCAACTTTGGGTACAGGATGAGGACATACCAAAGATCTCCTTTAGATGCTGGTATGGCCACTATGAGTTCTTGGTGATTCCTTTTGGCATGACCAATACCCTAGAAGTTTTCATGGGACTAATGAAAATGATCTTCTAGCCTTACCTCGATCACTTTGTGGTGGTCTTCATTGAAGACATCTTGGTGTACTTGGCTTCAGAGGAGGAGCATGGAACACATCTTCATATAGTCCTTGATACACTCTAAGAGCACCAGATTTATGGAAAGCTCTTGAAGTTCCAGTTCTGTATTTGGGAGGTCCACATTCTATGAAACATTGTCTCGGAGGCTGGAGTTACAGTGGATCTGAAAAAGATAGAGGCAGTGCTTACTTGGGAGCCACCCAAGAGCGTGACTGAGGTGTGGAGTTTCTTAGGGTTGGTTGGGTACTTCCATAGGTTTGTACCTGAATTTTCCAGAGTAGTATCAACCTTTTCATATTTTACAAATAAGGGAAAACCCTTCGTATTGATGGAGAGGTTCTGGTAGAGTTTCCAAGAGATGAGGTAGAGACTGACGAGTGCCCCCATCTTAAGACCACCAGAAGAGGGTGTTGGGTATGTATTCTACTGTGACGCATCAGGGACTAGACTGGGGTGTTTCCTGATGCAAGAGTGAGTGGTGATCACCTAAGGATCATGATAGCTGAGGAAACATGAGAAGAACTACATGAACCATAACCTAGAGTTAGTAGTAGTGGTCTTTTCATTAAAGATGCGGTAGTACTAATTGATTGGTGAATAGTTTACTGTCTAATCCGATCACAAGAGTATCAGGTATATATTATCACAAAAGGACTTGAACCTGAGATAGCGGTGATGGCTGGAGTTCCTCCAGGACTATGACTTTGAGATAGTCTACACTCCTGGGACGGGAAATGTAGTGGTAGACACACTTAGCAGGAGGTTGGGACTACAGCTACTAAGTGAGGCAACAGAACGGCTAGCCGCATTACAGATATCCTTTGTGGATAGAGATGGAGTGTCATACCTCCAGTCTATGACTGTCACTCCCCCACTCCTTCAGTGAGTTCAGGAGGCACATCTTGGGGATGTTGACTGCGAGGTCCGACATGATCAGATATCCTTAGGGAAAGCTCCTGATGTATTTTCTATAGGTTGGGAGAACGTCATCCTTTGTAGAGGATTCACTATGGTACCAATGATGTTTCGAGAGGAGGTGTTGAGGGAGATCCATACATCCCCTTTGGCGGTACATCCTAGAGTGCCGAAGATGTACTAGGACCTCTGACAACAGTACCAGTAGCTAGAGATGAAGAAAGAGGTGGCAGAGTTTGTTTCACGATACCTCACTTTTCAGTAAGTGAAGTATAAGCACAAAGTTCTAGTAGGCTTGACTCAGCCACTCAAGGTACCAAAGTGGAAATGGTACAGTATCTCGATGGACTTCGTAACGGGGTTACCATGTATTTCCAGGGTCCATGACTCTATCTGGGTGATCGTTGACCAACTCACTAAGTTGGCTCACTTCCTACCCATCTGGGAGCAGGGATCAGTAGAGGGATTTGAATGCCTCTATGTTTGGGAGATATTACAAATTCACGGGGTACCATCGACGATCGTTTTAGAACGTGATGCTTGTTTTACATCCTAGTTATGGAAGGTATTACAAGAGGTGTTCAAGAATCAGCTACACTTGAGCACCACCTTTCATCCTCAGATAGATGGTCAGATAGAACGGACTATACAGACACTTGAGGACATGCTTTGCACTTTCATCCTTGATTTTTGCCATAGTTGGGAGAACCACCTTCCACTGGTGGAGTTCGCATACAACAACAGTTATCACTCCACCATCGGTATGGAACTATTTGAGACCTTGTACGGGAGACCATGTAGATCACCTCTATGTTGGAAAACCCCGGGGGAGTCAACACTTATAGGTCCAGAGTTGGTACAGGCTACCACTAAAAAGGTGCAGATCATCCAAGAGTGGATGAAGTCTACACAGAGTAGGCAGAAGTCTTATGCCGATAGGAGATGGATACCCTTGGAGTTCGAGGAGGGAGGCCATGTCTTCTTACAGGTCTCACTTTGATGAGGAATACAGAGATTTGGATGGGGAAGTAATGTATATCTAAGGTTCATCGAACCATTCCAGATTATTAAAAGAGTAGGTGAGTTGGCGTACCACCTAGCTCTTCCCCCACAGATGCATCAAGTCTATAATGTTTTCCATGTGTCGTAGTTGAGGAGATACATGCATGATCTGTCACACATCATCAACTGAGGCGAGTTGTACATTGATTATGGGGTGACGTTCGTGGAGTTCTCGGTGGAGATAGATGATATACAGGAGAGGTTCCTACGGGGGTAGTCGATTCCTCTTGTGTGAGTTTGGTGGCAGCACAAGAACCTCCATGAGAGTACATGGGAGCGGGAGGCTCATATTCATGCTCAGTATCCCCATTTGTTTTCTTAGTCTTTTTTGTTGATTTCGGGGACATAAATCCCTAAGGTGAGGAGAATTTAAAGACCCATAAATTCTGTATAATTTTTTTTTAATTATATGGAATTATTATGAGACTACGAAAATTGACAGCAACTGATTCTGTGTCCCAGAGATCCCGGAACGGAATTTTGAACTTTTTTTAAGGTGCGTTCAGTAAACGTGTGAGCGAGAATTTCTATATTTTGAACCAGTTCTCGAATTAAAAATATGATGGCACTATTGTATTCGTAGTTCCAGGATTCACTTAGGTGAAGCTTAACTTCGACCGGTAAGGGTTAGATGAAAAAGATAATTTTTTGGACTTTTCGGGAAACAAATAATAAAATAACTCTTTGAGTTATTTTATTCTTCTTCAACCATTGAGTTATGGTTGGAGCGACTAAATTGTAATGACAGTCATTAAATAAATAAAAATTAATGACTCATTTCTTTGGTTGTGAAACTGCAACGCTCGTGTGATTAATTGGTTCATTAATTACGGTTCATTAATGAACCACATTAATGAACACAACATGGAGTGATTTCTTTCTATTTTTAATAAATCCATTGGTGAATGGATTGTAAATTACAGGGAAACCTCAGAAAAATTGATAATGACTTTCCTCTTCAATGATGAATGGTGAACAAATGAAGATCGTTGGAGGAATCGATCTGGGGATCATCGAGTGGCGATGAACGTCAAACAACAACGAATGTGGAATTCCTTCCTTCGTCCGCAATGAATTCTACCGAATCGAGGTAGGGGTTTTAATTATTTTATGTGTTTAAAATACTCCTCTTTCACATTCTTGAAAAATACAACGAATGTGGATCAACCAACAAACAGGTTGATCTGAGACTCATTCTTTCTTGTGGGTGGTTGTTGAGAGGTCTTGATTTGGAGATTTCATTCTTTCAAATGATGATTGATTCTTTCCCCATGTTAAAATAATAATGTGGAGCACACGGTCCAATAAAAATAAGGATTGGACCCTATTAATTCTTGATTTATTTTCATTATTTGTGCGCTACCGAGAAATGTGGTTTCCAGATGAATGTAAGAGCCTCACAGTGAAGGTGGCAACCTAGGAGGCCCATAGGCATAGACGGGAAGTAAAACGGACCATCAGAGCATCTTCAGTGGCCCGCGGAAGCAGCCATAGGTGCGGTACCACCGGCACGGTGGTGCCGGTGACCAGTGGTGGCGGCCGGCCCATGCCAGCCACATGGAGATGGCGGTGCCCACAGGTGTTGCGGTGGGTGGAGACACGGCGCTGGCACTACTAGCTGGAAGAATCGGACGCATTGTGTCTGGTCCAGCATAATCGGCCCGCATGAGGGATGAGTTTTCCAAGAAGGCCGGACCTGCTAGCCGGGCTAGACCTTCTTGTCAGGACAGACCCGCTGGTCAGTTTGGACCCACTTGTCAGGCCGGACCCCTACCGGACCCGGGCCCAACCAGTCCCATTTCATTAAAACTTGAGTAACTCACAAACTGGGCGTTCGTTTGATGCGCCATCTATGGCGTGAGGAACCTTAATAAGAGTAGGTCCTTTTAATATACTCCACTTGGGTTTTAGAAGAATTTGGGGTATGGTTGGGATGGATCATACTCAAATCCAATCGGGCCCTATTTACCTTTTTTGCTTATATCTTACAGACCGGGTGTCCGATTGATGCGATATCTGTCACATTAGAACCCTTACGATAAGATGGTCCTTTGGGTTACTTATTTATTATACTTTGTGATAGTTGAGGTACAATTGATATCTTGAGGAGAAAAACCTATGGAGCTCAAGCGCACTAGTGCGGGAATCCAATGGCTAGCTGTCAAGGGAAGAGCGACCCTCCGTAGATCGGCACGAGAGCGACCCTCCGTGCATCGGCAGCAATGTGATCCTCCATGGATCAGAAATATAGAGACCCTCTATGGATAGGAATGAGAGTGAACCTATGTGGATAGGTAGCAGTGTGACCCTCTGTGGATCAGCAGTAGTGCGACCCTCTGTGGATCGGTAGTAGAGCGACCCTTTGTGGATCAGCAGTACAGCGACCCTTCGTGGATCAGCAGTAGAACATCTCAATAGAGTAAAATGATCTAGCTCAAGATTAATAATCTGTATTCCTATTATATAAGTTGTATACCTCGTGTGATCTATATTTTACTTTGTTATTTTTTTGATTGTGATCATGCTTTGTGGTTTTTCCTCTGTGGAATTCTGAGAGACCTTCGAGAGTCTCGGGGTCCCTACTGGGTATTGTTATACTCACCCTTGCACGGGCTTCGCTTGCACCTTGTTGTATCTTATAAAGATGATGGATAGCTTGACTGAGACTTGGGGAGCCAGGTATAGATGGTGCTCAGAGGTGATTGATAGACATGAGGAGTAGCAGTGACGACAGACGACGAGTTGTACCTACCCTTCAGGTAGGATTCTTAGTGGACGACCTCTGAAGCACGTTTTTCCCTTTTTTCTATACTTCTTTTTTAGTTGGGATTGTATATTAACCCTTTTTACTTTTATTTAACACTTTACTATCTGCAGTTCTACTTTTGGTTTGCTTTTTTTTGTACCTATTATGTGTGTCTAAAGTTTAAAGGTAATGTCTTCCCTTTTTGGAATATGCCTTTCCAATGCTAGTTTCCAACCCCTATCCTATGGAAGGTGGGATTGGGGTAGTCATGGCACGGGCCCCGGGGGATGGGTCATGAGAGGTAATGTCCAACGATGACTGAGTGACTCAACATTGGGTTCCAATGGTGACTCGAGTCACTATTGGTGTCCAACTATTACTTTTAGAGCAACCAACATAGGGTTTTTCTTTGAACTGGACAATCATCCCGAAGAATATCTCACAATTGAAAAATTAAAGAAGATACATAAAGATAATTTGAGACCAAAAAATACAAAAAATAGTTTTAATGAAACTTAGATATTAGAAATTTAGTTTTTTTGATAGTCATTATTGTACTGGAAATGAGATGATTCCTAAATAATAATATGAGATTTGAATTAGAAGACACATGAGAGTTCAAAAAAACATGGAAGATTTCAAAAAATATCGAACATATAAGAAAAAATTGATCTGATATCCATGCGTGTATCCGAGTATTTATATTTGGATGAACAATGAATACATAATTTGCATCCCACATAGATTCAAAGATATGGGGAGTAATCAGTATATCATATATCTTATTCTGATCTTTCATTTTATGTGGCTATTGGGGATCATCGTCGGTTAACACATTGCACACACAAAGGTCTACAGCCTAGCGGGTGACCAAACCCAACCCATATGCCTACGAGCATGATATACATGCCTAATATATAGGGAAACACATGTAAAGGGTTCACTTTGTTCACCAACCTCCATCTTCCTTGTGTGATTCTTATGGAATTTGTTCCCATAGGGATGACATAATGGGTCTTCTATGTGGTTGAGGGCTATCCAAGGTTCCTCACAAAGGATGGTCCAAATTTTTATTTTACATAATAAAAAATATTAACCTTGATTAAAAAATAATAATAACATGAAGTATCAATATAAAACTATTACTCAAACATTCATAAAAACAAGTAAAAACTAATATTAGAACTCTAATGAAAATTTATTAATTAATTAAAACATTTTCATATTTAACAAACATTAGAATTTAATAAAATGTAAATGGAGAGTAATTTATCAAATCATGTAATTGGGATAAATTATTAAGGCACTTTCAAATACTAAAAAACTCCCCATCATTTGAAATTTAAAAAAAACTATTAAATTTTTAATAAATTATCCCCCCTTATGAAATTATTCAAAAAGTACATTTAAAATTATTATATAAAAGAGACTCATTTTTAAACCAAATCAAATAATTTAAAAGAAAAAAAAAATTTATTACCATGAGAATAATCATTAATTATAATATTCAATGAAAGAATGAATTAAGGTAGAGTAATATTTTACCAATTCTTTTTAAATATTATAATCTAATTAACATATAATAAGAGAATAAAAACATATTCAATTACAAAAATATATGTAAAAAAATTAATGATGATGATTGCACTAAAAATTGTTTTAAGCTTCTAATATACCAAAATTAAAATTTCATAGAGTCTATGGTTTTTTGTAAAATTTTATCTAAATCTTTATTTGTAGGAAAAATTATAAACTAATATCATCTTTATCTACATTATCTATAAGAAAATGAAATCTTATATCTATGTGTTTAGTTCTAGAGTTTTTAAGAGTGTTTTATAAAATTGATATAGCACTTGACTTATCATATTAAATAGGAAATTTATCAAAACTGGTACTAAAATCATAGATGGTTCATTTTATCCAAATTATATAGGAATAGGAACAACCATCAATGACATATTCATCCTCATTTGTTGACAAAGCTACTAAAATTTGTTTCTTATAGCTCTCTGAAATTAAATTTTTTCTTAAAAAGTGACACATACCTTCACTGCTTTTCTGGTCAAGTCTAAAACCTACAAAGTTAGAATCAGGTAAAGACAAAATTCAAATCAATTCTAATTAGAATAGAATAATCCATAACAAATAGTACCCTAGATATATCTAATTTCACTTTTTAAAAGCTTTGAGATGAATTTCTTTGGGTTTTGACTAAAACCTATAAGACAAGAAAATTTAGATCATGATGTATGACCTAGAAGCAGTGAGATATAGTTGGATACCTATCATTCATATAGACTATTTAATATCAAGTAACTTTTTATATTCATCTTGGTCCAATTTTGAATTAGTACTCATAGGTGTTTTCATAGTTTTACAAGAATCAAGTCCAAAACTTTTTACACGTTCTTTAGAATACTTTGATTTATTTAATAAAATAACTTTTTTTCATTGATTACTTTTTAAACCAAGGAAAATTTTTAGTTCTCCCATTACCCTTGTGTCAAATTCACTTTTTATTGGCTTTGAAAAATCAATACACATAGAATCATTTTTTTAGAAAAATATTATATCATCAACATAAATCCTTATAATCATTATATCACTTGAAACACTTTTTATAAACAAGGTTGGATTAACCTTAACTTCAAAAAAATAATTTTCTATTAAAAACTATATAATTATTTCATACCAATATCTTGGAGAGTGATCAATACAATGTAAGTATTTATTAGTTTTCAAAACATGATTTCGAAAATTATTATTTTCACATCCATGGGTCATCTAACATTGACTTCCTCTAAAATAATTCTATTAAAAAATAAATTTTTACATCCATTTCAAATAATTTTATGTTTTTAAATCTAGGAAATGATGATTGAATTATAATGGATTAAATCCTAGAAATAGGAGAAAAATGATCTTCAAAGTCAATTTTATCTTCCAAGTAATGACCTTGAGCTAATAGTATTGCTTTATTTTTAACTATATTTCCATCATCATCAAGATTATTAAAAAAAACCCATTTAGTTACTATAGCAGCCTTACCTTTTGAAAAATAAACTAAATCCCACACATTATATCTTTTAATTTAATTTAATTCATCTTGCATAGCATTAATGAAATTTGAATAAATTATGGAATGTTCAACATTGAAAGTAACAAAGTCAGTAACAAATGTGTAATTGGAATAGTAAATAAAAAAATTATGGTTTGAATTCCATATTCTTTATTACCAACTACTTTTTAAATAAAGTGATCTTTATGAGATTTCCATTCCTTTGGATCATTTTGATATGAAATATGCTCCCCCTCATCTGATAAATTATTATTATCATTGTCATTATCTTAAGTAAAGTAAGATTCTTTAAACTCGTCATTTTCATTGAATCATTCAGAATCCTACTTATTATAATTGTTTTCATTTACTTATCATTAAAATATTCTTCAAAAAATATAGTTTTCTTATTGAAAACTATATAATCTTTACTGGTATTAGAATATCCTAAAAATATCCCTTCATCGAAATTAGATTCAAATTTTTGTAAATTATATTTTATATTTTAGATAAACACTTTATAGTCAAATACCCTAAAATAAAAAATATTAGGTTTAAAACCATTGAAAATTTTATAAGGGGTATTATATAGGAAAGTTCTAATTGAAACACTATTAAAAAAATGTAAATATAAACCTATATATTTTATCAAAATTATTTATGTAAACTACATTCAATTATCATAGACCTAGTCATTTATTGAATAGATCTGTTCTTTCTTTCTACCACACCATTCTATTGTGGTGTCCTAGGGGTTTATAAAAAATGTTTATAATAATTTGATTCAAAAAAATTATCAAATTATATATTCAAAAATTTACAACCGCTATCACTTCTCATAGAGATTATTGATTATTTTTTAAAAAATTTAATATGCTTACAGAAATCACAAAATTTGGATAAAGTTTCATTTTTATGAGAGAAGAAATAAATCCATAATAATCTATTGTAATCATCTAAAATTACAAACCATACCTTTTACCACTAAAACTATCAATTTTTATAGGTCAAAACAAGTCAATATGCAATTATTCTAAACATTTAGTTGTACCTACATCATTTATATATTTAAATATTTCATTGTGTTATTTACCTTTTATATAATAATAACACATAAAGTAATTACTTGTATGTAACATGGGTAACATTAGAAATTGTTCATTATTTTAATGTTTTTCAAATAGTCTAAAGATTTCATGCCTAAGTATCCCATTCAATATAATGGCTTCAATTTCTATATCATTCAAACACATAACCTTTTTTTTGTTAGATAATAGAAATGAAGAGTATATACATTTCCCTTTTTATTTTTGAAAAATACTAATTTAGTTTTTAGATTAATACATTTACCATTTTAAAATATAAACTTTAATCTATCATCACATAACTATGATATTCTTATCAAATTATATTTTAAACCAAGTACATATAATACTATTGAAATAATAACTTTTTTTATAAAATCCAACTTCACCTACACCTTTAATACGACCTTTCGAGTTGTATCCAAATGTTAGAAGGCCACCATCACATGAATTAAATGATAATAATTTTTAAATATCACCTATCATATTCCCATAGTAACCAAATTCTAATTACCAGGAATAATTGAGACTTATAAGGCATATTTTTTAAAATTAAACGATCAAAAAGACTATTTTCGAACACAAGCCAACTTGGGTCCAGTTGGATTAGTAGAAAAAAACATAGGCACCCAAATTGATTTAAAGCATTTATTAGTGTGATAATTAGAAATAAAATCAATATAATTGAAAGTTTTTGTATGCCCAAAATATTTTTTTAAATCTCATTGAACAGTCATTTTCATAATTTCCTTTCATTATTCATCTAAAATAGGTTACACTAGAAATGATTCCTTTTAAACATTTTACAAAGTTAGTCTTATTTAATCTTATATATATACTATTATATCCAAAATCATTATTATTAGGTTTTAGTTTCATTAAATAAATCATCTTATATAATAGTTGATTATATTTTAAAAAAGTATATAATTATTCTTTAAGATTGGAAAATTTATTTCTCAAATAAATATTCTCCTTTTGAATAGTTACTAAATCTATAAATAATTTTTCATTAGATCCTAAATCTATGTTTCCTAATTTTTTATTTTCATGAATTAATTTCCAAAAATAATTTTATACTTTAGTTAGATCATAAAAAATTACATTTAATATTTTATATTGATCTTTATCATTTACATCTAGAATATTTTTAATCCATTCATTTTCATATTTTTGTTTTAGAAATTCATAATTATAATCCTCTTTAGCTTTATCATTCTAGGAAACAAAAATTTTCAAAATATTACCTTCCCTATTAAATTTCACATTTTATTTAATCAAAATAATTTTTATAATTTTCATGTCAGTATACTTTTAAATTAATATGTCTCCATCATTATTTAATTATTCATTTTCTTTACAAAATTTCTTCACTTTGTAATTTTCATAATCAGAATCATAACATGAGTCATAAAAAAATTTAGTTTCAATTACAAATAATTAATTATGATAAAAAAAATTGTAAGAGTTGTTAACTAATAAAATAAATAATCATTTTAAACACATGTAATACCCATCAAGGAAAGATTCCTTATATATTGTTCACATATAGAATCATACCTTGAGTCAGAACTATATGAGAAGTCCCAACCTAAAAACAAATTTTTTTCTCATTCTTATATTATATTTTTATTTATTTGGGTGTTTTTATTTAGGAAATTTAGTATTTATGTGGCCTTTATTCCTATACTCATAAAAGGTTAATTTTGAAACATCATTATTGTTAGTAGTATTACTTTTATTATATTCTTTTCTAGACTTCCTCTTGAACTACCTTTTACCACATTTGTTTTCCATGATCATGAAAAACTTCTTAATGAAGTTATCATTAACCTTTTAACATTCCTAGAACTCAGATTCAAAGGAATTATAGGTATTAATAACATTTGATTTAAATTCAGTACCATTTCTTTTTGTAGACTCATCATTGGAAATATTCTTCTACTCTAAGTCACATTTTAGTAGAGGGCCTTTAAGTTAATCTAAATTATACACCTTAATATTCTTACTATCATCGATGGACACCTTATTTTCATGAAATATCTTTATAGGAGATCTCAGTATGCTTTCCACTTGAGCAGTGTTGTCCAGGAATTCTCCAATAGCACTCATACCATTATTTATACTGGTGAACCTATGGAACATCTTGTTTACAGATTCTTCATCTCCAATCTTGATGTCCTGGTATTGTAATCAGAGCATTCATAACTTGGTTCTTTAAAATATTAAATGTTTTTATACTAAATTCAAGTATAAAATATATTTAAAAACATAATTGGATTATTTTAAATCAGAATAAAATAATGAAGAATTAAAAATAATCCAAAACATAATTTGACCTTGTAGATACTTTAAAATAAAATATAATTTTTGATAAATATAATTATATTTAACTATTCCTTGAAAAATAAATATTTTTGAAAAAAATATCAAAAAATAATCCTAAGATAATTTTGACAAGATGAATTTAAAAATAAAATTAATTTTGTCAGATTAAAACTCTATAATATTTAAATTAAACTTTTACATAAAATCTTATAAGAAATGAGTTTAATAAAACCATTTTCTTTTTTATTTTAAGGATAACTTAATATATTTATGATGAATATAACTATATAATTCATGAATAGTAATAAATATCAAAATTATTTATATTATCATTACCTGGGTTGTTATATTCTCCTCTATTTTTTCAATTTCATCCTTTCAATTTTGAACTCAGGCTTGGTAATTAGTGTTTTCCTTTTCAAAATACCTTTTTTCAAATCTCACATCATAAAAAGGATTAATAAAACTTCCAATTAATAAGAGAGAAAAGGGAAGTATGAAGTTTATCTATAGTAACACATACTGGTTTATAAGTAAAATAACATAAGTGGAAATTGGAAACATGGATATGGAAGAGAAAAATATCTCCCAAGGACTGAAATAGAGTGATAGAGAACATGTTCATGAGAAATTTAACCATCGCAAAACTATAAATATGTTATGGGTAAAAAGGTCATTAACTTCTTAGTAAAAAAATTAAATGGATAATATTTTTATTTCAAGATCCTTTTCATAGATTTCATTTATTAATTTACCATATATAATAGAAACATAACTAAATATACTTACTTGACAAATATAATTTCATCCTTTAATTAATTCCCACCATAATCTCACCTTTTTCTCCAAACAATGAGTATTCAAGATGAATTTTTCATTCCTGAAGTAGTATAATCAACTTCAAATGGATCACATAATTCTAAAAAGAATTACAAGATATTATTACAATCTTTAAACATTAACCACATCCAAAATATTTATCACAAGGTAAGATAATTCATAAAAATAAAAAATATTCATATGAGGAAAACTACTTTAATCTATAAAATTCATTAATAATACTCAAAGTTCAATACATATCATTAAATAAATAATTATCCTTAAAATTAAAAAAAAAAATATTATAGACTAATATTAAATCCCATAAAAATATAATTATGTAATCATATAGTCTTCCAATATTAATTTTAATATTTATCTTCAATTAACATCAATTACACTTGAATTATCATAGAAAAATATGCACATCCTAAACATTTAATCTCCAAGATATTGTATTCATTTCTATCAATAACATGAATATCTATAAATCCACAATAAAATCATATATTATTCTAAATGATAATTCAACCTTTATTCCTAAAATAAAATATCATATTATTATTTTAACCTTAATCATATAATGTTCCCAAAAATTATAGTGATCTTCTTCTGAAATAATATTAATCACTTAATCACCAAATCAATTTCCAATCACATGGTTATCTATATGATAAAACAAATGTTCCCAAAATCAAATTATTCTTCATCAATAAAATCATTTAACTAAAAGAAAATTTCATACTAACCGAGAATTCACATAGGCCAGTGGTAGGTGATGCAGCCATGTCTCCTTTTGGTTGTGGGTTCAAACCTTTCGGCCTTTCCAGATGTGACGGGTTGTTTCCTAACATACGGGTTATCCATTTTCTAAAACTATAATCCTTATAAAATTCCTAGAGATTTTATAAACATCCTAAAAAATAACTATAATATATTAAACATTAATGAAAAGTTTTAACCTCAAAAGTTATCATATACCTTTCATTTTTCATCCTAAAATGTAATAACCCATAATTACTACAAAAATAAATATCTCCAAAAATATCATTAGTCACCTTAGAATTTCATAACTTGAATCCTAAAAGTATGTTTCTAATACATTGATATTATGATCAACATTAAAATTATAAACCTATTATGATATATATAACTCTTAATAAAACCTCACAATAAAACATTCTAATATCAAAAGTTGTCTGAACCCTCCTCTAATAACAATTGTAAGGACCTGGCCTTAAGAATTTCTTGATCATGTGTTTTTTAACTAGAATTCACTTTTTTACAATTCTTAGGATCTTTTAAGTTTATAGTTTATATAATTAGGAAAAAATATTACATATTAAACTCATACATTATAAGTGGACACTTATACTCAGTATCCTTTTCCCACCAAAAAAATCTTTTTAAATAAAAAATTGTTTCATTTCAGGATAAATCTTCACAATTTTCATCTTGACCTCATTATTTTCCCTACTCTTCCATAAACCCTATCAAAAAAAATTAGAAATGTGGGATAAGCACAAAAATCTCAGTAAGGTACATAAAAAGAAATAAAGAAATTGTTAGTCCATGAGTACTTATAAAAATTTTCCTTTTTAAAAATAAACTTTGGGCTCAAATTACCATTTTCTTACCTAAAAATTAACCTTTTATTCCCAATGATTTCCATAAAATATTTCATAATAAATATTAAATGTAGAATAAAACCCATAAATTTTTCTTTGAAAAAATTATAAACTCATGAAAACTTTTTCACAAAGTTATACTTTTCACCCTTAAAAAGTAACATATACTATATTTTGAACATAAACTCAACAACTTACCATGTGAAAAACATAATATTTATATAAAAATGTATAAATTATAAATCAATTATATAGTTAACATGGTGAATCATTTTCTTCTCATACTTACTTATAGATTAACCCTTACAGATACACATGAAATAACCATCACAGTTATACTTGAAATAACCCTTATGGTTATACATAGAGTAAACATTGTAATTACACATGGAATAACTATCACGGTCAACCTCCAATATAAACATACCCAAATCATTATAGTTATATCACAGACTCACCCAATTTTTTTTATAATAGAACAACCAGTCATCATAAACAATTCCCAAGAACCATAACATAATCATAAAACATGAATGCATGCATCATAAAAACATTCCTTGAGGACAATCACTTATTTTAAAAAATGAACACGTTTAAAGGAAAAAAATTATTTGAAAATAACAATATAATCTTGTAAAGGAATATTCAAAGAAAAGATAAGTCATGAAGGCGGGAAAATTTATTCATGTTTTTTAAGTTAAAAAAACATTCCTTTCACACTATTCAATAAAAGGTAAAAAAGTGACTTATTTAAAAAACAATAAGAATATTCCTTTCAAAGAAATTTGTAAAATGTAAAACATGGGTAAAATTACTTTAAAAAATCATTAGATAATATTATAAAAAAAATTAATGTCTTTAAAAAATATGGATATGGAAGAAAAAGAGAGTTTTAAGGGAATCTTTAAAAAATAATTTCTAAAATAAAGTCTCTTACCTTGAGTCTGAATCGTCACATACATTATTTATCTTCTTAAATAATAGAATTATGTTAATTTTATACTTTCTTTAGAACCTTTTTCTGGTTAATTATTCCTTTATTTTAATACCATTTTATATACAATTCCTTAATCATTTAAGTTCACACCAAATTTTTTGATGATATTCAATACATAAGTCCAAAATGACTTCGGTCGGTTGACTATGGTCAAAGTGATCATTAATCCATCATATCCAGAATAATATTCATGAATTAATTATAATTTTTATAAATAAATTATACTTTTAAATCAAACCATTAAATATGGTTATGAAAAATGAAATATGTTACAATCACTACTATAAAATAGGCCTTTAATAGCACTAGTCTTTATCAGCACTGAAAAAAAGAACTGATAAAGGAAACCTTTATAAGTGATAAAACAAGCACTGATAAATGGTACCTTTTATCAGTTCTTTTTTAGCACTGATATAAGGTACCCTTTATCATTTCTTTTTTTAGCGCTAATAAAGGGTACTCTTTATCAGTGATTTATTTTTAGCGTTGATAAATGGTACCTTTTATCAGCACTTTATTTTTAGCCCTCATAAAGGGATCCTTTATCAGTACTTTTTAAGCACTGATAAGGTTCGAATAAAAAATAATAATTAAATAAAAAATCATTAAAAAATTATTAATTAAATAATTATTGATAAAAATGAATAAATTCATTATAATATATATAAATTATAAATACTAAAAAATATTATAAATTAAATATATAGATATATGAAAAATAAAAATTAAACAAATAAAAATTAAAAAATTAAAAATAAGTAAATTGAGAAAAATAACATTTTATTAATTAAATAATTATTGATAATTTTAATAAATAGTATATATTAAATATATATATACATATATGAATGTATATAAATATGATTTATATAATACAAAATATTTATGTTTTACATTAAATAGTCATATATTTAGTGAATAACGGTTTATAATTAAAAATTAATATGAATTAAAAATACTGACTAATTGCATCGAGTAATGGAAATAATTGAATGTCATTTTATTTTTCAATTTCACATAAGTCAAAATGTTATTTGATTTCACATATACATAATTAATGTATTTTTATTTTATATTTATTTATTTACTATGTTTAAATATTTTCAAAATGTATTCATCTTTATTTAAATATATATCTATATTTTTTCATAATTTATATTTAATTAATAAAACTTATCGATTTTTTCAATATTATTAAAGTGTACTCATTTTTAATTTATTCAATTTCACTCATATTTAACATGCATGCACTTAAAATTAAATATTCATTAATAATGTTAAAAATATACTTGTAAAAAAGTATTTATAAATAAATATATTTATAAATGTAAATTTACTATATTTATACATTTATATATTTATAATTATAAATAAATAAATATTTTTTAAAAAAAATATTTATATAATTATAAATAAATAATTATATATATTTAAATAATTATTAAATTGGTAACAAATTTATTTAAATAATGAATATGCTTACTATATTTATATTTATATATATTTATTATATATAAATATATAATTATATATAATGATATAAATATTATTTTTTAAAGTGTTTATATAATTATAAATAAGTACATACATTTAAATAATTATCAAATTATAATAAATGAATTTAGATAAAGAATATATTTGAAATATTTATATTTATTTATATTTATAAAATTGGACATTGTTTCGGTGAAGGTACGCCTCTGGGTTGAGTTCTTATAGAATTTCCAATTTAATTTTATTAAACGGGCCTTTGTTTTTGTAACATCCTAACCCAGCTTAACATTGAACTAGTAGCTGGACCAGTGGTTCACATGGCCTCAAGCACGTCTCTTTATATTCCATAGGATGTCGACTAGTAGAGAGGGTCTTGGGAGGTGATATTGGGGAGACTATACCCTCTTATCAGAGATGCACAGCGGTATTATCAGATAATAAACAACTGACAGTAGTGGAAGTAGAAAATCAAGAAAGGAAAATCAGTGGAAGAAAAATATTATAATAAATATAATAAAAGTGGCTAGCACCAATTTATATAAAGCATGCATTATGTTTGATGACACATAAGTTAAAATAGTAAACATACAGCATGCTTTACATTTCAAAACAATGAAGGACTCAAGTAAAGAAAAGAACTAAAAAGCCAAAAGGTGACCTCCAAGAGCATCCTGAGATCCAGCTCAGTCCTTTGATCCTAACCACCAAGTTCAAGCACACAGTAATAATAAATAAACCGAGGTTTGTAATCCTATGAACAATAAATTTTTCCTGGGTACCTCGGTGCAATGGCGGCCCGAGCAGGGTCTGAGAAATAAATATCAGTAGGTCAGCACCCATGGAGTCTTGCCCAATCTAGATAGTGTAATGTAAACACTAAGTAGTGTGTAGGTATATAGAAATAATAATAGAACTATATAAATAAATAACTACCAGTCCAGGTTCCTAAGGGACACCTGACGGCTATACCAGCTTCGGCTCATAGTTTGAATAAGATTCTGATCACGTCACTATATATATAGTATATATAGATACATACATACATACATATATATATATATTTGTTGTAGTGGACTGAGGAATAACACTTAGGCATCTAACACCAGTCTACGAGTTTACTAGCACTACTCAATGTGTAGTAAGCCCTACATCCCAATAGAGTGGGGGACGTCATACCCGACACTCAGGATGGCGAGTGTGCATGCCATGGAAACACTATAAAATAGAACATAAATGAACAGGGAGAGTGTAATCATCTCAATCATAGGATGAGGATATCGTCATCATCCCCACCACTCAAGACAACATAAATGTCCATGAGTCTTGTGTTCCATACCTGAATTAAGAGAACTCACCAATGAGATGTTGTGAAACACCCCTCGAGTCTCATAACTAATCCGAGATAGTTTAATCATCCTGATCATAGGACAAGGAGATCATAATCACCCCCACCACTCTGGAGAATGTAATATTCCATGAGTATTGGGTTCCATGCCCATATAAAGTGAACATAATCATTTATATCATAATGTATAATTCATAACCTATTATTCATGTCATTTTTCAAACCCATGTAAGGGTTCTATTAGATTCATAATTCAATCCATGTGGTATTACCTCTAATTCTTCGCATTTATATAACCCATTAAAACCATTATAATATAATTTATAAGGAAATACCACTTTTGCATTTCATTATCCCTGCTAAATTTCAATAAAAATCTTTCCATAAAGATCATGGTTTAACCAATCCTTGGTTCATTTTATTTAAAACCATTTGATTCATTTTAAGAAGGATAATATTATCTATCTCAATCCATCCTATTCAACCCATTTACCATAACCAATTCATTAACTTTTCCTAAACATGGAAAAGTCATTAATAAGGATCAAATGGGGTCAAAAGAAAAGTGTCATGGTAACAAGGCATATGCCTACTTAGCAATTTCATTTAAACTAAACATTAATGAAAAATAAATTTATATTATTCAAAGGGGGAAAAGAGAACTTTCCACAGAACAAGCACCAACAAGAGGCATATGGAAAACTCAAACCAAAACTAAGTATGATATAAAAAATTATTACTACTTATTGTTTTGAAGACAGCACGCCACTGTTGGAGGGGTTTTATAATAAAAAAATGATATTTCTCTTCAAACAATTCATTTATCATATTTAAAATTTCATTGAATTTATCAAGGGAATCATTTAATCTAAAAACCATACTATATTGATTAAAATATAAGAATGGTGCAATAGGTAATTAATTAATTAATTCATAAAATTAAAGGGCAAGAAAAAGTATCCTACCTCAAGGGATGAGAACCAATCTGAACGTTTTGGATCTTGATAATTTAAATGGAAACCACTCCAAGTTGTTACCTCTCGCCTCCGAGCATATTCACCTTCACATATACATAAGTAAACATAGCCCATATCCACATATTCTCATGGCCCTGAATATGTGTAAGGGGATCCTTCATACATTCTCATACATACATACACCTGTTAACACTTACATGCATGTATGAAATTTTCATATAATGCATAAGAACACCTAGCCCCATATACATATATTCACTGACATGGGTGAATATACATATAATGGGGGGACTTATATATTTATATTCTTACCTATGAATAAGTGGTAAGTTGCCTTTGTAAACAGAAACCCAAGCCCACTTCAAGGATGACCCAACACACTACAAACAATAACATGAACTCAAAAACACTACAGAAAGGACCAACGCACCCAAGGAAAATTACTAGCACCTCAAAAATTATGAAATCCCAAATTATAAATTTGGTGACAATGAATAATGAAGGAAAACTTACCTAAAATCAATGAAGGTGGACCAAAATTATCCAAACTACTTCACCTTCAGCGGTGGTTGCTGGAATACGTCCAAAGGAGTCCTGAGAATCCTTTCACACAACCTAACAATAGAAGAAAATCGAAAAATAGTTTAGGCCAAACTCTAGGTTTGGTCGAACCCCACTAGGTGATGAAAGAGAGGAAAAACCACCAAAGAAAGGGAGGAGATGAGAGAAAAAGACCTTACCTCGAGGAATCAGAGGGAGATTGTGAAGAAACCGAATGAAATTAGTGATCAAAAGAGGATCCTAGGTGGGGGGTTATGTCATGTGGCCAAGGGGAGACAGGGATGGGTGTGTCGCATGCTGGATGTAAGGGGAGAGAGATACCCACTTTTTTCTTAAAACATAACCCCAATAATAATAATAATAATAATAATAAAATTATTATTATTATCATTATTATAAAAAACATTTCTTTATTTTATTTTATTTTATTTTTAATTAAATTGTTTTAATTTTTAAAATAGGGACCCGGCACTCCCGAAACTCCTCAAGAAACCCATGAACCTCCTTGGGAATTTACCCAAGTCTAAAAATATTGCTTTTAATCGTTCTAACTCTTATAATTCCATTACAAGGATCATTTTTAAAAATGGCCTCCATGGTAAATGAAAAAAAAACAAAATTCCCTAGATTTTCATCTGGTTCAAAACACGGATCGTTACAACCTTACCACCTTAGAAACTCTCATCCCTAAGAATCCTTCGGGAACAATGTAAACATCACCCAACCTATAAGAGTTGTGGAGTCTTTTTCAACTAGTTGTGTTTTGTTTCTAAATGCTCAACGCACCTTCAATCACTTCATAGGAAAAAGTCATTTAATCCATTAAAACCCAATGAAACGCTCGATTTCCAACCGAAACATCGAGACAACACTAACTCAAGCCCATTTAACTAGAGACATAATCATATCATCTTCTCTTTAAACATAAGTCTAATGTTTATCCCCACTATAGGCTTTATAATTTAATGGAAAATTCTAAACCACGATATCTCCATAGTTGTAATTTCCTTTTCAAAGCAGGCTCCTAAGTGTTTTAGCAATTCTCCTTGCATGAATTCTAACTTAACAAATGGTTGATTCCCCATCAAACTCATCTAACCAGGTCTATCACGACCCACCTTCACCAAGATGAGTTAAGGGACAGCAGATTTCCAAACCCTTACTTCCTCAAGTTGAAGGATAGATAATGACCCCCAAGACCCGCCTTCAATAGGCCCTGGAGTGGCGACTAGCACCAAGGGTATAGAATCACATGTAAAATGGAATTCATTACCCTTTTTATTTAGTAGGATCGGGAGATAAGATAGTAAATCCCAAACACCACTAAATCTGGAAGTAAAATTAAATCCAAAACAATCTATTCCCATATGCATGTTCCAATAATAAAGTGTTACAAAGTACAAGAAAACTCCAAAGGGGAAGTACCAAAAGAAAAGAAAAACAGAAATGTCAACGATCCCAGCATCCAAGCTAATAGGGTTCAGCATGGTCCTCTAAGTCCTCCTGGAAATGTGAAAGCAATTTTATATATGTATGGTGAGTATACAGGTATACTCAGTAGATAAAACCAAAATCTCTCATGCACAAGTGGGGAGGCATTCTAATGCCCTGTGAGAAAAGGAGATAACCAAAGCACCTAGCAAGGAAACTATCCACCCAAACCTCACCAAGTAACACTCCCCAAATAATGCAAGTCAAGTAAAATAATAGTAATAACACATCGATGTTTGGGTACCCCGCACCACTTTCCCACTGGTTGTTGAAGACATCCTATGTGTCACACCTCCCCCGCCATTCTCACCACAGTCCCATTGCCATACCCCACATGTACACACCTAGGATACCACAACCACACATCCTGCCCGCAAACACCTGGGCCACAAAAACCATACATAACCACGCCTACAGACATCTGGTCCAGAACAACTATTACCACACTCGAAGACACCTGGGCCTCATCCCGAAGACACTTGGGAAACATACTGTCCGCACACACCTGGGAAAACCACCACAACTACCCTACCCAAAGAATATTGGGCTATAATGGACCTTAGGTTGTCACATCCTGCCCAAAGATTCTTGGGCTACTCAAGAAAGGGAGTAGAAAAGGAGCTAATAACCAGCCACTCATAGGAGTGTTGGGGAAAACACCCTCCCCCGTGAAATAGGGGTGTTCGGCACGAAGTGCTCAACTTGGGTGGGGCACGAATAAGAAACATAAGAACTAAACTATACATATAGGTAAACAAGCACTCATCCCAACCTAGGGGTCCCAAACCAGCTCATACACAAACACCCTCATTACTATTCATTCATAAAAATCACAACAGCCGCAACCAAGTCACAACTCATTCCCAGAAAACAATTCCCCATTAAATCCATTCTTGTTATCACATTCAAGTAGTTCTATTGAAAATAATTCTTCACTATCAGGCAACTAGCAGGAATAGCCACAAGCCAAGGAAGAAAAAATAGCCAAGCAGCAAATTAAGCATTCACACCCGATTCTCTTGTAAAGTCACAACAACAAAAGAGATATGTGAGATACCTCGAAGTACTGAAACCAACCCAATCCCCATTGTATGTCCCCACATGGACTCAGTTATACAACCAATAACTCAACAACAATGGATCCCATCCCCATCCACGTTGCCCCACACGGCATCAAGTGAAGCCACTACACATATCACCATAACAGAGCAAGGATGTTTTTTTTTCAGATTTAACCACACCATTAATTAAGTTTCTTATTTCTGTTTGGTTAACCGGGGTGATCACACAAGGATTATTGTTCATTGGGAATCCATTTAATCAGTTGAGTTTACGTGATTAACCATTTTCCATGTTATATCCATTTAATTATAGAATTATCCAGAAAAACAGAGGTTCATTAGTGTGCAAGAAAGGACCACCAATGGCCACGATTTTCAATGGACATAAGCCCATAGAATTCACAATATATAAGAAAAGATAAAACAGTACATCAGCACCATCAAACACACCCCGTCATTCCTTGAAAACTATATATTATATTCATTAAGGTTTGGTTTCATCCATCCCTATAGGAACATCATATTTCCCACCCCACATTATACACAGTAAAGAGAGACAAAGTAAGAACCCTACCTGGATGATCAACGATAAAAGTTTTTATCCTCGCGATAATAATTGGGATGTGCAACTTGTAGGGGAGGAACTTCGGGGACTCCAAGAGTGAGTAGGAAAGGCTCCAGCACAGGCGCACCACTGGACTTGGGAAGGGGGACTCTAAACACACCAAGGAAAGGAAATATGCCATACAAGAAGAATAAAGAAGGAATTACCATGCGATAAAAAGGTGAGATCCTGGAGTTACAGGATATTAATTTTGAACGGATTTAAAGGCAGATCATGGTTTAACCACACGGTTGGACGGTTACACACGATGGAATTAATTGTTATTTAATAATTCTCATTTGAGGGGTGGCCATAAAAGCTGTGCGTTAAAGGATTTCATTTAAAGAGAAGAAAATGGGTCCGTTGAAGGTCTCCCCACTTCTAGTGGATTTAAAACATTGTTTATGGCACTAAAATGGCCTTGAACCACTTTAAAAGGGTTGAAAGACTTAAAAGTGATGCTATGGGAAAAACTAGTGAATGAAACCTCGACACCCCTCTGTGGACGATTGGTGAGACCGATTGGTGAAACCGATCAGTGGAGCTGATCGAGTGAAGCTGATCGGGTGAAGCTGAACCTGTGAAGATGATCAGTGAAACTGATCGGGTGAAGCTGATCAGTGAAGCTGATCAGTGAAACTGATTGGGTGAAGCTAATCTAGTGAAGTTGATCAGTGAAAATGATCAGGTGAAGCTGATCAGTGAAACTGATTGGGTGAAGCTGATCATTGAAATTGATCGGGTGAAGAGGATTAGTGAAACTGGTCGAGTGAAACTGATTGGGTGAACCTGATCAGTGAAATTGATCAGGTGAAACTAATTGGGTGAAACTGATCGGTGAGACCGATGGGTGAAATGGATCGGTGATATCGATGGGTGAAACCGATCAGTGAGACCGATGGGTGAAACCGAGCGGTGATAGTGATCGGTGAGACTGATGGGTGAAATTGAAAAGTGAAACCGATTGGTGAAACTGATCGGTGAAACCGATGGGTGAAAATGATCAGTGAGACTGATCGGTGAGACCGATTGGTGAAACTGGTTGGTGAGACCAATGGGTGAAACTGATCAGTGATACTGATTGGTAAGACCGATGCGTGAAACCAATCGGTGAGACCAATGGTTGAAACCAGTCGGTGAGACCGATCGGTGAGACCGATCGGTGAGACCGATGGGTGAAACTGGTGGAGCTGATCCATGAAGCTGATCACATGAAGTTGATCAGTGAAGTTGATCTGTGAAGCTGATTTGTGAAGCTGATCTGTGAAGATGATTAGTGAAGCTGATCAGTGAATCTGATCTATGAAGCTAATCAGTGAAATTGATCTGTGAGACCGATGGGTGGAACTGATCAGTGATACTGGTCAGTGGCACTGATAGGTGACACCACGGTGACACGTTGCCACTAAAACCCACATCCTCCTGACTCACCAATGGTTTCCATGACACCCCAACACTTATAATTTTTCAAATTAATGGACCAGGAGGGTTTGGGACATTACATCAGATACCTCTCAAATTATTCTTGTCCTCGAGAATACAAGAGTAACCTGAACAACCACTCTAGAAGATACCTCTCAGAAAAAAAAAACCCCCCAAACATCCATACAAATCCCAAGGATCACATTGTCCCAACACATGGATTAGGTATTTCTTTCCTCCATGTCAAGATATTATCTGCTTTGAGCAGCACTGACTCACCTGCACGGATTTAATCACATCTACACTGATGCGTCTTGATTAGAAATCAGGTTCTCCCTTCCCCACATATCGGTAATTTTCATAAACATTCACAATTTAAGTAAACCAATCATCTCATAAACCAAAAAGGTCATCATTACATCATAGCAGGTCACAAAAACAAGAACATCAAGGAAGGCTCGAAACAGCAACTCAAAATAGCTCTGGGTACTGGGCGCACATTTGAGCTTCTCGCTCCCAAGTAATCTCCTTGAGGAAACCATGCCTCCACAACACACGAACCAAAGGGATAGTTCGTCCATGAAGCACTTTCTTTTTTTGATCCTTGATCCTCACTGGTTTCTCCATGAATGTAGTGGCGTCCCCTATATCCAACTCTCCCCAGTCAATGAAATGGGAATAATCATGTAGATATCGATGAAGCTGGGAGATGTGGAAAATGTTGTGGATCCTTTCCAACTAAGGTGGAAACTCCAGTTGATATGTCACCTCACTGACTCACCCTAACACTTTGAAAGTCCCGATGAACCGAGGAGAGATCTTTCTCCCCTTACCGAACATTTTCTTCCCACGACGAGGGGAAACCTTTAAGAACACATGGTCTCTATCCTCGAACTCCAAGGGCCTCCTCCTACGATCAGCATATGACTTATGCCAGTCCTAGGTTTCCTTCATCCTCTCACTCACAAGCTAATCCTTCTATGTTGTGCTCTACACTACCTCTAGGCTAAGAACACCTACCTCCCCAACCTTGGTCCAGCACACGGGAAAACGACACGGCCTTCCGTACAAGGTTTCAAACGGTGTCATGCGAATAGTATAGTGATAAATATTTTTATAAGAAAACTCTAATAAGGTAAAATGTTGTTCCCATGATACCTTGAAGTCAAAAACACAATCCCATAGAATATCCTCCAATGTTTGGATGGTTTGCTCTGTCTTCCCATCTGTCTGGGGGTGGAAAGCAGTGTTAAGGCATAGCTAGGTGCCAAAATCATGCTGCAATCCCCTCCAGACCTGTGTGGTAAACCATGCATACATATCCAAGACTATGGACCTCAAAACTCTACACAACCGCAACACCTCATCCACATATCTCCATGATAAGTCATTTACCATACTCGACTCCTTGATCGCCAGGAAGTGAGATGATTTTGTCATTCAGTCTACCAATACCCAAATAGCATCACAGCCTCCTTGAACCCTGGGTAGTCCTATGACGAAATACATCGTGATGTACTCCCACTTCCACTCGGGGACATCTAAAGGCTTCAAAAAACCTCCTAGGACACGGTGTCTAGCCTTCACCTGCTGACACACTAGGCACCTTGCCACAAACTCTGCCACTACCCATTTCACCCTGGGCCACCAAAACTGTTCCCTTAGGCCTCTGTACATCTTGGAAACTCTTGGGTGTACCACTACGATTGAGTTATGGAACTCACATAGAACTCCCTCATGAATCGTCTCTGGGACAAACAACTTCCCTCGGAAAAGCATCTAATTCTGACCATCCTCCGACCACCCTTCCGGAGCATTGCCTTGGTTAACCCAATTACGAATCACTTCACTCTATAAGTATCCACACTGAGACTCATCCACCTTCCACAATAGAGAAAAATACATTGTCATATGAAACAGACAACCTCTATTTCCATCCACCCTTGCAACTAGGTGTAGGGAAGCTAACTCCTCCATTTCCTTCCAAGCATCCACAGATTCCTGAACAGATTCCCTCAGTGACTTCCTATTCAAGGCATCAGCCACAATGTTCCCCTTACCTTTAGTGTAAGAGATATCAAAGTTTTAGTGCTGAAGAAACTCCACCCACCTTCGTTTTCACAAATTTTGGTCCTGCTGGGTAAATATATGCCTCAAAATCTTATGATCTATGAAGACTACAAAGTGCTCCCCGATGAGGTAATGCCTCCACAACTTCAATGGAAACACTAATGCTGCAAGCTCTAGGTTATGGGTGTCATAGTTATGCTCATGAGGACATAACTACCTAGACCCATAAGAGATCACTCCATACTGTTGCATCAGCACACACCCCAATCCAAATCCAGAATCATCACAAAACAACTCATACAACACCCCTTCCTCTAGAAACCTGAGCACTGGAATGCTGACCAACCTTTCCTTTAGATAGCTAAAATCTACTCGAAACTACTCACTCCACACGTAGTCCTGATCCTTTCTGGTCAAAGCTGTCAAAGGAGCTGCAACTAGAGAGAAGTCAGGTACGAACCTCCAATAATAGCCAACTAGACCCAAAAAGCTATGAACCTCCATCACATTCTTGGGTGCTTCCCAAGAAACAACCACTTAAACCTTTAAAGGATCAACCGTTATACCTTGCTGAGACACCACATGTCCAAGGAAATGCACTTCTCGTGTCATGAACTTGCACTTGGACAATTTTCCATAGATATGGTGATGTCAAAGGATCTCCAAGACCATCTTGAGGTGCTTAGTATGTTCCTCCTCTGATCTTGAATAGATCAAAATGTCATCGATGAACACAATGACGAACCATCCCAGAAACTCATGGAAAACAAAGTTCATGAGCCCCATGAACATAGAAGGTGCATTCGTAACACCGAATGGCATGACTACAAACTCAACATGACCATACCTTCACCTAAAAGCAGTCTTTAGGATATCACTATCCTTTACCCTTAACTGGTGATACCCAGACTGCAGATCGATCTTAGATAACCAACCTGCTCCACTCAACTGGTCAAATAGATCATCTATCCTCGAGAGAGGGTAACATTTCTTAATCATTACCTGATTCAGTCTCTGGTAGTCTATGCATAGCTTGATACCACCACCTTCCTTCTTTGCGAACAAGACCGGAGCACCCCATGGCGACACGCTGGGTTAGACAAAACCATTCTTCATCATCTCATCAATATGAATCTAAAACTCCCACATCTTAGAAGGCACCATCCGATAAGGATTCATCGAAATCAGATGGGCACCGGGCTGTAAGTCTATCCCAAACTCAACGTCACATCGAGGGGGTAGAGTCACAACCTCATCAGGAAAAACTTCTAGGAACTCTCTGACAAATCCAAGAACATCCATCATCTTATCATCCAATTATTCTCCTGAAATCTTGTCCAACTTAGAAAAAAGAGGCTCCACACACCGTCTCCCCACCTGACAACTCTGTCCGCCAACAAAATCCACACATTGGCCATCCTCATTGGAGAAAATGACTCTTATCTGGAAGTAGTCGATAACAGCATGCATAGAAAACATCTAGTCGATGCCTAGGATGACATCGTATGGTTGCAATTGCAGAAAAAAGAGATCCCCACTAGACTGATGTGGCCCCAACATCAGTCTGAATCCTCGACAAACATCAAACAGGCCAGTATGACCCTGAACTGGCGTACTCAGCACCAGGGGCATGGAGAGTCTCTCTATTTCTAGGCCCAAGTCATGGGCTAGACTAGGTGTAACAAATAAGTGTGAAGCTCTTGAATCAAACAAAGCGTAGGAAAGAGTTCTAAACAAGCTGATCGTACCTTGAATGACTTTTGGACTTGCTGGAACTGCTGCCTCTATGACGTGAAACCGCCCATGCCTAGCTCCTCTGCCTCTCGGTTTACAGCCACCTCCCTGATCACACCCTAGTCAAGGTCCTTGAGGAGCACCCTCGGGTCGGCCTCCTCATGCCACGTCTGCTCTTGGAGGAGCAGGAGCTCGTTGTCCCTGTTGCTGCTGCTGAAAGGGACTGGCTAGAAACTACTGCTGCTGAGGTGGGAGTTGAACCTGCCCACCCCCACTGTACTACACTCAGTCTGGGCACTAATTCCAAAGGTTTCCACGACTACCATAGATGAAGTACCTCATTCTTGGTCCCTCAAGGAAAGGGAGAGGACAGGGAGATCGAAACTGGAACTACTGGGGCCTGCTCCCCACTGTTCGAAACCTAGAAGGCCCTAATGCTGGAGGCCTGCTACTAACGGACTTTCCCTTTTACAATCCCAACTGGATCCCCTCTCACATCACACCTTATATCATGTGCATCATCTCCACCACTTCAGTCTTATTTTGGACCTCTAAGTACATCGGTAGGGTGAAGGGAGTAACAGCATACTGAAGAGAAGGTCAAAGTTCCTCCTCTAAACATCTCTTCTGAGAATCCTCATCCGAAAAAAGTTTCAAAGTAAAACTAAGGATATCCTTGAACTTGATCCCCAACTCCCTCACCGACATTCTCTCATACTGAAGGGAGAGTATCTCTTACCTCTTTTCCACCTTTATCATGGAAGAGAGGAATTCCGCCCGGAATTCCTTCTCGAAGTTAGTCCACAAAACTTCAGCCTCCCTCCTCCCCCCAAGATAGAGAGTCCACCACTAACACGCAACTCTCCACATTTGGATTATAGCCAGAGAAACCCAGTACTCTGTCGGAGCCCAGATTAAGATGAAATCTATCACCAGATCCGTGATCCATCTCTCTCTCTCTCTCCATGTCTGAAACGCTACCCTCGTACTTCCCGAGGGTTTTCTGCTGAAAGGCAGGAAGCATCCTCTTCCATTGGTCATCCACCTCCTCTCGATCATCCCTCTACTGATCAGCCAAATTATCCTCCTGGGCCTTGATCACTCGCACTACCCATGGTCTCCGTCCAGGTGCCATAGCTACAAGGTAAACAAGGAATGCCTAAGCATGAGTAGTGTAGAGGATTTATTTTAAATTTTTCTTAATCTTTTTATTTATTTACATTCCCAAAACACCCAGAACACCCAAGATAACAAGTCATTATGATTCATGTACCTTTCCTAGGGTCTCTACCCTACAATCAGTGTAGACTCACTTGGTCATTCGGTAGGTCCTGAGTCCTTTCATCAGATCACAGGGGGACCTAAAATGTCGTGTCTTAGTCGGTCTTCCATAGCCTATTTCACGCACCAAGATTTCCTAACACGATTTCCCTACCATCCCATGCAATCCTCAATGTGCCTAACCCCGAGATCCATCCTAACTCTCAACTACTTCTTTTGATACCATTCTATCACAACCCACCTTCACCAAGATGAGGGAAGGGACAGTGGATTGCCAAACCCTTCCTTCCTCAAGTTGAAGGAGAGATAATGACCCCCAAGACCCGCCTTCAATAGGCCCCAGAGTAGAAACTAACACCAAGGGTATAGAATCACATGTAAAATGGAAGGCATTACCCTTTTTATTTAGTAGGATTTAGAGATAAGATAGTAAATCTCAAACAACACCAAAGTTGGAAGTAAAATTAAATCCAAAACAATCCATTCCCATATGCATGTTCCAATAATTAAGTACTAAAAAGTACAATAAAACTACAAAGGGGAAGTACCAAAAGAAAAGAAAAACAATAATTTCAACGGTACCAGCATCCGAGCTAAGAGGGTCCAACACGGTCCTCGAAGTCCTCTTGGAAACTTAAAAGCAGTTTTATATACGTAGGGTGAGTATACAGGTATACTTGGTATAAAAAACCAAAATCTATCATGCACAAGTGGGGAGGAATTCTAATGACCTATGAGAAAAGGAGATAACCAAAGCACCAAGTAAGGAAACTATCCACCCAAACCTCACCAAGGTACACTCCCCAAATAACTCAAGTCAAGTAAAATAATAGTAATAAAACATCGATGTTTAGGTACCCCGCACCACTTTCCCACTGCTTATTGAAGACATCCTACGTGTCATACCCCCCTCTCCATTCTCACCGCAGTCCCACTTTCATACCCCACCTGCACACACCTGGGCTACCACAACCACACATCCTACTCACAAACACCTGGTTCATAAAAACCACACATCCTGCTCAAAGAGACCTGGGCCTCATCCCGAAGACACTTGGGAAACATCCTGCCCGCACACACCTGGGAAAACCACCACGACTACCCTGTCTAAAGAATATTGGGCTATAATGGACCTCAAGTTGTCACATTCTTCCCGAAGATTCTTGGGCTACTTAGGAAAGGGAGCATAAAAGGAGCTAATTACCAGCCACTCATAGGAGTGTTGGGGAAAACACCCTACCCTCATGAAATGGGGGGGTTCGACATGAAGTGTTCAACTTGGGTGGGGCGCGAATAAGAAAAATAAGAACTAAATTATACATATAGGTAAACAAGCACTCATACCAACCTAGGGGTTCCAAACCATCTCATACACAAACACCCTCATTACTATTCATTCATAAGAATCACAACATCCACAACCAAGTCACAACTCATTCTCGGAAAACAATTCCCCATTAAACCCATTCTTATTATCACATTCGAGTAGTTATATTAAAAATAATTCTTCACTATTTGGCAACTAACAGGCATAGCCACAAGCCAAGGAAGGAAAAATAACCAAGCAAAAAATTAAGCATTCAGACCCAGTTCTCTTGTAAATTCACAACAAAAAAGGTATCTGTGAGATCCCTCGAAGTACTGAAACCAACCCAAGCCCCATCGTATGTCCCCACATGGCCTCAGGTCCACAACCAATAACTCAACAACAGGGTATCCCATACCCATCCACATCACCCCACATGGCATCAAGCGGAGCCACTACACATATCACCAGAATAGAGCAAGGATGTTTTTTTCCATATTTAACCACACCGTTCATTAAGTTCCTTCTTTTTGTTTGGTTAACTGGGGTGATAACACAAGTATTATTGTTCATTAGGAATCTATTTAATCAACCTAGTTTATGTGAATAATCATTTTCCATGTTATATCCATTCAATCACATAATTATCCAAAAAAAATAAAGGTTCATTAGTGTGCAAGAAATGACCACCAACAGCCACGATTTTTAGTGTAAATAAGACCATACAATTCACAACATATAAGAAAAGATAAAAGAGTACATAAGCACCATCAAAAACACCCCTTCATTCCTTGAAAACCATTTATTATCTTTTTTAAGGTTTGTTTCATCCATCCCCGTAGGAACATCATTGTACCCACCCTGCATGATACATAGTAAAGAGAGATGAAGGAATAACCCTACCTGGATGATCAACGATCAAATTTTTTCTCCTCACGCCAATAACTAGGATGCGTGACTTGTAGGGGAGGAACTTTGGGGACTCCAGGAGTGAGAAGGAAAGGCTCCAGCACAGGCGCACCACTAGCCTCAGGAAGGGGGGACTCCAAATGCACCAAGGAAAGAAAAGAGACCAGCCAAGAAGAAGAAAGAAGGAATTATTGTGCAATAAAAAGGTGAGATCTTATAGTTATGGGATATGAATTTTGAACAGTTTTAAAGTTGGATCATGGTTTCACCACACGGTTGGACTGTTACACATGGTGGAATTAATTTTTATTTAATCATTCTCGTAGAAGGGGTGTCCATAATAGCTGTGCATTAAAGTATTTTATTTAAAAAGATGGAAATGGGTCATTTGAGGGTCTCCCCACTTCTAGGGGATTTAAAACATTGTTTATAGTGCTAAAAATGGCCTTGAACCACTTTAAAAAGGTTAAAAGACTTAAAAGTGGCATTACGGGAAAAATTGGGGAAGGAAACCCCGACACCCCTCTGTGGCTGATTGGTGAGACTAATCGGTTAAACCAATCAGTGGAGCTAATCAGGTGAAGTTGATCCTGTGAAGCTGATCAGTGAAACTGATCAGGTGAAGCTGATCAGTGAAATTGATTGGGTGAATCTGATATGGTGAATCTGATCAGTGAAACTGGTCAGGTAAAGCTGATCAGTGAAACTGATCAGGTGAAACTAATCAGTGAAACTGATTGGGTGAAATTGATTGAGTTAAACTGATCATTGAAACCAATCGGTGAGACTGATGGGTGAAATAAATCAGTGAGATCGATGGGTGAAACCGATTGGTGAGACCAATGGGTGAAACAGATCAGTGAGACACTGATTGGTGAGACTGATGGGTGAAATCGATCAGTGAAACCAATGGGTGAAACCGATCGGTGAAACCGATGGGTGAAACTTATGGTTTAAACCGATCAGTGAGACTGGTCAGTGAGGCACTGATCGATGATACTGATGGGTGAAATTGATTGGTTATACTGATTGGTGAGACACTTATTGGTGAGACCAATGGCTGAAACCGATTGGTGAGACCGATGGGTGAAACCGATCGGTGAGACCGATGGGTGAAATAGATCGGTGAGACCGATGGGTGAAAATGATGGAGATGATTCATGAAGCTAATCATATGAAGTTGATCAGTGAAGCTGATCTATGAAGCTGATATGTGAAGATGATCTTTGAAACTGATCAGTGGAGCTGATTAGTGAAGCTGATCAGTGAAGCTGATCAGTGAAGCTGATCAGTGAAGCTGATCTGTGAAGCTGATCTGTGAAGCTGATCTGTTAAGCTGATCAGTGAAGCTGATCTGTGAAGCTAATTTATGAAGTTGATCAGTGAAACTGATCTATGAGACCAATGGGTGGAACTGATCAGTGCAACTGATCAGTGGCACTAATAGGTGACACCACGGTGACACGTTTCCACTGACAACCACATCCTCCTGACTCACCGATGGTTTCTAGGACACCCCAACACTTAGAATTTGGAAAAGTAATAGACCGGGAGGTTTCGGGACATTACAAGGTCGATCTAGATTTTCATGAAAAACCCCATATAACACGTACCATACACGTCTCCACCTAACGATATGTCAGAAACAATTCCCCACCAACTTTAAACATTTAACAAGAGGGACATAGGTCAAGTCACTCTGATTGACTTTTCTCAAGAATGTACGGCTTAGACAGTCGGCATATTGCAACAGAAAATCAATTCCTTCCTACAAGGCTTCATGTTCTTACAACTAGCACAACAATCGAATCCCATACCTAGCTTCCAGTGACATTCTTTGATCATACCATCACTTTTCCATTTAAACTACCAAACCCCATCACGATCAAGGGTATTACACAAATCCATCCCACTAAAATCATTACCCCTTTATAAGAAACACCTCTGAGCCCGACTAAAAGCATTGAATAACCTCATATTCAAAACAACTAGATTCCAAATAACTATTACAAGGTAGTATACACTCTGAAATTACAAGTGATACATTGACTCAAGGTCACACATCCAAATTAGATCATAAAATGAGCCCAGAATAGCATCTATCTGGCGATCGAGTCATAAGAAACAGCCGGTGTCCAAGAGTGTGTCCAGGGAATTCCAATATGGGAACCCAAGTTTCACTCAGGACTAACCAAGACTCAATAATAACCATGCATCTAGCATGAAACACCAATATAAAACCACCCAATTATCTCAATATATTTTTAAAGTTTTAGAGTGGCATAAGACTGATGCTCTCTTAGTGCATCAAGGACAACGTCAAGATAGGGGACATTCTCATCACTTAGTAGAATACACTAAGAGGATTGAAACAGTTTCTATTCAATCATACCCAATTACTAGAAACAAGAATGCTTGAACCACAACTGGTTGACTTTCCTTGAAAGAAACTCAACTTCACCTGCCAACGCACCGCCTTTAACTGAACCACGATGCCTTTACTGACTGAGGCATCATGTTATCATTCAAGATTTACAACTGAAGTCCATCTAAGACAAACATTTTTTCTCAAGGGTTGTTAAATAGCCAACCACATCAGATTAATGCTTCCAAGTAAGCACCAACCAAATGAAACTTGCAAGACTCAAAAGCATTCAATCGAACTGGTCATTTCTGAATGGTCCTTTGTGGTTGTGTTCCTTCTACTTAGAAGGACGCATTTACCAAATTCAACATGACACCCCCCACATTAGTAGTGTCTTAGTCATTTAAATAATAGATAATCTAACTTCTCACAATATATATTGATCCATATTCATCTTAAAAGTACACATGATGATCCTCTAAGACATGATCAAAACATCCAAGAAATTGGCATGAAAACCCAAAACCAAAACAAACGGAATTTCAAAACACCTAATCCTTCAAAAAGTCGTCATGTGTAATGCACAGACCCCAGTTACCCAAAGTCGGTGCATTATTACATAACATTGGCATGATATAAGGAATCATACCTCGAAAGACTGATCAATTTAGTAGCCTTGGAATTACTAGATACATACATAAGTTTTACATTACATCATGAAATAAAAAAACATTGTGTCCCCTTTGAACACTCTTATATCCCTTAGCCTATTCCTACAGGTTAATCGTAATATACTTCTTCACATCCAGAGAAAAATAAAACTTAATAAAGTGGTGATCTTAGATTCTCAATAATGATAACAATATAGCGCAAACTGTCATAAATAAGCATAAACATTTAAGGCAATGTAAAAGACTAAAAAAACCCATTTAAACTTAAACTTAAGCATAATATGGAAAAGATAAATCAAATAATTCCATTTACATATTCACATGGATATTATACTAGTCGAATAATCACATGTAATATCAATATCCAATTTTATAATGATGGAATGCATAATATTGGACATCATAACCACATAGTCAAGGCCTCGTGCCAAGACTACAAATAATATTTTTTCAAGGCCTTGTGAAAAGACACTAGTTTGTCTCATGAGACCTACCGATGCATCGAGGAGATATATCAGACTCCACCCATCACTTAATAAGTCCAACACATCCCTCATATGAAAAGGTTGAAACATAACATAAACATTAAAATTAAAACTATCAATGAAATGTTAACAGTTTAGCCATAAACCATGAATGGTATAAAAACAACACATCCATAGTCAAACATATCACAAAACTTTCAATACAATATGGAATATTGTATCATAATAAATCAACTTCAAACAAATGTAAAATCCATCAAAGGATGTTGACATAGATGAAATCAAAACTCTTTGAGAGAAATATATCTTTATATTTTGAAATCATTTAAAAGTAATGTAATTATAAAAGAAAACATTTATTTTGAAAATATTCTTATAATCTTGTAAGGGAAGCTTTGAAGGTGTTATAATGGCAGAAAATAACTGCACCAGCTGTATAAGTTAAAAAAAATTATTTCCTTAATTTTGTCGAAAAGGTCGTAAAGGACCTTTTTTGGAAAAAAACGAAATATTCCTTTCAAAACATTTTATAAAAAGTAAAAAAAAGGGTATAAATTACTTTAACATGTATTATAGGAAATATTAAAAATGTTTTGAAATACATTTTTAAGAAACACGGATGTGGATGATAAAGAGGTCCCAGTGGATACTCATCTTTAAACAACCTTGGATAATGAAGAGATTGTAGAATTAACCCTTACCTTGTACTTTTCCTTGATAGAGGGTACCTTAACCTCATTTATAATAGTTAAATCATTGTTATTAAATTATACAAGAACCACATACATAAATAGGATATCATATATGATCGTCTAATATTTCTTTGTTAATAATATTTCAATAGTATCATTGTTTTGGGTGTTAATTGATTCGTTTTCCTTTATATTATTGGTTATGTAAGCCATGTTTGTTGTGAATATGATGTATTTGATTTATATACATAATTATATTAAGTTTTTAAACATTATTTTTAATCATAAAATAAAATTTATTCTTGAATGGTTATGATGGGGAATGGGTTTCAATGCGTTCGTGGAGACGGTAATCCGTACGTACGCACGAGTGAAAATATCATTCTATTGATGGTGAAATCGTATGTAATTTGATGGTATATCATATATAAAAAATAATTAAAATGTTATATTTATTATTTAAATCAGTTATACTCATTATTATATCCATTCAAATAATGAAGTGTATGAATAACAAACTACACCACAACGTGGAGACGGTAAGTCGTACGTACACACGTATGGTGACTTGTCATTCATAGGATGGATAGAATAATGAATATGGTTGTACCATATTTATAATAACATCACAGTATGTATAAGGTACTGGAGTTATTATTTTGGTATGGAAACAACAAAGAAAGAGGAAGTGGAAGAAGAAAAAAACTTTGAAAGAGGTGGTGAAATTATTACATATTCTTCGGGTGCTTCCTTTTGAGTTAATCAAAAGGGATACTTAGGTTGGATTTATGATAAAAGTAAGGCCTATAGGTATAATTTATGGTAGTTGTGAGGATATTTGAGTAGGTTTTGTCCAAGAAAAATGGCTTTGGATGTGTGATTTTTAGAGAAGGGGAAGTACCCTTTTATAAGAGAGGTGAGGGTCACTTTAGGAAAATCTTGAAATATTATTTTATTATACAATCATATTCGGTTTATAATGGATAAAAAAGAATTTATTTCAATTATAAGGTGGGTATGGGTCTAAAACCTCTCAACCAATAGGTTTTAGACAGGTTTAGGTCACCATATTAACCTTATCTTTTAGATTTAACTCTTAGTTAAATAGTTTAACTTTTACCATGTATTCTTGTATTATTATAATAAATGGTTAATAAAATTACTATAAAAATCCAAGAAAACCCCAAGTGGTTCATTATTTATATATATAACCTTATCTAAGTCCTTTGTCTTAACATTATATTTTTAGTAATATTATATCAATTAATAATATAGTATTTGTTTTAAAAACTCATTTATGTCAATTTTGACACTATTTGGTATTTTGTTTTTTGTGAAAGTCATAAAAACTTTATCACTTCAAAAAAAAATTATTTAATAAACCCTAACATGTCATATTAACCTATGAAATTATTTTAATTCATCAAAATTCTCAATTTACATTTATTTGGATATTTATAATATCAATTATTTTAATCTTTCATTAATAAGGTAATTATTGCATCATCATTGTGTCATAAATAAATTTAATTATTTAATGTATAAAAATTATAAATAAAATACCATTATGTATTAAATATTTTTATCTTTATAATGAATATTTATAGTCAGATTTATCTTATCTATAACCCTATATTAAAAATGGTTTACGTATTAAACTTTGAATTTAACACTTTTAACTCTTCTTTAAATAAAATAATAATAAATGTCCTAATCTAATCCAAGTAGACCAAAAGGACAATATTTTATTCATAAGGTTGATTTTTTTCTAAATAAACTTATACAATAGAATTAGGACATGTTTTAGGGTAATTATAATATCATTTTTTACCTTTAATTACCCTATTTACTTTTAACCGTGGTAAATAAAAGTCAAGAGTTATTATTCACCAAAAATTATTTTCATATTATTGAACCACATTTTACTTAATGATGTAAATTGTGTCTCTTGGATTTTTGAAATTCAATTCACAAAAGTAGTAAAATTACATTTTATGTAAATTTTCAAATGCACCTAGAAGGTGGGTAAAAGACGATAAAAAGTTCAATAAAATTTTATATATCTAATATTATTATAAAATGAATCCAATGAATTACATTGAAATATATAGGTATTATGTATCTATTTTCACCTAAAATAAATTTAAATAAAATAACTAATTATTTAAATAAAAAGTTGGTTTTAAACAATAACGCAATGTTTTTCACTATTCATCAAAAATTGAAAGTTTTCAGAAAAATACCTAAAATTCACCTTAAGCTAATTTTGATATTCCGAATTCAAAAATGAAGTATATTTTGAAAAATAAAATTTATAAAATTTCACAAAAGTGGGTATTACTATTCATAACTGCTAGTTTGATTGGTCGTGGTGTGTTAGAACTCGAAGTTGCGTACAACACAAGCTATTATATTATTCAAAGAGAAGCATATCGTGAAAGCTTGGGGTGTTACATTCTTCCATCATTCAAATAATTTCGTCCTCAAAATTTCTATAATATTACTGCATAAAAAGATTCAGGTGGTTCTTCATCATAATTTCCTCAGGTTCCCACTTTGCCTCTTCTATCTTATGGTTTCTCTATAGAACTGTTACCAGACGAGTCGTCCGGTTTCTCAGCACTTGTTCTCTAGTATCAAGAATCTTGACAGGCTCTTCACAATAAGACATATCAGGTTCCAGTTCTGTTTCTTCAAAGGCGAGTACATGCATTGGTTCAGGCATGTATTTTCTCAATAGTGATATGTGGAACACATCATGAACTTTGGAGATACTTGTAGGCATTTCCAAACAGTAAGCTACAACTCCAATTCGTTCTAGAATTTCGAAAGGTCTGATGTACCTGGGACTTAATTTACCCTTCTTACCGAATCGTACAACACCCTTCCATGGATATACCTTTAAGAAAACATGATCTCAAACTTGAAATTCCAAATCCTTCCTTCGGTTATCGACATAACTCTTTTTCCTACTTTGAGATACTTTGATGTGGGTTTGGATAATATTCATGTTTTCCATTGTTTCCTCAACAAGTTATGGGCCTACAAGTTTTCTTTCACCAACATCATCCCAACAAGTTGGTGTGCGACATCTCTTTCCATATAACGCTTCATATGGTGCTATATGAAAGCTTGAATGGAAGCTATTTATATATGAAAATTCTACCAGAGGTAAGTATTGATCCCACATACCTTGAAAGTCAAGTGAGAAATATCTCAACATGTATTATAAGGTTTGAATAGTTTGTTCTGATTGTCCATCAGTTTGAGGGTGGTAGGCAGTGCTCAAACAAAGTTCAGTATCTAGGGCCTTCTAAAGACTTTTCTAAAATCTTGATGTAAAACAGGGATCAAGATCATAAAAAATCGATATGGGTACTCCATGAAGTTTTATGACTTCATTAATATATAGTCTTTCTAAACGTTCAAGTGGTAAATCTTCTCTTATAGGAAGAAAATGTGCTGACTTGGTGAGATGATCAACAATGATCCATATTTCATCATTCCTTCTAGGAGTCTTTGGTATCCCCATGACAAAGTCCATCGTAATATCATCTCAGTTCCACTCAGGTATAGGAAGAGGTTGCATGACTCCTCCAAGATGTTTTCTTCCAGCCTTAACCTGTTTAAAACCCATACATCTTAACACATAATCAGAAATCTCTCTCTTCATGTTGTCCCGCCAAAAATGTTCCTTCAAATCTCTATATATCTTAGTTATACCAGGGTGTATAGAGAAATTGGAGCTATGAGCATCATCCAAAAATTCCCTTTTTAGATCAGGTATATCATGAATACAAAGTCTCTTCCCAAATTTCAAAATTTCATCTTCATATATGAAGTCAATAAATCTCTCATCATTCATAGATTTAATTTTCTTTTGAAACTCCTAATCATCAGTCTAAGAACTTTTTATCCTTTCTAGTAAATATGGTTTGGTAACCATTTGAAAAAGTATTGATCTTTCACCTTCCATGATTATTCCCATATCCATCTTTACTAGATCCATGAACATAGGATCCCTTTCAACTCTCATCTTGTTCATAACTCCATTATCCTTTCTACTAAAAGCATCTACCGCCTTATTTGACTTCCCCGGGAGGTATTTTATAGTGAAATAATAATCTTTGAGTAGTTCAAGCCATCTTCTTTTCCTCATGTTGAGTCCTTTCTATGAGAAAATATACTTCAAACTCTTGTGATCGGTATATATCTCACATTTTTCACCATAGAGATACTGTCTCCATAACTTCAAGGAAAATATTATAGCTACTAACTCAAGATCATGATTGGGATAGTTTTGTTCATGAATTTTTAGCTGTCGTGATGCATAGGCAATAACTCTATCATTCTTTATAAGGACACAATCAAGTCCTTTCTTTGAAGCATCACTATAAATAACAAACCCATCATTTCCTGATGGTAGATTCAAGATAGAAGCATTGACTAATCTTCTCTTCATTTATTCAAAAAAATATTCATTCTCTTTTTTCCAAACAAATTTAACCCCTTTATGTGTAAGCTTGGTTAATGGGTTAGTCAATTGGGAAAATTTCTGGACGAGACGCTGATAATAACCTTCTAAAACAATAAAAATGCATACCTTAGTTATACTTGTCGGTGATGGACATTCTTGGATTACCTTAGTCTTTGAAGGATCGATAGATATTCCATCCTTAGAGATAATATGGCCAAGAAAAGAAATTTATTAAATCCAGAATTCACACTTTCTAAAGTTCCCATATAATTCATTTCTTATGAGGGTTTTCATAATAGTGTGCAAGTTATTTTCATGATCTTCATATATTTTTGAGTATACAAAGATATCATCAATAAATACCACTAAAAATTCATCAAGATATTCCTTTAAAACTCTATTCATTAGATCTATGAAAACAGAGGGTGCATTAGTCAGTCCAAAAGGCATTACTGTAAACTCGTAATGCCCGTACCTAGTTCAAAATATTGTTTTCGAAATGTCTTCCTTATTCACACACAACTGATGATATCCAGATCAAAGGTCAATATTTGAAAAATATTGAGCTCCATTAATTTGATTGAATAAATCATCAATGCGAGGTAGGGGATACTTGTTCTTTATTGTTATAGCATTGATTTCTTTATAGTCAATGCACAACCTCATAGATCCATCTTTCTTCTTAACAAAAAGAACAAGGGATCCCAATGTAGAAACACTAGGGTGAATAAATCCTTTATTACTCGATTCCTATAGTTGTTTCTTTAGTTCCACTAATTCCACAGTGGTCATTCTATAAGGGGTTTTTATATGGTCCTTGAACCATAAATTAAATCAATGGAAAACTCAATTTCTTGTTCTGGAGGATGTCCAGGTAAATCGTCTGGAAATACATCAACATATTCTTGAAAAATAGGCGCGTTCTCTATTTGAACATTCCTTTCCCCACCCATAGTTATTTAACTCTCCTCCTCCACAATAATTGAATTTAGTAGAGCTGCTAGGGGTGGATATAGATAAGAATCAGGTGGTGACATTTCTGATCTAAAGATAAGGTACTCCTTATCATCATCGAAAATTGTAACCTCCTTCTTCTTATAATAAATTTTCACATCATGGTCTGAATCCAATCCATACTGAGGATTATATAAAATTCAATCATGGGTATGATGATGAGATCAGCAGATAAATAACATTTATATTCCCTAATGGGAACTGATTCACAAAACTTTTTTGCAATGATACTTTCCTAAGGAGTTTTTACTGACAACTCCCTTGTTAAATCAAATTGAAAATATCTAATTTTCTTAACAAACTAGGAAGATATTAAATAATGTGATGATCCAGAATAAAATAAAGCATTGCTTGAATTTGAGGAAACCATCAAATTACCTACCACCACATCATTCAGAGCTTCAACCTCAGCAGTAGTGATTGAATAAGCTTGGCCTTACTCCCTCGGACTTTTCTGAGGCATGTTACCTTGGCGCTTAGGAAATTAATTTGCATAATTCTCCATTTCTCTATAATTGTAGCATTCAACATTGACATCCTCTTTCTTTCCCTTACAATCGTGATCTTGGTAGCCTTTTTCAACACACTTGTAATAGACTCACATTCCCTTCAGGAAAGTACCGGGGTGTTTCTTCCCACATTTACCACAGGATGGAAATTCAAATTTTCCCTTCTTCCCCTTATTTCCATTTTAAGATTGTTCAGTATATTTATTCTTCTCTTTCTTTGCTTTAAAGTTGTAAGACTTAGATAATCCCTTTTCTGTCTTGATAGCACATGAGAAAATATCTTCGTACGATGAGAAGGATTGTGAGACTAATACTCAATGAAGAAATGGTTTTAACCCATTAAATAATCGATCAATATTACTCTTTGGGTTATGTATATAATCTATTGTATTCCTTTCTAACCTTGTAAAGTTATCCTCATAATTTGTGACATTATCATCCTCCTTTTTCCTCAGACTCAGAAATTGTCTTTCCATATCTGCTCGATGGTCATGAGGAAAGTATTTTTCTAAGAAAATATCTTTAAACTAACTCCTTTCCATATTTTATACTTCTTCATCTTCCTTTGTGTTTTCAATTAATGACCACCATTGATCTGCATCTCTTGTGAGGCGATAAACTACCATGAAAACTTTTTACTTTTCGCTACTCCCCAAAGCATGAAATATTTTCTCTAAGTAAATTATTCATTGCTCAGCTACAAATGGATTTGTATCCCTATTAAATTTTGGTGGTTTTTTCCTTATGAAGCGGTCTAACATTGATCCTCCGCGTTGTGGATCCGGGTTCTCCATACAGGTAAGGTTATTATTCATTACCTGAGTGAGTTGTCCCAGTATGGTTATAAGTTGTTCAGAAATGGTTGCATCACCAGCTCCACTATAATTATATTGAGTAGGAGATAAATCCCTAAATGGATTACATGTGTTGATACAATTTTCATTTCTTACACTAGGAGTCATTTCTAAACAATGGCATACACTAGATTAGTTTATGAATCGTAATACATAATTTCAAACTAGTAAAATACCTAACATAAATCAAACAGTTTATTCATATAATCCATAATCATAAAAAAAATGTTTTCTTTGAGGAATTATTTACTCATAAATCCTTCATACTGGTTTGTAAAGAAAATTTGAATTATCCTAATCATATCCCTAAAGAGTGTCATAACCAAGAGTGCATCAAGGCTCGTTGTCGTGTACCAGGATACCCCAGGTCAAGGCCAAAAATCCTTGTCAAATTTTTCACTCCTAGGTATATCTGTGCCAGAGCCGCGTCTACCTGCTTGTATCCATACAGGGATGTATTTCTTGGAAAATACACAAAATATCTACATTACCAAAATTCTAGGAAGTTTTTCTATACTAATACTCAAAGTATATCTTAGGTTAATGTTCTCTAATCAGAGTTTTTTTTTCTAAATATAGCTTCCAAGGTTTGTACTAAAATTCCTTTGATACCAACTGTAATGCCCCAACACTAGTTACCCAGAGTCTGTGCATTATTACATAACATTGGCATGATATAAGGAATCATACCCCCAAAATATTGATCAGTTTAGTAGTCTTTCAAGTACTAGATACATACATAAATTTTACATTACATCATGAAATAAAAAAAACAACATTGTGTCCCCTTTGAACACTCTTATATCCCTTAGCTTATTCCTGTATTTTAATCATAATATACTTCTTTGCATACTAGGAAAAATAAAACATAAGAAAGGGGTGAGCTCAGATGCTTAGTAAGGATAACAATATAGAGGAAAATATCATAAATAAGCATAAACATTTAAGGTAATGTATAAGACTAAAACAAAAGCCTTTTAAACTTAAAATTCAGCATAATATTTCAAATATAAATCAAATAAAGTCATTTAATTATTCACATAGATATTCTACTAGTCGAATAATCACATGTAATATCAATATCCAATTTCATAATGATGGAATGCATAATGTCGGACATCATAACCACATATTCAAGGCCTCGTGCCAAGACTACAAATAAGATTTTTTCAAGGCCTTGTGCCAAGACACTAGTTTGTATCATGATACCTACTGATGCATCGAGGAGCTATATCAGGCTCCACCCATCACTTACTAAGTCCAATGCATTCCTCATATGAAACGGTTGAAACATAACATAAATATTTGTATTAAAACTATCATACGAAATGTTAATAATTTAACCATAAACCATGAATGGTATAAAAAGAAAACATCCACAGTCAAACATATCACAAAACCTTCAATACAATATGGAAGATTGTATTATAATAAATCAACTTCAAACAAGTGTAAAATCCATCAAATGATGTTGACATAGATGAAATCAAAACTCTTTGAGAGAAATATCTCTTTATATTTTGAAATATTTTGTAACGCCCCGACCCCAGTTACCCAGAGTCGGTGAATTATTACATAACATTGGCATGATCACAAGAAAGATCAAATCTCAAAAGACCGATTGGTTTAGTAGCCTTGGAAACACTAGATATATTCATAAAGTTTTACATTACATCATAAAGTGAAAAACTACTACAATAACATATTGTCTTCATAGTCCACACTATTATACCCTCATAATATCCCTGCAGGTCATTCATAATTTACTTCTTCACATCCTGGGAAAAATAAAACATAGAAAAGGGGTGAGCTCAAATTCCCAGTAAGGATAACAATATAGCGGAAACTTTCATAAATAAGAATAAACATTTAAGGCAATGTATAACTAAAACAAAAGCCTTTTAAACTTGAACTTCAACATAGTATGGAAAAAATAAAATTAAATAATGTCATTTACTTATTCACATGGATATTCTAATAATCAAATAATCACATTAAATATCAATAACCACTTTCATAATGATGGAATTCATAATTCCAGACTATCATAACCACATAGCCAAGGCCTCGTGCCAAGACTACAAATAAGATTTTGTCAAGGCCTTGTTCCAAGACACTAGTTTGTCTCATGAGGCCTACTGATGCATCGAGGAGCTATAGCGGGCTCCACCCGTCACATATTAAGTCCAATGTATTCCCATATGAAAAGGTTTAAACATAACATAAACATCCGTATTAAAACTAGCATACGAAATGTCAATACTTTCACCATAAACTATGAATGGTATAAAAATAGCACATCCACAGTCAAACATATCACAAAACCTTCAATACAATATAGAAGTTTTGTATCATAATAAATCAACTTCAAATAAGCGTAAAATCCATCAAAGGATGTTGACATAGATGAAATCAAAACTCTTTTTAGAGAAATATCTCTTTCTATTTTGAAATAATTTAAGAGTAATATATTTATAAAATAAAACATTTTCTTTAAGAATATTCTTATAATATTTTAAGGTAAGATTCGATGATTTTATAACGGCGTAAAATAACCGCACTCACCGTATAAGTTAAAAAAACATTCTTACCTTAATTCTGTCAAAAAGGTTAAAAAGCACCATGTTTGGAAAACGACAGAAAGATTCCTTTATAAAACTCTTATAAAAAGTCAAACAAGGGTATAAATGACTTTAACCAATATTCTTTTAAATAGTAAAAATATTTTGAAATACATTTTTAAGAAACATGGATGTGGGTGATAAATAGATCTCAGTAGATTATTACGTATAAACAACCTCAGATAATGAAGAGATTGTGAAATAACCCTTACCTTGTACTTTTCCTTGGTTGGGGTAGGTTAACCTCTTGTATAATGGTGAAATAATTGTTATTAAATTATACAAGAATCATATACATTAATATGATATCATATATGATCTTTTAACATTGCTTTGTTAATAATATCTTAGTATTATCGTTGTTTCGGGTGTTAGCTTACTCGTTTTATTTTATATGTTTTGTTACGTAAGCCATGTTTGTAATGGATAGGTTGTATATTAATAATATCCAGAATGATATCAAGTCCTTAGATACTATTATTAATCATCAAATGAGAATTATACTTGAATGGATACGATGGAGAATGAATCTCATCGCGTTCGTGGAGACGGTAGTCCGTACGTACGCACGAGCGACAATATCATTCTTTTGATATTAAAATAATATATAAATGGATGGTATAACATATATAAAGAATAATTATCATGTTATATTTATTATTTACATGAGTTACACATCATTATTATACCCATCCAAATAATAATTTATTGAATAACAATTACACCACGACGTGGAGACGGTAAGTCGTACGTACACACGTATGGTGACATGTTATTCAAAGGATGGATAGAATACTGAATATGGTTGTACCATATTTATAATAACATCACATTATATATAATATACTGGAGTTATTATTTTAGAATGGTAATAACAAAGATGGAATAAGTGGAAGAAGAAAGGAACTTGGAAAAGGGTGGTGAAATCATTACCTCTTCTTCGGGTTCTTCCTTTTGATTTGATCAAAAGGGCTCTTAGGTTGGATTTATGACTAAAGAAAGGACTCTAGGATGAAGTTAGGGAAGTTTATAGAGTATTTGGGCAGAGGTTGGCCGAACCAAAAGGCTTTTAAGGTGTTAAGTAATGAGAATGGGGAGTGCCTTTTTATAAGAGGGGTGAGGGGAAACTTTGGAAAAGCTAGAAATATTAATTTATAATAAATTTATATTAGGTTTCTAATGGATATAAAGTGAATTATTTAAAGTTTAAGGTGTGGATAGGTCAAAAACCACTCAACCAATAGAATTTATACAGGTTTGGGTTACTATATTAACCTTATCATTAATTATTAACTCTTAGTTAATTAGTTTCACTTTTACAATGTCTCTTTGTATTTTTATATTATATGGTTAATAAACTTACTATATACATCCAAGTGACCCCCAAGTGGTACATTAATGATACACATATCATGATATAACTCTCTTTTCCGAACATTATATTTTTAGGAATTTAATATCAATTAATAATATAATATTTGTTTTAAAAACTCTTTTATGTCAATTTTGAGACTATTCAATAGTTGATTTTTGTAAAAATCATAACAGAATTATTGCTTCAAAAAAGTCAATTAAATCAATCTTAATATGTCATATTATCCTATAAAATTAGTCTAATTCATTAAAAGTTTCAAATTATATTTATTTTGGTATTTATAATATCAATTATTTTAATTTTTCACTATTATGGTAATTACTGCATCATCATTATGTCATAAATAAATTAAATTATTTCATGTCTAAAAATTATAAATAAATTATCATTATGTAGGAAATCTTTTTATCTTTCTAATTAATATTTATAGTAGAAAATCCAACATATATAACCCTATGTAAAAATTGTTTTTCTAAAATATATATGCTTGTGTCATTTTTGTATTCATTTTAACTTAATTAAAATAAAGTGTCTCTATCACTTACAAGTGGCACCATGGGGTCCCAAAATCGACCCAAAGATGACCATGGTCGGAAATGTATCAACAAATAGGGTCAGGACACGTTTTAGGGTAATTTAGTATTATTATAATATTATTTTGTTTACCCTTATTTATCGGATTTACCCTTTATCATCCATCAAAGGATGTTGACATAGATGAAATCAAAACTCTTTTTAGAGAAATATCTCTTTCTATTTTGAAATCATTTAAGAGTCATATATTTATAAAATAAAACATTTTCTTTTAGAATATTCTTATAAGATTTTACGGTAATCTTCAACGATTTTATAACGGCGGAAAATAACTGCACCCACCGTATAAGTTAAAAAAACATTCTTACCTTAATTCTGTCGAAAAGGTTAAAAAGCACCTTTTTTGGAAAACGACAGAAAGATTACTTTATAAAACTCTTATAAAAAGTCAAACAAGGGTATAAATGACTTTAACCCATATTCTTTTAAATAGTAAAAATGTTTTGAAATACATTTTTAAGAAACATGGATGTTGATGATAAAGAGATCCTAGTAGATTATTACGTATAAACAACCTCGGATAATGAAGAGATTGTGAAATAACTCTTACCTTGTACTTTTCCTTGGTTAGGGTAGGTTAACCTCCTGTATAATGGTGAAATAATTGTTATTAAATTATACAATAATCATATACATTAATATGATATCATATATGATCTTTTAACATTGCTTTGTTAATAATATCTTAGTATTATCGTTGTTTCGGGTGTTAACTTACTTGTTTTCTTTTATATGTTTTGTTACATAAGCCATGTTTGTATTGGATAGTTTGTATATTAATCATATTCAGAATGATATCAAGTCCTTATATACTATTATTAATCATCAAATGAGAATTATACTTGAATGGATACGATGGAGAATGAATCTCATCACGTTCGTGGAGACGGTAGTTCGTACGTACGCACGAGCGACAATATCATTCTTTTGATATTAAAATAATATATAAATGGATGTTATAACACATATACATAATAATTATCATGTTATATTTATTATTTACATGAGTTACACCTCATTATTATACCCATCCAAATAATAATTTATTGAATAACAATTACACCACGACGTGGAGACGGTAATCCGTACGTACGCACGTATGGTGACATGTTATTCAAAGGATAGATAGAATACTGAATATGGTTGTACCATATTTATAATAACATAAAATTATATATAATATACTGTAGTTATTATTTTAGAATGGTAATAACAAATACGGAAGAAGTGGAAGAAGAAAGGAACTTGGAAAATAGTGGTGAAATCATTACCTCTTCTTTGGGTTCTTCCTTTTGATTTGATCAAAAGGGCTCTTAGGTTGGATTTCTGACTAAATGAAGGACTCTAGGATTAAGTGAGGGAAGTTGAGAGAGTATTTGGGAAGAGTTTGGCCTAACCAAAAGGCTTTTAAGGTGTGAAGTAATGAGAAGGGGGAGTGCCTTTTTATAAGAGGGGTGAGGGGAACCTTTGGAAAAGCTAGAAATATTAATTTATAATAAATTCATATTCGGTTTCTAATGGCTAAAAATTGGATTATTTAAAGTTTAAGGTGGGTATAGGTCTAAAACCACTCAACAAATATAATTTATACAGGTTTGGGTTACTATATTAACCTTATCATGTATCAACTCTTAGTTAATTAGTTTCACTTTTACAATGTCTCTTTGTATTTTTATATTATATGGTTAATAAACTTATTATATACATCCAAGAGACCCCCAAGTGGTCCATTAATGATACACCTATCATGATATAAGTCTCTTGGCCGAACCTTATATTTTTAGGAATTTAATATCAATTAATAATATAATATTTGTTTTAAAAAATCTTTTATGTCAATTTTGAGACTATTCAATAGTTGATTTTTGTAAAAATCATAACAGAATGATTGCTTCGAAAAAATTCAATTAAATCAATTCTAATATGTCATATTATCCTATAAAATTATTTTAATCTATTAAAAGTCGCAAATTATATTTATTTTGGTATTTATAATATCAATTATTTTAATTTTTCACTATTATGGTAATTACTGCATCATCATTGTGTCATAAATAAATTAACTTATTTAATGTCTAAAAATTATAAATAAATTATAATTATGTAGGAAATCTTTTTATATTTCTAATGAATATTTATAGTTGAAAATCCAACATATATAACTCTATGTAAAAATTGTTTTTCTAAAAGATATATGCTTGTGTCATTTTTGTATTCATTTTAACTTAATTAAAATAAAGTGTCCCTATCACTTACAAGTGGCACCATGGGGTCACAAAATCGACCCAAATATGTCTATGGTCGAACATGTATCAACCAATAAGGTTAGGACACGTTTTAGGGTAATTTTTTATTATTATAATATTATTTTTTAACCCTTATTTACCGGATTTACCCTTTAACCATGGTAAATAAAATATTTACCGAAGTAATTATTCAAAATGTCTAAAAATAAAAGTTACCTATTTACACAATTTGAACATCCTGATTCCAAATATTGAATCCATTTTTCCAAATTCAAAATACATAAGTGGCAGAATTTAATTTAAAATTAATTCCTGCTGTCAAAACAAAAAGTGTGTTTTTAAGATATAATAACTATCAAAAGATTGATACTTGTTTATGTTCGGTTTAATTGAGAAATTATGTCCAATGACCAACATTGTATTAAATGGTAAAAATATATTCTAAATATACTTTAAAACCACTCAAATTCATAATTTATCACTATTAATTATTTTGATTAAAAAAGTTGTTTTTAATTAAAATTTAGTAATTTTCACTATTCATCAAAATATTAAAGTTATCCGAAAAGCACCAAAATTTCACCTTAGGATAAATTCGATATTCCGAATCCAAAAATGAAGTCCATTTTTAAATATAAAATATATATAATTTCAAAAGGTAGGTATTTCTATTCATAACGGCTAGTTTGATTAGTTATGGTGTGTTAGAACTCGGTGTTGCGTACAACACACGCTATCACATTATTCAAAGAGAAACGTACCGTAGAAGCTTGGGGTGTTACATATTTTAAAATTAATGTAATTATAAAAGAAAATATTTATTTTTAAAATATTATTATAAGATTTTAAGGGAATATTTTAAGGTGTTATAATGGTGGAAAATAGCCTCACCCACCATATAAGTTAAAAAACATTCTTTCCTTAATTTTTTTGAAAAGGTCGTAAAGGGCCTTGTTTTGAAAACGACGGAAAGATTCCTTTAAAAACATTTTATAAAAAGTAAAACTATGGTATAAATGAATTTAACCCATGTTATATTAAATAGTAAAAATGCTTTGAAATACATTTTTAAGAAACACGGATGTGGATGATAAAGAGGTCCCAGTGGATACTCATGTATAAACAACCTCGGATAATGAAGAGATTGTAGAATTAACCCTTACCTTGTAATTCTCCTTGATCAAGGGTACGTTAACCTCCTGTATAATAGTTAAATAATTGTTATTAAATTATACAATAACCACATACATAAATATGATATCATATATGATCTTCTAATATTGCTTTGTTAATAATATTTCAGTAGTATCATTGTTTCGGGTGTTAATTGATTCATTTTCCTTTATATTCTTGGATACGTAATCCATATTTGTTGTGGATAGGATGTATTTGATTCATATAAAGAATTATATTAAGTTCTTAAACATTATTTTTAATAATAAAATGAAAATTATTCTTGAATGGTTATGATGGGGAGTGAGTTTCATCGCGTTCGTGGAGACGGTAATTTGTACGTACGCACGAGCGATAATATCATTCTATTGATGATGAAATCGTATGTAATTGGATGGTATATCAAATATAAAAAATCATTAACATGTTATATTTATTATTTAAATCAGTTATACTCATTATTATATGAATTCAAATAATGAAGTGTTTGAATAACAAACTACACCACGACGTGGAGACGGTAAGTCGTACGTACGCACGTATGGTGACTTGTCATTCATAGAATGGATAGAATAATGAATATTGTTGTACCATATTTATAATAACATCACAGTATGTATAAGGTACTGGATTTATTATTTTGGTAAGGAAACAACAAAGAAATAGGAAGTGGAAGAAGAAAAGAACTTTGAAAGAGGTGGTGAAATTGTTACCTATTCTTCAGGTGTTTCATTTTGATTTGATCAAAAGGGATCCTTAAATTGGATTTCTGGTCAAAGTAAGGCCTCTAGGTATAATTGAGGGTAGTTGGGAGGATATTTGAGTAGGTTTGGGCCGAGACAAATGGCTTTGGAGGTGTGATTTTGAGAGAAGGGGAAATACCCTTTTATAAGAGAGGTGAGGGACACTTTAGGAAAAGCTTGAAATATTATTTTATTATACAATCATATTCGGTTTATAATTCCTAAAAAAGGATTTATTTCTATTATAAGGTTTTTATGGGTCTAAAACCTCTCAACCAATAGGTTTTAGACAAGTTTAGGTCACTATATTAACCTTATCTTTTAGATTTAACTCTTAGTTAAATAGTTTAACTTTTACCTTGTATTCTTGTATTATTATAATAAATGGTTAATAAAATTATTATAAAAAAGACAAGAGAACACCAAGTGATTAATTATTGATATATATAACCTTATATAATTCCTTTTTCTAAACCTTATATTTTTAGGAATATTATGTCAATTAATAATATAGTATTTGTTTTAAAAACTCATTTATGTCAATTTTGACACTATTTGGTATTTTGTTTTTTGTGAAATTCATAACAACTTTATCACTTCAAAAAAAATTATTTAATCAACCATAACATGTCATATTAACCTATAAAATTATTTTAATTTATCAAAAGTCTCAATTTACATTTATTTGGATATTTATAATATCAATTATTTTAATTTGTCATTAATAAGGTAATTACTGCATCATCATTGTGTCATAATAAAATTTAATTATTTAATGTCTAAAAATTATAAATAAAATACCATTATGTAGGAAATGTTTTTAACTTTATAATTAATATTTATAGTCGAATTTATCTTATGTATAACCCTATATTAAAAATGGTTTAGTTATTAAACTTTGAATTTAACACTTTTAACTCTTCTTTAAATAAAATAATAATAAATGTCCTAATCTAATCCAAGTGAACCAAAAGGATCATATTTTTTCCTAAGATTGATTTTGGTCGAAATACACTTATCCAATAGAATTATTACATGTGTTAGGGTAATTATAATATCATTTTTTACCTTTAATTACCCTATTTACTTTTAACCGTGGTAAATAAAAGTTAAAAGTTACTATTCACCAAAATTATTTTCATCTTATTGAACTAAATTTTACTTAATTATTTCAACCATGTCTCTCATATTTTTGAAATTCAATTCACAGAAGTGTTAAAATTACGTTTTATGCAAATTTGCAAATGCGCCTAGAATATGGGTAAAAGACGGTAAAATGTTCAATAAAATTTTATATATTTAATATTATTATAAAATGACTCCAATGAAATAAATTGAACATATATAGGTATTATGTATCTATTTTTACCTAAAATAAATTTAAATAAAATAAAAAATTATTTAAATAAAAAATTGGTTTTAAACAATAACGTAGTATTTTTCACTATTCATCAAAAATTGAAAGTTTCAGAAAAATACAAAAAATTCAATCGAAGATAATTTTGATATTATGAATCCAAAAATGAAGTCCATTTTGAAAAATAAAATTTATAAAATTTTAAAAAGTGGTTATTACTATTCATAATGGCTAGTTTGATTGGTCGTAGTGTGTTAGAACTTGAAGTTGCATATAGTGCAAGCTATTGTATTCTTCAAAGAGAAGTGTATCGTGGAAGCTTTAGGTGTTAAATCCCAAGAATTGGGATGAACTTGATTACTTAAACTCATATTCCACTCTACTATGGAGGTGACTCGAGTACATACTCAATAGCACAAGGCTCAACAATCCTACCGAACTCAACTAGTTTGTACATCATTAAACACTCGACGAGCACTGCGTATGTGAACTCATGCTACCCTGAGGTTTAAAAATAAAGATGAAACATCATGAATAAAATCCATATGTTTTATACCCTATGAATTTAAGCATCATATTATTCATACAAGAGATTTAACCCATAGTCATATTGCCCCATACGACCATTAACCTGGATGATTCCATACCAAGTCATCCATCATTGAGGAAAAGAAAGGGTTCAAGTGACCTATAAAGTAAAATAGAATTCTCTAGGCATGCCAAAACTTCTGAAAATGGGCATTAACTGATGCTAAAGACCATAATAATGTCAAATAAAGACATGAACACCCATCCAAACAAGGGTGTCATTTAAAAGAAAAGGGGGTCCTACTAGGGACAATGACACTCGAACGGTACCAAACATCAAAAAACTCATAGGACTAGCAAGTCATTTAAACTATAAGGGTGCTACCTACCTCTAGCTATCCCCTTAAGAAGGCATAAAGCATCAACCCATGATGAGTTCATTCCAAAAAAAATTCACTAGGCTCAAAAAAAATTCATCAAATCCATTTTTAAAGAAAAGAACGCCTATATAAAATTCTCATGCTTCTGTTCCAAGTCAGCTCAAAGATAAAAGATCAATATACCCATAAATAAGGGTTTAAATGAAGGACACCACCTAGGGTTCCATTTCTAATACATTTACATTTATTTACATTTAATCTTTTATCATTAAAAGATTTAATCAAAACATAAAGTGCTATTTTAAAACAAAAACATAAGGTACTTGGTTAAGCTAACACCCCAAGAGAAAAATAGGAAAGTCTCATAAAACTTCTTTTTAAAACACTTTAAACTTCATGAAATTTATTGATAATTATGAAATTTATCAAAATAAATTCCTTTTTAAAAGAAAAGGAGACCTACAAGTGTCCCATTTTAACCAACCTGGGCTCATCAAAATGAAACCTAAAAGCAGTTGTTAAATTATTAAAATTTCGAAAACTCAAATGGTTTATCTTATAAAAACATTCCCCAACTAGCCTACTTGGGTCCAGTTTCTTTTTAAAATCTTACCAGTTCACTTAAAATTAAAATTTAAACAACCCTTATATTTATACCATTTCAAGATAAATCATGCCTTTACATTTTAAATGGGTTACCATTTCCTGAAGCGCATAGACACTTCATGGATTGAAAATTGGTTCCCATTAATCAAAACCAATCAAATTTCAAATTATAAAATGCTCAGAAACTAGGGTCCAATCATAATGAAATCCATGAGGTGGTACCTATCGTTATTTTCATTTATATAACCCATTAAAACCATCATTTACATTTATAATATAATATATATGGTGATACCTCTTATACATTTCATTATCCTTACTCAATTTAAATAAAAAAAATTCCATAACGGGCATGGTGTAACCACCCCTTGGGTCATTTCATTTAAAACCATTTCATTCATTTTAAGAAGGATGATATTATTTAGCTTAATCCACCCCATTCAAACCATTTACTGTAACTAATTCATTCACTTTTCCTAAAAATGGAAAAGTCATTAATAAGGATCAAAGGGGGTCAAAACAAAAGTTTCATGGTAATAAGGAATATTCCTACATGGAAATTTCATTTAAAATAAATGTGAATGACAATTCAATTTACATTATTAAAAGGGGGGAAAACGGGGGGAAAGATAACTTGTCACAAAACAAGCACTAATAAGAGGCATGTGGAAAAATCAAACAAAAATAGTCATGATATAAATACTTATCACTAATTTTTTGGTTTGAATACATTGAACCTATGTTGGATGGTTTTTATTATAAAAACATGATATTTCTCTTCAAACAATTAATTTTTCATATTTAACATTTCATTAAATTTATCAAGGGAAGCATTTAATCTAAAAACCATAATGAATTAATTAAAATCTAATAATGGTGCAATAATTAATTAATTAATGCATTCATAAAATTAAAGGGAAAGGAAAAGGATCCTACCTTAAGGGATGACAACCAAGCCGAAATCATCAGATCTTGACACTTTAAATAGTGACCACTCGAAGTTGTTGCCTCCCACCTCTGAACATATGCACCTTCACATGTACATAAGGATACCTAGCCCTTATGTACATATTATCATGGCCTTTAATATGTGAAAGGGGATCCTTACATACATGATTATACATTAATACACCCGTTAACACTTACATGCATTTGTGCATTTTTTATATAATATGTAATCACACTTAGCCCCATATACATATATTCACTTCTATGTATGAATATACATATAATAGGGGAATTTACATATTTATATAATTACCTATGCATACGTGGTAAGTCACCTTTGACAAAGGCAACTCGAGCCTGCCTCAAGGATGACCCAACACACTACAAATAATACCAAGAACTCAAAAAAATGTAGTAAGTACCAACACACCCAAGGAAAATTACCAGCACACCAAAATTTAAAAAATACCAATCATAAGTTGAGATATAATGAATAAAAAAGGAAAACTTACCCCAAATCGATGTTGGTGGACTGAAAAAATCTAAACTGCTTTTTCTTTGATGACGGTTATTGGAATATGACCAAAGGATTCATGAGAAGCCTTTCACACAACCTAACAATGGAAGAAAACTGAAAACTAGTTTATCCCAAATCCTAGGTTTGGTCGAACCCCACCAGGAAACTAAATAGAGGAAAACTCACCAAAGTGAGGGAGCAGATGAGAGAAAAAGACCTTACCTAGAGGAATCAGAGGGATATCATGAAGAAACCGAGTGAAATCATGATCAAAAGAGGAGCTTAGGTGGGGGGTTGCATCGCACAGCCAAGGGGAGAGGGGGATGGGTGCGTCGTGTGCTGGAGGTAAGGGGATAGGGAGACCCTCTTGTTTTCTTAAAAAATAACCCCAATAGTAATAATAATAATAATAATAATAATAAAATTATTATTATTATCATTATTGTAAAAAAATATTTCTTTATTTTATTTTATTTTAATTTTAATTAAATTATTTCAATTTTTAAAATAGGGACTCAGTGCTTACAAAACTCCTCAAGACACCCAGGGAACTCCTTGGGCCTTCATGAAAGTCTAAAAACATTAATTTGAAGCATTCCAACTCTCAGAGTTCTATTCCAAGGCTCGGTTTTAAAAACTGACTATCCAATAAACAAAAAAAATCCCTGGATTTTCATCTGGTTCAAAACATGGATCGTTACGACCTTCCCACCTTAGAAATTTTTGTCCCTGAGAATCCTTCAAGAGAAACGTAAAAATCACTCAACCTACAAGGGTCTTGAATCTTTGTTCAACCAGTTACATTTAATTTCTGAATGCTCGACGCAACTTGAAGCATTTCATAGGCAAACAGCACTTAATCCATTAACACCTGAGCCAACGTTCAATTTCCTACTGAAACACCAAGACGACACTAACCCAATCCCATTTAACTAGAGACATGATTGCATTTTTTATCTTTAAACATTAGGTCGATGGTTCTCCCTACCATAGGCTTTAGAATTTAACAGCCAATTTTGAACCACGACATCTCTACAATTGGAATTGCCTTTTCAAAACACGCTCCTAAGTGTTTTAACGACGCTCCTAGCATGATTTAGAACTTACTAAATTGTTGATTCCCCATTGAACTCATCTAACCAATTCAATCCATATTTTCATGAAAATCCCTAGACGACACATACCACACTCTTCTCCACCTAATGGCATGCTAGAAACAATTCCCCCACCAACTATAAACATTTAACAAGATGGACACAGGTCAAATCACTCTGATTGACTTACCTCAAGAACGCACAGCTTAGACAGTTGTTGTATTTGAATATAAAAGAAATTTATTCCTCCAAATAATCATGTGGTTACAACCAGCACATCCACAAAATCCCATACCTGGATTCCAGTGACATTCTTTGATCGGTCCATTGCCTGGCCATTTAAATGGTCGTACCCCAGCACGATCAAGTGTATTACACAAATCCAAACCACTGAAATTATTACCCCTTTATAAGAAACACCTATGATCCTAACTACAAGTGTGGGATAACCTCATATTCAAAACAACTAGAGTCAAAATAGTTATCACAAGGTATTCCACACTCCTCAATTACAAGTGAGATGTTGACTTAAGGCCACAGGTCCACATCAGATCATTGAATAAGCCCAGAACGGTATCCACTTAGTGATCGATTCATAAGAAACGGTTGGTGCCCAAGAGTATGTCCAATGTGTTCCTACATGGGAACCCAAGTTTCACTTAGTACTAACCAATCCTCAACAAGAACCGCATGTCCTGCATGCAACACCAATAGAAAACCACCCAATGAGCTCAATAGATTTTTAAAGATTTAGCACATCATAAGATAGATTCTCTCTTAGGGAATTAAGGATGGTGTCAAGATAGAAAAAATTCTCATCGATTAGTAGAATACACTAAGAGGATTGAAATGGTTTCTAGTCAATCATACCCAATTACTGAAAAGAAGAAAAATCAAACCATAACCGGTTGACTTTCCTTAAAAGAAACTCAACTTCACCTACTGAAGCACTGCCTTTAATCAAACCACGATTCCTTTACCGACTGAGGCATCTTGTTATCATTCAATATTGACCACCAAATTCCATATGATACCAATATTGTTTCTCAAGGGTCGCTACACATCCAACCACATCAGATTCATGTTGTCAAGAAAGCACCTACCCAATGAAACTTTCAAGCCTCAAAGGAATTCTATCAAACTAACCATTTCTGAATGGTCCTATTTGGTTGAGTTCCTTCTACTTGGAAGAACACATTTACTAGATTCAACACGACACTCCCCAACTTAGGAGTGTCTTATCCATCAAAAGAAAAGATAAGCTAGTATCTAACAAGGTAGATAGATCTATGTTCATCTTAAAAGTATATGTGATGCTCCTCTGAGCCATGATCACAATGTCAAAGCAATTGGCATGAAAACCCAAAACCAAAATGACTAGAATTTTAAAACAACCAAGACTACAAGAAGTCTTCCCAATCATTGTGAAAAAAATTTATTACTTTAACTCACAGGCCACTTGACTATAGAGATTACTCGAGTATGTACTCAACAGCACAAGGCTCAACAAGCCTACCAAACTCAACCAGTTTGTTACATCATTAAATACTCTATGGTCACTACATACATGAACACATGCTACCTCGAGGTTTCAAAATAAAGACGACACATCCTGAATACTATCCATAGGTTTTATGCTCTATGCATTCAAGCATCATATGGTTTGTACAAGATATTTAACCCAAAGTTGTATTTCCCTATATGACCATTAACTTGGACTACACCATACCAAGTCATGCATCACTGAGGAAAAGAAAGGGGTCAAGTGACCTATGAAGTGGTCGACCATGCCCTAGGAATACCTAACCTGCTGAAAATGATCATTTCCCAATCTTCAAGCCTATAACAAGTTCAAAGAAATACATGGCCACCCGTCTGAACAAGGGTGTCATTTAAAAGCAAAGGGGGTCCTACCAAGGACAACATAACCCGAATAGCACCAAATGTTAGAAAACTCATAGGATTAGCAAAGAATTTAAACTTTAAGGGTGATACCTACCTCAGGATAGCCCCTTATAAAGGCATAAATAATTGACCCATAATGAGGTCACACCAAACAAAAGTTACTAGGCTCAAAATATGATCACCAAATCCATTGCTAAAAAAATAATGCCTACAGAAAATTCTCACGCTTTCTTTCCAAGGAAACTCAAAGAGAAAATCTCAAGCTACCCTTACATGAGGTTTTAAACAAAGTACACCACCTAGGGTTATATTTCCAATACCTTTAAATTTATTTAAATTTAATATTAAATCATTAAAATATTTAATCAAAACATCAAGTACCATTTTCAAACAAAAAACACAAGGTACTTTATTAAGCTAATGCCCCAAGGGAAAAATAGGCAAGTCTCATAAAACTTCCTTTTAAAAAAATTAAAACTTCTTGAAATTCATTCATAATTAGGAAATTTATCAAAATAGAATAATTTATAATAGAAAATTTAATATATAATGGTTTCATCTTAACCAACCTATACTCATCAAAATGAAACCCAAAAGCAGTTGTTAAATTATTAAAGTTTCAAACACCCAAACGGATCAACTCATAAAAACATTACTCAACTGACCTAATTGAGTCCAGTTTTATTTTAAAAGCTAACTAGATCACTTCATATTAAAATTTAAATAGACCTTACATTTATACCATCTCAAGATAAATCATGCCTTTACATTTTACATGGGTTTCCATTTCCCAAAGTTCCCATACAGTTCATGGAATGAAAATTGGTTCCCATTAATCAAAACCAATATCATTTAAAATTATAACATGATCAATAATAGTAGTCCAATAATATGGGTGTCCATATACCAATCTATAAAGCACCCATACACTTTATAGTTTGGCATTTGGCTCCCATTTACATCAAAATCATTCCATTTTGAAATTTAAACTTTAACAGCCTTTACATTTTAACAACAGCTCTAAACATGTATAAAACTCAAAAGATGGTTTGAATATATGGGTTACCTTTTCCCAGTTATAAGGTGTCCATAAACCTTACAACTAAAAACTATCTCCCGTCATAATCACATCCATTTAAAATCAACCCATGCAACCAATTACACATCAACATAGCAAGGATAGCATGTTATCATAAGAAATAACACAAAAATCATGTTGATAAACACAAAGTCATGGAATATAATCATGGAATCATGATAACAAGCTAAAAAACACTAAATCATGTCATATATATAGGCATTCTAAAGAAAGTGAAAGCATGTCATAGCACCCAATGCACACAGTCAAATCAGCTGGCAACCTAAAATGAAACTATATGGCATGGAACATGCATGACATATTAATCCCTACATGACTAGTATGATGCGTGAAATTCTTCTTCCTTTCCATATCAATCCAAGGGTAAAATTCTATAAATTTCATAAAAACAATAATCATTTAAAAATACACCATCCATTCAAGGTGAAATCAAAATCAACTGTAATAGAAAACAACATGAATAATAGTCCCAACCCTGGACACTCAGTTATTTCCCTGTACGTTGGGTGATCAGTCCCAAGCATAGCTATTTACCAAGAACCAACACATTCCTAGTCTCCTATCTACCATCCCAAAATAGTAAGACAAAGGATTAATAAGGCTCTAATACCACTTTGTAACATCCCGACCCAGCTTACCATTGAACCGGTAGTTGGACCAGTGGTTCACATGGCCTCAAATGTGTCTCCCCATACTTTAGAGGATACTGACTAGAAGAGAGGGTCTTGATAGGTGATAGTGGGGATATTATACCCTCTTATCAGAGATGCACGGTGGTATTATAATTTAATAAACAATAGATTGTAGCGGAAGTAGTAAATCAAGAAATAAAAAGTAATGAAAGATAAATATTATAATAACTATAATAAAAGTATCCAACACCAACTTATACAAATCATGAATGATGGATGATGATACATAAGTTAAAATAGTAAATATACAACATACTTTATATTTCATAACAATACAGGACTCAAGTAAAGAAAAGAACTAAAAATCACAAAGGTGGCCTCTATGAGCATCCTGAGCTCCAACTCAATCCTTTGCTCTTAACCCCCAGGTACAAGAACACAGTAAAAAGAAATCAACCAAGGTCCATAGTCCTATGAAAAAGAAATTATGCTTGGGTACCCTAGTGAAATGGAAACCCGAGAAGAGTGTGAGAAATAAATCTCAATAGTCTGGCACTCATGGTGTATATCCCAATCTAGATAGTGCAATGTAAACACTAAGCAGTGTGAAGGTGTAGAGAAATAATAACAAAACTGAAAAAATAAATAACTACCCATCCAGGTTCTTAAGGGACACCTAAAGACTATACCAGCTTCGGCTCGTAGCCGGAATAAGAGTCTGATCATGTAATTAAAAATATAGTATATATAGATACATACATATATACATATATATATATATATGCTAGAGTGGACCAAGACGTAACATGAAATCATCCAGCACCATTCTATGAGCTGATAATCTCTACTCAAGGGGTAGTAAGTCATATGTCCCGATAGAGTGGGGTTTGTCATGCCCGACGCTCAGGATGGTGAGTGTGCACACCATGGAAACACTCTAAAATAGAACATAACTGATCAGGTAGAGCGTAATCATCCCAATAATAAGCTGAGGATATTGTCATCATCCCCACCACTCGGGAGACCGTAAATTTCCATGAGTATTGGGTTCCATACCCTAATTAAGATAAATCACCAATAAGATTCCATACAGCACCCCTCAAGTCTTTTAACTGATCTGGTATAGCATAATCATCCTGATCATAGGCCGAGGAGATCATAATCATCCCCACTACTCGGGATAATGTAATTATCCATGAGTCTTGGGTGTCATACCCGTATAAAGAGAACGTAATAATTTTTATCATAATGCATAAGCCATATCCTCTTATGCATGTCATTTTTTAAACCCATGTAAGGGTGTTATCACATTCATAATGAAATCCATAAGGTAGTACCTCTCGTGATTCTCTTTTATATAACCCATTAAACCCATCATTTACATTTATAATATAATACATAAGGCAAGATATCTTATTAATTTCACTAGCCTTTGTCAATTTCAATAAAAAAAATTCATAATGGACATGGTTTAACCACCCCTTGGGTCATTTCATTTAAAACCATTTGATTCAATTTAAGAAGGATTCTATTATCTAGCTTAAGCAACCTTATTCAAACCATTTACTATAACCAATTCATTAACTTTGTCTAAACATGTAAAAGTTATTAATAAGGCTCAAAGGGGGTCAAAAGAAAATTTTTGTGGTAATAAGGCATATGCCTACTTGGCAGTTTCATTTAAACTAAACGTGAATGACAATTCAATTTACATTATTCAAAGGGGGGGAAATGTAACTTTCCATAGAAAAAGCACCAACAAGAGTCATATGTAAAACTCAAAGAAAAACTAATCATGATAGAAAGAATTATCACTAATTTTTTTGAATATAACACACCTTTGTTGAAGGGGTTTTATTATAAAATCATGATATTACTCTTCAAACAATTCATTTATTATATTTAACATTTCATTCAATTTATCAAGGGAAGAATTTAATCTAAAAAATCATATTGCATTAATTAAAATATAGGAATGGTATGATAAGTAATTAATAAATGAATTCATACAATTAAAGGGAAAGTAAAAGGATCATACCTCAAGGGATGAGAACCTAGTCAAATACTTCGGCTCTTGACACTTTAAACAATATACACTTGAAGTTGTTACCTCCCGCCTCTGAGCATATGCACCTTCTCATATACATAAGGACACCAAGACCTTATGCACATATTCATATGTCCCTAAATATGTGAAAGGGGATCCTTATATACATGATCATACATGAATACACCCATTAACACTTGCAAACACATATGAATTTTTTATATAATACATAGGCACACCTATCCCTATATACATATATTCACTACCATGGGTGAATATGTAACGCCCTGACCCTAGTTACCCAGAGTTGGTGCATTATTTTAATACATTGGCATGATTACAAGGAATCAAGTCCCGAAGGACCGATCGGTTTATCAGTCTTGGAAAATAGATTACATACATGAATGTTACATTACACTTCTTAACATACAAAACAACATAAATAATCCTTCACGAACACCATTATTCCCTTGGCTTAACCCTCCATATCATACACTTCTTGGAATCCTGGGAAAAATAAAACATAGAAAGGGGTGATCTCAGATGTTCAGTAAGGATAACAATACAGCAGAAACTTTGATAAATAAGTATAAACATTTAAGGCAATGTATAACTAAAACAAAAGACTTTTAAACTTGAACTTCAGCATAATATAGAAAAAATAAAATGAAGTAATGACATTTAATTATTCACATGTATATTTTACTGGTCGAATAATCACATGCAATATTACTAACAACTTTCATAATGATGGAATGCATAATGTCAGACTATCATAACCACATAGTCAAGGCCTTGTTCCAAGACTACAAATAAGATTTTGTCAAGTCCTTGTTCCAAGACACTAGTTTGTCTCATGAGACCTACTGATGCATCGAGCAGCTATAGCAGGCTCCACCCATCACTTACTAAGTCCAATTCATTCCTCATATGAACAGGTTTAAACATACATAAACATTCGTATTAAAACTAGCATAATAAATGTCAATACTTTCTCCATAAACCATGAATGGTATAAAAATAACACATCCACGGTCAAACATATCACAAAAACTTAAATATAATATGGAAGTTTTGTATCATAATAAATCAACTTTAAATAAGCTTAAAATCCATCAAAGGATGTTGACATAGATGAAATCAAAACTATTTGAGAGAAATATCTCTTTTTTGAAATCATTGAAAAGTCACACATTTATAAAGGAAGTAATTTAAAAGATATTTTTGAATCAAAGTGTCCCATACCACTTTGAAACTTTTGAAAATAAATATCATTTCAAAACATTCATGTCCATATAGATAAATCCTTGAAATCATTTTAAAAACATGGACATTAATTAAAAATATTTAGAAAGATAAATCTTTAAAACATTTAAAATTCTGATCTTGATAAAGAGTACCTTTCACAAATTCTTAAAATATTCATTTTGAAATCATTTAAAAGTCACATAATTATAAAATAGAACATTTACTTTGAAAATATTCTTATAATCTTGTAAGGGAAGCTTTGACAATTTTATAACGGCGGAAAATAGCCACACCCGTCGTATAAGTTAAAAAAGACATTCTTACCTTCATTTTGTCGAAAAGTTTAAAAAGGGCCTTGTTTGGAAAACGACGGAAAGATTCCTTTATAAACATCTTATAAAAAGTCAATAAGGGTATAAATGAATTTAACCCATAGTCTATAAAATAGTAATAATTATTTGAAATACATTTTAAGAAACATGGATGTGGATGATAAAGAGGTCCTAGTAGATAATTACGTATAAACAACCTCGTATAATGAATAGATTGTGAAATAAACCCTTACCGATTTGGTAACTTACGAAACATACACCCCATGAAAGAGGTATCATACAATAAATATGTAAACAGACATAAATTAAAGTGTATTACACAAATAATAAAATTATGGGTAGTACATATACCACACAAAAGGTAATAGTGGCAATATGGCATGAATCTCACGGGAATAAAGAGTGAGATGAAAACCCCTTACCTTGCACTTTCCTTTAGTTGAGGGTACGTTTAACCTCCTATATGAAGACCGTAGTATGTTATTAAATTATACCATAAACATATTAATATTTATGATATCATACATTATTCATTTATGACTTTTTACTACCCATTTAATAATAATTCCCATGTTAAATTAACATTTCGGGTAATAATCATTTTCTTTATCGTACGTGTTTTAACTTGTTACTCTTGATTGTATCACATAGATAATGATTTAAATACTTCCAGAATATAAAACATGATTTATATATCATATATATTTAGAATATAATTATGTATAATATATATATATGTGAAATGGAAAACACCGTTTATGGAGATGGTAGTTTGTACGTACGCATAAACGTTGTTTCTATTTTCATAACGTATTGAACGGAACTAAGTGAATAAAATATATGTAAGTACATATATATATATATATATATATCTCAAGTAGCATTATTATTTCATATATTACAAATATATTAGTAATATATATTTTTATAATCGTCGATGAATGGTGAATGTGGAAATGAATCTCATCACGTCGTGGAGACGGTAATCCGTACGTACGCACAAGCGACAGTATTATTTCCTTAAAGGTGTGGAATTGGATGGTATATTAATTTTACAGAGACATTATAATGTTATTTTTATTATTTAATTACATATTACTCATCATTATATCCATCCAAATAACATAGTGTTGAATAACAAATTACACCACAGCGTGGAGACTATAAGCAGTACGTACGCACGCATGGTGACATTATCATTCATAAGATGGATAGAATAATGAATATAGTTTTGAAATGTTTATAATAACATCACAGTATATATAATATACTGGAGTTATTATTTTATAATGGAAATAAAAAATAAATAAGAAGTGGAAGAAGAAAGGAACTTGAAAGAGGGTGGTGAAAACATTACCACTTCTTCGGGTTCTTCCTTTTGATTTGATCAAAAGGGCTCCTTAGGTTGGCTTTGTAATCAAACTAAGGTCTCTAGGTTGAATTTAGTGAAATTGAGAGAATATTTGGGCAGGGTTTGGCCAAACCAAAATCCTTTGAATGTATGAAGAATTGGTTATAAGTGGTGTCTTTTTATAAGGGGGAGGAGGGGATCTTTAGGAAAAACTTAAAGTATTATTTTATAATAAATTCATATTCGGTTTTTAATGGATCTAAAGTGAATTATTAAAATTCTAAGGTGGTTATATGTCGAAAAAAACTCAAACAATAGGTTTTAGATAGGTTTTGTTCACTTTATTAACCTTATCTTTTAGTTTTAACTCTTAGTTAAATAGTTTGACATTTACCATGTCTCTTTTTATTTTTATATTATATAGTTAATAAAATTAATATATACTTCCAAGAGACCCGAAAGTGGTCCATTAATGATACACCTATCATTATATAAGTCCTTTTTCCGAACCTTAGATTTTAATAATAGAATATCAATTAATAATATAATATTTGTTTTAAAAACTCCTTTGTGTCAATTTTGACACTATTTAATAATTGATTTTTGTTAAAGTCTTAAAAACTTTATTAATTTTAACCAAATTAATTTAAGAAATACTAACATGTCATATTAACCAATAAAATTTTTTTATTTCATCAAAACTTTAAAATTATATTTATTTTAACATTTATAATACCAATTATTTTATTCTTGCATTAATAAGGAAAATACTGCATCATTATTGTGTCATAAATAAATTTAATTATTAAATGTCTAAAAATTATAAATAAAATACCATTATGTAGGAAATATTTTTAGCTTTCTAATTAATATTTATAGTTGAAAATATAACATATATAACCCTATGTAAAAATTATTTTTCTAAAAGATATATGCTTATGTCATTTTTTCATTTACTTTAACTTAATTAATATAAAGTGTCATTATCACTTACAAGTGGATCCATGGGGTCCCAAAATCGACCCAAAGATGCCCATGGTCGGAAATGTATCAACCAATAGGGTCAGGACACGTTTTAGGGTAATTTAGTATTATTATAATATTATTTTGTTTACCCTTATTTATCGGATTTACCCTTTAACCATGGTAAATAAAATATTTACCGAAGTAATTATTCAAAATATCTAAAAATAAAAGTTACCTATTTACACAATTTGGACCTCCTGATTCTAAATATGGAATCCATTTTTCTAAATTCAAAACAAATAAGCGGAAAAAATTAATTTAAAATTAATTCTCGTTGTCAAAATAAAAAAGCGTGTTTTTAAGAGATAATAACTATCAAAAGATTGGCACTTGCTTATGTCCAGTTTAAATGTGAAATTATGTCCAATGACCAAAATTGGATTAAATGGTAAAAATATAATCTAATTATACTCTAAAATCACTCGAATTAATAATTTATCACTATTAAATATTTCGATTAAAAAAGTTTTTTTTAATTAAAATTTAGTAATTTTCACAATTCATCAAAATATGAAAGTTATCCGAAAAGTACCAAAAATTCACCCTAAGATAATTTTGATATTTTGAATCCAAAAATTAAGTCCATTTTGAATGATAAAATTTATAAAATTTCAAAAAGTGGGTATTACTATTCATAATGGCTAGTTTGATTGGTTGTGGTGTGTGTTAGAACTCAAAGTTGTGTACAACACACGCTACTACATTATTCAAAGAGAATCGTACCGTGGAAGCTTGGGGTGTTACATTCTCACCTCCTTCAATAAATTTCATCCTCTCAATTTGAAATTAGTTTTCAAAAATAAAAGGTTGAAAATAGAAAATACCTTTGGGAATACCCACATCGGAAATTAGGTTAATAAAATTTAGTCTCAATAAGAGGAAAAGTGAAATGAAAGGGTTACCACAAAATTATGATCTATATTAGGAGAACATTGGTGTAAATTAGAGACATATAATTGGAGGAAAATATAAATATTTATAGGTAGTGATTGAGGTCATCAATCACAAACAAGTGTAAAATTGAGGGCCTTAAATTCATCAATCTATGATGATTTAAAATACCATTGGTTCAACAAAACATATGTTATTAGGATAACACATTTTTGGTTTTAAGATCTCTTCACTAAAGTATAAGAATTAATTTCTTCATAGAATAAGAGAAGAAGAAAAATGTATACTTGACAAGTAGAGTCCCATCCTTTAACTAATTTCTACCACAAACTCATTTTTTACTCTAAAAGATAATAGAACTTAAAAATAATATTCTATTTATCCTATTCGTATAGGGTTCAAAAAAATGAATTTATAATTCAACTACCATAATTTTTTAAAAAAGACTACATTATTCAATCTAGGACATCACGTGGTCCAGTGGTAGGTGATACGCCCTTATCGCCCTTCGGTTGCGGGTTCAAGTCTCGCGGTCTTTCCGGATGCGACAGGTTGCTGCCCGACCTCCGGGTTGTCCTTTTATGGCAATCCAAAAATAATCTCAAACTATAATTATCCAAAATACTTTTTTCCAAACTCACAGTCCAAAATTTATAAGGAAGGTAAACATAATGAAGATCCTTGTTTCCGCTTAATAATATGTTAACACCTTCATCATGTATTCTTTTAAAACACTGCAACATCCTGAATTACCATAAAACCTTATTGATTACATTCATGATTCCTTATTCCTTATAGAATACCGGATATACTCCTTCTATCAAAAAAATGTTGTAAACTCCAACAATGATGGAATATACAAATCATTAATCAGTTTCAAGGTAGTCATGAATATCCAATATAATTTATCCAAATCAATCATGTATTATTCCAAAATCACTACCTCGGTATCAGAACCATATTATGGTTTATCTTTCTCTCAACCATATATTTTCCAAAAATTTAACCTACTATTGAGTCACTTTTCTTGGTTTCACACAATCTCAAGTCCTTAATGAAATAGTACTGCAGTACAATCCTTATATACTCCATAATTATTATAACCAGTACATTGTTGATACAACACTCAAATAACATAATTCTCTAATAACAACATAAGAACTCTAATCATTCCTCCTCATATTTGGTAGTATCATAACTTGATTATTATCCAATAGCATCATTTGGGGCATACTCTGATGATTTGTACATTGGTTCACGTAGTGTCCCAAATCCTTGCAGATGAAGTATTGTACATTTGAAACATTTTTCTTACCCTTGCAGTCATGTACATGGTGTCCTTTTTCTGTACACTTATAACAAACTCTCATTCCTTTCAGGCAAGTTCCAGGGTGTTTCTTCCCACAGTTATCACATATGGGAAAATTCTTCTTTTCCCTCTTCCCTTTATTTATCTTTCTCTCTTCCATCCTTTTCTTCTCTTGCTTCCCTTCAAATCCATAGAACTCGGAGAATTCTTTACTTATCTTATTAACACATGATACGATTTCTTCATATGTTGATAATACATGGGAGACTATTTCCCTTCTAAATGTTGGCTTAATACCGTGAAAGATATGATCCTTCTTACTCTTTGGATCATACGTATTGATGGAGTTCACATTCCTTCTATTGGGCGCCATTTCTATACAATAGCATAAACTAGGTCAGTTTATGAATTACAATGAATAATTCCAAACTTGTAAAATACTTAACGTAAATTGAACGGTTTATGGATATAATCCATAATCATAAAGATGTTTTCATTGAGGAAGTATATACTCATAAACCTTTCATAATTATTTGTACAGAAAAGGAGAATTATCCTAAGCATATCCCCTAGGAGTGTCGTAACCAAGAGTACAGCAAGGCCTGTTGTCGTGCACCAGTTCCCGTTCGAGTCTAGCTCAAGCGGTGTTTTCGGGTTTTACCCCTAGGTACATCTATGCCAGAGCCACCTCTACCTGCTCGTATCCAGACAGGGATGTATTGCTCGGAAAACTCAAAAAAATCTCTACAATACCAAAATTCTTGGAAGTTATTCTATACTAATCCTCAAAGTCTATCTTATGGCTATTTTCTCTAATTAGAGTTTATCTAAATCTAGTTTCCAAGGTTATTTCTAAACTTCCTTTGATACCAACTGTAACACCCCGACCCCAGTTACCAAGAGTCGATGCATTATTTTAATACATTGGCATGATTACAAGGAATCAAGTCCCGAAGGACCGATTGGTTTAGCAGTCTTGGAAAATAGATTACATACATGAATGTAACATTACACTTCTTAACATACAAAACAACATAAATAATCCTTCACGAACGCCATTATTCCCTTGTCTTAATCCTGCATATCAATCACAATACACTTCTTGGAATCCTGGGAAAAATAAAACATAGAAAGGGGTGAGCTCAGATGCTCAGTAAGGATAACAATACAGTAGAAACTTTCATAAATAAGTATAATCATTTAAGGCAATGTATAACTAAAACAAAATCCTTTTAAACTTGAAATTCATCATAATATGGAAAAAATAAAATGAAGTAATGCCATTTACTTATTCACATGGATATTCTACTAGTCGAATAATCACATGAAATATCACTAACCACTTTCATAATGATTGAATGCATAATGACATACTATCATAACCACATAGTCAAGGCCTTGTGCCAAGACTACAAATAAGATTTTGTCAAGGCCTTGTGCCAAGACACTAGTTTGTCTCATGAGACCTACCGATGCATCGAGCAGCTATAGCGGGCTCCACCCATCACTTACTAAGTCCAATGCATTCCTCATATGAATAGGTTTAAACATAACATAAACATTTGTATTAAAACTAGCATACGAAATGTCAATACTTTCTCCATAAACCATGAATGGTATAAAAATAACACATCCACAGTCAAACATATCAAAAAACCTTCAATACAATACGGAATTTTTGTATCATAATAAATCAACTTCAAATAAGCTTAAAATCCATCAAAAGATGTTGACATAGATGAAATCAAAACTATTTGAGAGAAATATCTCTTTTTTGAAATCATTGAAAAGTCACACATTTATAAAGGAAGTAATTTAAAAGAGATTTTTGAATCAAAGTGTCTCATACCACTTTGAAACTTTTGAAAAGAAATATCATTTCAACAAATTCATGTCTATATAGATAAATCTTTGAAATCATTTTGAAAACATGTACATTAATTAAAAATATTTAGAAAGATAAATCTTTAAAACATTTAAAATTCTGATCTTGATAAAGAGTACCTTTCACAAATTCTTAAAATATTCATTTTGAAATCATTTAAAAGTCACAATATTATAAAATAAAAACATTTACTTTGAAAATATTCTTATAAGCTTGTAAGGGAATCTTTGACGATTTTATAATGGCAAAAAATAGTCTCACCCACCATATAAGTTAAAAAAGACATTCTTACCTTCATTCTGTCGAAAAGGTTAAAAAGGGTCTTGTTTGGAAAACGACGGAAAGATTCCTTTATAAACATCTTATAAAAAGTAAACAAGGGTATAAATTAATTTAACCCATATTCTATAAAATAGTAAAAATGATTTGAAATACATTTTTAAGAAACATGGATGTGGATGATAAAGAGGTCCCAGTAGATAATTACGTATAAACAACCTCGGATAATGAAGAGATTGTGAAATAAACCCTTACCGATTTGGTAACTTACGAAACATACACCCCATGAAAGAGGTATCATACAATGAATATGTAAATACACATAAATTAAAGTTTATTACGCAAAGAATACAATTATGGGCAGTACATACACCACACAAAAGGTAATAGTGGCAATATGGCATGAATCTCACGGGAATAAGGAGTGAGATGAAAACCCCCTACCTTGCACTTTCCTTTAGTCGAGGGTACGTTTAACCTCATGTATGAAAATCGTAGTATGTTATTAAATTATAACAGAACCATATTAATATTTATGATATCATACATTATTTATTTATGACTTTTTACTACCCATTTAATAATAATTTCCATGTTAAATTAACATTTCGGGTAATAATCGCTTTCTTTATCGTACGTGTTTTAACTTGTTACTCTTGATTGTATCACATAGATCATGATTTAAATACTTCAAAAATATAAAACATGATTTATATATCATATATATTTATAATATAATTATGTATAATAGATATATATGTGAAATGGAAAACACTGTTTATAGAGACGGTAGTCCGTACGTACGCATAAACGCTGTTTCCGTTTTCATAAAGTATTGAACGGAACTAAGTGAATAAAATATATGTAAATACACATACACACACACATATATATCTCTCTCTCTCCAGTAGCATTATTATGTCATATATTACAAATATATTAGTAATATATATTTTTATAATCGTTGATGAATGGTGAATGTGGAAATGAATCTCATCGCGTCGTAGAGACGGTAATCTGTACGTACGCACGAGTGACAATATCATTTCCTTAAAGGTGTGGAATTGGATGGTATATTAATTTTATAGAGACATTATAATGTTATTTTAATTATTTAATTACATATTACTCATCATTATATCCATCCAAATAACATAGTGTTGAATAACAAATTACACCACGGCGTGGAGACGGTAAGCCGTACGTACGCACGCATGGTGACATTATCAGTCATAAGATGGATAGAATAATGAATATAGTTGTGAAATATGTATAATAAAATCATAGTATATAGAATATACTGGATTTATTATTTTATAATGGAAATAACAAAGAAAGAATAAGTGGAATAAGAAAGGAACTTGAAAGAGGGTGGTGAAAACATTACCTCTTCTTCAGGTTCTTCCTTTTGATTTGATCAAAAGGGATTCTTAGGTTGGCTTTCTGGTCAAACTAAGGACTCTAGGTTTAAGTGAGGGAAGTTGAGAGAATATTTGGGCAGGTTTTGGCCGAACCAAAAGGATTTGAAGGTATAAAGAATTGGTTAGAAGTGGTGTCCTTTTATAAGGGGGGAGAGGGTCTCTTTAGGAAAAACTTAAATTATTATTTTATAATAAATTCATATTCGGTTTATAATGGCTCAAAAGTGGATTATTAAAAGTCTAAGGTGAGGATAGGTCAAAAAACTCAACTAATAGGTTTTAGACAGGTTTGGGTCACTTTATTAACCTTATCTTTTAGTTTTAACTCTTAGTTAAATAGTTTGACATTTACCATGTCTCTTTGTATTTTTATATTATATAGTTAATAAACTTACTATATACTTCCAAGTGACCCACAAGTGGTCCATTAATGATACACCTATCATTATATAAGTCTTTTGGCCGAACCTTATATTTTTAGGAATATAATATCAATTAATAATATAATATTTGTTTTAAAAACTTCTTTATGTCAATTTTGACACTATTTAATAATTGATTTTTGTTAAAGTCTTAACAACATTATTAATTTGAAAAAAATTCATTTAAGAAATCCTAACATATCATATTAACCAATAAAATTTTTGGATGTCATAAAAACTTTAAAATTATATTTATTTTAACATTTATAATACCAATTATTTGATTCTTGCATTAATAAGGAAAATACTGCATCATTATTGTGTCATAAATAAATTTAATTATTAAATGTATAAAAATTATAAATAAAATACCATTATGTAGGAAATATTTTTATATTTCTAATTAATATTTATAGTCGAAAATATAACATATATATCCCTATGTAAAAAAAAATTCTAAAAGATATATGTTTATTTTATTTTTGTATTTACTTTAACTTAATTAATATAGTGTCATTATCACTTACAAGTGGCTCCATGGGGTCCCAAAATCTACCCAAATATACCCATTGTTGGACATGTATCAACTAATAAGGTTAGGACACGTTTTAGGGTAATTTAGTATTATTATAATAATATTTTTTTACCCTTATTTACCATATTTATCCTTTAACCATGGTAAATAAAATATTTACCGAAGTAATTATTCAAAATGTATAAAAATAAAAGCTAAATATTTAAAAAATTTGGACCTCCTAATTCTAAATATGGAATACATTTTTCTAAATTCAAAACACAGAAGTGGCAGAAATTAATTTAAAATTAATTCTCATTGTTAAAACAAAAAGCGTGTTTTTATGAGATAATTATTATCAAAAGATTGGCACTTGCTTATGTCTAGTTTAAATGTAAAATTATGTATAATTAGAAACATTGGATTAAATGGTAAAAATATAATCTAATTATACTCTAAAATCACTCAAATTCATAAATTATCACTATTAATTATTTCAATTAAAAAAGTTGTTTTTAATTAAAATTTAGTAATTTTCACTATTCATCAAAATATGAAAGTTATCCAAAAAGTACCAAAAATTCACCCTAATCTAATTTCAATATTCCAAATCCAAAAATGAAGTCCATTTTGAAAGATAAAATGTATAAAATTTCAAAAAGTGAGTATTATTATTCATAACGGCTAGTTTGATTGGTTGTGGTGTGTGTTAGAACTCGAAGTTGCGTACAACACACGCTACTGCATTATTCAAAGAGAAGTGTACCGTGGAAGCTTGGGGTGTTACAGAATATATATATATATATAAAGGGGGAACTTACATATTTATATTCTTACCTATGCATAAGTGGTAAGTCACCTTTGACAGCTGAAACCCAATCCCGCTTCAAGGATGACCCAACACACTAAAAACAATACCAAGAACTCAAAAACACTATGGAAAGGATCAATGCACTCCAGGAAAATTACCATCACCTCAAAAATTATGAAATCCCCAATTTTAAATTGAGAGACAATGAAGAATGAAGGAAAACTTACCCCAAATAGACGACGGCGGACCAAAATGATCTGAACCTCTTCACCTTCGACGATAGTTGCTGGAATACGACCAAAGGAGTTTTGAGAAGTATTTTTCACAACCTAGAAATGAAAAAAAACCAAAAAAATCCCTATATTTTCATCTGGTTCAAAACACATATCATTAAATTTTTGTTTCTTTATGATAGTAATTTTCCCCAAAATGATCTCATATGAATGTTACAAAACTTACGTGGGTGTTTGTTCATGGTTTCAGCTAGGCAGTGATACCCGGTAAGTCTTTTAGCAAATATTTATTTCAACATTGAATGTGAGTTTCCTTGTAAAAAATTAATTAATTATAATTTAGTTACAATTAATTAATTTTGAATTCTTTGGCCTAATTTAGGAACTCATGAAAATCATTGGAGGCTGAATGGACTTGGGATGACTGTTGGTATTTTCTTAGTTTAAATTTTTTTCCCTATTTAAGGTAGGTGGTTCTATGTACATTATCATATAATATTATGTATCATTTATTGGAATTTTATATGAGTTTCACCACCATGGGTGAATGATCCTTAATTCATACTATGATATAAATGAAATATAATTATTTTTAATCGATTGATCTAATGAATTAAAATAAGATACTTGGTACCATGTTTAATTAGTTAAATAATTCCATATATTAACTAATTAAAAGAATATTCCTAATAAATTGTCAAGGTTCCAAGGGCCACGTTGGACATTATGTGTTGGCTTGTTGGCTGGTCACTAATGGTCAAGGATTGACTGGTTGTGTATCCCATGAGATCGATGTTTTATGATTGATCACATGGTGTGTGTGTGTGTGTGGCATGTGACATATATGTTGATGTTTTATCACATGAGGTGTGTGTGTGATCCTTGTAGACCTATGCTTGATGTTTTCTTGCATGTGGATTATGGTAGTTATGACTCTTTCTTGACATAAAGTGATGTTTTATCTATCATTTTTTCTTATTATGACATGATGTTTAATCTTTCATCCTGTATATTATTATGATGTGATGGTTGATCTATCATTTGTATCCTAGATCATATGTGTCATTATTATTTCTTCTATAGTTGAGTATGCAAGTTAATCCTAATGGACTATTCCTTGGGAGGGATATGTAAAATGATAGATCAGCATGCATTAGACTATCCTTTCAAGAGGTATTTATTGACCATTTTTTTAAATATCCTATCAATAGGGATGTGTCAGGTAGCTAGTTGATGTACTTTCTGACATGGATCAGAAGCAGGTGCACCCAGGGTGCGTAGCAGCTTAGTGAGTGTGTGATCACTTGGTACATGGGTGTCTATTTTATTACTTGTCCATTAGTGTTTATATTGTATGTTTGTAAAGTTTATGTATTACATGTTCACTTTCTACTTAGTTATGATTTTCATATGAACATACAATGCATTTACTGGTCATGTATGGAACCATGTTAGTGGTGTCCTACTAAGTTGTAATCACACACTACTTAAGAATACATGGCACTTGGTTACCTAGGCATCCCTCACTTTTTGTAGGTATAGGTTGGGATAAGGCCCAGGTTTTATCATTGTGAAGGATATCTTACTAAGAGTCTGGACGCTAGGATGAGGTGAGGCTGGGAGATGCAGAGCCTCTTGTATTGTTTTTCTTTTCTACTTTTTAAATGTAATCGGATGAGTGGGAAATTGGTTATTGTGTCTTGTTTGACTGTTGAGTCTATATACTATTGTATCTCATAATATAGATGTCGTGTTTATTATTATTTATACTATATTGTATATTATTACATGTTTGGTTGTTGATTTGTTATTGTGTACTCTAATGGAGGGTATAGTCACCTCATGATTTCACTTGAGACTCTTGCTGCTAGTCAGCAACCTCTAGTGTATGAGGTGGCACACCTAAGATCATGTGGCATTCCAACTTAGACTCAGTGATTCGGGTTGATATGTTACACACAATTTGGTAGAATATGTGCCTACCCATGAAAGTCTCTATATAAAATTTCCCAACATGCATAGTTGGGTTGAACAGTCTATCCAATCATGCACTTAACTATTCACTTGTCCCTAAATCCTAAAACTTCAAATTTTGAGTATAAAAATGACCAAAACTCAAAGGTAAACTTACCTACCAAAACCAGGGCATCAAAAACTTCAAGAATCGAGGGAAATATAGAGGTTCATTTGATGATAATTGAGTAGAAGATATTCACTAGATCTATACATTGATTTTGTTGATATTTTATTTTAATTTGTTCTTTAATTCAAAATTGGATTTTGGTTTTTTAATGAACTTGTACTGAAATTTCATTATGGTATTATGAAATTATTTTTATCTTTCAATTTATCTAATAGTAATTATTAATTTGATTTAATTATTCAATATGATGAATAACTCAAACAATTATCAAATTATTAATTCTTTTAATATTGAATGAAATGTTGATAGATGAAGTTTGATCCATGTATTAGGAAGTAAAAATGTATTTTTGAAGGATAATGGTATTGGATAGATCTATGAAAAGACGTGATTACGTAAATTTAATTTAATTTTTATGACTTTAATTAGAAGTGTCTTTAACTTGATGTGAGTGGGTGACCTAGCTAGAATGATTGATGTAGTTCAATGAAGTGCATTCAATATTTAGAAATTGTTGGTTAGCATTGGTCATAAATTTTATTGATTGATCTTGGTTAGACACTTGATTTCTTAATTTCCACACAATTTAAAGTCACTCTAATTGATTTTTAATCCTTGGTAGTTGAGTCCTTTGGTTTTTGTTTTAATTTTTTCATTATTTTTTTCCACTTGTTTTTTTGTGTCCTAGAATATCACATGATATTAACTAATTTATTAATAATATAATTGATCTCATGAACTTAAAATTGATTTAAATATTGATCAATCACATTCATAACATTATGCACACACACACATGCAAACATTTATGTTATTTAGACAACCTAAATCTTGCACTTCACACCACATCGTAGATATATATAATAAAAAAATTAGTATATAATTCATTTTATCACCATAATAATAGTAACTCCACCTTTTTATTAAAAAAATATAAAAAATTTAACATTTCTCTCACTTTCATAAATGAAATTGTAATTTTATTTATTTGAAAAAAGTAAAATGGCGGGTAAGAACCAATCTATGGATTTTATTACAATGAAGGAATATTCTATTTATTTTTCTAGATGTACTTATAACTAGATAGGTACTTCACTATAATAAAATTCATGTATTTTTCTTTAACTATAATTCTTTACAAACAACATTGTAATGTTTTATCTTTTCCTCCTAGTCCATTTTTTTGTTTTTTATTAAAAATAAACTTTTTGGTTGAGTGGAACCATACAAAACCAAATCTTATAATAGTAGTCAAAATACCATAATAAAAAACTAAGAACCACCAAACTAAGAGTCAAAATTTTTAAAAATGGAACAAGATAGAAAACGATGCACATTTCCTAGAGCTGCAAACATGAGGAATGCGTCAATTCATGTGCCTCATGCGATAAGCATAGCCTCTCACCCCACACTCTTCTTCATTGTTACCTTCACAACTAAAGCCACCAACATCACTAGAATAGAACCACATCAATTCACCATCGAAAAAAACCAAACATCCAAAGGAACACCACAAAATCAAATAAAATTTTGTTAAAACCCATCCATAAACCTGAATTCCAAAGAAGTAAAACTTCCTCACCACCGACCATAAAATATCTGATGAGAAAACCTTTAGATCCTTCACCTTTAAACTGTTGAGATGATTACCACCAGTAGATAAACAATCAAAAAAATAGGAATGTTATTCCCAATTGAAAACCAGTAATTTTCATCAGATAAAAAAGTCCAATCTTTCTACTTTGATCCCTCAAGTCCACGCATAGCGCCAACTTCATCTGAGGTCTCTATTGCACCATCGACATGCTTCCTCTGATGAGAATTCCATTGGGACTTAAATACAAGGCTCAAATAATAAAATGGTAAGGAACCAAAGACCCATGTCATAATGAAAAGATTCAAGATCTTCCATCAATCATTACTCTAATGAAATTCAAAACCACTACAAGTACATTTGAGTTTTGGTGTGACAACTATTTTTAAGGTTGAGTATTGGAAGCTCTTGAAGTTCATTCATTGTAAGTACACTTGATGACCCAGATGGAGATAGTATATTAGAACCATGGGACATCTAGATTCTAGAAATAGAATTCAGTTCACTAGAACCAGTAGTGTGAGTTGAATGGAAGTTCAAAGGGGGGATCAAGTGTCAAATCAATGGAATCATGTTGGATTGTGTGATCATGGGAAGATGAGTTTAGAGGAAGCAGCTTTATGGGTGAGTTAAGTTGATGGAGAGAGGTGGAATATTAATGTGAAAATTCTAATAAGGGTTATCTGATGCATGTACTTTGGGAGTCAATCATGCTCTGGTAGGAGGACTGAAGAAAACAAAATTTTCCCCTTCCATAAATCTAGTGTAGTGGAACATTAAACATCAGAAGTATCTCCATCTTATCAAACATCCCACATGACTTCGACATATGGAACTAATAAGTCCAAGAACCCCATCCACTATGTCGATTCATCCTTTGCCTATGGTTTTGGTCATCTCATGATCCCCCTTCTGATAAATTCAAAGGAAAACAAGCACATTACAAACACACACACATGAAAGTATAAACACAAAACACAATGAACAAAAGTGTGAATTCCCAGAACCTTCAACAATTCATCTTTATTTCCAACTAAAAATATTTCAATGAACTGGGATTGTGTCGTACCATGCCTTATTTTGTTCATCATCCAAAAAACCACCATTTTTCAACTATCATGAGGCTTCTAGAACAAACACCCAATCCACCTTTACAAAAATTGAGCGAAGAAACCCTAGATTCATATAACCAGACTCAAAATGGGATTTCACAAACACTTGGTAATGATTTCATCCATCCCCTATCAACTGTAATTTCATGGAACCTATGTAATTTTAACCTTCCAAGAATAGTCCTTTCAATCTCATCTGATTTTCTTTTTCTTCAACTGATGACTGACTCCTCTCCTAATAACTTCTTCTGAGAACATGCATCATTTTCTATAATTACAACCTCTAGAACAATCCTTATGATTGTTGGCATATCCTTCCAGTTTTGTTACCCTTGTTTCCAGCTAACATCACCATCCAATGGAACTATAGCCCCTCTCAGAGTAGCGAACACAATGTCCTTCAATATCTATAAATTCAACCATCGGATCATTAATTTTTACCTAACCCATTGCATTGTTATCCTCTAAAAATTTGAGCTCCCACTAAATCAAAATGGCATAAGGGATCATCATATTTCCTTTAAATCTTTATTAGTATTCTTCCAATTTTAAAATTTCCACCCTAATAAACAAAATGCACCACATGACACCTTCTAGTCAATTAGACTTTTGATATTCCCAGAATCCCTCTGGTGTCATCATCATCTTCTGGTGACATTCTTCCAGTAACCTGATCAATCACCTAACTGTGAGAACCCAGTAGTCTTACATCAAACTCAAATTGCCACTAATAATTGAACATTCCCCAAGACACCTGTAGGTTAGTAGGACTTTCGATACCCCAAAATACCTCCAGTACCATCATTGTTCTTTTTGAAATTTTCTTCAGAGTCATTGATAAATAGCTCCATCAGAAAATTTGTTGTTTCGCTCTTACAAAAAACACTATAACCAATCCCTGATACCACTTTTTGGGGATGAGGATGCATATTTTGATCACTAGATGTTCCTCCTTCTGGTAAGCCAGTGTAGTGGAACATCAAACATCAGAAGCACCTTCCTCCAATCAAATAGCCCCCAAGACTTTGACATCTTAAACTGAGAAGTATGAGCACCCCATACACTAAATTGAGTCATCCTCCACCTCTAGTTCTAGTCACCACATTATCTATCTTCCAAAAAATGCATAGGCAAACAATCACATGAAAAACACAAAACACAATGCATGCAAGGATTGTGTGGTTCGAACATTGAGTCATACATCAATAAGAGAACAGTAATATCTATTCCATTCAAGGGTAATGAAGTAAATATGAGTTACAAGGATATTCAACTTTTGAAAAATCTACTTAGAGTATTAGAAGAAGTATCACTAGTGCCTTATCAATTGAATCTTCTAGGGATCTGCCTCCTGGACTTCCGTCTTCGGCATTTCAGCCTCCAGCACCTAGATATTCCCAGGTGTGATCCTTTCAGATCCATCTCATCTATGAGTTAGGATCCATCGTCACTCTCTCAATCATTATATAGTTATATGTCACACATGGACCGGTCCCAATTATATAGTGGGCCTAGTCATTCATCCAATCAGCATTGTCATTCTGGATTCATGGGGGACCCACAGTTAGCTCAAGCAACCTCTATTTCCTAAGATCACTTGTTGCATCAACTGCCAACTCTTGGTGATCAGTTCAAATCATCTTTATATCAACACTAATGATTCAATGAACATTTCATTTTCCACAAACACTATAAAAAAGAAGAGTTTAGTGATGGTTTTTTTTTTTTTCTATACGTGGCAGTTTTAACCACCGCTATATGGTTTAGCGGCGGTTAGAAAACCCACCATGTATTTCACATTCAGAAATAACTTAATAGCACTTCTTTCTATTTAGTAGTGGTTTTTATATATTTTTTATTTAGAGTATTTAGTTGCAGTTCCTAATTAATTTAGCAATGATTTGTTTTTTTTTAATATTCAAAAAAATAAAATTGAAAAAATGAACATAAACGCCACTACAATATATAGTGGTGGTTAAGTTTAGTGACAATTAATGATAACTGTCACTAAATAAAATTTTAAAAAATTTATTTAGTAGTGATAATTATAAACCACTACTAAATATATTTCTAAAAAAATATTTTTAAAAAAATATTCAATAAAAAATATAAATATGAAACCTCTCACATATAATAAACTAAAACATAAATGCACAATAAAATCATTATACATACACCATCATACATCCATAGTCATGTATATACAACCTAAGTCAACCCATACCTTGGTAAACTCATACCTTGGTCAACCCATACCTCAATCAACCTATAGCTCGATCATCAATATATACATAGAAAATATATCCACCAAAAACAAACCATGGCAATATACATTCATCTCATGACCTTATCTACATTCATCTATCTCCACATCATCTCATAAACTAGAACCGACAACATCATCTCATCAAATGGAAAAAAAAAAGAATATAGAAATTAAAACTGAACATAATAAATCAGAATTATAGTAGAATCACTGATAATATTTAAAAATACCATAGAAACTAAGAACCCTCATGAATTCCTTCTGAAGAATGTTGTGGATCTGAATGTTCAACCTCCTACCTACAACTGGAATCTATCACCTACAATAAAAACCAAAACATTTAATAAAATAAATATGAAAGAGAATATGCACAAAATATATTCAGAATGTTTCACATAACATTTGTTATTTTTTTAATCAAAGAGAATAAATTTTAACATAAAACAAATAATATATAATGAAGAACACTTTGAAAACATAAAATTATCTATTTAAGATATGATTCAACACTTTGAACTGAAAAGGGATAAGTATAAACAATCTAATCATCTTTCAAATTGATGTGTGGTGTGCTTGAAATTTACTTAATAAAAAAATTTAAATACTTTGATATGGTGACATATCTTATATTTCAAAAATAATTTAATGATGGTTTTCCCATGATTTCATGTCAATATGAGGTCATTTTCTATTGTTTTGACCATTACATGCACATTTTAGTGTTTTAAAACACTAGAAACGTGTTTATGAGCATCCTGGGTAAACCGTAACTCGGAATGATGTTTCTTCAGTTCATACATTTCACAAATAAATCTATGGTCATTGTCATATGATTTCATAGTAATATGATGTTTATGTAAAGTTTTGACCCTCTGACACACATTTTTAAAGTCTTTGATATCTTTAAAAAATGATTATTGAGTCATTTCAAGAACACCGCACGTTATATGGATGTTTTTTCTACACGTACACACCAAAAATAATTCAATAGTGGTTTTTCCATCATTTTATGTCAATATGAGGTAGTTTTCTATGGTTTTGGTTGTTACAAGCACGTTTTAGTGTTTTAAAACACTGAAAACACATTTATGGGCATCTCGAGAAAACAATAACTCGGAATGACATATCATCAATTCCTAAATTTCAAAAATAAATCTGCGATCATTTTCCTCTAATATCATGGCCATCCAGCATTGTTTGTGTATTTTTAACCCCTGAAACAGGTTTTTAAAGACTCTGGTATCTTTAAAAACTACCAATTGAATCGTTTGGAGCACACCACATGTCAGATGGATGTGTTGTATACATGTACACACCATAAATAATTCAACGGTGGATTTCCCATGATTTTACAACAATTTGAGGTCTTTTCTATGATTTTTACCATTACATGAATGTTTTAGTGTTTTAAAACATCGAAAACACGTTTATGGTCATCCTGAGAAAATATTAACTCGGAATGACACGTCATTGGTTCCTACATTTTACAAATCAATCTACAATTGTTTTCCTCTGATTTCATAGTCATCTGATGTTATTTTCATAGTGTTAACCCTCGAACACAAATTTTAAAGACTTTGGTATCTTTAAAAACTGCTAATTGAGTCATTCGGAGCACATTGCACATCATATGAATGTGTTGTCTATGTTTACATGTCACAAATAATTAAATAGTGGTTTTCTCATGATTTTACACCAATATGAATTAATTTTATATGGTTTTTACCATTACACATACATTTTAGTGTTTCAAAACACTAAAAATGCATTTATGGGAATCCCTAGAAAACCGTAACTTGGAATGACATTCTATCAGTTCTTACATTTCACAAATCAATATACAGTCATTTTATTATGATTTAATAACCATATGAGGTCATTTTCATAGTTTTGACCCCTGGACACACATTTTTAAATAATTTAGTATCTTTAAAACTGTTTGTTGAGTCATTTTGAGCACATATCACATCAGATTGATGTGTTTTATATGAGAACACATCAAAAATAATTCAATGGTGGTTTTCCCATGATTTTAAATCAATCTGATTTCATTATCTATGGTTTTGATGGTTACACGCACATTTGAGTGTTTTAAAACACTAAAAACGTGTTTACGGGCATCTCGGAAAAACTGAAACTCATAATGGTGTGTTGTCAATTAATGTATTTCAAAAATCAATCTATGGTATATTTACTCTAAATTTCACATCCATCTGACATCATTTTCATCATTTTGACCCCCTGACACGCGTTTTCAAAGACTCTGGTATCTTTAAAAAGTCCTTATTGAGTCATTCTGAGCACACCACATGTCGGATGGATGTGTTACCTATACGTACACCAAAAATATTTCAATGGTGGTTGTACCATTATTTTATGTCAATATGAGGTTTTTTCTATGGTTTTGGTTGTTACATGCACATTTTAGTGTTTTAAAACACTAAAAATTCATTTACGGGCATCTCTGAAAAACCATAACTCTGAATGATTTTTCGTCAGTTCCTACATTTCAAAAATTAATCTAGGTTTATTATCCTCTAATATCATGGTCATCTGACATTTTTTTCATAGTTTTGACCTCATAACACACATTTTTAAAGACTTTAGTATCTTTAAAAACTGCTTATTGAGTCATTCAGAGCACACTGCATGTTGGATGGATGTTTTTTCTACACGTACACATCAAAAAAATCAAAGGTGATTTTACAATGATTTAACATCAATATGAGGTTGTTTTATATGGTTTTCACCATTACATGCATGTTTTAGTATTTTAAAAAATTAAAAACGCATTTGCGGGCATCCTAGATAAACCTTAACTCGAAATGATGTGTAGTTGGTTTCTACATTTTGAAAATAAATATAAATTCATTTTCCTCTTATTTCATAGTCATCTGACATCATTTTCATAGTTTTGACACCTAGACACATGTTTTTAAAGACTTTGGTATCTTTAAAAATTGTTTGTTCAGTCATTCTGAGCACACCACACATTAGATGGATGTGTTGTTTATGTGTACATGTAAAAAATAATTCAATGATGGTTTTCTCCTGATTTCATATCAATTTGAGATCATTTTATATTGTTTTAACTATTACACTTATGTTTTAGTGTTTTAAAACACTAAAAATGCATTTATAGGCATCTCAGGAAAATCGTAACTCAGAATTAAATGTCGTCAATTCCTACATTTCAAAAATCATTCTATAGTCATTTTCTTCTAACTTCATAGTTATCATACATATGAAGTGAGTGATATGACTCAAAATTCTTGTTTTCAATATAAAAGTGTCATGTTTACTTTAATACACCTGTCACATAGGTAAAACTGAGCAAATGAGCTCGTATTATTTTTAAACTTTAGAAAAATGATCCATAATTCATTTTTGATGTGTGTGAATTTAAGACGCATCGACACGACACACAATGTGGTCGATATGACTCAAAGTGCGTGTTTTCAATACAAAAGTGTCATTTTAGTTTAAAACATCTATCACATTGTGAAAGTCAAGAAAATGAGCACGGATTGTTTTCAAACTTCAGGAAAATTATCCATAATTCATTTATAATGTGTAGGAATCGAACACATGTAAATTGGGAACACAAAGTGGGAAGTATGACTCAAAGTGTGTGTTTTCAATATAAGTTTCATTTTACTTTAAAACACCTATCACATAGCCAAAATCGAGCAAACGAGATCGGATTGTTTTTAAACTTTAGGAAAGTGGTCCATGATCCATTTTTGACATATAGGAATCAACCACACATCAATATGACACAAGATGTGGTCGGTATGACTCAAAGTGTGTGATTTCAATATAAAAGTTTCATTTTAGTTTTATTCATGGCAGTTGTATGTGTTCTTTGCAAATGTGTTAATGATTTATGGAGTTTAGAATTTACCATGACATGATGATCTATAAGGACGACAATTTCCACAGGGATCGTGCCTGTCATCCTTTTAAATATAGACATTAAACCATTTTCCATTGTCGATTTTCATCCTTTAAACCATGTTCTTGTACTTTTTCTTTCAACCTTGTAATTTCTATTTGTGCTTCCTGATCAACGGCACTGCTCAAACTCGCACTAGGTGTAGCAGTAAATGTTGATGATGCCCTACCAAAGACATCTGATGGAGTAGGCCCAAAACTCATCCCCCATACATGCTCAGGATGCTCCCTCCTTAAAACGATTACAACTGCATCATTCTAGGATGTCGTTGATGATTGTGAAGGGTTCACATCTCAGACTTCTAGAATTTTAACCTGTTAATACAATAATATTAACAATGGTTTTTCAAATTATTTGAACCTCATAATATTATCTAATTCATAATTTTTCAATACTATTTAATGTTATTTCATTACCACAAAAAAACATAATAATGAAATATAAATTATAACAAACACGCCTTAAACCCAATTAAATGCAGTCGGCTAGATGGATCAAATGGTGCCAATAGAGCTAATTGGCACTGTTTGATCCATGTAGTCAGCCCCATTAATTGGGTTTAAGGCGTGTTTGTTGTTATAATTTATTTTTCATTAATATTTTTTAATATTAATGAAATAATATTAAAATATTAATGAAAAGTACTTACTCCAACACCTCAGGTAGACTCATTCACAAAACTGTCATCGGGTTTCCAATGAACTTTAAGCCACTTCTCTATATTGACAATAAAGTGACCTAATTCATTAGCCTTTATAAAAAATATATATACAAATTAGAAAAAACTCTAACTTATAATAAAATAATATAAATAATAGTGGATAAAATATAACCAAAATTTCTCTTTTTCTCAAAAAACTTTGAGACCCGGCAATATAAGGAATGACTTGTTTCTCATGATTAACAGTATTTTTTAGATAATTACTACAAAAAATAGCAACATTAATAAAAATTATAATTTTATTATGTTTATGTTATTAAGATACTATAAAATATTAAATTACCTCATGAGATGCATCTCTGTTAATATTGAAAAATATCTTCCACTGCTCATGAGAAACGTCTTCAAGAACTTTTTCATGCATTTTTCATGAGATCAGAGATGTGTCATTAAATTTATGTCATAATCTCCATTTAAAATCCCTCTATTTCTTGCCCAAATTTTTCAGATTCCATTAGCGTTAAACGGAGTTGGATGGATCAAAATGAGAAAACATCTAGAAAAAAAACATAACACTTTATAAGTATATTAAAAAAATTTAGTCATGTCTTTTAAATTAATTAAAAATGAATATTAAATTAATATTACCTTTACTTGGTTATCAAGGACTTCATTTTTCCAAGTTGAGGTAATATTCCTTCAATATTTATAATTAACAAGAAAACTCATCGTCTCTCAAGAAAGCTACCCAAGAATATGTCCATGGATTCCGGCTGCATCACTAATACGCACCCCAAACTCATTAAATGGAACGATGATCTTGAAGTATTTCAGGTTTCATACATCTATCTTATTCATATTTATATTATCTTTATCTATTTGATAAATGAATTAAACAATTAGTAACATATATAGTTTTTTATACAATGACATACATATCAATAATGGTAACTCGGCAATATGGGTTAACAAACTGCTCCATTTCCGAAGGTGCATTGGATGGTGGACTACCAACAACATTAGGGAAAACTGATGGCTTTCTAGAAGTCTCTGGTATAGTAGATTCACTCAGATCCAGTGAAGTTAACGGTGGTGGTGGTGTGCTCTAATATGTTGATCGGCTAGGATCTCAAAAAAATTGTTCCCGGCATTCCTGTAATTCAAATGGTTCAGAATATATTAAATGTACAAAAAAAGCAGAAGTAAAATGTTTTTACAAAAAATAGAACAATGTATATATGTACAAAACATTTATAAATGATAATTTCTAATACAGTTTCATTATAAATTTATACATTTAATTATCTCCATCTTCATTTTATTCATTCTTATCAACATCCATTACAATGAGCACTTCATTTTCACTCTCTCTTGCAAGTTCTATTGTTTCAATATTGTCAGGAAAAAACTTTCCAATGTTTTCTGGTTGATGATATTCATTGTCACAAAGTAACAATTGATCTTCATTTCCCATATCCTACAAGTATCACTTCTTTAAGTGTACAAAATCACTCCAACCTTCATGTATTTCATTATCCACATAATAAATAATATTCACTTGTGAAGCCAAGATAAATGGATCATGCTCTGCACGCTCACTGGTATGGATCAAGCGAGAGAAGTTGACATAAGTAAAATGTAATGAATCTTTCATTATACCCCTATCAATGTTGACCCACTTTCATTTGAATAAGACAACTACAAATTGACCATGATGGTTTAATTCAATTATATCAATCAACTTTCTATAGTATCCCACCTCTGCAAGTGTAAATACACCACCACCAAACCACCAAATATTTTTTGTATTTTCAAATAAAATCACTTTAAAGAAAAGTGATAACCGGAAAAAAACAGTGCAAACCCAAAAGGGACCATAAGTGGGCTGGACAATGATCCAATCCCAAGACCAGACCCTCCTAAAAAACACCTGAGGGAACACAGCAGGTCACGCATCACCTGTCTCATCGCCACCCTACACAGCACCCGCATCACCCATCCCAACGCTCAACCTCAGGGCTACAATGCCTATGTCCTCGAACGACGCTGTATCAAAATCAATAGAAGAGATCGTCGGAGCAGGGACCATGACAAATGTCGATGAAAGGGAGCCCAGAAGCACCGCCGACGGGCTGGAAGAAACCGGGCTACTAACGAGGCACAAAAAACCGTCGTGATTTCCACTCCATCACCACAAACAGGTCATCCACAAACCACATCCAGAACCCTAAGAGCAAGACCATTGTCACATCAGAAGCCACCGCACCATCAGAAATGAAACTGTCCATAAACACACAACCCTAACCGAACCACCATTACAAAAGTCACCAACACAACCCAAATTGTTAAGGAAGTCGTCAAACCAGGACAAAGTGGAGTCTTGCACTTGGGGTCTATGCGAAATGGTAGAGGGGACCAGAGAATAGAAAACCCAAGTCAGGGAAATAAAGCAAAGAAAAAAATAGCCTGCAGTTGAGCCAAAATCAGAAAGCGAGACCTAAAACGGAACCATCGGAGGAGAGTGAACAACGTTGAAGGCTTCGTTGACAGAGATCTGGAAAATACACCCTTATTTTGAGCTTTCAAGTCTTCTTTAAAGTTTGAAGGAATACGTCTTTCTCGAGATTTTTCATTGTAACATTAGTGCAGAAAACGTTTTTAACGTCACCATTTTTTACGTCGGTTATATATAAGTGACGTGAAAATCTGTGATACGTGGTTTTTTACGTCGGTTATTTTATAACCGACGTAAAAAATACAGAGAGTAAATTTTTTACGTCGGTTATTTTAATAACCGAAGTCAAAAATCACACGCTTTGGTTTTTTACGTCGGTTATAAAATAACCAACGTAAAAAAACCAAAGCGCCACATTTTTTACGTCGGTTATTTGATAACCGATGTAAAAAACGAGGTATCTACGAATTTTTTACGTCGGTTATAAAATAACCAACGTAAAAAAGGTGGCATCTAAGGCCTTTGTGACGTCGGTTATCAAATAACCGACGTAAAAACCCAACCTGCTGAATTTTTCACGTCGGTTATATTATAACTGACGTAAAAAACCAACAAGCGGCAGTTTTTATGTCAGTTATAAAATAACCGACGTAAAAACTGTGGTTTCTGATTTTTTTTTTACGTCGGTTATTATATAACCGACGTAAAAAACCAACAGGCGGCTTTTTTTACGTCGGTTATAAAATAACTGATGTAAAAACTGTGTTATCTGATACATTTATAACGTCGGCTATTATAATAAATGATGTTATAAATGTAATAAAAATAGTTTATAACTTCATTTATTAAATAACTGATGTTATAAAACATTTAAAAAATTAACACACCCCATGGATTGTCATTGCTGATTTTTCGATCGACAGACCGGCGACTCATCTATCTCGCGCGGAAAACCCTAATTGACTCTTCGTTCTGGTTTCATTAAACCCATTTTTCCATAATCATTTATCATCTTTACTCTCCTTGGATCTATCATCTCCACTCTCAACACTCAGGTGAGCCTCCCACGATTTTATTTCCTTCGTTTTTTTTCGGATAGTCTATATTTACTTTTTGTGATTTTTTTGTTTAAACTAGGTAAGATTCTTCGATTTCGAACCCTATTACCTCATTTTTCCATCATCATCTTATTTATTATAACCAGATCTATTAGATTGACTCACAATATTCACATAAGCCTCACCTACTTCTATTTCATTTGTTTTTGTTTCGCGGATGCCCGACATTGATGGTAATTTTTGTTGTCATTGACAAATAATGATCTCATTCCCCTATATTACTGCAATTTATATGTAAATCATTGCGATACACCCATTTCGTGTACCAGTGTGATTTATTTTATAAGTATATGTGGTTTTTCATGGTGGAATGTTTGTTTTGGATCCTTGGTTGTTTTTATTTTGGGTATCACTATTTGTAGTTCTATAATCTATTTACGTCGATTATTTTCGTGGACTATTATAAGACTTCATGTGCTATTAAAACCCGATTCATTGCACAATAGAGCATTTTATACTAGTAGGAGATACAGTTCATGGTTCTCATTTTGAATAATGTCATGATACCAAAACTAGTAGCTTGAGGTTAAAATCCCTAGATATGCCAAAAATAGTAGCTTGAGGTTAAAATCTCATGGTTCTGGGGGGCTGTCAAGAGGGTTGGTGGCTGTTCAGGGGGTTGGGGGCTGTCGAGAGGGTTGGGGGCTATCCAGGGTGTCCATGGAGGTGGGGGTAGTCTAGGGGTGTGTTGGGGGGGTCCAAGGGGGTGGGGGTGTCGAAGGGGGTGGGGGCTGTCCAAGGGGGTGGGTGGGTGGGGGGCTGTCTAGAGGGTTAGGGGTGTCCAGGGGGGTGTCAAAGGGGGTAGGGGGTGGGGGTGGTGTCCAGGAGGGGTGGGGATGCTGTCTAGAGGGGTGGGGGATGTCCAGGGGTGGGGGGATGTCCATAGGGGTGGGGTATGTCCAAGGGGGTGGTGGTGTCTAGGGGGAGTCCAAGGGGGTGGGGGTGGTGTTCAGAGGGTTCGAGGGGCTGTCCAGAGGGTTGGGGTGTCCAGGGTGTCCATGGATGTGGGGGGAGTCCAGGGGTGTGTGTGGGGGGTCCAAGGGGGTGGGCGGCTGTCCAAGGGGGTGGGTGGGTGGGGGCTGTCCAAGGGGGTGGGGGCCTGTCTAGAGGGTTTAGGGGGTTTTCCGGGGGTTGGGGGTTGTCTAGAGGGTTGGGGGTGTCCAGGGGGGTGTCCAAGGGGGTAGGGGGTGGGGGTGGTGTCCAGGAGGGGTGGGGGTGATGTCTAGAGGGGTGGGGGGCTGTCCAGGGGGTGGGGGCTATCCAGAGGGTTGGGGGGATGTCCAGAGGGTTGGGGGTTGTCCAGGGGGGGTGTCCAATGGAGTAGGGGTGGGGGTGGTGTCTAGGAGGGGTGGGGGGCTATCTAGAGGGGTGGGGGTTGTCCAGGGGGTGGGGGCTGTCTATAGGGGTGGGGGCTGTCCAAGGGGGGGGTGGTGTCCAGGGGGTGTCCAAGGGGGTGGGGGTGGTGTTCAGAGGGTTTGGGGGTTGTTCAGAGGGTTGGGGGTGTCCAGGGTGTCCATGGAGGTGGGGGGTCCAAGAGGGTGGGGGTGTCGAAGGGGGTGGGGGCTGTCCAAGGGGGTGGGGGGCTGTCCAAGAAGGTGGGGGGCTATCTAGAGGGTTTGGGGGGTTGTTCGGGGGGTAGGGGCTATCCAAAGGGTTGGGGGTTTCTAGGGGGTTGTCCAAGGGGGTAGAAGGTGGGGGTGGTGTCCAGGAGGGGTGGGGGTGCTGTCTAGAGGGGTGGGGGATGTCCAGGGGGTGGGAAGTTGTCTAGAGGGTTGGGGGCTGTCCAGAGGGTTGGGGTTGTCCAAGGGGTGTCCAAGGGGGTGGGGGTGGGGGTGGTGTCCAGGAGGGGTGGGGGTGCTGTCTAGAGGGGTGGGGTGCTATCTAGAGGGGTGGGGGGATGTCCAGGGGGTGGGGGATGTCCAGAGGGGTGGGGGCTGTCCAAGGGGGTGGTGGTATCCAGGGGGTGTCCAATGGGGTGGGGGTGGTGTTCAGAGGGTTTGGGGGGCTATCCAGAGGGTTGGGGGTGTCCAGGGTGTCCATTGGAGGCCCCATGGTTTTCTTTGATTCAATGGAATTTAAAACTGTTATATCTAACTATATTTTCTTTTTAAAATCATATTCAAGCATATTTTTTTAAATACGCTTAGATTTGTTTTATATTTCAAAATTATTTTACATTCAAATTATGATTTTTTTCATATAAACATATATTTGTCTTATCTTAAAAAGATGTATAATTTTGATATTTGTTATAGGTAATAATGAGTCAAAATTGGATTACGGAACATCGAATGAGCAATGAATATGAGGAAGGTGTTGATGCCTTTTTGGAATTTACTAAACGAAATGTTCCAAGTAGTGACATTTTTTTCTTTCCATGCTTGAAATGTTTGAATATGAAGAAGTTGAAAAGTAGAGAGATAAAATATCATCTGATTTGTCATGGTTTTAATCTGAGTTACAGCCCTTGGATTTGGCATGGTGAAACTGGACGGAATGTCACTGATGATGATGATTCAAAAGATGGTAACTCTGATGGAATTGAAGAAATGATTCGTGATATTGTAGAAGAACAAATTGAGATAGAACCAACAATTGCGCATCTATATGGTGATGCTGAAAAGCCATTATATCCTGGTTGTATAGATTTTACGGTTTTGTCAGTGGTGTTAAGATTGATTAACCTGAAGGAAAAACATGGATGGAGTGACAGAATTTTTACAGAGCTGCTACAATTGATGAAAGACATTCTTCCAAAAGATAACGATCTTTCATATTCACATTATAAGGCCAAGAAAATATTATGCCTGATGGGATTGGGATACAAGAAAATACATGTCTATCCGAATGATTGTATTATATATAGAAAGGGATATGAATTTCTGTCAGAGTGTCCTAAATGTGGGACATCACGGTATAAGGTGAAAGAAAAATCACAGGCTGATGTAGAGATTACAAAGATCCCTTCAAAGGTATTTTGGTATCTTCCTATAATTCATCATTTCAAACGTTTATTTTCTAATTCACATGATTCAAAAAGGTTAAGATGGCATGCAGATGAGCGGTTATGTGATGGAAAAATATGTCATCCATCTGATTGTCCACAATCGAAGAAAATTGATGAGCAGTATTCTACATTTGGAAATGAGATTAGAAATCTCATACTAGGGTTTTGCACAGATGTAATGAATCCATACCAAACCCTCAGTAGCACACATAGTTCATGGCATGTTTTATTGGTAATTTACAACCTCTCTCCTAAAGTTTGTATGAGGCGCAAATATGTCATGTTGAGTATAATGATCTCTAGTCCGAAGCAACCCGGTAATGATATTGATGTTTACTTGTCACCATTGATTGATGATTTGAAACTTTTATGGGCTGATGGTATTAGGGTGTATGATTCTTATAAAATGGAATATTTTCAACTACATGCAGTGCTTTTGTTCACTATAAATGACTTCCCAACATATGGAAATTTTTCTGGATATAGTGTTAAAGGGCATAAAGCATGTCCAATTTGCGAACAACAGACGTCATATTGTCAATTGCATCATGGGAGGAAAACAGTGTACATGGGTCATCGAAAGTTTTTGCCTATGGATCACCCTTATAGAAGACTAAAAAAGGCATTCAATGGCTCACAAGAATTTAATGTTTCTCCATAACCTTTATCCCCTAATCTGTATTTTGAGAGGGTTAAAAACCTTGATGTGACATTGGGAAAGACATAAAAATCTGGTAATGATAGACATATTTGGAAGAAAAGGTCAATATTTTTTGAGCTACCATATTGGAGATATCATGAAGTTAAATATAATATTGATGTCATGCACGTGGAGAAGAATATTTGTGATTGTTTGATTGGAAAATTGTTAGATATTAAAGGAAAGACAAAAGATGGGTTGAATGCAAGATTAGACTTACTATCAATGGGGATACGTTTGGAGTTAGCTCCCACTCCTAAAGGAAGATGAACATTTCTTCCCCCGGCTTGTCATACATTATCGAAGATGGAGAAAATTAGCTTTTGTCAGTGTCTTCATGATATCAAAGTGCCTCAAGGTTATTCTTCAAATGTAAAAAATTTGGTCTCCTTGAAGGACTTGAAGTTGATAGGTATGAAATCACATGATTGTCATGTCATGATGCAACAAATTCTACCAGTTTCATTGCGTGGAATATTTCCCATCCATGTCAGAAAGACTATAATGAAGTTGTGTTATTTTTTCAATTCAATTTGTAATAAGGCGATTAATGTGAATGCTTTGAACATTTTGGAAAAGGATGTAATTTTTATAATTTGTCAATTGGAAATGTATTTTCCACCAACTTTTTTTGATATAATGGTGCATTTAATGATTCATCTGGTTAAAGAAATAAAGCTTTATGGACCTGTATATCTTCGTTGGATGTATCCTTTTGAAAGGTATATGAAAATATTTAAGGGGTATGTTAAGAATCTATATTGACCTGAAGCCTCCATTATTGAAAAGTATATTTCTGAGGAGGTTGCAGAGTTTTTTACGAGTCACTTGGATGCGGCATAGCACATAGGTTTGCCTCCATCTCTCCATGAACAAGTTAATAATGAGGGAAAGGGGATTCGTGGCTTGAAAGTCAAATCATTGTCAGCTGAGCAGATGAAGAAGTTAGAATCATACATCTTGAATAACATAGCTGATGCTCAACCGTATATCACATTGCATATTAATGAGTTGAAATAATGTCATCCAAAGAAGAAAGAAATGTGGATTTTGAATGAGCACAACAAAACATTTTTTTCATGGTTTAAAAAGACCTTGCTTGGTAGATTAGATGTATCAGAGACATTAAAATGGATAGTGGGTGGTCCATGTTTAAATGTGATAACATGGTACGGTTATGACATTAATGGCTATACATTTCATACGAAAGCTCAGGACAACAGAAGTGCAGTTCAGAATAGTGGTGTATTGGTGTTTGCAGAAGCAATGCATTTTTCGAGTGCTAAGGACAAAAACCCAATTTCTTCATCAAGTGCATATTATGGAGTGATTTAAGACATATGGGAAGTTGATTACTTTAAAATTAAAGTTCCTATTTTTAACTGTAACTGGTTTATCGGTAACAACAGTGTCAGACACGATGAATTTGGAATGACACTTGTTAATCTAAATAGATTGGAAGACACAGCTGATTCTTTTATAATGGCAACACATGCAAAACAAATTTTCTATGTAGTAGATCAATCAGATATGCAGTGGGCTGTTGTTTTACAAGGGAAAAAACAATATGTTGGTGAGGATAAACTTGATGAAGATGCTGATTTATGTGAGATCCCTACTTCCATGGAAAGTTTAACAGAACATAATGATGAGCATGTTGAAGACATGGTTTGTGCCATAAGGAACGATCACGACGAAGAAATTTGGGAAAACAATCCATTTGTACATTCCTAAAATTACGGGTAACATATGTTTATTTCTTGTTTACATTTATTTTTTTCATAAAATGTTAGATATTGTAAGTTTTTTCTTTATTAAAACATGTATTAAAATAAAATAAGTATAATTTTTTGTTTGTTTTAAGTTTATTTAGTTTACTTTATCATGTTTACCATTACATGAATTATATATATATTATTTTTGTTCAGTGACAATTACTTTACCATGTTTACTAGGTCTACCATTTTTACCATGTTTACCATCTTTACCATTTTTTAACATGCTTACCATATTAACAATGTTTACTATTATGTAACTTAGTACAATTTTCTATTTTCTGATTACAATAGTATTAAAATATTTGAATTTGTATATTTGTGAACTAATGTTTGTTTGTTTTATTTGAAGGATAATGACAGATCATTCAGTTGATCAACCACATGATTCTGGAGATGAGCATATTGGTCATACCTCTGGGGAGGAACATTCACATGCTCCTCTTGATGTTTCCCAATCTTCCTCATGTGCTCCTATTATGACAAAGAGTTCAAGAGTTGGTAAACGTGGGTTCACACGTTTACCAAAATTAGCACTTTCCCATACGCATGATCAGAGGATACTCATTGAGTTTGATGATGATGATATTCCTAGAGGTCCAAATTCAAAAGATTTAAAGAGTTTTGTATCAACTCAGGCTAAGAGCAAAATAATCATTTTGTATGATGACTGGAGAAGTGTGGATAAAGCGATAATATGTCAGTTGTGGGAGATGATTTTGGTAAGATCTTTTGCTATTGTTTGACTATTCTTTAAATGTCTCTATTATATATAATATGTTTAACCTCTTCTTCATCAGATGACATTTGATATTCCTGACACTGGAGGAGTCAAGAAGAAATGCTTATCGATGGATACCAGGAGATGGAGGGATTTCAAATCAACCCTCTCATCTGATTTCATTTTTGGTCATAGGAGTCATGACAATCCATGTCGTATATATCCTTTTATAGATGAAGACACGTGGAGACAGTTTGTTGAAAGTAGAAGAAAAGAGTCATTTTTGGTAAGGGAAATGTAAAATTTTATAATATTTCTTATATAAATGATCTTATTAATGTTTTGTTAATGATTTATTATTCTTAATTTACAGCAAACAAGGAAATCTCATCAGGAGATCCAATCTAAAAATTTATACCCTCATAGTTTATCTCAGGGAGGGTATGCATTTTTGGAAGAACAAATGATGGCGAAAAAATTTCAAAAACTAAGAGCTGAGACTTCAAGCTCTGGAAAGGTGTCCCCTCTATCCCCTCCATCTAGACATGAAAAATGGAAGAGAGATCGGATGGAAAAAAAGGGCAATATCTTTCAGAAGAATCGAGAATCATAGCTGAGAGGATTGTAAGGTATCTATTTTATTTATTTAAGTTAACTATTTTCTTCATATAATTTCAATCATTACAGAAATTTTCAATTAATTAATACACAACTCTCTTGAGGATCAGAGCTCACAGGGGGCATTTACAGCTACTGGGAGGCAAGATATTTTATCTGTAGCATTGGGAAATCTCAAACATCCTAGTCGTGTAACAGGATATTTGGCAGGTGTATCAGTAAGAAAAGTGTTGCCATGTTCTTCAACTTCTAACGTTGAGGGTTTTTATAAAAAAAATAGAATCCTTGGAGGCCGAAGTTCATAATATTAATGCGACGATGGAGGAAAAGATTAGAGCATCGGTACAGTCTATGTTTGCAGACATGCAAAGGCAATTTGAGACTGCATCTCCCACTCCTCCACCTCCCCTTTCAGACCCCATTATTTATCCTCCACCTCCTCCAGTAGCTCCCACTCCCCCACCTCAGCCTGCGGACCCCATTTTTTATCCTACTCCTCCGCTGCAGCTTCCTACTTATTGCGAGTTATATGTTGATGATCCTCAACATCATATAGTTTCATATGGTTTGGTATATTGTATAAGAGATACAGTTCATCATCAATAATTAGAGGTAGAGAATCAGAGGTCTGCTGTACAGGATATTATAGATAAATCAGCTCGAGTACCATTACCTACAGATGAGGTGACGACAGTTGGACATAGTATCGGCCATTTTTTAATTTGGCCATCCAGACTTCTTCGACTCATTACCATAGAGGTATGAATGTTATATCTTTTATTTTATTTTTTTATTAAAGTTGCTTTATCATTTGAAAACTAATATATTTTTCTATTTATTTTTACAGAAATACTTCAAAGGTAAAGAAATATTGTATAGAAAACAACAAAGACAATTGGCTATGACATCAGATACAGATTCTAATAGTCTTGATAGATTGTAAAGATATTCAAATTTTTTGGCGGGTCATTATGAGTTTCCAATGGAAGCTCATGTTTTTGGACGTGCAATAACTGTGGGGATTATGAAAACTGATATCATGGAGCTTGTTACTGGAGATAAGTCGGGCATCAACGTGGTGAAAATTTTTTCCATGTAAGTCTTAACACCTTTTCCCTGCATTATATTTATTAAAAATGTATACTTATATATGTTTTGTATTAGGTATCTTTATAACATTTGTGACAGGAATGAGCTGACAGATGTATATGGATTCATGGACCCACAATTGATTTCCCCTGAAGCATGTGCATTGGATTAGGAACAAAGAATGATTTATATTGCTGAAAGACTTGAACAGAATATAGTCACACAGTGTTGGATGATGCCTTTTTGTGAGAGGTATGAAACACATCTCTCTTAAAGAGTTCATTATCTTTTAACATAAAAAACCACTAACCTTAAATTTTCTTTTATCAGTGATCATTGGATGTTAGGGGTTTTTTTCCCAAGGGATAAAACACTTTATTGGATATGCTCTATCCATGATGATGTGCGGGAAAGTTTTATGAATATATTGGAAAAGTAAGTTTCAATTTCTCAATAGTTTTATATATTATAATGAATTTTAAATTTACCCCATTCGTATTATTTTCTAACAGGGCATGGGTCTACTTTTGAAAAAACACAAAGAAAAGGAGTGCAAAGATCAAATATGTAAATGCGAAGGTAAATATCCATTTATAATTTGTACTTTTTGATTTATTACATAAAAATAATATATTGATTTTACACTCATTCAAACAGAATTGTCATGAACAACAAGGCGTCGTCGAATGCGGATATTATATGTTAAGATTTATGTATGAAATAATAACAACTGGGATAGTTGTGAACTTTGACCTGGTTAGATTTCCTTTTAAACTTTGCCATAATATTTCAATTTGATTTATTCATTATACACGTTAACTACTATCCTTTTCATTTGTAGCTATTTGATGACCCTCAACCCTATACTGTTCAAGACATCAAAAACTTACAAGTGGAGTGGTCAAATTATTTTACAGGTTTGATTGAATTTTAGTTGTTTGTAGTGTAAAATGAAATTTTGAATATTGTCGTTGTAATTGTGTATTTGGTAGTTGTTTAGGTTGGATTTAGTTTTTTTTTTTTGAAGTTGACAGTGTAAGTTTTGAATGTTATATATGTGAATGTTTAATTTTGTTCTACTTCTTGTTTTGGTCTACTTATGATGGTTTTTCTGGTATGGATTCTGGTCTGGGGGGAGGGGTTCCAAGGGTGTGGGGGTGTTCAGTGGGGTGGGGGTGTCCAAGGGTGTGGGAGGGCTGTCCGGTGGGGTGGGGGTGTCCAGGGTTGGGGGGTGTCCAGGGGTGTGGGGGTCGTCCTGGGGTGTGGGGGGTCGTCCTGGGGTGTGGGGGTCGTCCTGGGGTGTGGGGGGTTGTCCTGGGGTGTGGGGGCTGTCCGGTGGTGTGGGGGGTTGTCCAGGGGTTTGGGGGCTATCCCGGGGTGTGGGGGCTGTCCGGGGGTGTGGGAGTGTTGTCCAGAGTGTGGGGGGGTATACATGAGGGTGGGGGGTTGTCCCGGGGTGTTTTGGGCTGTCCAGGGGGTCGGGGGGGCAGTCCAGGGGTGTGGTGGGGGCTGTCTAGGGGGTCGGGGGCAGTCCAGGGGTGTGGTGGGGGCTGTCTAGTGGGGTAAATGCTTAATTTTGCTTTGGTTCTTGTTTTGGTCTAATTCTTTTTTGTGGTACGAATTCTTGATTTGGTTTCTGGTTGTTTCTGGGGAGAGCAGAGGACTGCATTCCATTTAAAAAAAATTGGTCTTTCACGTCGGTTATTTTATAACCGACGTGAAAAAAATGGGGAAGGGTTTATCACGTCAGTTATTTGAATAACCGACATGATAAAAGGCCCCCGGACTGGTTTATCACGTCGGTTATATAATAACCGACATAATAACCCCCCCCCCCCCCCGCCGGTTTATCACATCGGTTATGTAATAACCGACGTGATAAAGGCCGGAGAAATGGTTTATCACGTCGGTTATTATATAACTGACGTGATAAACCCTCCCCCCTGGTTTTTGCACATCGGTTAATTAATAACCGACGTTATAAACACCGTGATGTTATGTTTTTTACGTCGGTTTGTAAATAACCGACGTAAAAAACAATATTTATAACGTCGGCTAAAAACCGACGTAAAAAATGAAAAATAACCGATGTAAAAAACGTTTTCAGCACTAGTGTAAAAATAGGTGAAGGATACTTGTCATTCTCATTTTCCCAAAAATCATGATTTATATTCATTGATTCCAAATCCTTATGAGCATTAAGGTGATCCTTCGATTTACCCTTCTCATTAAGCAATGTAAAAATTACATTGTCATAGACGTTCTTCTCAATATACATTACGTCAAGATTATGATGTATCAAATTAAACTCTCAATAAGGGAGTTTGAAAAATATACTCATTTTCTTCCATTGTTGTGTTTCTTCAAATACTATACCTCGTACCTTTTTCCCACCTTTAAACTGATCACATTCTCCAAATTCTATAGTGGCATTCATTAATTGTCCCAATATTTCTGAACCAAATACTAACTTCGATGGCTTTCTCCATTCAATATCTTCATTGAATTGTGTCTTGTTAAGCCTGGATTTATGAGAAGGATCAAGAAATCAACGATGACACATAAAACACTATTTTCTATTATGAGGTAATCGTTGAGGTTCAAAATCAAAATTACAAACTGGACAAGTCAAACCAGTATGAGTGTTCCAACCAGATAAGTTTTTTAGTCTAGGAACGTCACTAATTGTCCACATTAAAGTAGCATGCATTTTGAATAGTTTTCTTGTTGAAGCATCATATGTTTCCACGCCATCATCTCATAATTCTCACAATTCTTTGATTAGTTGTTGAAGGTATACATCAATGTCATTTCGAGGCATTTTCTTTCCAGAAATAATCATCGAAATAATGAAAGAAGTGTTCTTCGTACACATCCATATAGGTAGATTATAGGAGATCAAAACAACTGGTCAAATGCTATAATTAGTACTTGAAGTACCAAAAAAGATGAAACCATTAGAATCCAATCCCAAACATATATTCCTAGGATCCAAAGAAAAATCTGGATATTATGAATCAAACACCTTTCATGATATTGAATCTTTTGGATGTCTCATCAAACCATTGTTGTTACTATCCTGAGCATGCCACTTCATGTCGTATGTAGTCTTAGATTACATGAATAATCTTTGCAACTGTAGTTTCAAAGAAAAGTAACGCAATACCTTTACAGGAGTTTTCTTCTTATGTTTCTTCCTGGGGTTGCATTGATTTGTATTCTCATTGTTGTTCATTTACTTTCATCTGCTTGTATGACATCTTATGCATTTTTCTTTATCGAACTCTTCCCCCCAGTAAAGCATGCAATTATTAGGGCATGCATGTATCTTTGTATAATCAAGTCTAAGTTTGTTGATGATTTTTTCATCTCATAGAATGATGCAGGGATCTTAGCTTCACTAAATGCATCATGAAGCAACTAAAAAATCATGGTTATTGCTTTGTTAGTAATTTCACAGACACTTGATATGATACAACTTAAGTAGAAAAGACAACTTTGAATACATGGCACACCCTTCATACAGTTCTTATTGTGCGTCTTCAACTAATTCATAAAACTAATTTTTTTTGTCACTATAGTTTTGAGCAAAATTGACATGCTCATGATCAACTGAAGGTTTTGTTGATCTATTAAAATATTGGACATTGTGTCTTGCAAATCCAAATGCATCATTTATCAAATTTCGAATTGAATTCTCCTCCGGCGAGGGTCACTTTGTGTTTCGTTGATAGGATTTTTATTATTTTGACTTTTCATAACATTCAATTCACCATGTCAAAGCCAACATAAATATTGAGTGGGAAACTGTTTCAATATCAAATGATCATATACTTCGTTTCTATGCAACCATTGCTTAAATTTTCAATCAGGACACAGACATTTTATTCTATCATCCACTGATCGGTTTGCAAATACATAATCTAAAAATTCTTCCAAATCCTTTGGCATATCATGGTATGTTTCAAGGTAAATTAATCTAACTTTTATCCATAGGAATTGGATTGTCACTCTTCTCCTTGTACATTCAGATATAAAGATATAAATGTTTAATTAAACAAGTACAATCAAAATTAAATATCACCTAATTTCGTCATTGACCAAGGTAGGGTCTTAATTCAACATAACACAAATTCAACAAAAAAATGATTTAATCCAACATTAAAAACATAAACAACATGAATGAATAAATATTACCCCTCACAATAATACATTTGGATGTCATGGAATAAGTTCACTCAGCCGATGAGAGAGGTTATTGTGGTGCTGAGTGTGGTGTAATTGGTCCACAATAATACATGAACATAATTAAACTATTAAAAGATCTCTAACTTTTTTGCTTTGCATATTATCAATTTTTATTTTATATTGCATAAACATGATTGTCTCTATAGCTACCTCTTTCTTCGATAATTATGCAAATCAAGATTTGTTGTATCTCAAAACAAGAACTTTACATTGTGATGTGTGTGTTTTCATATATATCATAGCATTGCATGCAATTATGGTTTTACAATATTTTCATAATCGATTTGAGAAACAGTGCTCAACTTGGCATATATAGAAAGCTTCATGTAATATGAAGATACTTACCTTGTAGTAAGTATTATTCGTTGTACTCGTAATTAAGAGTATTTGTTATTTATTATATTAACTTTGTGATATCTTTTTTTTTAATGATCAGTTTTTTCGAACGAAAACCCCTTTGTGAAACATTTAAAACCACTATTCTTTTCAAGTCAACTCACAACGGACTTTAAGGTGGACCTCAATCAGCAAATTATCATTTTAAAAACATTTAAATAATTATTAAATGGGGAAGCGACAAAAAACCCAAACATAGGTGTACCTCTTGATGAAAATGTAAAATGTTGAAGTTTTACATCACACACCGACAACACCGTGGGCACTTGTATCATGGCACATGAATGAAATAATTAATTATAAAAAATTATAATTAATTATTCAAAAAAAAAAGCACGAACAGGAAGACAACACCAACGCCGCAAAAAGAACAAACCAGAATGCAAAAAAAAATATATTTAAAAATATTTAAAAATAATGTTATTTTTTGGAGAGGAGAGAGTGACCAACAGGGAAGTGGGGAACCATCTCTTCCGTTTTCTCTCCCCATAATTTGCATTTTCAGTTATTTTTTGGATATTTTTGGCATTCATTTCACATTTCATAAATAATTAAATTTTATAACACTTGATGGATATATATTATTTGATTTTTATAAATAAGATTATATGTTTTTTAAAACATATCACTTTTAAAATAAATTTATTTAACACTTCATACAAATTAATTTTTTAACTCAACCACCAAATAAAATTTATTTTAAAAAATTGATTATTATATTAAAATAAAAAATAATTGTTTAAAAATAATGTTATTTTGATATTAAGCACCCTTACACTCATTTTAGATTTATTTATCAGTTGAAAAAATTGTTATAAAAAAAATAAAAAATATCACATACGAAATGTGATAAAATATCATTTATAAAAAAATAAAATGTTAAATTTTTCTTTGTAATTTTTTTATTATAAATGAAATTTATCTCATTCCAGATTTATCGCATATAAAAAATAAGAAACATAAAAATCCTCTAAAGAAAGGTTAGAAAAAAAAATCGCAATCATACATTTACTTTTTTTATTTATAAAATACATTTACTAATTTTTTCACCGCTATCTTAAAATCACTTGTATTCTAATAAAGAATTGAAATCGATCTCATGTGATAGGTAATATAAATTACATATAAGAAAATTAAGAATTTTTTCAAAGAGGAATTTTATCTTAATCACCAGCTGCAATAAACTTTATATAAAAATTAAATATATATATATGTGTGAGAATTTTTTAAATTTCATTTCTTGATATAATGTGAAGGTAGAAATAACATTATTTCTCCATTTTATAGCTTTTTTAATTATAATATATATTTGAATTTTAATTCATCAACTAATCGAGTTAAATTTGGTATGAAAAAAAAAATTAAGTTTGTTTAAGAATATTTTCTAATTAAAATTTCACTCACTGAGATAAATTTTGTATAAAAAAATAATTGAATAACTGTTTTTTCCAAAACATCATTATTATAGATAAAATTTACCTCATCCACTGAATGATATCAATTGAATATTTTTTAATATAAGAATTTAAAAAATATCTCACGAAATACATGTGATTAATTATGTTAAATTTGTTTAATTTTATACACGTGATACTTTTTTTATCATCTTGAAATTTATTTCATATCATATATAAAATAAATTTTATTTTGTAAAAGATTTATCATTGTAGATTAAGGCCTCGTTTGGTACTGTGAAATGACTTTCAATGGAAGGGAATTGAAAATAGGTTAGGAAAGGAAATGGAAAATGGAAGAGGATGGTATTTAAAATCACGTTGGGTGCGCCTGGAATTTTTAAGGTATAGAATCACAATTGAAATATGTGAAATTACAATCCTATCCCTTCAACCTCCCGACCCTGCAACCCCACGCTGAAGAATCAGCCCGCGGCACTGTCACCACAGCCCCGTCGTCGCAATTGTTCGTAGTAGACGCCGCCCCAAGTCGGCACCGTCCCATCACCGCAGCGGCAGTGGCAGTCGGGACAGGGGAGGAACTTCATGTGATAAGTATTGCATCTAATCCCGATCAAATTAATTTTATACATATGTTTTACGTACGCATGAATTTATATTCAAAAACTAAAATTATCGAATAAATTTAATTATATATATCCACACACACAACAGATTAAAAGTAAATAAGCGGTTACAACGAATTCATGATTATAAATTGATTTTCCAACCATGACAAATACAACAAACCTTCAATAACAGATCCCAGCCCTCATTTAATCAATTCAGAACCATGACCAAATAATGGTGACAACTGAACAAGGTCAAATTCTTCCCCATTGAAAATGAAACCTCCATGACCAAAGAGTCTCTTTCTATAGGTGCGGTGAGTGATAGCCCCGGCACGACTTAATGGTCACCCCGGTGATCCACGTCGAACCAGAAGAAGATGGAAGTGCGGGCATAGATGGCACGAACTCGCTGCAGCGCCAGCGTCCCGCACGTCACAACAGCCCGTGCGCCACCTTCTATGCGTGTGTGGGAGACAGTCACGCTGCTGCTGCGCATGCTTTTCACCTCCCGAACAGTGCTCACAATCGGGCAGGAGAGATAATCCAGGGGGTCTGTCTCACACTGGAGGACGCACCTGTCTATAGTGAGCCGCCCACTTCTGTGAAGCAGGCAGCACCCCAGCTCCGCACGCACTGTCAGGTTCGATACTTTGCAGGACGACATAAACTCCAGGGCACTGCACCAGTGGAAACATCACATGAAACAAAATGCTTTGAGGAAAGAACCAGAGTTGACAGAACAAAATTCATCTAGTTGGACTAACATACCCGCCATGGCCAAATCAAGGGACCAGATTGTACCAACACAGTTAATTCAGTCTCACAAGACCAACATCCAACACGAGACCGGATGGTGCCAACACAAGGTTAACCAGGTCCTATACTAGGGTTGGTTTGAATGTGTTACAAGGCACGATCATCTAAACAAGACATTGTTGGACCAACATCCTCTACAGGGTCAACATTAACCCTCGGCAAATTCAAAGGACTAGATTATAGAGGTGACAATTTTGAACCTAACACGATAACCCAACACGACACAATGCGAGTTCAACAGGTTTGGGTCAAAGATTAATAGGTTCAGGTTGTAATTGGGTTGAGTAATCTGACACGAATAATGTTTGGATTGGGTTCAGGTTCATTCGTGTGACCCGATTAAAAATACAATGATAATATAAAATAATAAAATTATTATAATGTTATGTGTTATTATTTTGTGGATGCCATAAATCAAATATAAATATAACTTCGTATTTCCCAACAAAACCCTTCATATGACCAGCCATTCATTTTCTCCAACCACATGCATTCCAAACTGGATTTGACATGGAGATAGGGATTGCTCTCAACTGTTGATTACAAACTCATGTACCCTATATATATGAAAATATATTAATAGAATAATGAATTTTTGGCCCTCTATATTTCTTCTTTGTACTTCTTATCTACCTCTTTAACATTAGCATTTACATTCGTCATCGTCATCTCAAAAATATTTGACATCATGTTTCGTCTACAATCGATCACACATTTCCTGTTTAGAAATTCCCCACAGTTTCAATTGACGTTCGTTAGAGTATTTAGATATTTTAGATATTTAGGTTAGGTTTGAATGGGTCAACCTCGTCCCACGTATTTTAAATTTCAAATCTCCTTATCTTTTGTATTGGCTTCCCTCTTATCTTTTGTATTGACTTCCCTATCAATTCCCTTTTTATGTGGAAAGAAAGGCCCATATCAATAATGATGATTTCATTCAAAATCAAGCTTATGTTCTTCATGTAGCATTCAGACCGAATGACTAAGAAATTACATCGATGCTTCCATATTATGTATGAATAACGTAGGAGACATCTCTTTTTCCCCAGGTAAATAAAGTCACCAACCTCACTTAGAGGTATGGTTTCGCTTTTTACATGGTATCAGAGCAAGTCTCAAGCCCTAGTCCCATCTCCTCTTCTTTTACAGTTAAAAAAAAAAACTCCTAAGATATTATCAAAAGGGCGCAGTGGCGCCCCTGACCGACCTAGCCCGGCACGCCTCCAGCCCTCCTGCCACCTGGCCGTGCCTCGCAGTTCTCCATGGCCATACAAGTCCCCCTTTCCCATCGTACAGTCCACTGCACGCCCCCCGAGCAGCCACGGTGGCCCCTCTCGGCAGGATCGCCCGGCGCCACCCTCCTGCTGCTGCATCAGTCCAAACACGGATCTCACCAACGCAGCCAGCAGTCCTACTACTGCGCTGTCCCTAGCCAAGACACACAACCCAGGGAGGGCTCCTCCAGGCGAACTTCTTCCAGTCCAAGCGTGCCCCTATCACACCTCTTGTGGCATCATTTCACCCAGGCAAGCACCAGCCTTAAGTCACCCCACTATCACGCCAACATCCAGCCAAGTTGCATCTCCCTGAGCACACTCCTTTTTCTTCGCACCCAACCAAGCGCAACCTTCACTGGCATGAGCTCCGCTAGCACAAACCTCCCTGGCACGCCCTCCTCAGGTGTCACCCCAGCCCCCGTGCAGCCTCCTATTGTGCAAGCTGCTCACCTGACAATCTGGCGCAGTCTAGTGCGCCTTCTTCTCCAAAGGCGCGTTCTTTGTCGCCAGTCCCTTATTCTGCGCACTCAAGGTCTCCCTCCTAGCAGGGTCTCCTCTACATGTAACCGGCATCTCCTCTGTGTGTTGTCCTCTTCCAGGATCAGACCACAGCTCCCTGTGCGCGCACCACTCCCAGATCTGCCAGATCAGCTTATCAAAGACTCTCCACTGTCGCTCTGGCCTCACTGCTGCTGCTCAGATCTCTGTTGGGCCTCTCCACTACTGCTCGGATCTCCGTTAAGTATCATTGTCGCTACACCCCAACTGCTAATGATCAGACATGCTAATGATCAGACATGCTTTCTCCACTATTTAGGTTAGGTTTGAATGGAACAAGCATTTTAAATTTCAAATCTTTCTCTTATCTTTTGTATTGGTTTCCCTATATTCCGCTTGATAATGCTGGTAAATATTCATCACATGCTTTTAATGATTATTGCATGTCGATCGGAATAAGTGTTTAACATCTTGTAGCTCATGTCCACACTCAAAATGGTCTAGCTGAATCATTTATAAAACGATTACAACTTATCACTAAACTACTAATGAAAACACAGTTGCTCAGTTCGGCATGGGGACAAGCAAATTTGCATGCAGCACCACTAATTCAAATAAGATCATCAAATTATCATGAATATTCTGTTGTGGAATCGTCGGGAATCGCAATGACAGAAACGAGAAACGAAAAAAAAAATACAAAAGAAAAGAAAGCACACAAAACACGCAAATTTACGTGGTTCGGGAATAATCCCTACGTCCACGGAGAGGCAGAATAATCACTATAATCGGGAGCACAATTACAAAGTTTTTCAAGGTTAGAAACCCTAACTCAAAATGGGCTACATATGGAGAAGACGATCCACTGTTCTGAACAGGAAATCCGCGTCGCTACAGTGAAAGGCGGTCACCTTTGTCAAAAGTGCTATAGTATAGTTGACTCCGAAGTCCGCACTGCTCTAGTGTTTGTCGATGTCGGTCGGTCAGCTCTACGACAGTGGTCAGAGATGCTACAGTTGTGGGCCACAAGCATTCGACCCAACCGGATCAGGGCTACACCAATCCAACATATTCCTCTTTGCAATTAGCTTGTGGTCAAGAACCAAATATTTCACATTCAAAAATATTTGGTGTTGTTATATATGTGTCAGTAGCACTCCTACAACAAACAATAATGGGAGCTCAAGAAAGATTGAGGATTTATGTCTAATTTGAATCTCCCTCAATAATAAAGCATTACAACAAGATTTGCTGATTTTTGTTTTGATGAAAAGATGTTTCCTACTTTGAAGGGGGGAAATCAATCGACATTAAAAGAAATATAGAGGAAAACGACTTTATTGTTGCATCGTAATCCTCATACAAATATGAGTGAATTGAAAGTTCAATGATTCAATGATTCAAAACGAGTTACAAAGTCCTACATATCCACTGCAAATGCGCCGGTCATAATAGATGTCTCGGAATAACAATCTAATGGTGATATCAACAATGCTTCCAATCCATGTCTAAAGCGTGAAAGTCCACTTGGTACAAAAAATAAAAATCTTTGTCAAGCGAAAGGGAAACAACCTAATGTTGGTTGAAGAAAGAAATGAACCCAGGAAGAATGTAATTTTGTTTGATCATGACATTCCTCAAGAAACCAATGTACCCTAAGTACGTGATAATGATCAAGAGTAAATTTCAATAAATTTTACTAAAATCGGAAGATGTTGGAACCGGGTGGAGACCATTGTTGATGACACACATATTCATACAATGTGACATTTATATTATTAATGAGGATCAAGAACCTAAAACGATTGATGAATGTCGTGATAGACTAAATTAAGATGAATGGAAAGTTGCAATCCAATCTGAAATAGACTCACTAAACATGAGATTTTTTGGTAGATTGTGAAAACCCCGAAAAGGATTAAACCTGTTGGTTATAAATGGATATTTGTGAGAAAGAAATAAAAATAATGAAGTCGCAAGATATAAAGCACAACTAGTTGCTTAAGGTTTCTCACAAGACCTTTGATTGATTATTATGAAACATACTCTCCTGTAATGGATGCGATAACATTCCGGTATCTCATGACGTTTGTTATACATGAACATCTTGAATTACACCTAATGGATGTTGTGACTGCATACCTGGTAATATTGATAATGATGTTTATATGAAAATCCCAGAAGGATTCGAAATGTCACCTACATGTTATGGATCTCGAGATCTTTATTGAGTTAAGTTGAATAAATCATTATATAGATTAAAACAGCCAGAACGTATGTGGTATAACCGAGTGAATATTTGATGGAAGAGGATTATAAAAATGACCAATCGTCCATGTGACTTCATTAAGAGTATATCTGAATTTGTCATTATTGTAGTATATGTTGATGATTTGAATATTGTTGGGACTCAGGATGAACTTTCTAAGGCAGTAGAACATTTAAAGAAAGAATTTGAAATGAAATACTTCAGAAAGACAAGGTTCGGCCTTGGATTACAAATTGAACAAGATGGAATTTGTGTTTATCAATCTCGGTATACTACAAAAAACCTACAAAAGTTTTAAATGAACAAATCGTATCCATTAAGTACACCCATGGTTGTACGGTCTCTTGATCGAAATAAAGATTTTTTTAGACCATTAGAGGATAATGAAGAACTTGTTGGTCCTCATATCTGAGTGTTATTGAAGCAGTAATGTACCATGCAAATAATTCAAGGCCAGATATATCATTTTCTGTGAATTTATTGGCCAGGTACAGTTCTTCTGCTACTCGTTGACATTCCAATTGTATCAAACATATATTAAGATACTTTAAAGGATTTTTTGATCAAGTATTATTTTATTCTAAAAGTTGATGTTGGATATTTGTTTGATCCACAAAGTCAGATCTCAAACTAGATATTTGTTAACATATAGTGGAATTGTCATTTCATGACGTTCTACAAAACAAACCATTTCTACAACTACCTCCAATCATGCCGAGTTGATTATGATTCATGAAGCAAATCGTGAATGTGTTGGCTGAGATGAGTTATTCATCATATCAAAAAATAATTGTGGATTAGATATGAATAATGATATTTCCACCATAAAACGTTTTTCTATACAACACACACAAGAAGAGAACACGCCTGGGGACTCGACCCCGTGACGCACGACCCAAACCCCTCCCACCCCATATTATATGAAAATAATGTTGTTTGTATAGCGCAATTGAAGAGTGTGTATATCAAAGGTGATAGAATAAAACATCACATCCAAATTCTTATTCACACGTGAACTTCAAAAGAATGGTGAGATTGGTTTCCAGAAAATAACATCTTATAATAATCTTGCACATTTATTCACAAAGGCTTTACCAATTGCAACTATTGAGAAATTGTTTTATAAAATTAGGATGCGAAGAATGAAAAGTCTATCAAGATTTTATGAGAGATCAGGAACGGTGTACTCTTTTTCCCTTCATTAAGTTTTTTCCTATTGAGTTTTCCTGATAAGGTTTTGAATAAGGTAGCAAGGCATGGAATTCGATTGTTTTGGCTTTAATTCTTTTTTCCCACAAGGTTTTTTAAAGCGGAGATTATATGAGATTCCATGAAATTATAACTTTCAGGGGAGAGTGTTATGAATTATTATTTTATAGATGTTATAAATCAAATATTAATATAACTTTTCATTTCCCAACAAAACCCTTCATATGACCAACCGTTCATTTTCTCTAACCATTGGATTTGAGAAAGAGATAGGGATTGATTTTGACTATTGATCGCAACCTCGCGTACTCTATATACATGGCAATATGTTCATGAAATAATAAACTTTTAGCCCTCTATATTTCTCCTCTCTACTTCTTGTCTACCTTTTTTACATTAGCGTTTTCATTCGTCATCGTCATTCCAAATATTCGACGTCGTGTTTCATAAATGTTTCGCTTCACCGATGATCGATCACACATTTCCGATTTTGAAATTCCTCACGATTTCAATCAACATTTGATTAGTTTCTCAACATATAATTATAAATTTTAATAACTATTCTTATAGTCAACTTAATTTGAAATAATTTAACATGTTTATCACATTATTTATTTTAAATGGTTTAAGAAAGTCAAGTTGCAACATGAAGGTAATTGAGTTTATATAATATTAACTAGTTAGACAAGTCATGATACAGTTTGTGTTATATATTTAAAGTTAATCGGGTTTGGGTTCGACCCCTTCATAAATGGGTTGGATTGGGTCAACCAATTTAATTAAATGGATCAAGTCAAGGTTGAATTTTAATGGATACTCAGGACGGCCAACCCGACATGAACCCTAGATATGAATTCAAAATTGTCATCTCTAAATCATACCAACACACAGTTAACTGGATCCCACCAGGACCTATTCACCTTGTTGACAGAATCCACACCGTTGGATCGCACAAAGAAGCCAAGGAGAGGATGTGGGAGGGATGGACATTGTTAGACAAACAAGTGAGATGCGTATGTGCCAAAACTGCGATCAGCGGAGAATTGGATTCCACGGTTCAGGGTTAGACTGCCCCAATAAGAACAGGAAACAACAAATAAAAGATAGAAGAGGCAAAAAAAGGCAGAACAAGAACTAAAACTTCGCAAACCTGTCCGAACCCCGAGAACAGATGAGAATTGTGTCATCAGGAAGCTCACCCCCACCGAGCTGAAAAAATTCAGGTAAAAAACAAACAAATAAAGCATTTGAAATGATTCCCTCCATCACCTACTACAATGTCCAGGGGAGCAAGTTGGGCCCCCCATCTTAAGGATGTAAACCTTACCAAAAGACACATTACGGGCTGTTTGGTTCATTGAAGAGGGGGAAGGAAAAAATCCTAAGAGGGAACGTGAAAGGAAAAAAAAGTCAGTACTATCCACAAACAACAATGCATTTGTAGGTATGTAGGTCTCATTTGATACCATGGAACAGTTGTCTGGACAAGGGAATGGGTGAAGGAATGGACGGACAAAATTGGACATAATTATCCCTGCTTTTATTTATTACCGTCAAGAATAACTTACAAATAATGGAGATAAATTATATTGTTTTTTTTTTTGCTATTATATATTTATATTATTTAACATATTTCATTAAATTTTTTCCATGCATACCAAAAAAAACAACTAAGCCACCAAACCCACTCCTTTTCTCTATCCCTTTCCATTTACTTTTCCATCAAAATGACCTCTCTCACACCAAACGAAGCCTAAATGCAATTACATAATCTCCAACCCAAATGTCTATCAATGAAAAATGTAAGAAAAGAAAATGACAAAAATGCAGTTTACAACGGGGACACTACAATTTAATTGAAGAAGTTAACAAAAACAATATATTTTTACAAATCTAGAACTTCCCAGTGGTTGAAATGACTGTTGAATTATTCGGACCTATCAACAGAAAGATTAATAATACCCATGCTTGAAAGAAGAAGAGAACGTTACTAACATAATGCACTGAAAATTCAAACACCGACTGTTGTAATGAATTTTCCGATAGAGGTGGAGAGGGGGATTCTTCACAAGGAATAAATATGGCACGGCCTAAAAGAAATGATAAAACCAGACAAAGAAAACAATGCACTTACCAGACAAAGTGGCTTTTTTATCTCAATATTCAAGGCACAATGGCTCCCACCCGATGCAATCAGAATGGTATCACCAGGCCTGCACAGTACAAATTGAGATCAGATTTTAAAGGCGTGCAACGTCTCCGCAAAATAAAAACATGCCTTGCAGAAGAAACAGCTTCTTCAATATTAGGAAAAACTCCAGGTTCAGATAAATCCTTGAAAGAACGATCGACCCGTAACCAAAATCTGGGATGACATGCTAGATAACACCATTTGCGGCAAACGAGGGCTGAGTTATACCTATCTGCAACTCAACAGAAATTTGTGACATGGGCTGCCAATGGAAGGCCAATACAATGAAATAAGTGTGCCAATAACGACTCAAAACAGACAACTTAGTCTTTGGAATTCGCAATGCGATTATAAATGGAAAAAAAATGAAAGCTAGAATCTCCATTCAAAGAAATTGGAGATTTCACGACAATTACATCAACAGAACATCTGGATTTCATTAAAGACTTCCGTTGCTGCATAAAAAAGGGGGGAAATAAAAAACAAATAAAATTAATTTCAAATAGAAGGATCATCCCCCCAAGGACAAGGTAGGACAAGGTGGATGTGTGGATATTTTTCATTTTAGCTGTCTCAGCTTTGAGTGGCGTAATGAGAGCTTTCTGTCAGCTTTCTGTCAACTCTCTCAGTTTTAACTTGCTTGCATATTGCTAAACCCGGTTAATTGTATTTCTTACTCCCACATCAGATTATTCCAACTTGTTATTCTTTTCTTTATCTATAAAAAAATCTCTCCACCTCTCATTGAAATAGAGGGACTTGAACAGATCTACATGGTATCAGGGGATGACTATGATATTTTTCCCCCCTCCCATTCGCTGCACTCCGCCCTCCAGCGCGGCTCCTCCCACCCGCAACCCTCCACCCCTCTACGGCAGTCCCGCCTCCTCCCGACGAAACCCTCCCGGCGTCTCTTGGTGCGACCCCTCCTGTCGGTCGCACCTCTTCCCGTCGCCACCCCCTCGCGCGACGGCCTCCTGGGCAGCGCCCCTCCTGAGCGGCCTCCGCCCCTAGCAGCGCCCTCTCTCCCACTGCCTGCCTTCGCGCCTCCCGGCGACGACCCCTCGTCCCATCGCCTCTTCCACAGAGACAGCCCCTGACGGCTCTCCCTCCTGCGAGGCATCCCCTCGCGCCCTAGCTTGATCGCGCGGCTCCCCACAGCGCCCCTTTTCCAGCCGGTTTCCCGGCGATCCCGTGCCCGACGGTCCACCTGTGCACAAGCCTCTTCTGCGGAATCCCGTCAGCGGCACTCTCCTGCGAACATCCCGCCTCCCTTCGTCGACCTGTTGTAGAAGCTCCGCCTCCTGCCGACCCGCCTGAGCGCAGTCTCCTGCTCGCTGTCCCCTCCCAATTGGTAGTCTTGCACCGGTCCGACACAGCATTCTTGCGGCTCCTCCACGGCACCACGTCTCCCGAACATCCATCGTCGGCTTCTCCGGCTTTCCCAAAGCACCAAAGACCAGGCCCGGTGTCCCCCCTAAGCATCCCCCCCCCTTCAGCACTCCGCCTCCCTGAGCGACGACCGACAACCGACGGCTCTTCTCCTGCATGGCTCCCCCGTGCCCCTATCAACGGCACGCCCGCATGTCTCCCCCTACGCCTCCAATCATCGGCTCTCCTTCCAGGCAGCTCCCTCGCCTCAGTTGTCGGCCTTCCTGCACGACAACCCCACGCTCCATCACTGCGTTTGTGCGCCCGCCTGCGCGGCTATCCCGTGCTCCATCACCGGTCATGTCGCGAGGCAGTCCCCCCTCCCTAGCGCATTTTGAATACCCAAACATGCATTTATCCCCACCATCATCCAGTATCCGTTACAAACTGACCCTCTCAAAGGATGAGATTGCACTTATACAATCTTGTCGGGCTTTGGCACCTTTCTCTTCTCCAGCCACCATTACTCAGACTCAGACTGGTGGCCCTACCGTGTGTATATCTCATCAACCGACAGCTTGGATGCGTGACTCTGGTGCGTCTGAAGATCTCACAGGAGATTTAGGTATGCTTACTACCTATCATCCGTATACTGGTGCCTTCTGAAATGCTAGCCTTTAAAGTATTTTTCCATCATTTGAATTGTATAACATGTTTTATTTAAATATGTTTTGAAATGTCAAACATGTTTCCCTTTAAAATTGAAAGCATTCCTTTGGTTAATCTATTATTGGCATCTGTTATGGAATCCTTAATGAGACTCTACTTAGCTTTTTAGCTCACACCCTACTTGTGCCTTCGGGTGTTTGTAGATTTCCTCCTTCCAAATTCGAGCAAGAGAAAAGGATCTCGTGGAGGTGGATCCAGCTGTTGAACCTTGGTTTTGGTGAGTTGTGTCCTTGGGACTTGGGTTGTTTTTCCCTGTTTTGGTACTTGGGTTGTAGTATTTTGGGCTTTAATACCATGCTGACTTCTGGTACATTCTCAGTGGAGTTTCTTTTGTCATGCATACTGACTTGTTTCTTTTTACTTCCGCAAAGCTTGTGGCAAAACTGTTCCCACTTTCAATTGTATGATGTCAGGTGCTAGTCGTAGACCCGTGGGGATCGGGAACGCTCTTCGAGCTATGTCAGGGTCGGCTCGGTTACCGGGTTACCAGGATACCTGGGCTGGTTCGTGAAAGATCTACACTCCCTATTGCGAGATTTGGCACATGCTCATTGACTCCGTCTATTCGTCTGGCTTCAGTGGCTCATGTTTCTTAAAGACTTAAATTGTGTTGCTACTTTTACATCTTTTGGTGTTGTTTTTCAGAAGCGATCGACGAATCGGGAACTTGGTAGAGGCCGTCTTAGTGATCGGGTGTACATGTTCGATACCCCACCATCCCTTGCTTGCTCATCCACCTCTGCTCGTGCTCTCGACTTACATTTTCGCCTTGGTTATCCACCAGCTTCCGTCTTACATAAGTTTTGCCCCCAATTCAATCCACACATTTCCTTCCACGGTGAATCCTGCAAGTTTGCTAAACATCATCGGGCGACGTATGTTACTCGACTGGAAACACTTGCAGCGAATCCTTTCGATCTTATTAATTCCGATGTATGGGGTCCCTGCAGTGTTCCTAGCCAGTTAGGGTACGGTTATTATGTATCTTTTATTGATGACTACTCTCGGATGACATGGCTATATCTCCTTCATGATCGTTTCGAGGTGTGATATTTTCAAAACCTTTTACCATGAAATTCACACTCAATTCTCCAAGTCTGTTCAATGTCTCCACTCAGACAATGGCCGAGAATATTTATCCACTTCCCTTCAGTAGTTTCTCTAGGATAAAGACATCATTCATCAGACATTCTGCCCCGATACACCTCGGTATAATAGAGTGGTCGAGCGTAAACATCGTCATATTCTGGAGACTGCTCGTGCCCTCTTATTCCACATGCAAGTGCCTCTTCTTTTTTGGGGGGATGTCATCCTTACTGCTACATACCACACAAATCGCCTTCTTCTATCCTTCAGGGGGAGACTCCTTTTCGGGCTCTGTTCTCCTCTCTCCCTCCTCACCCGCTTCCATTTCGTGTATTTAGGTGTCTTTGTTATGTCCGTGACACTCGTCCCAACCTCTCAAAGTTTTCTTCCAAATCCCTATGTTGCATCTTCCTCAGATATTTCCGCCCTCAATGCAACTATCGATGTTTCTCTCCAGACTTACGACGTTATATCATCTCTGCTGATGTATCTTTTATCGAGAGCTCTTCTTTCTCTCCTCCCTCTTCCCATCCAGACACCACCTTCCTCTCACCATCCACCCACCACTGCCTTAGGTGTCCCACTCTACTGATCACCGGCTTGGCACCGTCTACTATCATCGCCCATCGAATGTGTCCCCCATCCAGGCCGAGGACACCATCTCCCCAGCTTCGTCCGACGCTCCTGCTCCGGCAACAAACGACTTGCCCATTGCATTGCGAAAAGGTACCTCGTTCTTGCCAAAATACTTCTCGTTACATATCCTCATACAAAGGTCTTTCTGCACTGGAGACGATATCTATTCCTCGCACGGTTGGCGACGTCAAATCACACCCTGGGCGACTTCAAGCAATGCGGGATGAATTGCAGGCTCTGGACGACAATCATACTTGGGATCCAATCCCCTTTCCGGCAGGTAAACAAGTGGTCGGCAGCAAATGGATTTATACGGTACGCCTAAATGCAGATGGCACTCTCCATCGCCTTAAAGCCAGACTTGTGGCAAAAGGCTTTACTCAGACATATGGTGTTGATTATTTTGATACTTTCTCTCCGGCTGCGAAGATGACATTTGTTCGATTATCCATCTCTTTTGCCGCTCATCATCATTGGTCTCTTCATCAACTTGATGTCAAAAATTCATTTCTACATGGTTTTCTTGAAGAAGAGGTATATCTGCAACAACCTCCTGGCTTCCGTGCTTCGAGAGCCGATTCTCATGTGTGTCGACTTTGTCGCTCTCTTTATGGACTCAAGCAGTCTCACTGTGCATAGTTTGGAAGATTCTGCACAGTCGTCATTATATTTGGCCTATCTCAGAGCATAAAGAACCACATTGTCTTCTACCGCACGACGTCCTCCGGCTGTATCCTGCCTGTTGTCTATGTTGATGATATCGTTATAACTGGGAGCGACTCAAATGGAATCGCTCATCTAAAGGTGTATCTTCAACACCAATTTCAAACCAAAGATCTGGGTCCTCTGACATACTTCCTTGGCATTGAGGTCTCCCGTTCTCCAGACACCATCTTTGCCAACGAAAATATGATTTGGATATCTTGCAGGATGTTGGTTTGACTCAGGCAGCTATCGTTGACACTCCTCTTGAGCCTGGGGAACGGTCTCTTTATGACAACACAGAGTTATATTCTCACCCATAGAGGTACCGTAATCTTGTGGGAAAACTCAATTATCTCACCATAACTCGTCCAAACATTGCATGCATCGTCAGCAAGGTTAGCCAATTCATGGAACATCCAACAAAATCTCAGTGGGATGTTGTCCTTCGCATTTCCAAATACATTAAAAAAGACTCTGCCTGTGGTCTTCAGTATTCACATCACGATCATCTGAATATTGAGACCATTTGTGATGCTGACTATGTTGGCTGCTTAGCTACCCGAAAATCTACTTTGCCATTTTTCTGAAAGGTAACTTAATCTCATGGCGCAGCAAAAAAACAGACTGTCGTCTTCCGATCTAGTGCTGAATCAGAATACCGTGCGATGGTCATGATCACTACTGAGATCTTTTGGCTTTGTCATCTCCTCCATGAGATCGGTTTCCAGCCACAGACGTCTGCTCATATTTGGTCTGATAATCAGACATCCATGAAGATTGTTTCCAATCCAGTCTTCCATGAACGCACGAAGCATATCGAGGTGAATTGTCACTTTCTTCGTCATCACCTCTGTTAGGAATAAAGGGGGTTGTCCAGATGTTAGAGTTTGTTATTGGCTGAAATGTTTGTTAGTTTGTTAGAGTTTGTTAGTTGGTTAAGGGCAATGCTGTAATTTGTAATGAAGTGTCAGCTGTAGCATTGAGTTGGTGAGGTATAAAAATAGGAAGCAGGGGGCTCGGATGGATACGAACTGATTCTTGGGAGAATTTCCACAGCAGGCTGTTGTGTGGGCTGGAACGTTGAGACGTCCAGCAAGGGGAGGGCTCGGCGGAGTGGTCTTCCACGGGTTTTCTCTCTCTCACTCTCTTTTTCTTCTCCTCCCTGAACTCTCCCTCCCTACTGTAATTGTTGTTATTCTGCTGTGTTTTCTGTTGCATCCAACAATATAATTCAGTTTAACTTCTCTTTTCCTCCCTCTCAATATTTCACGTAACAATTAGCGACTCCGTTGGGGAATTGTCGTGCGAGAGAGAGGATCGTTGCTGGAGAAACACCTTCACTGCAGAAGAAAATCGATCTCAGCAGCACAGTGAGGTTGTCGAGTGGAGAAGTCCGCAGCGGCTACTTAGAGAACCGAACGCGGTAGCAGGATGATCGTTGTTGTGTAAGTTGCTGAGTGAAGCATGCAGGGGAGCAGATGCTGTGGAGAATTGAGCTGTTGTGCAAGTCTGTTGTTACAGAGAAGTTGGCGCGCCAGGCAGGGAAACGTCAAGCAGTGTGTCGCGACAGTTGAGGAAGAAACGTACGAAGCTGGAGAAACGCGTCGTAGTAGGAGACGCGTATGAGTCGAGAGCGATCGCCTGAAGCGGATGATGAGAACTGATAGAAGTGGACAATTGCGATTAGAGTTTTGAGACGCAAACTCCGACGAAAGCCTTCGAAGCTGGGCGCACACATTGGTGAATCGCGTTTTAGAAGAGACAGATGTTGGGGATCGTGCGCTTGGAGGAACAAATGGAAGCAGTGACCTACGCGCACTGTTTCGACTAATCGGAGCGACTTGGCAGAATAGATTTTGCGGGAGAGGACGAACGTGACCAGTGCTGGAGTTGCGAAGTCATAAAGTTGTGTAGAGCTGTAGATGGACGGAAAAAAAACCCGTGGAGAGGGTTCAACGCTGTTGTTGTAAACGAACGAGAAAGGAAAAAAAAAAGGCGAGTACAGTTTAAAAAAAACGTTGTTAGGGTCGTGATCCCTGCAGAGAGGGAATAATAGAGTTTGACGATGGATGAAGAAAGGTTGATGAAGCCGTCTAAAGTAGATTCTGATGTAGCAGCAAAGGAGGCAAGTTCAGAATGGATAGAGAATAGAATGGAAGCAATAGAGTCGGCATTGGAGGGTATACTACATATGTTTTTCACTATGCAAGAAAAATTGGTTAAGCTAGAACGTGGTCAAACAGAGTAATTGTGTTGGATGCGTGCACGGTTGCACTAATCAAACGAAGAAACGCCACTCAGATTGATTAGCAAGGAGCAATAGCCGGCTCCTGGCTTGAGATCTACTTCTTTTGCTAGAGAAGTAGCTTTTCCGAGTGGTCTTTCGATAAAGCAAGAAATGCGAGAGAATAGAAAGTCAGTGCAACGACAGTCTGCTCGAGCTACACTTCAGCCTCTACCACTGGCAGTGCAGGAGCAACCATTAGAGTTTGTACTGGAAAAAAGACGTTGCTGGAAATGAGATCTCGTGAAAAAGATTCTCCAGATTGCGCAGCTGGAATTCATGGGGATGAAACTGAGGCAAGGTGCCTTAATGAAACCGGCCAAGAAAACCTTTTCATAACAGAGGCTGATGAACCAACAGTGAGCTTGAGGAGTTTCTCGACTGGTCAGGAAAGTAACTACGAGGAGGGGCAGTTTGATTCCACACCAGTTCGGTCTGAAGAAGTAATTTCTGGTCTGAACCCAAAACTGTTTGAGCGCAGCGAATTTCTTGCAATGACTGAGTTGAGAAGGACTTCTGCAGCTAAGGTTCTTTATGAGACGAGCAAGCAGTTCAGATTGGAAAACGAGGAGGCTGAGGAAGGACGCTAAAGACGACTATTAGCAGGAGTTGTAAATGTTGGGGGCTGGAAAAGAGGTTTGGAAGAACAAGCAGCACTACATTGGGAAGAGTTTAAGCGTCATCCTAACATTTTTGCTTCACAGGAAGAAACGGTTGCTGCTACATATTTTAGTACAATCACTAATGGACGAGGAACTGTGTTTGCACTGGTTTACGACACTGATTTTATTCCACACACAGTGTTTCCATTGAAGATGGTTTTCTTTTCCTTAGCATTTGCTCAATATGAGGTCCTATGGTATTTTCAACATGTAGGAGTTGCTTCTACAAAATTTAGAGCTGCTAGAGTGGTGCCAGTTGACATTAATCCAATTGATCCCACTATCGGGTTCTTGTTAGATGGGATGGACCACCTTTGTTGTTTAGTGCTTTAGTATACTGCAGCTATTAGGGGGTATGCATTGTTATATCTTTCATCTACTACTGGGAGGATTAGGTCTTTGTTGGGCGCTCCAGGAATGGTGACTCTAGATATAGATTTTGGCTTGAAAAGGTTTTTTCAGAAGATTGTTCAGCATCTTGAAAACTTGCCAAAGCCACGGGATGAAAGCATATCTGCAGCCACGTGTGATCTATCTGAACTGCATAAGGATTGGATGTCAATATTGATGATTGTTACCTCTACTCGATCATCCATAAATATAAGACGTTTGGAAAAAGCTACAGTTTCCACTGGGAAAGAAGCCATGGTAGCAGAAGGAAATGCAACATACCAGTGGTCAAGATGCATTGATGAATTGGAAGCTCAGCTCTCTAAGAATGGAAGTCTTAAGAAGTCGTATTTCTATCACCAGCATCTTACAGTGGTTTTCAGGAACACAATGTTTGGACCAGAAGGGCGTCCTCAACATTGTTGCGCATGGTTGGGAGTTACTAGCAGTTTTCCACTTTGCGCTTCTCCTATAGTTCCAGAAGAGATCGTTAGAATTGGGCGTGATGCTAGATTTACAATGAGAAGCTTGCTTAATCCAACATCGAGGCTTCTAGATCCTGATTTGGAGAGCTTTGTATCCCTTTTCATTGGAAGCTTAATTCTACAACTTATTTTGCACCTACCATCTCAAATGGCGGAGCATCTTTGTGCCCTCATTGTTGCTGTTTTTTGTACCGAAACCAGTGCAACTTCAACCTTACTTGGGGCAACTAAAGAAGGGGAAGGCTACTCTATTTCTGGCTTGACCGAAGCTGCAGAATCCTGGAATTTCGATGGAGAATTATTCCAGCAAAGTTATCCACCTACAAAGGCTGCTCTAGTTTGCCCAAGTGAGTTGCTGACTCCAATGAAGATGCATCGATGTTGAGGCCTCCGCCAAAGCCGTCACTGGGAGCTGTTGTCTCAATGCACAGACGAGCAAAGCTTTGGTTGTTCCACCTTAAGGACAAGGTGGTTTTTTGGTGGGAGGGAATTGTTAGGAATAAAGGGGGTTGTCCAGGTGTTAAAGTTTGTTATTGGCTGGAATGTTTGTTAGTTTGTTAGAGTTTGTTAGTTGGTTAGGGGCAATGTTGTAATTTGTAATGAAGTGCCAGCTATAGCATTGAGCTGGTGGGGTATAAAAATAGGCAGTAGGGGGCTGGGATGGATACGAATTGATTCCTAGGAGAATTTCCACAGCAGACTGCTGTGGGTTGGAACATTGGGACGTCCAGCAATGAGAGGGCTCGAAGGAGTGGTCTTCCACGGGTTTTCTCTCTCTCTCTTTTTCTTCTCCTCCCTAAACTCTCTCCCTCCCTACTGTAATTGTTGTTGTTCTGCTATGTTTTCTGCTGTATTCAACAATATAATTCAGTTTAACTTCTCTTTTCCTCCCTCTCTTAATATTTCACGTAACAACCTCGAGCAACACCATGTCAGTTTCAACCACACACCGACGACAGATCATCTTGCCGACATCTTCACCAAAAGCCTCTCGGGAACTCGACTGGACTCTCTCAATATCAAGTTGGGCATCCACAGCATCAACGATCCAGCTTGAGAGGAAGTGTGTATGGTCTGACGTCTTTTTTTTTTTTTGTGGGACTCTTATTCCAATCTATCATGTACTAGCTTGAGGGGGAGTGTTGAACCCGATTAATTGTATTTCCGGGTAAAGAGTATTTCTGAGTCCCACATCGGGTTATTCCAACTTGTAGTTCTTTTCTTTATCTATAAAAGAATCTCTCCACCTCTCATTGAGGTAGAGGAACTTGTACAGATCTACATGCATATTTTCTATCTTGGAACGAAATTAAGTTTATTCTAAAAAAAAATACAAACTAGCTATCACATGGATCAACTTTTGGCAATTTTCAAAAGTTTTTATGTTCAAGCATGGATTCCATGTCATTAGAGTAAGATGAATAGCAAGTGTCTTGAAACCCAAATTAATATAAAAATGGGACCAACAACCACCTGATAAAAATCTTATTGCACAGCCAGAACAGGAAGTGATGATTCCCATAGCATCTCAAACAAATATAACATTGGATAAGCAAGCTTATAATTGTAAGTGTTTTTTTCACATGCAATCTGAAAAAAGATAGAGCTTCCAGCAGTTGTGCTGAAAATATAATTCAACAGCTCATAACTCTTAAAACTCCGACACCACCCGCAATACTTTTTACTGCACAGAAAAGCAAAGTGTTTTTCCCATAATTTGGACAGTTATTGACATCCTAGAGAAATGAAAATCATTTCTGAAACTTGATTACTTAATGTTTTGTTTCAATTTGGTGTTACAATGAATCATTTATGTGGGGTGTTAGGTCCACATAGTAATGTAAGACATCTTGAGGGGGGGGGGGGTTGTGAATCAGTGTGTCGTCATTTAAACAATTTAAACAATACACTGGTCGGTCAATCTTCTCGGTGTGAGTTCAGATCTTGACCTCTTAGTGTTCAGGGTCACTATTATGCTTCATACACTGATTGTTTACTCGCACTGACTTTCACATTCACAACACACCCAGTTATGAAATGAAGTGCACAAAATTTGACTTGTTTCACCCAATGTAGGCTGCGTCCAGGGAGTGTGAAGAGTTCACCTGCTATTACACCATTAACACAAGTGTAGATGGTGAATTCCCCTTACCTCAATGTAAGGTGAGGATGTTCTTTTATAGATGAGTAAAACTAAATACAGAGAGGGTAAGTCCGATGTGGGACTCAGAAATACCCAATTAAATGAAATGGGGTCCAACACTCCCCCTCAAGCTGGACATGCCCAGATTGGATTGAGTCCCACAAAAAAAAAAAAAAAAGACAAGACAGACGAACTCAAGCTGGGCTATGGAGGCTGTGAATACCCAGCCTGGTAGTGAGAGAGTCAAGGCGAGCCCCCGGGAGGCCTTTGGTGAACAGATCGGCAAGCTGATCTGCCGTCGGTACATGGCCAAAGCTGATATGGTGCCGCTCCAGATGGTGACGGAGGAAGTGGCAGTCCACCTCGATATGCTTCGTCCGTTCATGGAAGACGGCATTCGAAGCAATCTTCGTGGCGGCCTGATTATCACACCAGATATGAGCAGGGGCGTTTGCCGGGAAGCCGAGCTCATGTAGGAGATGACGAAGCCAGAGGATCTCAGTGGTGACGGTGGCCATGGCGCGGTATTCAGCCTCGACGCTCGATCTGGAGACGACAGTCTGCTTCTTGCTGCGCCAAGAGATGAGGTTACCGGCGAAGAACACGGCGAACCCCGAAGTAGACTTGCGGGTCGCGAGGCAACCTGCATAGTCGGCATCACAGAAGGCATCAACATCCAAGTGAGCATGACGTGAATACTGAAGGCCACGTGCAGGGTCTCGCTTGATGTATTTAGCAATGCGAAGGACAGCATCCCACTGAGATTGGGTGGGATGCTCCATGAACTGGCTGACTTTGCCAACGGCGCGGGCAATGTCGGGTCGCGTCATGGTGAGGTAGTTCAGTTTACCCACCAGACGTCGATAGCGCTCGGGATGAGGAAATGGTTCCGAGTCGGAATGGAGAGAACGTTCGTCAGGCTCAAGTGGGGTGTCCACGGCAGTGGCGGTGCTCAGACCGGCATCCTGCAAGATATCAAGAGCATACCGACGCTGGCAGAGAGAGATCGAGTCCTCAGAACGGGAGACCTCGATGCCAAGGAAGTAAGTCAGGGGACCAAGATCTTTGGTATTAAAGTTTTGGTGAAGGTGGTGATCCCTCTGGAGTCGCTTCCTGTGATGATGATATCATCAACATATACCACGAGCAAGATACAGTCATGTGGTGTCGTACAAAAGAAGACGGTGTGGTCCTTCAGACTGCGGGAGAGGCCAAAGACCGTGACGACAGTGCTGAAGCGGCCAAACCAAGCTCGAGGAGACTGCTTGAGGCCATAGAGGGACCGACGGAGGCGGCAGACATGGGAGTCGGCACCGGAGGCAAAAAAACCAGGGGGCTGCTTCAGGTAGACTTCTTCCTCAAGAACGCCATGGAGAAAGACATTCTTGACATCCAACTGATGAAGTGGCCAATGATGATTAGTAGCCAGAGAGATGAACAGGCGGACAGAGGCCATCTTGGCGACCGGAGAGTAGGTCTCAAAGTAGTCGATGCCATATGTCTGAGCGAACCCCTTCGCCACTAGCCGGGCTTTGAGGCGGCAAAGAGAGCCGTCGGGATTGAGACGGATCGTATAAATCCATTTGTTGCCCACTGCCTGTTTGCCTGCTGGAAGGGGGACAAGATCCCAAGTATGGTTTTCCTCCAGAGCCTGCAATTCATCCCGCATTGTTGCTAGTCACCCGGGGTGAGATTTGGCTTCACCAACCGTGCGAGGTATAGAAACTGTCTCCAGAGCGGACAGACCCCTGTATGAAGATACAAATAGAGGAGTACTCTGGCAGGAGCGAGTACCTTTCCGTAGGGCAATGGGCAAGTCCTCGGGTGGCGGAGCAGGAGCAGCGGACGAAACGGGAGCATCAATGTCACTGGCCGGAACGGGGGATACAGTCGAAGGACGGCGAGAGTAGCCCTGACCAAAATGGGTGTCAACAGGGGTTGACGCCGGTGGAGGATGGATGATGAGAGGAGGACAATCATCAATAGCAGAGTCAGGAGGAGGAGAGGGAAAGGAGAATGGAGAACTCTCAACAAAGGAGACATCCGCTGAGATGACATACCGTCGAAGGTCCGGGGAGAAGCAGCGATATCCGCGCTGAGTGCGGGAATAACCAAGGAAGATGCAGCGGAGGGATTTGGGAGAGTTTGGTGCGGCCAGGGCGAGTGTCGCGAACATAACACAAGCAGCCAAACACTCGAAGAGGGAGGGAATGAAGAGGGAGAGTGGGGAAAAGAGCCCAAAAGGGAGTCTCCCCCTTAAGGATAGAAGAAGGAAGGCGATTGATGAGGTAGGTAGCAGTGAGAATGGCATCTCCCCAAAAGAGCAGAGGCACCTGTCGGTGGAAGATGAGGGCACGAGCAGTCTCCAGAATATGTCTGTGTTTCCGCTCGGCCACGCCGTTCTGCTGAGGTGTATCAAGACAGGAGGTCTGATGAAGGATGTCATTCGTCTGGAGAAACTGCCGAAAGGAAGTGGAGAGATACTCGCGCCCATTACCCGAGCGGAGACATTTGACAGAGATAGAAAAACGGTTCTTAATTTCATTGAAAAAGGTTTGGAAGGTGGAAAACACTTCGGAGCGTTCTCGAAGAAGGTAAAGCCACGTCATTCGCGAATAGTCATCAATGAAAGATATATAGTATTTATATCCCAAGTGACTCGGAATGGTACACGAGCCCCAAACATCTGAATGAACCAGATCAAAGGGGTGGGAGGCCCGTGTATCCGTGCGAGGAATGTAGGAAGAGCGATGATGTTTCGCAAAAGAACAGGACTCACAATGAAAAGTAGGAGTCTGACTGAAGTCTGTAAACATTTGATGAATGGTGGATGCAGGCGGGTGTCCTAATCGGGAATGAAGATCTAGTGCCCGAGAAGAGGTAGACGTGCAAGCAATGGGTGTTGATCCCTCGTACATGTAAACCCCGTCTCGAAACCGGCCTCGACCAAGTTCCCGGTTCGTAGTCTGCTCCTAAAACACAACACCAGAAGAGGTAAATATGGCCGCACAGTTATAATCCTTAGTCAGTTTACTGATGGAAAGCAGATTAAAGGGACTGCGGGGCACATGTGCCACAGAGGGTAGGTGTATCGATGGAGTCAGGGAGCATGCGCCGAAGCCCGCTATGGGGATAGTGGAGCCATCAGCGACGGTGATGGCCGAAGAACCGGCATATGTGCAGTAAGACGTCAGCATACCAGCATCACCGGTGAGGTGGTCGTAGGCACCTGAGTCCAGTAGCCATGCAGGGGAGCAATGGATGACAAAGGCAGTGGGGCGAACAGTACGAGCCAGAGAAGCCGAGGAGGGACCGGGGCGGACAGAGGCCGGAGGATCATGAGGCCGCCTGAGGTCGGCCATAGAAAGGGCCAGAGACGGGGAAAGAGAGGCGACAGTCGAGGATGCGGCCTGGACCGCGGGTTGTCCCTGCCGCGGGTGCTGAGATGGTCGTCCATGCAGGACCCAACATCAGGCGATCAGGTGACCAAACTTGCCACAATGTTAACAGAAGGGACGTGGACGACTTGAAGCACGGCCACGTCCCGAGGAGTCTGCCATGGAAGCGTCGGGTAGCTGATGCAGCGGGTCGGCGGGATGATCGTGCGCAGGACGTGCGCGTGCTGGAAGGACTGCCGGAACGAGGGCGCGCTGCCGGGATGAGGGCGCGCTGCCGGGACGAGGGCGCGCTGCCGGGAGGGTGCGCCGGGACGAGGCCGAGGGCGCCAGGACGAGGGCGCCGCGGGATGAGGACGCCGCTGGGTGAGGGGAGCCGCGCTTGCTGGGGTGAAGGCGGCGGAAGGGGAGCCGCTGAGCGAGAGCAGCGCGAGCGTGCGGGAGGCGCGGAAGGCGCGGGAGCAGCGGGAGGCGCCGGGCGAGGGTGGCCGGGAGCGCGGGAGGCGCGGGACGAGGGCGCTGAGACGGGAGCGCGTTGGGGTGGAACCCTAGCGCGCGCGGGACGTCGAGGAGCCGGGACGCCGGGGAGCCGGGAGCCGCGCCAGGAAGGAGGGCCGCCGGGGAGGGCGTCGCGCCAGGGAGGAGGGCCGCTGGGGAGCCGGGAGCCGCGGGGGGGCGACGCGCAGGAAGGAGGGCCACCGGGTGGAACCCTAGCCGATAGGGAGAGGCGCCGGAAGAGAGGGCCGCCGGGAGAGAGGGCCGCCGGGAGGGAGGACCGCCGGGAGAGAGGGTCGCCGGGAGAGTGGGCAGAGCCAGGGGGAGAGAGGCGGGGCCGGACAGAACCAGGAATCCGCTGGGAGGGAGGATCGGGATTAAGATCCCTCTGATACCATGTAGATGGTGAATTCTCCTTACCTCAATGTGAGGTGAGGATGTTCTTTTATAGATGAGTAAAACTAAATACAGAGAGGGTAAGTCCGATGTGGGACTCAGAAATACCCAATTAAATGAAATGGGGTCCAACAACAAGAAACACACTGATTAATACATGGATGGAGGGCATGTTAGGTCCACAAGGGAAATACCCTAAGAGGGGGGATGAATTAGTATATAGAATTTGATTCCTTTTTCTCACTTTGTTCCCTTTTGGGTCTAGTTCATACATTTAGAGCATGTTGATCTCTCTCAATCTCACCTTTCCCATGCAAGTAAATAATGAACAATAATCACATGAGAATTTTACTCGGTTCATCTCCAATGTGAAGACTAGGTCCAAGGGAGTAAGAACGACTCACTATCATCACAATAATCACAACTCAATTATAAAAGGTTTTGAATTGACTCACTGTCTCTCAAGAAATAACTTCTCTAACCAAAGTTTGACTCACTGCCATCACAATAATTCTCTCAACACATAAAAAAATAAAACATCTTTGATGTAGGTGCAGTAGTGTCTTTCATCCTTTTTAGCCTTTGGGAATGGCAATGACTGCATCTCTATCGGATGACTTTTTTCCTAAAACAGAATTCTCACAACAGCTTTCTCCTTTGGAGAATTCCTTTACACTCTCTGCCCTGTTGTGTTCCCCCTCTTACACTTGCTCTGTGAACAATCTCTCTTACTAAAAGAGTTGACAATATCTCACTGATTTTAGCATCTTTATTCCATGTTTGAATATGCTCAAATATCCTTCATACTTGTCATTAAATCCTGAATGGAATAATCTCATAAATCTTTATACTTTTTATATTTGAGTGAGATGCGAATCTTCAATATTTTTCTATCATCACTCAAACCATGGCGTGGTTCCTTCTCACCACGAGCATGGCGCCTTCGGTCAATGCTTTGACTCCACGAACCACGGCATGAAGTTATATCTCCCTTGAATTTCAGTCATTTCCTAAACTTTGAATTTACCTCATATTCTGAACATAGGTGCGGTTTACCTTGCCACAGCATGGTTTTCTGGCCTCGCTTATCAAATTATGTTTCTCAGGGTAAACAGCTAGCAAAATGACTTCCAACCCGTTTTGTTTCAAAACGTTTCATGCACCACGACTTCCAACACGGCATACCGCTTCGGTCTTCCTTGTTTCATCCAGTGAGATTGCAAATAGCTATTCACAAAACACCTTCAGGCCATGATGTGGTTGTCCACTCTCCCCGTTTCAGACAATGACTCCAAAAATGTCTTCCTTCCAAAACGCCTTTGGCCATGGCGTGGTCTTCCTATCTGCCGGCTCATGCCAAGCCTACTTCTACTATAGCTCGGTCCATGGCATGGTTACCATCAAAATTCATGGCATCCAGGAGCTTTGCAAACACTTTCCTTTGAAACGACATTGATCGGGGCATTGTCACTCTGAGTGTGGTGTCCAGTAGCTTCACCATTTTGCTCCAACAAGGTGCGGTTTACCTTGCCACAGCATGGTTTTCTGGCCTCGCTTATCAAATTATGTTTCTCAGGGTAAACAGCTAGCGAAATGACTTCCAACCCGTTTTGCTTCAAAACGTTTCATGCACCACAACTTCCAACACGGCATACCGCTTCGGTCTTCCTTGTTTCATCCAGTGAGATTGCAAATAGCTATTCACAAAACACCTTCAGGCCATGATGTGGTTGTCCACTCTCCCCGTTTCAGACAATGACTCCAAAAATGTCTTCCTTCCAAAACGCCTTTGGCCATGGCGTGGTCTTCCTGTCTGCCGGCTCATGCCAAGCCTACTTCTACTATAGCTCGGTCCATGGCATGGTTACCATCAAAATTCATGGCATCCAGGAGCTTTGCAAACACTTTCCTTTGAAACGACATTGATCGCGGCATTGTCACTCTGAGTGTGGTGTCCAGTAGCTTCACCATTTTGTTCCAACAAGCTATGGTTGTTTCACTATTCCCAACAGCATGTGCCACAGCATGGTATTGATCACCGCATTCGCGTTTTTGACTTTCAACACCTTAACACTTCCAACACCTTTCAAACTCCATGAAGCTTCTCCAAAACTTATGCAATCATAACATGAGTTGTTTGTTATGGGTTTCGGGAATCATCATATGATCATTGGCGGCGAAAGAAAACTCAAACACAAGCAGATCTATCTTCAAGGAATCAAAAGGTGTAAAGTAAACGAAGAATAGAGCATACCAAGAATGCGGGTGGAATGACCTCTTTCTTTCTTCTTCGATGGAGTACGTTTGATGACGATCACCAAAGCAACAAACAAAGGCTTCCTGCCTCCGAGGGTACATCGGGGCCTTTGATCCCAGAACGTTTCTTGAGGATCCACGTATTCAGAAGGGGTGATTGCGCTTTCGCAGTGAGTGATAAACAGAGCACCGGGAACACAGAGAGCTTTGGCTATTTCACTTGCAACAAGATTGGTTACCCCAATGGAAGGGATTGCATCCCTTTATATAGGTCATGTCCGACACTCCATATTAAATGAAGAATGCGTTGGTCAACTGTAACGTATCGCATACATTAGTGTCGGTTGGGTAAAATCCATTGAACGCATACAATGTATATGCAAGTCGTAACAATCCATTCATAATGGGTTATAACTGATGAAAACCAAGTAGGAGTGGACGCGGTTTATGCATGCATCGTATGCATGCAAAACGGTGATGCCGGCTGCTGACCATGGCATCCACAAGCACCACCACAAAGTGGTGTTGCCCGTTTTAGTGCAAATCCAACAATCTTTCACTTGCACTAGAATCTCATAAAAACTTTATGCAAAACTTCACCACCCTGTGAATCCATCAAAACTCTTTTGGATATGGTCTCATCGAACTTTCTTTATTTTGGAACAAACACTTTATTCAAAATATAATCTTTATCCAGAGGCCTAACTGTGTGACCAACCTTAATAGCATTGAAAACAAATATAAAATCCATATGTCATAGATGTAAGCAAAGGGGTCTGGTGTAATCTCCATCAAACATACTCATATCTCTATACGAACATGTCCACCACAAGATGTATCATATGCATCGTATGTATACCTATATAATCTCTTTGTCCATCTAGTATAAACCACTAGATATGGAACAGGTCAATCTGGTATAAACCAACTCATCTTTTCTTGATTTTCCGAAATAAACTTATTGAGTCCATGAATACATCACATGTCATTCATCTAACACGTGAGTGCATCACATGTCTCTCATCCAAGTAGCTGAACACATCATCATATGCAACCCAACTAAGCATGGTCATGCATTTCCTCAATCTAATTCAATCAATGGTCTGATGTCTTTACTCATCGTAAAAATGAACAAATCTCATCTTGGTTGCACTCCAACCGACGACATGATCAACAACATACCCAACCATCATCTGATTAGCTAAAAGTCGCTTTTAACTTGCGTAAGTATCAAAGTATGAAGGTTTACATGCTAGGTATCTCATCAATCTCAGGTAATGAGGATTAATGATAAGTATAAACCCCTAAATATATCGATAATCGTATGACATTCCATGAGATATGCTTTGGTGGGTCAATCCAAGTAATAAGTCTCTACTTATTACCTCATGTATCTACTATTCATGTTAATCTAACATATCATCACAACTCAAACTACTTTGTGATGATCATCGATTAGGGACTATACAAAGTCGTACTTTGAGGGGATGTCATCATTCAACCGTTCATGTAAAGTAAAATGCAGCACACATGAATGAATGATAAATGGAGGTTGCCTTTATTAAATAATTGTGATACATGAATGAATGATAAATGGAGGTCATCATTCAACCGTCCATGTAAAGTAAAATGCAACACGCATGAATGAATGATAAATGGAAGTTGCCTTTATTATAAAATTGTGATACAAGATTCTATTCATGTTAATCTAACATATCATCACAACTCAAACTACTTTGTGATGATCATCGATTAGGGACTATACAAAGTCTTACTTTGAGGGGATGTCATCATTCAACTGTTCATGTAAAGTAAAATGCAGCACACGTGAATGAATGATAAATGGAGGTTGCTTTTATTATAAAATCGTGATACATCATATAGTCATTACATCAATCTCTCGAGTATCAAATAACTAGAGACCTAACATGACCCTCATTAGCTTTGGATTCACTTCTAGACTTCTCCAAGCCCTTGCCATTGGTGGTCGTATATTTGGAAGCTGATCTAGTCATCATTAGCTTGGATAGGTTGAACTAGTCCTTGCAGTGTCAGACTTTCTTCCCGGGGAACAACGAGAAGGCCCCCAAAGCGATGATATCTGTTTTCCCTTTGCTCAAGCCAAATCGGTGGAATTCGACGGTTCTGATGTCTGCATCTAATTCAGTTTCTTGTAAGATGTCCTCCTAGATATATTCTAGCGGACCTTCGAAGTCCTCCCCCGTGATGTTTCTAAACTTGCTTTCGAGTCCACCATGGAACTCGTTCCCCTATAATTAACTGTTGTCCACCCCTCGGCCTCTTTAATGCCCTTTTTGTTCCCTATGAGTTTGCTCAGCCTATCAAACTGGTTATAAAGAAGAATTCCCGCAGATTGATCCGGTTCTCCTCCCTCCCTCCCGATTGGCTCTTTCCTACACTGTTTCTCCTGGCAACAATGGATTGTCATCATCTGTCGACTCCTGCACTGGCAGATCCCCTCTAATTCCAACTTGTGCATTCTTGACACTTACTCCGAAAATAAAACTGTTGGAAATGATTGCATCACTTGGGGCTGAACCAACTGTTGAGGCCTCGACCTCCCCAATAGCTCCTGTCAACCTGCACTCACTATTACCAGTTGTATGCACTTACACAGCAAGTGCTAGAACAACACCCTTCACATTAGAACAAATTATCTAAGGAAATGAAATGAACAATTCGAATTGATCTTGTGTATATTTCTGTAAGTATAAGCAGCGCTTTCACTAATTACAATTGCGAGAAGGAAGAAAAGTCAACAAGGAGAACCTGGTGAAGGCCACTTCCCTGGTTCTAGCTTGTTGTAGGTGGTGAAGCTCGGAGGAAGCCCACTTCCTCACTAGACTGCAGCCTCAATCCCATTTTCCGAAACAGAATGCATGATCACCACTCAAGCGGGGCCCCAGCTGAATATACGTTCTTTCTCTCTTCAAAAAGAGTAACTGACTCATTAGACCACATTTCCCTTCTTGCCCCTCCTCCGATGGTAAGTGTAAACTACTGGGGTCGAGAGCTAATATGCGGTTCAACCACCATAATACTAACATTTTGCCCCTCAAATTGCACGTTGTCCCCAAAGTGCAGATCCGAAAATTGGGAAAGTATCAACTCAGCATCTTCCCAAGTAGCCTCTTCTAAAGGTTTTCTCTTCCATTGGATAAGTCGTGTTCCCCTCAGTAGCCCGAAAATTGGTTTAGCAGCCAATATAGCAACAGGCCCGAGGCCCGAAATAAAATCATTGTCCCATAATTCTGAAAGCTAAGACTGGACTGGTGACTGCCCAACTGCATGTTTGAGCTGAGAAACATGTTTGAGCTGAGAAACATGGAATGTCAGGTGAATTCAAGTAGTCATGGGCAAGGAGAGCTTATAAACAGTGTTTACCAATCGAGCAAGTATCGGGTAAGGAACATAAAAACATGCTGCCAACTTTGCATGTAGCTTAGAAAACTTTGAGATCTACATGTTCGGCCGAAGTTTAATGTAAACAGACTCCCCCACTTCAAAAGTCACATCTCGGCAGTGTTTGTTGGCAAACTGAACCATCAACTATTGGGCACGGGTTAGATTACCCTAAAGTTGGTGCAGAATGAGATCTCGTTCTTCAAGAGCAGTGGCCACTGAATCAACTAGAGTATTTCCTCCCACATAGCACAACACTGTTGGAGATTTTCTGCCATAAACTGCCTCAAAGGGAGTCAACTTAATGGAAGAATGGGGTGTGGTATTGTGACAGTATTCCGCCCATGGCATCCATTTTGACCAAGATAGTGGCCGCTTTGAAGCAAAACATCGTAGGTAAGTCTCTAAGCATTTATTGACAATCTATATTTGTCCATCCGTTTGAGGGTGATAGGAAGAGCTCGTTTTCAAAGTAGTTCCTTCCAAGTGGAACAACTCCTTCCTAAAATGACTAACAAAAAAAGGGGCTCGATCACTGACAATGGAACTGGGAATGTCATGCAAGCGGACCACTTCCTTAACAAAAAACTCGGTTACAAGCTTTGTCGTATAAGGATGTCGTAACGGCACAAAGTGGGAGTATTTGGTCAAACGATCCACAACCACTAAGATGACATTAAACCCCTAAGATTTGGGCAAACAGGAGATGAAATCCATTGATATTTCATCCCAAACTAGTTTTGGAACTAGCACCAGTAGGAGGACTATGGGAGACATTGCTTCATATTTTTGTCACTGGCAAATATCTCACTCCCGAACAAATTACATAATGTGTTGTGCCATACCCTTCCCAAGAGATTCCAACTACCATCCTTTTAAGTTTTGAGGAAACCAACGTTGCCTCCAACAACAGAAGAGTGATAATAGTGTAGGAATTTCGGTATGAAGCTGGATGTGCGGGACAAGACTGGCGGACCTTTTTTATACAATAGCCCGGCACGCATAGAATAGTTGGGATAAGAATCTGACTGTTATTCCAAGGCAGCAAGGATTTTTTTTAAATCCGGATCCTATTGTATTTTTTGTTTAACAGTGTCAACTTCCATCCAGTATGGTTCTGAAACCGCTGATCTCAAGCACTTGTCCTCGGGACAACAGTCTTCTCCCCCTTTGGAGACCAGAAAGTGTCGCCAAAACAAGTGTCATAACTTCTTTCTCATATACTAATTTGGATAGATTTACTTTAGCTAAAGCCTTAATGAAATAAGCGATTGGTCGGCGTGCCTGCGTAAGGACGGCTCCAACTCCCCTTCCTGAAGCATCTCATTCTTTGTCAAATGGTTTCTGGAAGTCTAGTAAAGCTAATAGTGGGGCGGAAACCATGCTGGACTTCAGCGTTTCAAAGGCTTGTTTACATTCCAATGAAAGTTGTCTTTTTTTGTTAATTCGGCAAGTGATGTGGCAATTTTTCTGTATCCTTCAAAAAACTACTGATAGTACCTAGGGGTGTAATCGAGTCAAGCCAAGCCAAGTATCTCAGTACTCGAGCTCAAGCTCGGTACTTGAACTCGGTGCTCGAGCTCGGCTCGGTGCTCAACCGAGTATTGATTTCCTGGCTCGAGCTCGAGCTCAACTCGGGCTCGATAGAGCACTCGATTAGGCTCGACTCAATTCGATTAGGATACTTTTTCCAAATTTTAACTAAAAAATATAGCTCGAATTTGAGCTCGAACTCGAATTTGTACTCGAGATCGAAAGTTCAAGCTCGAAATTAAATACATATATATTGAATAAAAATAATATATTAAAAAATTAGATGCTCAATTAGGCTCGCGAGCTACTCGATTATGTTGTTATAATACTCGAACTCGACTTGAGTTAGGTACTCAAGCTCGAGCTCGACTCGAAAAAAACCGAGCCAAGTTCGAGTATCTTTCGAGCCGAGTCCGAGTAGCTCGCGAGTACTCCAGCTCGTTTACGGCCCTAATAGTACTCGGTGAGACCCAAGAATCCCTAAACACCCTTAACGGTTTGAGGAGGCGGCCAACCCAAAATACAATCTAATTTTTTCAGGTCTATAGATACCCCTTCGCAAAAAATTATATGCCCAAGATATTTCACAGACACCGGGCGAGAAGATCATTTTTTACTATTAAGCCGAAACTGATTTTCGTGCAATACCCAGAATGTTGTCTCTAGGTGAGCAATATGGTTAGGCCACCTGTTGCTATAAAAAAGAATATCATCAAAGAATACCAAATTCCAACCTTGTGCATTCCTAACACTTCCTCAGAGAAAATGAAATTGTTGGAAATGACCGCATCACCTGGGGCTAAACCAACCGTTGGGGCTTCTACCTCCCCAACAGGTTGACGGACCTGCACTCGCTATTACTAGTTGTATACACTTTCGAAGCAGGTGCTAGAACAACACCCTTCCTGTTAGAACAAATTATGTAAGGAAATGAGCAATTCAAATTGATCTTTGTGTATCTTTATGTAAGTACAAGCAATGCTTTTACTAATTACAATTGCAGAAAAGAAAAAAACTCAGCAAGGAGATCATGGCGAAGGCCACTTCCCTATTTCTAGCTTGTTGTAGGTGGTGAAGCTCGAAGGAAGCCCACTTCCTCACTAGACTGCAGCCTCAGTCCTGTTTTCCCAAACAGAATGCACAATCCCCGCTCAAGCGAGCCCCCCGACAGAATATATGTCCTCTCTCTTCAAACTGACTGACTCATTAGTCCACATTTCCCTTTTTGCCCCTCTTCCGCTGGTAAGTGTAAACTATTGGGGGCCGAGAGCGCATATGTGGTACTGCTTTAAAGTAGAACCATCAACTTGAATGGTGCAAGGTGCAGCGGTACCAAACCCGTCAACACAAAGACCCTTCACCGTTAAAGAGTTTCAAGGTTTTGGAGCCTCTTGAGTCGGCCCCTCCAAACGAACCTTAGGTAAAGTTGCACCCACTTCTAGACGCTCTCCATGAAGATCGCCTACAACAGGTCTCCTGCGGCAATTATGTGAAGCATGTCCTTCACAAAAACAGTTAACACAATAACCAATATGAGTTTCATAAACGATAGATTGTCTATACCGAAGCTCCCCCGAGATTACAATCCATATGAAATCAGGTAAAGTGTGAGAACTATCAACTTCGACGCAAATTTGGGAAAGAATGGAGTGTTGCGAAGAACGTGTGTGGATCAGAGCAAAGGTATTGCCCCAAAGAAATACGAAGAAGCTTCAAAACCAAAGGATTCTAGAATGGAGGAGGGAGTTGGGGAAATCTAACCCAGATGACGATTGTCGGAGAATTCTTGTTTAGAGAGAAGTCAAATTTCCATTTCAACAAAAAATATCGCATTTGGCTTGAAAACTCAGGTAACACGAGACCATGCCAGAGCGAAATCCGCCTCATCTGCAATTTGTATATGCCGAGGATCCAAGAGACCTGCCACTACTCGATGACTCAGACCCCAATCTGAATTGACATGTCGAGCGAAGTCCAAAGCTAAGGGTCGTCGACATCCAAACCTTTTCACTAGTGAGAGGTTTGTAGCTTCACCAAACTCAAATGGAGAAATATCCACTGCTAGAAAACCCTCTGTTGATGGACAAGCTTGAGGCGCGATCTTAATACCATGAAAACCAGAGACCCCAAGAAAATTAGGTTGCCTTTCCCCGACGCCGAAGACGAGGTCGTGATGGTCGACTCCAGAGTTAGGAAGCAGTTGACATCACCACGTCGACCAACAACGGTTGTTGAGTCGTTCATGTCTTTGTTGCTTCGAATGTAACCGGCGGTGCTCTCCTCTGTGGCGCACCCCTCCATCAAGAACGAGATCGGCCGTGTGGGGTTCTTTCCGGCAATGCGCACGACTTCTGATTGCAATCCAGCTGCGTGCGTTTCGTAGCATGCTCCTCTCCTAATAGGTAATTCGGCAGTGCGTCCCTCCGCAATGAGAGAGTTGGTAGTGCCCAAGACCAACGATCGCATCCCAACAGTGCGCACCTCATATGTGAGTTGGCTGCAGGTTGGACCAATTAATAGGAACCTTCATCCCTTGAGTCGGCAATATTGTTGTATAAATCAAAATTATTGAGAGATGAGGAGAGGGAGCGTAGAGAAAAGTCGCGATAGAGAGAGACTTCTCTTATGCATAACAGTGAGTAGAGAAAATTCGCAACAGAGAAAGAGACTTCTCTTATGCATAATGGTGAGTAAGACCTACAGAGAAAGGAGTATATAAGTATAGTTGAATTCTAAGGAGTCCCCTATGAGCTCCCGCCCAAGCCCCAAGGCCGAACCAACTACACAATTCTCCCTCCTTCCTTTCCAAATTTACACCAGCCCCCTTTATAACCCCTTGCACAGGTCCCCACGTGAGCAACTAATTACCTCCGGCTGTAATTTCCCCCCATAAAGACCCTTATGCTCCTAGAAGATACTTTCCAGGCTGTGTCAAAGTCTGTATCACAATCTCTTAAGTATCGAATACCTAGAGAGCTAACATGACCCTCATGGTGGTGTTGTGGTAATGGCTTTGTCAACGGATCTTCTAAATTGTCCTTTACAGCCACCCAACAGATCATTACATCGCCCCTCTCAACGATTTCTCATATAAGATGGTATTTGCAAAGAATGTGTTTTGTCTTTTGGTGAGATCGAGGTTCCTTAGCCTAAGCAACAACTCCATTGTTGTCACGGTACGGCTCATTGCTCCTTGAATGTTAGGAATTACCTCAAGTTCATAGATGAACTTCGTGATCCAAAGCAGCTTCCTTCGCAGCATCTGATGCAGTGATGTACTCTGTCTCTGCTATCAAGTCTGCTACGGTGGCTTGTTTGGAACTCTTTCGAGTGATAACTCCACCATTTAGGAAAAACACGAAACCAAATTGAGATTTCATATCCTCTATGTCGGATTGAAAACTTGGGTCTCTGTAATCTTTTACACATAGCTCATCCTCTCCTCCAAAGATCAAAAACATATTCTTAGTCATTCTCAAGTACTTAAGAATGTTCTTCACAGCAATCCAGTGACTCTCACCGGGATTGGATTGGTATCCCATTAGTTATACTTAGAGCATAAGCGGCATCAGATCGAGTACACAACATGTCATACAAGATAGATCCTATGGCAAACACGTAAAGAACTCAATCCATCCTCTTTATCTCTTTAAAAGGGTCTTGTATCTTCCTAAGATTCATGCCATGTAATCCTAGTAAAGACCCCTTCTTGGAATTATACATGCTAAACCACTTCAGCACTACCAATATACATGTTTTGACTCAATCAAAACAATTTCTTAGATCTATCTCTATAGATCTTCATACCCAGTATGTAAGTTGTTTCACTCATGTCAATCATCAAAAAACATTTATCCAACCACATCATCAAAGAGTGAAGAGTCGAGATATCATTTCTGATAAGTAGTATGTCATCTACATATAATATCAGAAATACTATAATGCTCCCATTAATCCGCTTATATACACAAGAATCGTTCACGTTCTTGATGAAACCAAACTCTTTGATTGCATCATCAAACCGGATATTCCAACTCCGAGAAGCTTGTTTCAATCCATAAATGAACCGTTGCAATTTGCATACCTTAGCAGACTCATTTGGCAATTCAAAACCTTCGAGTCATATCATATACACGTCCTCGACTAAATTCTCGTTAAGGAAAGTTGTTTTTGCAACCATCTGATATATCTCATAATCATAATGAGTTGTTATAGCAAGCAAAATCCAAATGGACTTTATCTGCGCAGCAGGTAAAACGGGTTCTTCATAGTCAATACCATGAATTTTTTTATAACCTTTCGCCACCGGGCATGCTTTATTGGTACACTCTACCATCCATGTCAGATTTCTTTCGGAAAACTCACTTACACCCTATGGGTTTTACCCCTTCAAGTGCATTCACCGAGTTCCAAACTTAGTGTGCATGGAGTCCATTTCATATTTCATGGCTTTTAACCATTTCTCAGAATCAGAACTTTTGACGGTCTCACAGTAGGAAATCAGTCCATCACCTATGAACCTTCATCATCATTTGCCATGAGAAATCCATCTCTCGGGTAGCTAACAAATCCTACCAGACCTTTGAGGTTCTTGCGAAACTTGAGTTGGTTCTTCTCCCACAACCCTTCGTGGAACCGACTCAACCTCCATCTCAAGAACACATCCTGTTTGTTGGTCTTGAACTTCTTTAAGTTCAATTTTCCTCTTACTAACTACTCGATCCATGTGTCTCCCAAGGAAAACACCATCTCAAGTCATAAACATTTTGTGTTTGGTAGGGTTGCAGAAATAATCTCTTTTAGTTTCTTAAGGATAACCAACAAATAAGCACTTTTCTGAATTGGGGCCTAGCTTGCCAGGAGTCAATCGTAGTATGAGTGCTTCACAACCTCAAATCCTCATAAAAGACATATTCGGACGTTTCTCGGTCCACATCTCATGTGGTGTCTTTATAACTGCTGTAGATGGAACGCGGTTTAGTAAGAATGCAGCAGTCTCCAGAGTATAACCCATAATGTAATAGGAAGGTCATACTAACTCATCATTGATCGAACCATGTCAAATATGGTGTGATTCCTCCTCTCAAACACATTATTCCATTGTGGTGTTCCAGGAGAAGTGAGTTATGAAATAATTTCACAATCTCTCAAATGATCAATGAATTCCTAACTCAAGTATTCGCCACCCCGATCTGATCGGAAAATCTAAATATTTTTGCCCCGTTGATTTTGTACTTTGTTCTGAAACTCTTTGAACTTTTCAAAAGTTTAATACTTGTGTTCCATTAGAAACACGGATCCATACCGACTAAAGTCATCGGTAAAGGTAACGCTACTAGCTTGATTGCTCATTAGTCCACACACATCACTCTGTATGAGATTCAATAGTCCGTTAACCCTTTCACCTTCTCTCCCAAAAGGTGTCTGTCATTTTGCCCAATAAACAAGATTCACAATTCTCAAACGATTCATAATCAAATGAGTACAACAATCCATCTTTATGGAGTCTTTGAATGCGTTTCTCGTTTATATGTCTAAGGCGACAATGTAAAATGTGGGTGGGATTAGAATCAACTATGACCTTATTTTAAATGTTATAAACAGGATTATCCAATATCTAGAATGTATTAACTGTTTATTATATTCCTAATGCCATAAAACATTTCATTTTTGTATATAGAACTCTTGTTCTTAATAAGAAATGAAAATCTCATCTTGTCCAAACAAGATACAAAAATCAAATTTTTGTTCATGGCGGGCACATAATAACAATTTTCTAATTCTAGGATTAATCCACTTGGTAAAGTCAAATCATATACCTCTAATGCAGTAACTCTTACTTCATTGTCGATACAAAGATCTACACTTCACCCCTTTTCAATTTCCTTCTATCTCTGAGTCTGTGTTTATCAGCACAAATATGTGACGCACACCCAGTTTCTAATACCCATAAGTCAAAGTTTATGAAATTGATCTCTATAATATTCACTTTCAGATGCTCGGAACTGTTGGTATCGGCGCACGCAGTGGAAGCCGATAGGTCGGAGATTTTAAAATTTTTACCACCAGAGCAACAGAACTTGTCGTCTCTGGCGATCCAAGCCCCGGTACAATCTGAGGATCTCGCGTGGATTAAACAAAGCACAAAAGATAAAATAGAACGAGTAACTCATTCGATTCAAAGCCCGCTCGACTGCAGCTCGTCGCCAGAGATCGTTACTCAAAGTATCTGAACCCGAACCCCACTAGATCATCCACACACGCTCCAAGAATCTGTGCGCGTGTCGTTTGTCGAATTATGATTGCTAGCGCGGAGCTCTGACGATCTCTTTAGCGTCGCGACAATCACCACAATGTCGTGCTTGTTGAAGTTAGTATTCTAGAACCAACTTATGTGTACTTTATGATAACCCATATTTATAGTTTTGAATATTAATAAACTTCTTATCACATCATGATTGTTCTTATGCGGAACATGGTATGTGATAATGTCCTAAGAGTAGTTGTCGCGCTAAAGGTCATAACAGTTCCCCGCTATGATGGAAACCCAGAAGTGTTACGACAGTACTCTTAAATATATGTTCTATAGCCAGATGATATCATTTGAGGGACACAAATGATGCAGGTTAACAAGGGTAGAGACTTGTAGGACTTTGAGGTGCTTTCTTATAGTGTACGACCTTGGTAATATCCAGTGTAGGATATTATGAAAATGAGACCCGTCAGTAGGAAATCTACAATTATATGTGTCAATGGATATTCCTATCTGTAGACGTGTGTATTGATCCTTAGACTTTAAGATTGTTATTAATGAGTATTATACTTTGCATACTTTGATTTATTGATGAAAATTGTGACGACATATGTTTGCACCGAGGTAAGATACGTTGGGTGTGTCACGAATAATATTGCATTAATGAATAATGCAAAAAGGATTTGTCCCCTCCATTCTTTAACGAAAGTTGATATCTCGGACTCTTTAATGGAAATGATATAGCCTAAATAAATCCATGGTCATGGTGTTCTATAGGCAAGTTTGATTTTCGAAAATTCAAAAAAAAGAAATTAATATGTTAACGGAATATTTAATAAATAATTATTTGTTATTTAGTGAATATAATAATTATTTATTTATGAACAAATAATGCAGTTATATTTATTAAATAAATAAATATACATTATTCAAGACCCGATAAATATTATGGAGGAATCGCGGACCGAGTTTTTAGGTCTAGTGAGAAATAATATTTATTGAATATTATTCGAATAAATAATATTTAATTTTAATTCGCAAGTTAAACGCATGTCGAGAAATAATATTATTATTATTTTAGACATAGGGTTTCGCAAGGGATTAAATAAATAATAAAGAGCATTTGTGCAATTATTTATTTTTAACCCTAGTGATAAATAAACTTAATTATATTATTTTTCAAAAAACCCAATTCATTTGTTTGGTTGCGCACAACGAATCCGAAGAATCCTCTTGAAACCCTAGAGAACTCTCTTCTCGGAGATCAGTCTTCTTTCATCTTCAACTCACGAGTCTAGAGAGATCAAGGAGAACGCTTTGGAATTGATTCTCGTGGCGATCAAAGGCGAACGACGCAAGCGATAGGATCTGTCATGTTAGCACCCAGAGATTCCTACAATGACATTCGGAGATTTGTGGAACACGTGTGGATCACCGTTAGAGGGAATCTACTTTTGATTCTTATAACGCAACGACGGTACAACGTAGATCTGTTGTCAGATCTATCAATGAAGAAAGAATTCTCACGAGGTAATTCTTTAATTGATTAAATTAATTATAAATAATATGTGATGATCCTGCGCTTGGTTCCGACGTTTTATCTCTTGTCTGTTTTCTTTGATTCAGTTCTGTTAATCACGGTGTTTATCGTCATGTAAATCTAAGATTGATCATTGATCATGACAAAGGGCAAAGTTGGGCACGACCCATCGCACGCTTCCGCTGCGCCCGAAACCTACAGTGTATCCGTCAAAGACTTCTTGGATCGATCGCTCGGAAGAGACCTTCTCTCTCTAGGAAGCGAGAGGAGAGGTGCTCTCATTCTGAATGAATGAACAGTCCATGAAATGAGCCTCTCCTCTACTATATATAATGGATATTCAAATACCCGAAAAGGGTTCCCCGACCCCGTATATTTAACTTCCACTAAATAAGCAATAAATAAATAATTATGACGAACTAAACTGAGTCATAAATATTATTTATATTTTATCACGTACTTGTAATATATATTAAATGTATTACGTGATAAACCCGAGTCATTAACTCAACTCGTAATTCTCGTTAATATTAAACGAACCTTGGATATTAAAATAATATTCGTTCGTATAATATTATTCCTTGTATTTACTTTTGTAAATACTTTTAATAATAAATTTAACATAATTATTCTATACTCGAATAATAATGAATTTATTTATTTATCAGTGATTGGTGACGTGAACAACTCTCGAACCCCGTGGTAGGGTCCACCATGTCCTCTATACCTATTCACCATAATAGAACAGAATCTTGAATACGTTATTGTGTGTGACCTTCTAGGTCATTATCTCGATAGCAGTGTATAGTATTCACAGACCAAGAGCGGAGTCTAGCAACCCATCAAGGCCCCTATAGAGACAAAGAATAGTCATAGCAATGACAACCAACCTACGAACACGCACTGTGTAATATAATCTCTGTCTTTCGATATCTCAAAACAGGACGCACACTTGTGTCATCATCCTTTCTTGCTATATTATTTGTTGATCTAACTGGACGGATTTACCATCGACTACCATGGTCATGGATTTATGAAGGTACTATCATCTTGATCAACCAGACCCGAGAAATTACTTCCTCAACTCGGAAGCGGCAAATTCTATCTTGACTATTCAATCAATGTCATATCACCAATGATGCACCCAACACAAGTTGCTTTGCCACGATTTCATTATCATGGTTTTTGCTTTGAATCAAAGTACCTGATCAAATGACACACATTGATAATGATCTCAAGTCAGGGAACCAATACATATGTCCGTAGATATGAACCAATGACACCTGAGACACGTGGTATTCCTATTGGCGGATCTGTCCTCATGATCTCACCTACTAGAGATCACCAAATGTGAACTTCATGAGAAGAAGTCTCAATGCTTATGAGCCCCCAACACCTGATAGTCAGACATTTACTGTGTCCAATCAGTAGGATGTATCTAGACCATAGGACATATATTTAAGATTAATGTCATAATATCTCGAGGTTCTCATTATAGTCTGGGATCTATTATAACCTTTTGATAAAACAATTAATCCATGAACATTACTGTTGGACCCCATTTAAGTTTAAATGGGTATTTCTGAGTCCCAAATCGGACTTACCCTCCTTGTAATTAGATTTACTCATCTATAAAAGAGTATCCCCACCTCACATTGAGGTAAGGGGAATTCACCATCTACATGGTATCAGAGGGATCTTAATCCCGACCCTCCCTCCCAGCGGATTCCCGGTTCTGTCCAGCCCCGCCTCTCTTCCCCCCTCTGGCTCTGCCCTAATCTCCCGGCGGCCCTCTCTCCCGGCAGTCCTCCCTCCCGGCGGCCCTCTCTCCCGGCGGCTCTCCCTCCCGGCGCGGCTCCTTTCCCGGCGGCCCTCTCTCCCGGCGCGGCTCCCCTCGCTCAGCGGCGCCCTCGCCAGCGCCTCGCCCAGCGGCGCCTCGCCCTCGGCCTCGCCCCAGCGCCCTCGCCCTCGCCCAGCGGCTCCCCTCCCGGCGCCCTCTCCCGGCGTGGCTCCCGGCCCCGGCTTCCAGCGCCCTCGCCCAGCACCGCCCTCGACCCAGCGGCGCTCTCGCCCGACGCCCGCGCCCTAGCCCTAGCGGCGCCCGCGCCCACGCGGCGCCCCTGCCCCAGCCGCACCCTCCTGAGCGCGACCCCCTGTCGCTGCTCCCTCCGGACAAAGCATATCGAGGTGGACTGTCACTTTCTCCGCCACCATCTGAAGCAGCACCATATCGGTTTCGGCCACATCCCGACGGCCGATCAGCTTGTCGATCTCTTCACCAAAGGTCTACCAGGAGCTCGCCTTGAGTCTCTCACTACCCGGCTGGGTATTCACAGCCTCCATGGCCCAGCTTGAGGGGGAGTATGAGATGGTCTTGTGTCTTGTCATCTTTTTTCTTTGTGGGACTCTATCCAATCTGGGCATGTCCAGCTTGAGGGGGAGTGTTGGACCCCATTTAAGTTTAAATGGGTATTTCTGAGTCCCACATCGGACTTACCCTCCTTGTAATTGGATTTACTCATCTATAAAAGAGTATCCCCACCTCACATTGAGGTAAGGGGAATTCACCATCTACAATTACCATTAAATAATGGATGCAGAAATGTCTACATTATAATGGTAAGAATGCATCATGTATAACTCACTATATCCATGATATGGTAATCAAAAGTACTGATAAAGTTGGGTCTAGGGCACCCACTTTTACAACAAGAACGGTTATCTTTGAGAACTCTTCTCAACCCTAGATACCAATATCTAACTATTTTATAGTTCATACTTATAAGTGATCTCAATATGATTATTGTAAAGTCATAATCTACAACAAAGACATATCAGTGAGTATCAAGTTTTATATCTTTTCATCAAGGACTTTCAATGAAAATGCTCCCTCAAAAAATGATGACCTCGTACAACATATCTATTTAGTGTGCCAAGATCCATATTTCAGTAAAAAATGGCCATACTTTAGCGTGAAACTCGTCACTTCAGTTATTTAGGTAGGGATTCATCCCAATCACAACCGTTGTGATTCTTAAATAGTTGAATGGACAACTCTTTGTTCATATTCATCATATGGGCAATACTCAACTCTGTACCCAGTTAAGAGTAACCTAAAGCAACCGTCAAAAACAAGCTAACACAAGACAATCCAGGAGCACCCCGCTTTGGCATGAAACTACCCAATTGGATAATCCAAGGTCACTAATTACTTGTTTGTCTTACACAAGATAATTCGGGGGCACCCCACTTTGGCATGAAACTACCCGGTTGGATAATCGAGGTCATGACTGAAGGTTCCGGGCGCAGCGGAAGCGCGTTGGTGGGTGTACCCAATCTTGAATTTTTTCGTTAACGATCAATCTGAGATCTGTCATGATAATAAAACGTCGGATCTTCAAAATAGAACGAAAAACGAAAGAAAAGAAAGGAGTCCTGGAATCATAGAGAAGATCGTCATATGTTGGTTATAATTAATTTAATTAAAAGATAAGAATTACCTTGATGAAATTCTTTCTCCGTTGATATTTCCGATCACGATCCGATGTGATCCGTCTTTGCATCGTAGAATCCAAGTGTAGGATTCCTCTAACAGTGATCCACACGAGCTCCACGTATCTCTGGACGTCGCCAAAGGGATCTCCGGGTGCTAGCGCGGAAGAACATTCACTTGCGATGTCCACCTTCGATCACCTTGAGAACCGCTTGCAAAGCGCTCTCCTTGATCCAGTGGAGAAGGATCTCTCTCGTAACTTGAGAGCATTCTTGGAAGAAAATAATTCTCTGGCTTAAAAGCTTTCTCTAGATCTGTTGTGCACAGCACCCAAAATGGCTAGGCTAATGAGAATTATATAATTGAGATTTTAATTACGTAAAATAATAAAATGAATTAATTACCCGAAAGCATTTATTCATTTCATTTAATTCTTAGTAATACCCCATGTCTAATAATAACAGTTGACTATTATTATTACTTGACATGCGCTCAGCGAATTACACCTAATATTATTTAATTAAATAAATATTATTATTTCTCACAAATCCCTAGAAAATTACACAGCGTGTACTTTTGTTTTTCCATTTTCTTTATTTCCTCCACCACATTTATTAAACCTTGAATAATGACTATTTATTTCTCAAATAAATATCACTGCATTACTCGCTAATAAATATATTATTTCACCCACAATATATTCTCTCGAATAACTAGTGATGAAATAAATACGATCAGGCATCCTTGAATAATTATTAAACCACAATCGGGAATAATCTTTATTCAACTTGTTAAATGAATATTTAACTGAGATACTTGGACACACTTAGTGTGTGACCCTCTAGGCCTCTTTCTCAGAGGCATTAGGCGGAGCCTGACTAAAATCCAAGGTTAGCGTCTAGCAACACACCAAGGCACCCATAGAGAAAGAAGTTAACGCTGCAATGACGTGTCACCTCCTACGAACGTTTACCGTGTAATGTAATCCCTTTGTCTCGGTATCTCAAATCAAACGGGTTGCATGCTAGTGTCATCAACTCATGTGCTCGATTATTCTTTCTTTGACTTTTCGGAATTGAACCCGCACATTCCTCACCATGGCCATGGATTTATTTAAGCTATATCAATTCCATCAAAGACCTGAGATATTTGCTTCCGTTATGGAACAAAAGGAACAAATCCTTTCTTGAATTATCTATTAATGCAGTATTACTCATGACGCACCCAACATATCCTACCTCGGTGTGAACAGTGTGTCGTCACAATTTTCGTCAATACATCTAAGTGCGCGAGTTGCAATACTCATTAATAATAATCTTAAAGTCTAAGAACCAATACGCACGTCCGCAGATAGGAACATCCAATGACATTATGAAATGTAGATTTTCTACTGTCGGATCTCGTTCTCATAATATCCTCCAGAATATTATCAAAGGCGCACACCATGAGAAGGTGCCTCGAAGTTTTATGAGTCCTCACCCCTAATGGCCTGTATTATTTGTGTCCCTCAAATAACATTATCCGGCCATAGAACATATATTTAAGATTACTGTTATGACACTTCCGGGTTCTCATCATAGCAGGGATCCACTATGACCCTTTAGTGCAACAGTTATCCTTAGGACATTATCACATGCATTGTCACGCAGAAGAACAATCAAGATGTGATAAGGTATTTATTAATGAATAAAGTACAAAGTAATTGGTTCTACACCATCAACTCCAACAATGACAAGTGTTGTTTTGGAAGGAATCTCGCACTTGGTATTTGAGGGGTTTTTCTTTCAAAGTCTCGCCAACTTAATGAACATCATATGCATATTGAGTTCATAACTACTTGTTGTTGGTTCCGGGCGTAGTGGAAACGTGCGGTGGTGGGTGATATATTAAAATTTCTTTTAATAATAATTGCCCGAAACCATGAGTGAGGATCTTACACGTCAAATTTATAATTAAATTATTTAATATCGGAAAAAATAAATACATTGGCTTGGGAACTTTCTTCACTGATGAATGTCGATCGTCCGAAAAGACCCTTTCGGATTGCCTTCGTTGCGCTGTGAGGATCCAAAGATAGAATCCCTCTAACGGCGATCCACATGTGCTACAATGATCTCCGAGCAACACCACTCGATCTCCGGGTGCTAGCGCGGCGAATCGAATGTCTTTCGTTGTTCGTTTTTGATCGCTCGTTCTTCAGTCTTAAAGAAATCTCTCTTGCGTTTCTCGTTCTTGAGAGGAAGAGAGGAATCAAGAGAGTTTATTGTGCGCAACAATTCTCTATTCACAATTTTTGATACAAAACACAATAGACATAGTCGTCTATTTATAGAGTTGGGATTTCGGTTAAAATATTATTTAATTACATGTCACCCATTAAATAACATTTATTACCTTTAATATACATCATGTCACATAATAATATTATTATTATTTTGAGGTGGGAAAACTTGTGTAAATTGATAAATAATATTTACTGTTTTGTAAATAATTATTTTATCATCGGATGTGGTCTTAGTCCATTCGAACTCCTCGGTATTTATTGAATATCCGAATAAATATTTTATTCATAAATAAATATTTCATTCACACACCAGCGAATAAATATTTATTAAATATTCAATAAAATAAAAATATATATTTTTATTTACATGTCAGCGAATAAATATTTATTTAATTTATGCGATCAATATAACTTGAATAAAATTATTTTCAGATCCTGAGAATTATATTTATTCTAATAATTAAATTCAAATAGAATTTAATTGAGATCAACAGAAACACTTAGTGTGTGACCCTCTAGGATTCTTTCTCCTTAGCATTGGGCGGGCATGCCTAAATCCAAAATTATTGTCTAGCAACGAGTCAAGGCATCCAAGAAAAAGAACTTAGATCACAACGATGATAATCACATACGAACACTCACAGTGTAATATAATCTCTTTGTCACAATATCTCATCAAGCGAGTTGCACGACGGTGTCATCAACCTATTTGCTCAATACGTCTTTCTTTGACTATCTAAAATAAACACGTCATTACACCATGGTCGTGGAATTTAGGTGACAGTTATATTACAATCAAAGGGCCGAGATATCAACTCTCATAAAGATATAAGGAACATATCCTTCCTCAACTTATCCATTAATGACATGTCAATCATGACGCACCCAACGTACCCTACTTTCCTTTAACATATGTCGTGACGGTTTTCGTCAGTAAATCTAAGTGTGCGAGTCGTGAATCAATGATAATCTTAAAGTCTAAGGATCATTACACACGTTCGCAGATAAGAATATTCGATGACAGCAAAACATACGAAATTTCTATTGGCAGGTATGTTCTCATAATCTCCCATCTTTGAGATTAACAAGTGCAAACTTCATGAGAAGAAGGTTCATCCACTTACGAGTACTCGCACCTGACGGTCTAAATACTATGGGTTTCATCATAGTACGTTATTCAATCGCGGAACTATATTAAGAATATTGTCAAACCATTTCAAGGTTCTCATCATAGCGGGGAACTACTATGACCTTATCAATGCGGCAAATACTCTATGACATTATTACATTAAAGTCATGCAAAACAATGAACATTATGTAATAAGATGTTTAATTAATATTCAAGTCAACGAATATACATGTAATCAAAGTACAATCAGTTGGTTTTACGACACCAACTCTAACACTTGCATCGAATGAAATCGTTATCTTCTCATGTTTTATTCCTTTGTGTATACATGCTACTAACGATTTAGTTTTGGAATCCTTGTTATATCCATCAAATTAATGTGTTCACACCACATTAATGTGCAACTCTTTATACAACCCACATGTTTGTGTTACTCCCCAAAAACAGAAACTAAGTATATTCATACATTTCCAAATGCATGTCATGCATAAGGTACATGAACTTTTCATGTAAAGGCATACAGTTATATGAAATTGGCAATCTCCACATGAGTAAACTCAGAGTGACAGATAGCCACCCCACACCTTTATAGAACAAGGCATGAGCCTCTAGGTCGGTGGGTAGTCCGACCCAAAGTCCCTCTCCCCGAGAGACTTTACTCAAGAGAGAATTCAATTCATGATATCTCTAACACCTAATATGCACAAACTATATTTAACAACTATTCTCAAACTCGTAACTCTAAAAAACAGACAAAATAAATGATAACCAAAGTTTATGGCTCTATTTCCTAGAAACAATTTATCGCATAAATTTAAGCATACGCAGTATTTATATTTCTTAAACAATTTACTAAACATGAATATTATGAAATTAAACAAATAAATAATCATTTTATTTACTTTCCAAAACATGAGATACAATATGAACTTTTTATATTCAATTTAGCATGTAAAATTTCATTTTACAATTTCTAACACTTATAATTTATAACCAATTTATAAATCATAAGTCAATTTATCAAAATATTGCACCAAGTTGTGGTCTTCATGTTTGTGGTCGTTTTTTATAGGACCGTTATGTCGTGGAGCCTGCCGCGGTGCATGGTGAAATGCCCAAACAAAAGGTGAGAGAGCTAGTGGACTGTTGGATCTTATACATAGTGATGTATCGGGGTGGTGAATACTTGAGCTGGGAATTCATAGTTCATCTAAGAGATTGTGAAATTGTTTCACGACTCACTCCTCATAGCTCAACTGAGAGATTGTGGAATTGGATCCCCTGGGTTTTTTTCCCTAAGAGAAAAGTAAGAAGAGAGATAATGGAATAAGGTTGGGAAACCAGCTCTGATACCACGTTAAAATGGAGGAGCCCGTAACCCAATGCCCAAAATACCTCCTATGGGAGGCCTTGACCTTTATTTATATAAAAATAATGATGACTTGATATATAATGTCCGATGTGGGATATGACTCAAAACACCCTTTGACACTTACCTTCAAAACAACATTGACCACGACATGGTCACTCTAGGCATGACGTCCAGTAGCTTCACCATTTTGCTCCAACAAGTTGTAGTTATTTTACTATGCCAATAACATGTGCCATAGCATATTATTGACCATCACGGTCGTGGTTTTGACTTTCAACACCAAAACACTTCTACACCTTCCAAACACCATGAAACTCCTCCAAAGTGTATTCAATCATAAAGTGAGTTGTTTCATCATTGTTTTTGCAGACAAAACCTAAACTCCAATTTCATTTTTGGGCTCAATAGGGCATTCACGTACTCACAGAGCTAACTGTTAACGTGGGGCGGCTCACTGCCAAATACTTAAATGACTTGAGTCGAGAATCACCTCTCGGTTTCCTTAAATGCCTTGAATCAAGATCCTCCGCATGGTTTTCCAAGAACACCTTAACCTGGCTCATCTGCCAGAATAACCCATAAAGGGTCGCTCATGCATAAGTCCCGCACACACCATTGCTAGGTTTGTTTCACCTAAAAGTCCATTTTGCATGACGTTAAACTGCTCAGAACAGGTCCTCATAGTATGACCTTAAACTATAAGACATGATGGTCCTGGACGCACGACCTTAAAAGACACTTCTTTGGTCATGGTTGCACAACCTTAAAAGGCACCACAACGGTGCTCGTCGCACGACTTTAAAAGGTACAACGTGTCACGTTAAGCGACACCGAACAGCGTGGGTTGTGATTCCATTCACAAGGATGCGTAGGAAGCCCCTATCACGGTTCTAATCTCAACTTTATAACACCCACAATCTCTCCGGATGGCAATAAATTCAAAAGTGTTCGGTTCAGTGGCTTTAAAACATAATGTAATCAATCAATGATGGAGAAGATGGAGAACTTCTAATACATACAAATATTCACATTGATGCATGGTATTAGTTGATCGCTCTCAAGACCAAGGTAACCAGTATTGTTTTGGGAAGGATTTCACGAATACGTCATAAATTTATAAGTCTCTGGATTAGGGAATAAGACCCTCATAGGATGAGCCGACGTCCCATCCTCTCAACCTCGATCCACAATTTTAGGTGTTGTTAACGCATCCCAACTACCGCCTGTCTTTGAAAAGTCCACGGCCAAACACAAACTGCAAGCACGAAAATGCAAGGCGAACAATGTTGTTTTCCTTCTCCCCTTTGACATCAAATCGAAAGCAAATCCATCAAATGATAATCCTTAAAAACATTTACCTTGAGAGATAAGTGTTTCACTATTTGGATCGTATGTTGACTTCAACTTCCCCCTATCTTGTTGATGTCAAATCTTCAACACTTGGATACTAATTGATATGTTGTAAAGGATAACAGTTCGGACCAATTGTCATGCACTTTAAGAAGCATCAATGGGTACCTTTCACACCAATTATTCCATGACCGTCTCCCCCTTTGGCTTTAATTCCATAAACCATCCCATCACACCGTATCCCTTTGGCTTTAATTCCATAAACCATCCCATCACACCGTATCTTTTTGTAGCTGTGAATTTTCAGAGTATACTCACCACTTTGCAAAGAGCTATTAACAAATTCTCTAAGCATGCTGAGTCAAAACTCAGCAGAATAGCAGTCGATTGCACTCGCTCACTTGCCTTCAGAACAAACAACCATAACATTGAGCTTATACCAAGGAACCCCCCAGGTGATCTCAAATACACCTTCACAAAATCATTAATAAATAATCATGAAACACTAAGTGTGTGGGTCATACCAGTTTTCCTTTACAGAATAGCTCTCAACACCATCTTGATAATGCAGATTTTCCTTTTCTTCATTAAGTGTCCTTTCTTGGATAATGGGGATAACATCCTTGAGTCATCAAAACAAACTCCAAATGAATTCTAGCATTGATTCATTATGAAAGTTTTTCTTATTCCTCAACTTTCCATGGAATTGTAATTTCTCTTCAAAAGATCTTCTCCCCCTGCATTGTTAAAATGCATGCTCATAGATTTCAAATTAATCGTGTCTTCCTTCGTGTCTTCCCCATGTATTGTATCTCCCCCTTGGGCCTTACACCACTTCAACAAAGATTGTGACAATTACACACATGGGGGGGGGGGCTTCGCGTAACTCAAGTTGAGAAAGATAGTTTGTCACTGGACCACCACTTTTCCTTTATCCTAATCCATCTTAAGTTCTGAACTGGTGTTAGGATCCAATATATCCTCAATCTCATTGGGCTTCATCGATTCTTTATGGCCCAATTCACAAGCGTTTCCACCTTGGGTTTTCTTAACATCAAAGATCTCTCTACTTAACACTAATTGCTCTTTTTTTTCCAAACCATTTTGCTGATTTGCTTATCCCTGCAAGATTCATCGGTTTTCTCAACTCATACCTTGTATTAGGGTACTTCCCTCTTGTGAGCTTTGAACTTTCACTTTTCCAAATCTTCTTTTTAACCTTCCATTGATTGCTCTATTTTTCAATTCTTTGTTCACACCTATTGTTGGGAACTTCTTGCATGTATTTTCATTATATCCACTGTTTTCTCTTTGCATCGTTGAGAATCATGTTTCCTTTTTCTCGAAACTATTGAAGGACTTCTTCTCAGGTTTTGATGAGTCGATAACCAATGTAGGGTTTTCCCATGGAATATGGACTTTGTGTCATCATATCCTCCATCTCACTATCCCTTGACGATGGATAATCAAACAATAAATGTAAGGCATCTTTTAAAACACGCTTACCATCAACTTTTGGTTGGTTTACTTGCTTTTTGACCTAGATCAAATTCTCTTCGAGTTGTTGATCTTTTTGTTTCTCTCCTTGAGTTGAGCATTCATATCTCCTTTGAGGATCTTTTCTTTAGCCAATTAATTTTTCTTGGAATAGGCTTTGATGCCAATTAAATTGCTTTGACACCACTTGCGATGCATTTATCCTTTTCCAATGTGCTCATCCTTTTCCAATGCAATCATACACTAGCCATGCATTCACCCTTTCTCAATGCATTCATGTTTTTTCAACGCGTTCAACCCATGGATCGTGTATCTCCATGCATCACTCCAACAACAGCTATGACAATTAAATGCATGGGGATAGGGGTGGGTACTTTCCAAACATCAGTAGAGGAATGTGGTTGGTCATGAACCAAGCCTTCTTAGTGGTTACCCTCTCACCTGTACAAACTTCACTTTGGATACTTGAATTTGAGTCCTTGTTCTTTGGCTTGGCATTCAACTCCATTGTGAGATAAACCTCACTTATACATGTCCCCACTGTCGATGCTTCTTTGTTGCATCTTTCATCATGCTCCCTCTGCCATGTGAGGGCGCTTCCACTAGTCTTCCTTTCTTGCCTTGTAGTGGTATTTGTGTGAATACTTAGGCATGCATCATGCTTGGCCTCTTCGATGGCCATTAGACCCACCTCAAGCTTGTTTATACTTTGTGAATCTTTCTTCAAACATCCATCCTCCTCTTTATTCAACAACGGCACCTTCCTTCTTCATCCTCCATATTTATTTTCTTTCTTTTCATGAAAGCTGTTGGGAGTAGGCCACCATTGGTGCTTGAATTGCCTTCTGTTTCGTTCCATCCTTGCAATCTTCAAATGCCAAGAATCTGCTTTTCAAGGTAACAGATTTATGTTCCTTTCGTACTTGCCTCCCTCTTGACATATGAACAAGGGCTTTCCTCTTGATATCGCCTCTTGATATCTCCATCGCCTCTCTTACTACAGTACCTTGACATATGTCTACGGTTAGCAAATATAAAACATCTCCCGATAAAATCAAACCTCGTATATTTTTTACTCAATTGAGATGGTGCAGCAAATTTCCTTACATTGTTGGGCCCTTTTGCTTCCAAACGCACATTCAGGGTGTATCCAACAACTCTACGACAGTAGCACTTCAATGCCAAAGGGGGGCAAGGGGGAAGACTTGATGAAGAAACTCCTGTACATTTCATTGACAAAGGGGGGGATCAAAGAAGAGAATTTAGATTAACTCAAAGAAGGTGCCCTTTGTTTTTCATTGTCAAATTAGTATAAAGGAATGCACCATAAATCTGAAGAAAGGAATGCACCAAAAATTCATACATTACATTGGAATATTTGGAGTTAAATTATACAGATGGATTTATGGAATAATTGATAACAAAACCCAAAGGGGGAGAATGTTGCAACCAAAAGTTGTGAGTTGGATTTGTTGTCAATTAATATTGGATGTTGCCAATTGAAGGGGGATTTGTAGAGAGGTTATGTGTTGGAGTATGATGATGATCAGGGTGATAATTGGAACAATATAAAAAAAGGAGAGCAAAGTAGCAACCCAAAGGTTGTATGCTTGAGAAAAGAGAATGTTGCAACCATGAAGATGTCAACATGAAGAGACAAAAGATCATGAAAGATCAGGAGAGAAGCATTGAAGTCGTCACAGTGACTATATATGGTAAGGAAGGTGAAAGAAATACCTTGATAATTCTATATATCAAGGTTATGGAATGAGAAGCTTGAAGAATGCTTGATCTAGCTTTGAAGGATAATGGACGAGGTGAATAGTGTCTATTTTGGCTTAATAAGGCTTTGGACGAAGTGTGAGCTTGTCTGGAGACATTTGGAGAAAGTTGGAGATGATTTTGGTGAAAGAATCAAAACCACACCACAACCAAATTGGTCACGCCGTAACGGTTGTTGGGAGAATGAAGAAGTTATGGATTGAAGGATGGACATCACGCCGCAACCATTAGAGGATTACACCATGATTAATTGGTGCGGCTCTTTTTGGTGATAGGGCTTGCGCCGTGAAGGATGGGTATTAGGTCGTGATTTCTATGTAAGAATAATTTTTGGAGTAGGTGTGGGTTACGAGCAAAGGATCACGTCATAGTGAAAGCCCCATGAGGAAAATGTGTCTGGTTTTCTAGAGAAATTTGCGCCACGCCGCAAAGTCAAAGGTCGCATCGTGAAGGAATAAATTGAGTCGTGAGAGAGGAAGTCGTGAAATAATTGTTTCTCTGGAATGTGGACTTGTGTCGTGAAGCATGTGGTCATGCCACAACGATGTTTGACTGGAAATATCTAAAAAGATCGACCTGGTGATTTTCGGGATTTGAACTTGAACCGCGCCATGTTTTTCAAAGGAGCCTGCAACAGAAGAACGTCACGCCACAATGGATGTTATCACGCCATGATTTTGGTAAATTCTATATATTTTGAAGATTCAGTTTGAATTCAAAGAGGGAGATAAGGCTCGAGATTTGGGAGATATACTCAACCTATTGGACGAATTTGACTACATTAAAAACATGTGGTGCAATAGGCATGATCTTAGAGCTTGGAGTGAACTTGATTCGACCCCAACCGTTGATTGAAGGGATAGGTGATTGAAGAGCTTTATAAAAACTAATATGGAAGTTTTGGAGAAAGTAGAACGACATTGAAAAATCTGGTTTCACGGAGAGGGGGAGTCAAGAAGACAGAAATCATTAATGGTACATCTGGTTGATTGAAGTAAAGCTCGATGTTCACAGAGTGGCAAAAATAATTCCAGTGCGGAATTATTCTTATCTATATGAAGAAGTTTGCGGATCGTTTGGAAGATATTGTTAAAAATCTCACCTTGAGAAGTTGATCACATCTGGCCTTGGAGAAGAAGCGCAGCAAAGTGATTTCAACAAAGCATCAAATCTGGAGTTGATGGTGCACAAAGATTTGATTGTTTATGCTAACCTTGATGAGACATACAAGTCTATAAACCGAGATTTATCCTCGAAGCAGTGAGCGGAGAAGGAAGCAAAGGGAGTGACCCTTGGGCGGTAGTGTCGTTATCCCTAAACTTTTGTAAACACAATGAGCCTTTGCGTGGAGTGACCGCGATCGAAGCATTGTATCCACTGAACAATGCATATAGTGGATTTTGGTACACAGGCACATCATCGTGTGTATGCTCCTTAGACGTGCTAAGTGCAGGTGAACTAAGTAAAATTTGTGTTAGTGTGCACTTTACATTTTGCATTTGTGTTTGACATTCGACGTGAGCGACAATAAGGGAGTGATAGATTGAACATGTTCCTTCTAACACGAGAACAAGATCATGCAGGGTGAGGATTAAATGTTTAAAGTGAAGAGGTTTTATTTGGCCAACACCCTGACTTACCCACTCTCTTGGGGTGCCTCGAGACTCTCTTGTCGCAACCCGCTAGTCCCAACAAGGTATACTCGGTTCTTCATTGAAGCACCACACACCTCAGTTATCGTATATTCTCATAAGCAATATATACTTCACATTAGCCTCCACTCACTCCTCGGATTACTCTAATATCTAGAATGTGCTCCCCTCAAATATTCGATTTTTCTCTCTATTTTCATAGCCTCATGTGTGCATATAAATCACAAGTCTCTCGGTCAACTCCCACTATCTTGGGATCATCACATGTAGCATAAACATTTACATAAGAATGTCACCTCATAGCTTGGTCAGCTTGTTGTAAGGTTTGGCCCAAACTCTTCTTCTTGGACCATCATCATATCATCATATGCAATAATAAAACGTCCTCTTTGATGCTTCTTGGTTCATCAAACATCATCCTCGGCAATCCCAGAACACTTCACATGAATAACAAGATTATTCCACGTGTCCGTCAAGCCTTCTCAAATCCCTCTAGCATTTTTCAGCAACAACACAACCTTCATGCTACACTAAAAGCATCGACTACAATCGTAATAGAAGATGTACCTTTTTGAACAAACCACGCTCTTACAATATTATCGTTGCATGCACGTCTTCCACATGCCCCATCTTAATATGCTTCATCGACAACTCATAATTAAGCAAAGTTAACTGACATATATGATCATCACATGTGTATGAATTCTCCCCACTCAATCTCCTCAAAATGATAAACACATTCATCGTTGATCTTTCATCACTCAGTTGCAATAAAGAACTCCAGCAAAAACACCATGTCATGTTGTATAACACACTCAATCAGCATTTGTGATTCTGTAACAGTGTATGGTAGTGTCTGTCATCATCAGCGATAAGGCTTTATATGTGTATTGCACAGGACCACGGGTTACGATATACCCATGTAACCACCTACGATATGGGTCATGGCTATGTCGCGGCCTACGATTGCTCCATGTCGCCACCTCCAAGATGGGTTGCCCACTTGTCGCGGCCCGTGATAACCTTATGTCGCCATTCGCGATTTATATTGCCTATTGCGATTGCCAATATAGTCATATGTGATTCCTTCACTGTATAGCCGCAATTAAACCTCCAAACATAATAAATAGATTTAATTCCATATTTTCATCATCCTTCTTTTACATAGGATCCTTCATCAAAGCCCTCACAAATCTCCGTGAAAGCTTCTATTGAACCCATGCAGAAGCCTTCTTCAATCAGCACACAAAAATAGAGCATCGCAGATGCTTTACGATATACCTAAACAGTATGTTGCGCTATAGCTCACACAATGAGTCGCAGCTTACGATTGACGATTGACGTGAGTCGTATCAGGCAAATCTACTACCACCAAAGGTGACCAAGCAGATATTCTTACTACATATTCTATCATTAGATCCCATCCATTGGACTGTAAGGACATTGTATGTGGGGACGCCCTCGGGGTCCACCACTTCAGGCCCCCCCTGATTTTTTGTTCTGTCGATTTCCACCCTTAATAAAAATTTCTAATTATCAGTCAGTCGCCTATAGCGGTGGCCCATTACGTGACTTGCGATAACTGCGATTTCTTCTTCCACACACCCTATCCCATCTAGCAACCTCTACAGTCGCCTCGTGCAATAATCACAGTTCCTTCAAAACATCCCTGGCACAGCTAGCACCTCCAATCGCCTACTGTGATATGAAACGCAACTTGATTACTACTTCGCGCATCTATATCACAACCCGTGATACAGGCATATCGCCTCCTGTGATATAATAGTCTTTTTCCCATGCATAACTGTTTCTGGCCTTTAGCTTCACCAAAGAACTTCAATTCTTTTCCAACTTGCCTCCAAGGCATGACTCAACGTATAAAGACAATACAGGCTTAGCTTCAATCCTACATCCATCCATTCCATGCATTGTCCACTTATGCATAACTTGCTTCATAATGCTCAGCGATATGCAATGTGATTTCGTGCAAGTCTCGTACTCTCCAACCTTTGGTTAATGAGACTTCATCAAACTTTGCTTCCTTTGTTTCAATTAATAGCTTATCATCTCTAGACTTCACAGTGAGTTCATCGCTAGATTTTCATAGCTTCTTCATAACATGATCATCTTTAAGTGTAGCGCGGGCTCTCTATAACTCTTATATCACTCCATATGAGCTCTGGTCATCTTCATTGTGCCTTCAAAACAAGATCAAGCATCGTATGCATGTATCCAGTGTTGACCCATGCTCTGCATAATCCCTGCATCCAACCATCCCCCCAGACTATGATCTTCTTTCATGTGCATTCCATTAATCCAATGATTCTTCAATATACTCCGTGTTTTCATTGATATTCAATGTATGGTTGCTTCATAATGGGAGCTTTCATTTCATTGTACAATCAAAGTTTTCCAAAGTCCTCTGATATGATCCTTTTTTTGTATGGAAACTCCAGCCTCCCTATTACACGCCTTAAACTTCCCAGTGTAACTCACCCCCACCAAGCCAGTTAAAGAGCTTCGAGTCTAGTGTTTCGTCGCGTGGTTGAACTAAGTAAAACCAAATCACCCACCCTACCCTGGGTTGTCAAATCATTAAGTCAGTAGGCGTGTGAAATTACAATGGCAAGCTGCGACCAATGGGAATCGAACCTCCGACTCCAGGGAACCAAGCGAACAACCCTGACCAGTGTCGACCCATGCTCTGGATAATCCCTGCATCCAACCATCCCCCCAGACTATGATCTTCTTTCATGTGAATACCATTAATCCAATGATTCTTCAATATACTCATGTTTTCATTGATATTCAATGTATTGTCGCTTCATAATAGGAGCTTTCATTTCATTGTACAATCAAAGTTTCCCATAGTCCTCTGATATGATCCTTTTTTTGTATGGAAACCCCAGCCTCCCTATTACACGCCTTAAAACTTCCCAGTGTAACCCACCCCCAGCAAACCAGTTAAAGAGCTTCGGGTCTAGTCCTTCGTCGCGTGGTTGAACTGGGTAAAACTGAATCACCCACCCTACCCCAGGTTGTCAGATCATTACGTCAGCGGGCGTGTGAAATTACAATGGCAAGCCACGACCAATGGGAATCAAACCTCTGACTCTAGGGAACCAAGCGAACAAACCTGACCAATGTCGATCCATGCTCTGGATAATCCCTGCCTCCAACCATCCCCCTGAACTATGATCTTCTTTCATGTGCATTCCTTTAATCCGTTGATTCTTCAATATACTCCATGTTTTCATTGATATGGCCGCTTCATAATGGGAGCTTTCACTTCATTGTACAATCAAAGTTTTCCATAGTCCTCTGATATTATCTTTTTTTTGTATGGAAACCCCAGCCTCCCTATTACACGCCTTAAACTTCCTAGTGTAACTCACCCCCAGCAAGCCGGTTAAAGAGCTTCGGGTCTAGTCCTTCGTCGCGTAGTTGAACTGGGTAAAACCGAATCACCCAACCTACCCCGGGTTGTTAGATCATTAAGAAACAGGCGTGTGAAATTACAATGGCAAGCCACAACCAATGGGAATCATCGCATAGTTGAACTGGGTAAAACCGAATCACCCAACCTACCCCAGGTTGTTAGATCATTAAGACAGCAGGCGTGTGAAATTACAATGGCAAGCCACAACCAATGGGAATCAAACCACTCCAGGGAACCAAGCTAACAACCCTGACCAATGGGTCACCCCCCCCCCCCCCCCCGCAAGGGCATGATCCTTCTTCATTGTTTTGACAACAAATCCACTCATACCAAATCCATGGGGTCCGGCATGGGGGGGGGGGATTGGGCACCCGCTACTTCTTGTGCAGCTGCTTGAAAAATAGATCAAATGAACTCACGTTTCATCTCATTAATGAAATTTGTAAGACATAAGATTGGAAAACTGTATTCTATGGACTGGCTTGATTGTTCAAAAAACGAAACCCACGTCTTCAGTAACGGCAATTCTGATATTCAACTCCGCTGAACGGCAATTTATAATTTAACGGTCGACCTTCGACCCTCCTCCAATTCCACACCTGCTCGGCAACTAAATCAAAGAAAGGTGATGAATGCATAAATTAAAGGAAAACGGAGGCAGGCCGGGTCGATTAATGACGTGGGAAAGCTCAGTGTCACGAAATCGGAGTGAATTCATCAAATCTAACAAAGAAAAAGGATAGAAGGGAAGAAAAGGAAGCCCTTTTTTTTTATCACTCGAGGTTGGTGGGACTAGGGTTTTACCTGGGATCGGGGAGAGGAAGCTGAAGATGTGCATGAGGCATCCGTCATCGAGATTGCCAATAGATGAGCAGTAGGAGGCTGAGGGTTCTCGGAGGCGCTTCCACCTGGACTGCCCTGCGGCTTCCATGGCCTCCTCCCGGCGCTGCCCGGCCGACCATGTCATGCGGTTCTGACCGTACGATTCTACCCCGCATCGGCCGGTTACAGATGACGACGATGGTCCCGCCTTATGGACCTCCGAGGCCAGCTGGACATGGGCCCACCAAACAGCCAATCGGGAGAGACATTTATTTGTTTTTTAAAGTTTTTGAAAAAATAATAATAATTTTGCCACTTTAATTGGGATCAATGTCATGGAAGTTGTCGTCCAAAAAAAATCTTTACTTTTATTGTGCAAAAAGTGTTTGTGACGTCAACACCTTTTTCTCTCTCTTATCTTCAATTCTTTTGGTGGAGTGTAAGATTTGTGAAACTTCCTTTAAAATCATTTTTTATGATTCATTTTAATGTTTTTTTATCTATTTAGTTGTTTATTTTTAATTATTTTATTTACTTGGTTGTTTAATTAATTTGATGTAATTTGTAGATAATGGTTAATATTAGTGAGTAAATTATTATTATTTAATTGTGATTGTTTAGTAATTAATTTATAATTGGTATTAGTAATTGAATAATTATTATGCAATGATTATTATTCAATGACGATTATTAGTTTGTAAAAATTAGTAAAGGGAGGTTATTGACTAATAGATGATTAATGAAGTAATCATTATGAACTTATAATTAACTATTAACTAATAATTAACTAATAATTAATTGTTAAATAACTATTAATTAACAATTGATTAACGAATGATTAACTAATGATTAATTAATGATTGACTAATGATTAACCAATGATTGACTACAGATAACTTGTGATTAACTAGTAATTAACTAATGATCAAATAATGGTTAATTATTGATTTACCGATGATGAAATAATTTTTAACTGATTAATTGATAACTAACTATAAATTAACTACTCAATAACTATTAATTAACGAATGATTGTCTAATGATTAACTAATATTTAACTAAGGAATAACTTGGGATTAAATAATGATCAATTAATGATTAAATAGGGATTAAATTAAGATTAACTTAGGATCAAATAATGATTAACTAATGGTTAACTAGTGATGGACTAACGAAGAATCAATGATTAACTAATAATTAACTATTAAGTAACTAATAATTAAATATTAAGTAACTAGTTGATAACTATTAATTAACTATTAATTAACGAATGATTAATGAGAGATTAATGAATGCTTGACTAGTAACTAACTAATGATTAACTTATGATTAAATAATGATTAGCCGATGATTAACTAATGATGAACTAGTGATTAATTAATGATTAACCAATAATTAACTAATGATTAACTAACAAGTAACTATTAAGTGGCTAATTGTTAACTATTAATTAACTACTTAATAACCACTAATCGACGAATGATTAACGAATGATCAACCAATGATTAACTAATAATTAACTATTAACTAAATATTAAATAACTTACGATTAAAAATCAATTAACTAATTATTAACTAACACTTAACTAATCATTAACTAACGATTAACTATTAATTAACCATTGATCAATTAATTACTAATTTATTTAATGGAAATTAGAGAACAATTACGAACCTAGTTACTATTAATTATGAGAACTTATTTACTAACTTTATGACCACGAAACAACTTCACACCTTTTCTATCACACCCTGACCTTTTAATTAATTTTTATTTTATTATTTCTTGGCTTCGGGTCACCGCGCCAAGGTCCGGGTTGGGTCCCGGTTTAAATTTTTTTTCGTTTAATAATTTTATTGGGTTTCGAACCAGTGCGCGGTCACCGCACGATGGGCGGTAGCCGCACGGTCAGCCCGGGTGCCGTGCAAACGTATAACGATTAAAATAAATAAAGATTTATTTAAATAAGGTGAGTTAAATGCTTAAAGTGTAATAGTAATAATATTATTATCATGTAATTAATAATAATATTATTAATGAGGTGTAATTGTTGTTATTATTATTATTATTATTATTGTTATTATTGATGTTATTAATATTTTCATGACTTATTATATCCCCTCTTTACTGATTTTATATGAAATGTGCATAATTTGTGTGAAATATTAATGTTTTAATATTAAGTATAACTTTTGAGCATTTTTAGAAGTAGTCCAATTGAGTCAGTTTAATGTTTTAATAATAACTATCACTATACTGGTCCAAATTGTGTGGTTCTTGTTTTGTAGGATTCTCCTTTCAATATAAAACATTTCATTAGAAGGTACCATGAGCCAATTCTGCCATTTGAAGGGTCATATGGTCCTCACAAACAAGATCAAAGAATCTGTGAACAAACTGAACCAACCTTGAAGATTGATTTACTGGGCTCAATCCAGAAGTCAAAAAACATTAACTCTCCGCCATAATTTGGGGGACACTACATGTCATCTTGGATAAAAATTTCAAGGCCCAAATCCAAGTACAAGGGGTCCAAATGAAGCTTTGAAGTCCAGTCCACCATTATGGCCGAGAAATAAAATCAGTATAATATTCACGACATATCTCATGATGTAAGAATCAAATCGAGCTGAGATTTTTCAGTGTGAAAGAGAAGATATAGGCGGCCTACTTTGTTGAAAAAAGTCATTCGGATTTGAAGGCATCTTCCTGTTCCACAATCCATTCACATTTTGGCCATCGAAAAAGCATGGATAGAAATGGACAGTTTACCTTTGTTTAATAAAACCGCCATAACTTTGGATCCACTTGTCCAAATGCCTCCAAATTTTGACAGTAGTCGGCCAACTTTATTATCTACAACTTTTAAGAAAGAGATATTTGGAGATTCGGCTGTAAGAATAGCCAAATTGGCGATGCAAGTGGAGGGACATATTGGGAATGCAAACAGTCCACTCCTTGGGCTATAAATACTCTCCCCTTCTCTCCTTGAGAGGGGTTGGCATTTAAGAAGAGAGGAGATCATATTGGCACGACCAAAGCCTTGACAAAGGCTTGGGAGGATCTTCCATACTCAAGTTTTTACTTGAGAGACCTTTCCTCCTCTCTTTGTTTTCACTTAATTTTGTGTTCTTCGTTTTTGTAATTTTGTAAGTCTCTTTCTTTGTAATTCTGTTTTAATGCAAGTTACTTCTTCAATATCTCTTATTCTCATCCACCTTCTTTAGTTTAATATTTGTGATCTTAAAATAGTTTAAATATAGTTTAATCCCCTTCCCTTCTTTTACTTCCTCATTCAATCGAAAGTTTGTTTTTAATTATCATCACTGTTCGTGTGTGTGTCGACGTACCACTCTTTTCTTATCCCTTTCTTTTTCTTCTCTTCTTAATTTATAATCATAATAATTATAACCAGATTATCAAACACCCAAATGGATGAGTAAATCTCTCATTGGGATGAGTTATAATTTAGGTATGTTAAGTGATTGAGAGCTTTTGCTCGACGAATGTTCTTTAAATTAATATTGTGTATGTTGAACTTTATATGTCATGGATTAATGACATGTTTTGTTTAATATGTGGATTCCATGAATTATTGGAACCACAAATACACTACCATAAACAAGTAATGGTAATGATTAGAAACCTAAGTTAAGTTACGGCTTGGATTAAAGCTTTAACACTTGGGAATTCCAATCAAAATCATCTTGTGACATGTGTGTTAATTTAATGCAATATAAAGCAAAGCTCAAGGATATCACATGCTTAACTAACCTAATGATGAACTCACCCCAATCATTATCAATTTGTTAAATCAATCATAATCAATCAGTCATTTCAATTAATCTCTGCAAACAAACCCCCCAATCAGAATACAATCAACTAAAAACAAACGACTATTTCAAAGTATCATCGTCGAGGATTCGACCCGAGTGCTGCTATACACATTAGCAGAGCACCAGAACTTTGACCAGTCGATAGGCGACAATAGGCCGTGCGTTTCAAATGGCACCGTTTCCGGGGATGGTGCATTATGTAGTCATTAGTTTCTGGTTATTGTAAAAAAACCCCAAAAAAACAAAATTTTAAAAAAAATTGAAAAAAACACAATGAAAAACATGTCTTCCTCTTAAAAACCATAAACTGAAAAAAAAAATAAAAAGAAAAACTCATCTTCCTCTTTCTTCCAAAAATATCTCTGAATGCCCCGTAGCCTCCCAAACAATCCCTCGGATTTTTTTGACTCTGAAATTGAGCGAACACTTCGCCAACTTAGGAGGAACATAAGAGATACTCAAATAATTCAAGAACCAGTCCTCATCCAACCAGTTGAAATTGAAATGGTCAATCCTAGGGAACACACCCTAAAATAACTCGCTGCCCCTGATATGAATTACCAACCTCTTGGTATTCAATATCCAAACATAGAAGCTAACTTCGAACTCAAATCGGGTTTGATTCATCTTCTCCCTCATTTTCACGGGCTAGCCGGTGAGGATCCACATCTTCACCTTAAAGAGTTCTAAGTAGTGTGCTCTACCATGAAGCCTCAAGGGGTTTCTGAAGAACAAATCAAACTCCGGGAATTCCCTTTTTCCCTAGCTGACACTGCTAAGTCATGGCTCTACTACCTACCTCCTGGTTCCATAACTACATGGAATGACATGAAGCGACTATTCTTAGAGAAATTATTTCCTACTTCTCGTACTGCTTCTATCCGAAAGGAAATAAGTGGTATCCGTTAATTCCCAAGTGAATCACTCCATGAGTACTGGGAGAGGTTCAAAAATATTGTTGCAACATGCCCACACCACCAAATTCCTGAACAACTCTTGATCCAATACTTATATGAGGGGTTATTGTCTATGGAGAGAACTCTTATAGATGCCGCAAGTGGCGGTGCTCTTGTTGATAAAACTCCTGCAGCTGCAAGAGATCTCATAAGTAACATGCCTGTAAACACACAACAATTTCATACTCGAGCACATGCTCAAGTTAAAAAAGCCCAAGATAATCAATCAATTGAGCCGAACAAGATGACCGAGTGGATGAGTGAACTTACAGGTCTTATGCGACAGCTAGCTGTGGCCACCAAATCCCCAACCTCGTCTTCCCCACAATCAATGTTTCCTGGACCTATCAAAAACTATGGAATCTGCAACTCTCCATCTCATCCAACCGAAACATGTCCACAACTTCAAGATGATCAATCCGATTCATCTGGACCAATGGAGCTCAATACAACATATGCTCAGCGGAACACCAATCCTCAACTATCATGTCAGTTTGTTAGAAACTTCAACCAACCTCACTCTGAGCCCTTCTCTTCTTCATATAACCAAGGCCCGAGGTATGGTAATCCCATCTCTCATCCCCCTCAATTCCCTCCTCAAAACCCAAACCAATTCCAATATGGTCAAGGTGGTGGTAACTTCCATCAACCTTATCCTTTTGTTCCTCAACCTCAAAGGAACAATCCCCCTCCTGGATTCCATTATCCTAGTGAGCCTTCCCAATTCCAAAACCAATAAAATCGATTTCCCAAGAACCAAAATCAAGGCAATCCCAACCAGGGACAAGCCTCTTCTTCCAAGAAACCATGGGAAAGTGCAGTGGAAGATCTTGCCTCCTTCACCCGTTCTAGCCTTAAAAACATTGAAACTCAAATAGGTCAACTTGCATCCCACCTGAGCCAACAACAACAATCAAATTCTTCCCAACTCCCAGCTCAACCATTACCCAACCCCAAGGGTAATGTAAGTGCAATTGCACTTAGATCAGGAAAGCAACTTTCTATGCCTCAAGATAAATCCTCAAACCCTCCTTTGAATGTTGACCTAGAAAATGAAAAGAAAAAGAAACTTGAAAAGGAACCTGAACCCGATCCTGAAATGCTCAACATGTTTACACGTGTTGAAGTCAACATTCCCCTCTTAGATGCCATAAAACAAATTCCTAAGTATGCCAAGTTTCTCAAGGAATTTTGTACCCACAAAAGGCAACTTAGGACCTTTGAAAATGTTTCCACCCAGCAGTCCATACCCATTAAGTTCAAAGATCCAGGTACCTTTATGGTTCCATGCCAAATTGGAAGTTCTAACTTTGATGATGCACTCATAGACCTAGGATCCTCAATTAATGTCATGCCCAAATCCATATTCTCCAACCTTGGTCTAGGTCCCTTGCACCTAACGGGTGTTGTCATTCAGTTAGCCAATCGAAACACAGCCAGTCCTAAGGGAATAATTGAGGATGTCCTTGTCCGAGTCAATGATCTTATCTTCCCTACTGATTTCTATGTCCTTGACATGGAAGGTGAGACGAACTCTTCTCGATCTCCCCTAATTCTAGGAAGACCATTCCTCATGACTGCGAGAACCAAGATTGATGTCCATTCAAGCATCTTATCCATGGAATTCGGTGACCAACTGGTCAAGTTTGACATTTTCCAAGCCATGCGATAACCATATGAGGACCACTCTGCATTCTCAATTCATACTTCTGAGGACACTTCTAAGAGTCAATCAAACCCCAATCCACTGTGTTCTTCGTGTTCTAATGACAAAAGATCTTTTGAAATCTACACTATGATTAACCAAGTCATAAATGGTGATGTTGATATGGACCTCTCATTCATAGACTCCATCAATCTAGAGGAACTTGAAAACTCTCTTGAATTCCACATCAATTCTGATCTCTACTGCTCCACCTTGTACAGTATTAAGGAAAATGAACCTGAATCAACTGAAGTCCCTTCTTCCATTTCTGAGTTTTCTAGCCCAAAAGTGAAAGATGAGACTGATCTGAAACCTCTTCCTACACACCTTAAATATTCATTCCTCTTCCAAGATCACTCATATCCTGTCATTATCTCTGCCACACTTACTGAAACCGAGGAGTCCAAACTTGTTCAAGTGTTAGAGGAAAACAAAAAGGCCTTAGGTTGGACCCTAGATGACATACCAGGAATCAACCCTTCCCTTTTCATGCATCACATCCATCTTGAGGAATCATCCAAACCAATTAGACAACCACAAATAAGACTCAATCCACTCATCCTTGAGGTAGTTAGGGAAGAGATCACCAAGCTTCTTCAAGCTGGTATTATCTACCCAATTTCTGATAGTGAATGGGTTAGTCCAATTCAAGTTGTACCTAAGAAGGGTGGGATAACTGTTGTCACAAATGAACATGGAGAGGTAGTCACAACTCGAGTGAAGAACAAATGGTGTGTGTGCATCGACTATAGGAAATTGAATGTTGAAACCCGAAAAGATCACTACCCTCTTCCATTCCTTGATCAAATGCTAGAAATATTGGCCAGAAAGTCACACTATTGCTTTCTTGATGGATACACTGGCTATTTTCAAATCCCAATCTCACCTCAGGACCAAGAAAAGACTACTTTCACATGCCCCTTTGGAACATATGAATATAGAAGAATGCCTTTTGGACTTTTCAATGCTCCTGCAACATTCCAAAGGTGTATGATGAGTATCTTTTCAGAATTCATTGAACACTGCATGGAAGTCTTCATGGATGACTTCACCATTTATGGTGAGTCATTTGAATCTTGTTTGAATTCACTCTCTTTAGTCCTTTAAAAGTGTGTCAAGTGTAACCTTGTGTTAAATTTTGAAAAATGTCACTTCATGGTTGCAAATGGGATTGTTCTAGGGCACATAGTTTCAAAAGATGGTATTGAAGTCGATCCTGCCAAAATTGAAGTGATCCAATCACTTCCTCCACCCACTTCTGTTCGAGACATCCGTTCATTCCTCGGTCATGCTAGTTTCTATCATAGATTCATCCATAACTTCAGTAGGATTTCCCTCCCACTCACTCGGTTTCTCCAAAATGATGTCACTTTCCATTTTGATGAGGTTTGCAAGAGAGCCTTCATTGAACTCAAAACTGCACTTATATCTGCCCTGATAATCCAACCCCTAGATTGGTCCTTACCCTTTGAGTTAATGTGTGATGCTTCTGATAGAGCTGTTGGGGGTTTTCTTGGTCAAAGAAGAGAAAAAATTCCTCATGTCATCTATTATGCCTCAAAAACATTGGATAAAACTCAATCTCACTACAATGTGACTAAAAAGGAACTTCTAGCAGTGGTTTTTGCCTTAGATAAATTCCGGTCCTATCTCTTAGGTTCCAAAATCATCATATTCACAGACCATTATGTTATTAAGTTCTTACTCAAGAAAAGTGATTCCAAACCGAGGCTAATAAGATGGATCCTAATGCTCCAAGAATTTGACCTTGAAATAAAAGATAGACCAAGAAAAGAAAACCCTGTGGCTGATCACTTAAGTATAATTTCTAATTCTTATCAATCTGAAATCATCGATCCTGAATTCCCCACTGATCACCTTTAATCTCTCACTCCAAAAATACCATGGTATTCCCCAATTGTAAATTACTTGGTTTCTGGTGTTTTTCTTGAAATTTTTTCAAAAGAACAAAAAATGAAGTTGAAAAGTGATTCAAAGTACTATTTTTGGGAAGAAAATAAACTTTGGAAAACTGGGGAAGACATGGTAATTAGGAGATGTGTTGAAGAAAATGAGCATTCTTCCATCTTATAATTCTGTCACTCACTTCCCGGAGGTGGCCACTTTGGACCACAAAGGACCTCCTGAAAGGTCCTAAACTCTGGATTCTTCTGGCCTTCACTCTTCAAGGACTCACATGAGTTCTATCAATCATGTCCCACTTTCCAAAAGTTCGGAACAATCTCCAAAAGAAATGAAATGCCCCAAAATCCTTTAATCTTTTGTGAAATATTTGATGTTTGGGGCATCGATTTCATGGGACCATTTCCCCCTTCCAATGGATTCTCATACATTCTTCTTGCGGTCGATTATGTTTCAAGGTGGGTTGAGGCCAAACCCAATAGGAAGGATGATGCTCATACTGTTAGTGAGTTCCTAAAGACCCACATCTTCCAAAGATTTGGCACACCACGTGCCTTGATCAGTGACTTAGGAACCCATTTTTGTAATAGAACCATGGAAGCTCTTCTGAAAAAGAATCGGGTTGTACATAAAACTTCAACTGCATATCACCCTCAAACAAATGGCATGGCTAAACTTTCTAATAGAGAAGTGAAAAGGGTACTTGAGAGAATTGTTAAGCCCACCAGAAAAGACTGGCCCGAGAGACTTGGTGAAACCCTTTGGGCTTATCGAACTGCCTATAAAACACCCATTGGGATGTCTCCTTTTAGGCTAGTTTTTGGTAAAGCGTGTCACTTACCAGTTGAAATCCAACATAAGTCTTTTTGGGCTGTGAAAACCTGTAATTTTGATTGGGAAAAATCTGGTGAAGAAAGACTGTTGCAATTGGCTGAACTGAAGGAGCTTCGACTTGATTCTTATGATAATTCTAATCTCTACAAAGAAAAATCCAAGGCACTCCATGATAAACACATCCCGAGAAAGGTATTTCATGAAGGTGAAAAGGTAATGCTCTTCAATTCTCAATTTCGGCTTCACCCAGGTAAGCTTAATTCTCGTTGGGAAGGTCCTTTTGTTATTACTAATGTTTACCCATTTGGTGCAGTGCAAGTCCAAGACCCCTCTTCCAAAAGGACATTCACGTTTAATGGACATCGGTTAAAGCATCACCATGAGATGATGCACAATCCTAGATCAACATCGACTTCCATTGGATCCTCAACTTCTCTAGCCGACCTACCACTAGATGGAGAAGGCGACCCACCAAATCCAAACCAGGGGGCACCTCTTTCCCTTTAACTCTCTCTATCTCTTCCTCTCTCTACCTCTTTCTTCTTATTCCTCTCTCTTTCATTTTTTTACCATTTTCTTTATCAAACCCTTTATTTTTCACTTTTTCTTTTGTGTGGGTGTATCTTTACAAAAATAAAAACTTAAAAAACCAAAAAAAACCAAAAAAACAATCACTTAAAAAAATACAAAAAAATTATAAGTCATGCTTACTTACCATCGAGTATTGAAATTTTGTACAACCATTTTGGGGAGTTAACAGACATGTTTTCATCTAAAAAATTTTGTATTTTCATTATGAATTTGGATAAAGAATTTTGTGTCAAAACCAACACATTTTGAATGCTCAATTTTTGATTTGGAAAATTATTTTCCCAAACCGTGAGAAAAAACATTTGCTTTCATGCCAAGGCCACCTATGGACATATTTTCAAAATGTGTGTTTTCACCCCCATTTTTGAGTCATGAGTTTGTGGACCTTCGAGCTGAATTTCCTACCTTAGTGTGTATTAATATGATAGAGGCATTTTCTGAACCACATGAGAATCACAATAGCCAAATAGCCTCCCATTTCCCTTACATTAATCCTCCTTTTGAAAGCCCCTTCAAGCCTATGAAAACCTTTTCTTTGATAGCCACATTACAAGCCCAATACCTTTTCCCACCCAATATCAACATGGATTTTCATTGCATAAGTTTTTGAAATTTAAGTGTGGGGGGGAATGGATTTCATTTTTGGGTATCATTTCCTTACTTTCCGGTGTGTTATCATATGCTTGAGGGCAAGAATCCATTTTAGTGTGGTGGGGAGGTTTTCATTCAGTGGGATTTGGGAATTTATTGTACAAATGATATTGAAAAGTGTTCAAAAAAAATTCAAAAAAAAAATAAAAAAAAAAAATCAAAAAAAAAAAAATGAAAAAAATGGGTTGTGTCTTGGGTAGGTCAAAAATCACTCTTCCTCAACCTTTTATCTTGTTATAACTATTACAATTAGTGTCGTAAGGAGATCAAAAATGGGTTGGGATATGATTGTGAGATCTGTTTCAAGGGGGTGTTGGTGTTGGGGGGAGGTGAGGGGGGCTGGTGTAGGGGATAAATGTTTCATGTTTTCATATTTACAGGTCTTGTGTTTTTTTACTTTCATAAGATAATGATTTTTTTTCTAGTTTCATATTTGAATGTTTTCATTTTTTCAAGTTTTCTGGTTGTGGGCTTATAGGTTAGAAGGTTTGAAGAATTGTAGGCTATCCAGTTTTGATGTTATAAGTTGATAGTTTGTGCATTACACGTTTACATGCTACTAATTTTATGTTTTTTGGTTGTAGGATTGTGGGTTTTAGTTGCTGCTAGGTTTACATGATGAAGTTTTTTATGGGTTTTTAGGTATGCATGATGGAGATTTAAAGGTTTCCATGTTTGTAGATTTCAATGTTTTTAGTTTATAAGATTACAGGTTTACAAATTGATTGTAAACCTGCAAAGGTATGAAGATTGATTGATTACAAATTTCCATGTAGGTTGGAAGGTATGAAGATTCAAAGGTTTACTAGTTTTTTAGTTGGAAGGTATATAAATCATTTGATTACAGGTATGCAGGTTTTTTTGGTACGCATGATTAGTTTTTTATGTATGATTATTTCAAAGGTTTTTTTAGTTATTTTGGTTTTTTTGGTATGCAGGTTTCTAGGATTCTAGGTTACAGGTTTATAGATTGAATGTTGTGGGAGAATCTGGGTTCACCATGCCATGTTTATTGGGATTTGTTTGAAAATGTATGCATACAGTATTAGATAATGAAGTTCTGATTTAGGTTCATCGAAATCCAAACCTGGGTTTATGAATTGTTTTTGGTTTGGTAAAAAAATCAAAACATGGTTCCTTTTCCAAATTACTTCGGATACTTAGACATCGTTCTTGTGTTTGATTATGTGTCAAAGTGGACTTAATCCATTCTAACTAGAACAGATGATTTTATTGGTTCCTAATTTTTCAAGAGAAGTCTGTTTTTTAGATTTCAAATGCCTAGATTTATTCTCACTGAAAAAGGGACTCATTTATGTAATAGGATTTCGGAAGCTTTGTCGAAATTATATGGCATTAGTCATAAAGTGTATACACCCTATCACCCTCAAATTAATGGAATGAATAATGTGTTTAAACTAGAGATTAAGAATATTTTTAAGAAAACCATTATTCTGAAAATGAAATTTTGGATCTTAAGAATTGAGGATGATCTTTGGGCACATAAGACTTTCTATAAGACTCCAATAGGGATGTCAACTTATAGGATAGTTTTTTTTAGAGATTTTCATTTTCCATTAGAAGTTGATAATAATGATGTTTTTGATTTCAAATCATGTAATGTGAATCTGCTTGAAGATAGAAAAGAGATGAATCTGTGTTTTCAAGAGTAGGAAGTGATAATGAATAATGCTAATGAAAATGAAATTATGTTTAAATAGAACACCAAGGTTCTTCATGACAAGTTGATCTTTAATAATGAATTTCTGATTGGAGATAAGGTGTTGTTGTATAACTCGGTCTGAATATTTTCCTAGGTAAATTTCAGTCAAATTGGATGGACCTTTCATTTTGTCTCATAATTTTTCCTTTTGGTGCAGTACAAATTCGAGATCATGGTAAGGTTGTTCCATTTACTGTTATTGGACATCATATAAAACTTTTTAGAGAAGGTAATATGGAACTCATGGGGAGGATTTCCTTTTTGATAGAAGCTCAATATAATTTATTATATAGGTTGTTTCCTCCCTTATTTTTTTTGTTTGGAATAAGTTTTGGGGAAGGTACTAACCTTTTATAGTGTTAGAATTTTATTTTTGTTTCTTTAGTGTTGCTTTTGAGTGAATAAATTAGAATTAATATAACTATGATGTTCTTCCTATTCACCATGATTATTCACTATATTTAGTAGTGAATAATCCATTTGGGGATAATATGTACATTATTATCATGTGGGGTAGATGCTAACCACTTTACAATGATTCAGATAAACTACAAGCTGAAACAACTTGAGTCACACCCTTAAATTGTAAACTCTGGTTACATTTTATTTGAGCTGAAATTTATTGAATATTATGTTGATTTATTTTTAGCTTTAAGAGATTTAATGATTTCAAGATGGAGTTTCTAAAAATAAAGAAGTGGGAAAATTTTAGTGGATATAAATTGAAATTAAGCTTCTAATTTAGGGAGTTTTTGGGATTAATATTCTGTTCACTTTTACATGCATTTTAAATCATCTCTTGCTACTGATTTTTTCTATGAATAATTTTGAAAAAATAAATATGGAAGACCTTTTTTATTCTTAAATATGATGTTTTCTACTACTAAGTAGATTGTTTAGGTTCGTGTATTAGTGCAGAGTAATCTTGTTCTTTTCTTTAAATTTTTATACACATTTCTTTCAATATGCACTAGTATGCATATTTCATTTTTGAACTGAATTTTTGATGTGGTAACCACTGAGCATAATTTTTTTTATTCTATAAATTGTTGTTATATAATTGTTTTGTGGAAAACAACATTTTATTCTCTTTTAACCCATTTGAACATGTTTCTTTTTTACTGAATTTTTGAATTTGTTTAGAACATAAAATTGAATTTACCAGCTTATCCATGTTAGTGTCGACATTGGGGACAATATCGAGATTTAGTGTGTGGGAGAGGTTTGTTAATATGTTAAGCAATACCACAATGTAAACACATCGATAATCCCTATTTTTTTTCAAATTTTATTGTTTATCATGTTTCAATAAATCAATTTTAGTTGTTTTTATTTTTTTATAGTGACTGAATGTTGTGTAGACACTTTAAGTTTGTTAATTCATTAATACCACTTGAATTTAGTCCGAAATTTCTTTTTTCATTCCCCTCACACTACCATAATTTATTTTTTCATGTTCACATAGGATAGTTATACATAGAGAAGAAGGATGTACATAAAGCTGATTACCAATTTGATCTGGATTGAAGCTGTCATCCTATTCTATATCTGCCTGGATTATGGTCAGTTGAGTTTTCAGTTGGCATGTTTATTGTTTGAACATATCTGACTGTTTTGGGTTTCCTCCTCTATTTGGATGGTTTTGCGGCCTCATTTCCCATTTAATCTGCTATATTCATGGCTGTTCGGGTTTGTTGAGGATCCTGAGTGCTTCAAGGATGGATCGAGTCCATCTCACTTGATGCTTTTGGACTACTACCTATTCGGCTTTGATTGATGCATGGCTCTGGATTTACAGCATGCACCAGACTACTCTGTTTTACAATTTAATTTTAGGACTCTCTTATCCAGAAGTGAGCCTATTTGAAGTATGTTTGATCTTTGCATTAAGGTGTTCATTGTTCTTTGCTTTATTTCTTGTATACTGATGTTGTAAATTTGATATGTAGCAAGATTACTCAGAGACCACAAGGCAATGCATAATATGATGTCCCCTTTGGCAAGGATGATGTCAACGTATGAACAACATTCAGGTTATAATGACTACTATGTTTTCAACAACTTTTTCCAATCCTTGATAAGGTATTCTTCCATTGCATTCTCATACGGTATGTGGTTATTATCCACACCCTAAACACAGTTCAACTGGTGCTTAACGAAATTTATGATCTTTATATTTTTACATATTAAAAACATGTCATCAACATATAATAAAAGGTAAAAAGACTCATGTTTAACAGTTTTAAAATACACACATGCATCAAATCTACTTATAGAAAACTGATTCTCAATCATAAAGGAATCAAACCTTTTATACTGTTGTCTTGAAGACTATTTAATCCCATGAAAGGACTTATGTAAAATAAAAACATGGTTTGGTTTGAACAATTTTGAAAATCATTCTAGAGGATTCATATAAATGCTTTCATCAATACTACCATGTAAAAAAGTGGTTTTTACATCGAGTTGTTCAACATGAAAATCAAGTTTGGCAGAAAATAAAAGCATAATTCTAATGGATGAATGCTTAAAAAAGGAGATAATATTTCACTATAATCAATGATTTCACATTTTAGAAAACCTTTAGACACCATGCATGCTTTGAATTTGATTTTATACTCTCCTACATTGCTTTATTTCTTCTTATAAATCCATATTGAACCTATAAATTTCTGGTTATTGGGTTTCGGAACAACAACCCAGGTGTTGTTCTTAAGAAGGGAATTCATTTCTTTTTGTATTGATCTCAGCCAATTACTATATTCTTTGGACTTAAAAAATCTTACTTAAAAGTTTTAGGCTCATCATTAAACAATTACTAAGCTACATTGAAAGAATAGGCAGCAATGTATGACTAGTTGAAGTGGGTTGGAGGTTTAATAACCCTCCTTTCTTTATCTCAAGTAAGCCGATTGTTGATCAGGCCAACAGGTTCTTGGTCCTCAGGTTCGGATTCCAAATTGGGATCTGATTTAGGCTGGGCTTGGGTAACCAAAGGAGCAGGACCAACACTGAACTGAGGTTGGTCACCTGATCTTAAAGAAACATCAACACCTAAAGGTGTTGGGACCTCTAAGGGTCCTGCAGCTTCATCAGGAGCTACAACAGGTTCAGGTACTTTGTCGCTGGTCACACCAGATTCATGGAAGACCACATCGCGACTAACGATGCATTTCTAGTAACCTGGTTTATCTACCCATAAATAATACCCTTTAACACCCTCTAGATATCCCACGAATATTCATTTAATAGCCCTATCAGCTAGCTTATCATTACATGAATGCACGTAAGCTATGGATCCAAATATCCTAAGGTGAGCTAGATTTGGGGGTGTGACCTTCGAAATTTATTCAGGTGTCATAAAGGAGTTAACGGAATATGGACAACAATTAATGAGGTGCACTGCTGTTGAATCATCCTCAGCCTAGAATGACCTAAAGAGTTTTGAGTGGGATAACATACACCTTACCCTCTCAAGAACAGTCCTATTCATTATCTCTGCTAACCCATTCTGTTATGGAGTTTCCAAAACAGTTCGATATATCTTAATTCCTTCAGATTCAAAATATTCAATGAATTCATTGGATATATATTCTAAACCATTATCAGTTCTTAAGGCCTTAAGTTTCTTATTAGTCTCACTCTCTACCGCAAATTTCAATTTCATAAAAGTCTGAAAGGCATCTGACTTGTGCTTAATAATATAAATCCACACTCTCCTAGAGAAATCATCAATAAAGGTTACAAAGTATAAACCACCACCATGGGAGGTAACCCTAGAAGGACCCCACAAGTTAGAATGTACAAATTAAAGAGGTTCCTTAGCCTTAAACATGGATCTACTGAAGCTGATTCTCCTAGAATTCCCATATACACAGTCTTCACAAAAAGGTAAACTGTTAGGAGTGATATTACTTAGAAGGCACTGTTTCTTAATCTCACTAAGACCCATGACACTAACATGCCCTAGTATCCTATGCCATAAGGTGGTGGAATCACATTATGAACCAGAATAACTATTCAACTGATTTCTATACACTTTTCCATCTAACACAAACAGACCATTGCGAAGGGTTCCCTTTATTACAGTGAGGGATCCTTGGGAAACTCTAAGGCTTCCAGATCCAGACTTGAAGCCGTGCCCTTTCTGTTCAAGGGTTCCTAGGGATATTAGGTTTATTTTTAATTCAGGTACCCACCTAAATTATTCAAGAGTTTTAACAGACCCATCATGAAGCTCTAGTAAAATTGAGCCTATGCCCATGATGTGACCGCTCATATTATTCCCTAGAAATACCTCACCATTATTCAATTCCCTTAATTCAGTAAAGAATTCCTTATTTGGGAACATGTGGAATGAGCATCATGAATCCTGATTCTATTCATATAAGATGGCTATATCAGTGACATTTAACACATTAGTAGTGTCGAAGTCTTGTTCAACTAATAGGGAATGGTCATTATTATTATCTTTAAAGTCACCCTTCCTATTAGTACAATTTTTCTTGATATGTCCAGGTTGTTTACATTTAAAACATTTGATTACCTTGTTTTTAGATTAACTTCTATATTTCTTGAACTGTCCCCTATCTTTTCTCCTACCCATTGACTCACTTCAACCTCTAGATTCACCTCTTTCCCTAATACCGAACCATGATATTGCATTGTTTTCATGTATTATACTTGTTCTCTCTATTATATGTGGTTTGATTTGGTTTTCAGGATGTAAGGGCAGCAGAATTAATTTTTTTTTTCTGGGCAACTTTTTAGCGGCAGTTTTAACCACCGCGAAATGAAAGTTGGCAGCTATTTCACGGCGGTTTAAACCGCCGCTAAACGTTAAAAACTGCCGCTAAACGTAAAATAAAATATAAGTTTAGTGGCGGTTATAACCGCCGCGAAATAGTCGCATCGTGGCAGTCTCATCCTACGACGGTTCTCTTGGATTTAACAGCGATTTTACGGCGCTGGATTTGAATTTATTAGCGGCGGTTATAACCCCCGCTAAAACCGCCACGAAATGAGGCAGCTACGACGCTTTCCTTAAACTGCCGCTAAATGACAATAACCGCCGTGAAAAGATTGGTGACGCCGTATTAGGCGGAAGTTTCTGGAAACCGCCGCTAAATGCCTATTCTGGTGTAGTGTCAACTTTCGAAAAAACAAAGAAAAAAAAGGAAAAGAAAAAAAAAGAACACTTGCATTATATTCTTATTGGGAGAAGTTTTTTTTTGTAAATATTACATCTTCTCATTACCTTCATATTTTCTTCCTCTATTGTGTCTTTCTTCACAAAATCATTCCCTTGTAAATATGTGTTTTCATTTCCTTCCATGTTTTATTTCAAAAAAATGTGCATTTCTTTTTCTATGTTGGTATTTTAACCCTCTTCTAATCTCTCTTGGACATTATATTCCTACCATCCCATAGCCACATAAAAACACCTATAAAAGACCTCTTGATTCTTGTTCACTTTGGATAGGTATCGGAAGATGAGAGCTCTTTTCAAACTCTAAGATTTTCACTTTTGGTTGGTGAAAGAGTGAACCTACACAAATGAATTTTATCATCTTGAGAGGTGTGATTTTTGATTGTTCACATTTTCCATTTCTAAATCTGAGCATGAAAAAATGAATTAGTTTTGGAACATTGTTTCTGTAACAACTTGTGGTGTAAATATTCCATATTCTCATTACCTTCATATTTTCTTCCTCTATTGTGTCTTTCTTCACACAATCATTCCCTTGTAAATATGTGTTTTCATTTCCTTCCATGTTTTATTTCAAAAAAATGTGCATTGCTTTTTCTATGTTGGTATTTTAACCCTATTCTTCTCTCTCTTGGACATTATATTTCTACCGACCCATAGCCACAGAAAAAACCCTGTAAAAGAACTATTGATTCTTGTTCACTTTGGATAGGGATTGGAAGCTGATAGCTCTTTTCAAACTCTAAGATTTTCACTTTTGGTTGGTGAAAGAGTGAACCTCCACAAATGAATTTTATCATCTTGAGAGGTGTGAGTTTTGAGTGTTCACATTTTCCATTTCTAAATTTGAGCATGAAAAAATGAATTAGTTTTGGAACATTGTTTCTGTAACAACTTGTGGTGGAATTTAAAATGGATGAGTGAAATAATCTAAACCTCCCCTGATTGGAGAAAACAAAATTTTAAAATCTGTTGGTGAGTAAAAATGATTTTGTCATGTTTTTATATTTGTGGCACATGAGGACATGCACAAAACTAAGTGTGGGGGAGTTGATGTTATTAATATTTTCATGACTTATTATATTCCCTCTTTACTGATTTTATATGAAATGTGCATAATTTGTGTGAAATATTAATGTTTTAATATTAAGTATAATTTTTGAGCATTTTTAGAAGTAGTCCAATTGAGTTAGTTTAATGTTTTAATAATAACCATCACTATACCGTTCCAAATTGTGTGGTTCTTGTTTTGTAAGATTCTACTTTCAATATAAAACATTTCATTAGAAGGTACCATGAGCCAATTCTTCCATTTGAAGGGTCATATGGTCCTCACAAACAAGACCAAAGAATCTGTGAACAAACTGGACCAGCCTTGAAGATTGATTTACTGGGCTCAATCCAAAAGTACAAAAACATTAACTCTCCACCATAATTTTGGGTACACTACATTTCATCTTGGATAAAAATTTCAAGGCCCAAATCCAAGTACAAGGGTCCCAAATGAAGCTTTGAAGTCCAGCCCACCATTCTGGCCGAGAAATAAAATCAGTATAGTATTCATGACATATCTCATGATGTAAGCATCAAATAGAGCTGAGATTTTTCAGTGTGAAAGATGAGATATAGGAGACCTACTTTGTTGAAGAAGTCATTCGTATTTTAAGGCATCTTCCTATTCCACAATCCATTCACATTTTGGCCATCGAAAAAGCATGGATAGAAATGGACCGTTTACATTTGTTTAATAAAACTGCCATAACTTTGTCTCCACTTGTCCAAATGCCTCCAAATTTTGAAAGTATTCATCCAACATTATTATATAAAACTTTTAAGAAGGAGATATTTGGAGATTCGGCTGTAAGAATAGCCAAATTGGCGATGCAAGTGGAGGGACATATTGGGAATGCAAACAGTCCACTCCTTGGGCTATAAATACTCTCCCCTTCTCTCCTTGAGAGGGGTTGGCATTTAAGAAGAGAAGAGATCATATTGTCACGACCAAAGACTTTAAAAAGGCTTGGTATGATCTTACATACTCAAGTTTTTACTTGAGATACCTTTCCTCCTCTCTTTGTTTTCACTTAATTTCGTGTTCTTCGTTTTTGTAATTTTGTAAGTCTCTTTCTTTGTAATTCTATTTTAATGCAAGTTACTTCTTCAATATCTCTTATTCTCATCCACCTTATGTAGTTTAATATTTATTCTCTTAAAATAGTTTAAATATAGTTGAATCCCATTCCCTTATTTTGCTTCCTCATTCAATCGAAAGTTTGTTTTTAATTATCATCATTGCTCGTGTGTGTGTCGAAATACCACTCTTTTATTATCCCTCTCTTTTTCTTCTATTCTTAATTTATAATCATAATAATTATAACCAGATTATTAAACACCCAAATGGCTAAGTAAATATCTCATTGGGGTGAGTTATAATTTAGGTATATTAAGTGATTGAGAGCTTTTGCTCGATGAATGTTCTTTAAATTAGTATTGTGTATGTTGAACTTTATATGTCATGGATTAATGACATGTTTTGTTTAATATGTGGATTCCATGGATTATTGGAACCAAAAATACACTACCATAAACAAGTAATGGTAATGATTAGAAACCTAAGTTATGTTACGGCTTGGATTAAAGCTTTAACACTTGGGAATTCCGATCAAAATCATCTTGTGACATGGGTGTTAATTTAATGCAATATAAAGCAAAACTCAAGGATATCACAAGCTTAACTAACCTAATGATGAACTCACCCCAATCATTATCAATTTGTTAAATCAATCATAATCAATTATTCATTTCAATTAAGCTCTGCAAACAAGCCCCCCCAATCAGAATACAATCAACTAAAAACAAACGACTATTTCAAAGTATCATCGTCGAGGATTCGACCCGAGTGCTGCTATACACATTAGCAGAGCACCAGAACTTTGACTGGTCGATAGGCGACAATCGGCCGTGTGTTTCAATTATAAATTTTATTATTATTATATTTATTAATGATATTTTTATTATTATTATTTATGGTATTATTATCATCATCATCATCATCATCATTATTATTATAAAATGAGAAAAAAAACCTAACCCTACAAGAATCCCCCCTTTCCCCTTACATTCGGCGCATAGCGGTGCCCCCCCACCTGGTTCCCCTTTTCCCCTCACTTCCCCCCAGTGTCATCCCACCCTCACCTCAGCCTCGCCCCTCGCTTCCGCCCTTGCCCAGGCCCTCAGCCTCCACCCTCATCCCCTTGCAGGACCTCGCCTCGGGCCTCGCCTTCGCCTCCTGTCACCTCACCCTCTCACGCTCTAACCGCCAGCAAACCTCACCCAGCCCCAGCACCGACCCCCACGCATCGTCCCTCTGTCGTCCGCCCTCCTAGTCCCCTCGCCCTCCGGCACTCGCCCCCTAGTCTTCTCCCTCCCTCACCTCGCCCATTAGCTCTCCCCACGCCCAGCACCTGCTCTCTAGCTCTCCGCCTCTCTCGTCCCCGGCAGGTCTCTTTTGCCCTCACCTCGCACCCCAGTGTCGGCCTCCCCCGCCCAGCTGCTCCAACCGACCGCCGCACTTCCGGCCAGCCACCCCTTCTCCCTTCCGCACCTCTGGCCAGCCGCCCCTTCGCCCTCCTTCCGCACTTCTAGCTAGCGCGACCGACCTTCAGCGAACCCAACCTCACTTGTGATAGTTTCTTCCTATTTCCAGTGTTTTTTTAAGTGGCCAAATTCTAACATCTCAGGTTTTGGTTTGGTGCGTTTTGATGGTTGTCTAGGGCGTGCAATTGGTCCCTGGATGTTTTTTGTCTTTCTGCGAAAATGTCGTTGCGTCCGCACTTGATTTGAGGTAGGCGAATCCATGTTTTCCTTTCCGATTAAGTCCACTTAATACATGAGTGTTTTTAATTAAATTTTTGACTTAGTTCGCACCTTCGCAATGCACTTAGTTAATTTTCTATAGTGTTTTCTAGTTAGTCAGTTTTGATTGAAATAGTTTTGAAGTACTTTCTCTTGTTATATTTACGTGTGATTATGAAAAATATGTTTGTTGGATGTCAAATGTTGTTTTAATAGTGTTTTAAGCATGACACACACCTTTGATATACTCTTTAATAGGTTGTGAAAGTGTTTCCGGTTTGAATGGATTGTTTAAAATTTATTCGGTCTATTTATTGAATTGTTTATAAATTGTTTCGTCTGTTTATAAATGTTTTTCATAAATTGTTGGGTTCGTTATAAAATTTGTTTATAAATTATTTGGTCTGTTTATTAAATTGTTTATAGATTGTTTCATCTGGTTATAAAATTTTATATAATCTGTTTCACATCAAAAATGAAAAAGTGGGTTTTGTGTGATATTTTGGGTAATGTTTTGGCTATGTGAAGCCAAAGGTACAATTGGTAACACTTGTGTTCTCAAGGAGTGATTTAATTGTTTAAGTAATGTGACAGCTTGTTTGGTGCCTTCAACTCAAATGATGATGTTTGTATGAACTTTTAGAAATGATTGTGTTTAAAAACTGGGTACCTGCTTGACAAACTTATTGTTTGTGTTAAATTGTTTTGGAAAGGTTTTGTGATTAGAAGGCAATGGTTTTGTGGTTTTAAAGCAATGGGTTGTGCTTCCTAAACAAAATTTTATTTAAAGCATGGTCGTTTTCCTTTGAAATATGTTTTGACGTGAGTTTGAAAATGGTAAATGCTCGTTTCATAGTGGTAAAATGATTTGGTGTGCATTTTGGAACTCAAGGGCACGTTTGGCACTTTTGACCTAATGGAAGTGTTTGTACTAACTTTTAAAGGAGATTATGTTTTGGTTAAAGTGTATGCCCGATTATAAACTTTGAAAATTTTATGAAATGGTTTAAATGTTAAATGGTGTGACGACCCGGTTGACACTTTGTCAATGTGAAATGATTGAATGTGTTTTTGGGGGCGCTCTTATCTAGGGTAACCCTTTATGGGTGAATGCATAGGAAGCATCCATGTTTGGGGAAGGCAAGTGCAGTGAGATGAGTCATGCATGCGATGGCCTTCCTACTTACACAGTAGTATTATAACCACCATGGGTTCCTGAGCATCTTTTAGATGATCAAGTGACGGTTGATGATCAACCCCGACTAGACGAGTTGGTACCCCCTGGATTGGTTGTTAGGCCAGGCGGGCTTTGCCACTGGATTGGTCAGTTATAGGGCAGCCAGTTGGTTATAGACTTAGGAGCTTCACCATACGCTGGTAGGTGGTTCCGAAACTGAGTACGTCCAGGGGTCTTCTAGGGATGTTTAAGATCACTCATGGTTTGCCTTTTCTTTTCTTGTTTACTTTCAACTATACTTGTTTTTCCAGCTTATACTATCACCTATTTCTTTTAGCACTGCCTTGTTTTCCTTGTTTGGCTTTTGTTTGCAAAATTGTAATTTGTTTCAGAAATGGCACATGGTGTGCGTTGGGTTTTCAAAATGGGTAAATGATATTGTTTTACTAAAATATGGAAAACCCACTTTTATAATTGTATTTCAAACTTGTGTTAATGGATTGTTTCGGGAAATGAGACATTGTATTTTGTGGTTAATCTTGACAACCCTACTAAGCATTTTAATGCTCACGCCTATTTTATCATTTCAGTTGCAGGTTTCCTTTGTTCAGGTTTTCTTGGCTGAGTTGCTCATTATGGGAGCAAGGTCGACCTTCAGTTGGGAGGTGACCTGGAAGGTCACGTGGAGGTATGTTGAGCTGTTCTTTTTTTTCTTTTCTGCTGCTAGAGTTCCAATTTTATTATTTTGTTTATTCTTGTTTATTTATTTATCTTTTATGGTTCAAATCATTACCAGTGATTAAATTTTGATGCCCGACACTGGTTGACAGCCCATGGGGATCGGGAACGCCCTTAGGGCCATGTCACGGACCGACTCAGGTGACCGGTTCAGGGTCGACCCGGGTTGGTTCATGACATTTTCCACTATCAACCCTACATGGTTATTTCTCGTAGTGAATATTGTTTATTGATCAATTAATAAAGTAAAGATTGTGTGATTATCCATGAAATGAAAACCCTATCTGGATACTAAAAGTGGATGCATGATACAACACAGTTATGCCTAAGGATAATAACCCCCAAAGGGTGGATTGGGTATTATCTCAATCGTCACCTGGTGCACGATAAAGAGGCCTAACTGCATGTTTGGTTTAACACTCCCAGGGGGTTTGTATTAGATGATTCAAATTCTCTTTAATTAATATATTTAGATACCCTTAAGAATATTAAAATTTGGACTATGAAACATTAGTGAAATCATTGGGGATATAAGAAAACATTCTAAAATTTTGGTAAAGTAAAGATCATGTATTTATATGAGCAATAAAACCCCTGTTTGGATACTACGAGTGGATGAAGACTTTGACATAGTTGGACCTAGAGGTAATAATCCCAAAACAGGGTGGATTAGGTATTAACTCAACTGTAACCTGGTACATGACAAAGAGACCTAACTGCACACTTGGTTTGACACTCTCGGGGGATTTACTTTAGATGATTCACATTCTCTTTATAAAGTATCAAACTTCTAATTATATTATTGTATCATGAAATAACTCTACACAATTATTTCATGGTCAACCCTATATGATTATTCCTCAGTGTGAATATTATTATATTATTTACACTATTGAAATCATGATTAGAAACCACTTTGCACATATACTATAAGGACTAGACCTTATACATTACACATTCTAGTGACTTTAAACTAGAATTAACTTTATCACATTCCCAAATATCTTTTAGGTTTAGAGTTTTAGAGAGTTAGTCCATGACTCTTACATAACAAACCAATATATTAAAAATTAGCCACTTCAACTTAGTATCCATTTTTATCATAAAACAAAAAATTTAAGATATAACAAGTTTTCTTTTCATGACATGTCTTTAAAAATTTGTTACTGAACCCATCCTTGTCCCTACTCATCCTTAAACCATATGAAAAACATTTTAAAATGTGGAATGAGCACAAAAATACCAGTAAGAGACATAAAAACAAAGAATGAAATGGTTATCCCATGAATACTTATAGAAATTTTCCCATTTCAAAATAATCATTAGGCTCAAAATAAACATTTTCTTACACATGAAATCAACTTCTCTGTCCAAATATTTCCATAAAAAATTTCATAATAAATCCTAAAGGAAAAATAAAACTCATAATTTTTTCCTTGAAATCATGAAAAACTTATAGTAACTTTCTCACAAAGTTATATTTTTCAACCTTACGAAGTAGCATATACTTTCCTTTAAACATAAGATCATTATCTTACCTTGAGAAATCATAAGATTCCTATAAAAAACTCATAGAAAGTATAGATAAAACATATAGGTTACTTGAGGAATAATTTTCATATAATTCTTAAAAATGGGATAACCTTAACAATTACATATAGAATAACCATCATAGTTACATATAAAATAACCATCACATTTACAATTGAAATAATCATCACACTACATTCCCATAATCTCTTAGGAGAAACATAATCAGTTAACTTCATCCCTTTACTCAATGCATTGGAGAGCTATAACGGACCCACCTACCCTAATTTTATAATGAAACCATCTATACTCATAAAAAGTGCCTAAGAACCATAACAAAATACATAAAATCTTGCATCATAAAAATGTTCTTTGCTTCATAAGAAAAAAATAGATATTGATATATCCATTCCATTTTAAAAACATTTTTGAAAATAACCAGAACATAGGTATGGAGGGTTTTTTCCTTTTAATAAAACATGAAATATTGTAAATCCAAAAATCAAATAATGGTTTTGACAGTGAGAAAGGTTTTTGTCGCTGTATATGTTAAAATAGAACATTTCTTTTGTCTTTTTGTAAAGAATGTTAAAACATTCCATAAAAAGATTACTTTTGAAATCCTTTGAAAGAAAGTCAAAAGAAACATAAAGTGTACTTTATAATTCACTTATGTCTATATAAATACATCCATGAAATAATTTTAAAAATATGTATATGGAAGAAAAATATATTTTTAAGGGAAACTTTAAAAGAGAATTTTTTTAAAAGAAAGGCCCTTACCTTGAGTCTGAATCGTCAAGTACGTTGTTTAACTTCATAAATAATAAACTTATGTTAATAATTTAATTATTTGAGAACATTTTAAATTTTATTATCCATTTTATCTCACTTTTTACCATGTTAAAATAATTACTTAATCATTTAAGTTCACATTATATTTTTGACGATATTCGGTTCATAAGTCCAAAATAACTTTGGTGGGTTGACTATGATCAAAGAGGTCATTATTCCATCATCTATAAAATAATAATAATAATGAATTAATTATCATTTATATACATAAATTATACTTTTAAAACCAATCATGAAACATGGTTATGAAAAATGAACTACGTTATAATCATGGAGATGGTAGACCATACGTACACATGAGTAACATTTCCATTTGTCAAAGATCATTATGCAAAGAATATAAGTATTATTATATCTTTAAATAATTATAATAATATCATAAATATTATATTATTTATTTAAATACACTTATATTTATCATCCATGTGATGTGGTGATGAAAAATGAATCACATCGTTACGTGGAGGTGGTAGTCCACATGTACGCATGAACGACATTATCATTTTTCAGTGAATGGAAAGGTAAGAAAGTAAATGATATATTATAATTTAAAAATGATAAAAATGTCATTAATATCATTTATAAAAATTAATTTCATCATTATAACCAACTTTGAGTGACAATGATAGAAAACGAATTACATCAGTCCGCGAGACGATAGTCCGCCGTACACACAAATGATGGATTCCTTTCCCATTTGATGGAGATTAGAGATGTATATAAGTTATAAAACAAACATAATAATATCTAAGTATATGGTAAATATTTATGTTATTATCTCATCATGGTTTAATAATATTTTAAGGAGGTGGAAGAAGAAATAAAACAAAAACACTTGGTTAAGAATGATACCCCCTTTCTGGACAACCTCTTAAGGTTTACACCAAAAGATTTTCTAGGTTGGTTTTTTGATAAAAAAAATCCTATAGGACATGATTATGGGTGTAATTAAGGTAATTGTATAGGTATTTACCAGAAAAAATGGTTCTTGATGTTTTTTGAAATGATAATAAGATGTTCTCTTTTATAAAAGAGGGAGGGACATTGTTGGAATTTCCTAAAATATTAAATTAATATAAATTAATTGTGACGTCCAAATGGATAAAAATTGATAATATTAAAAGTTGAGATAAGGATTATTTTAAATACACCCATAAAATAAAATTTAGACAAGTTTGGTTCACATTTTTATCTTTTTCTTTTTGTTTTAACCCTCAATTAACCCTTTTGGCAATTACCATGATATTAAAGTTTTCTATCCTTTAAGGGTTAATAATATTACTATAAAATAAAGAATGACCCATAAATGGACCATGATTGATATAATTAACCACATAAAATTAATTTTCACAAATATAATATTTTTATGAATTTTAAATCATTTAATAAAATAGTATTTATTATAAAATATCATTAATATCAATTTTAGAACTATTCATTTACTTTGACTTTAATAACATCAAGACAATAAAGGAATTTGAATACAATGAATCAAAATATCTATAGTACGTCATGTTTATATATAAAATCCATGGTTTAGATTAATTCTTTAAAATTATACCAATTTTAATATTTTAAATATCATTTTTTTTTTCATTAATTGAATAATTACTGCATCAGCATTGTGGAAGCATTTAAGGTAATTATTTATTCACTAAAAATTAAAAATAAAATACCAAGATGAAGATAAATCACTTATATTTAAAAATTATATTTATAAATGAACATATCCTCTATTTATAACCATTTTTAAATTATTATAGTTATTAAAAACAAGAGTGTGACGTTTTTTACTTTTCTTTACATAAAATATTATAAAGGTCATAATCACATCCAAATAGAAAAAAGGACATATAACTTAATATTTCATGAGTATGGATGAAATGTAATCATAAAATAAAATTAAGTATAGTTTTATGATCATTTTTTGCCCTTATCATATTATTTTTAACCTTTAATTTCATGATCTACCCTTTACTGTGGTAACGGAATTTACTATGGTTGCTATTCACATTGACCAAAAATAAAAGAATATTATTTAACAAATTTTGACCCTATAATTAAAAATATTTAATCCATTTTTAATTATTAAAAATACAAAATTGGTAGAATTTAATTTAAAATTAAACTGGCAAAACAAGATGAAAAACAGTTTTTTAAAAAAATGCTATTTTTAAATATAAATTGTTTTTATACTAAATTAAAGTATAAAAATAATTTATAAAACCATAATTGAGTTATTTAAAATAAAATGGACTAATTAAAATTTAAAACCAATCCAAAATATAATTTAACTTTGTAAATATTTAAAAGAAAATACAGTTTTCAATAAAATCAGCATTTTTCATTATTTTCTGAAAAATCAAACTTTTTAGAAAAAATTAAAAATTTCACCATAGAATAATTTTTATATAATGATTTAAAAAATGATATTTATTTTATCAAATAATTTTTTTAAAAGTTTCATAAATTAATTATATCATTTTCTCATAAAATAACAATAATTTTTTTGAATAAAACATATCTTTGGAGATTAAAATGGCTTTATTAAAAAATGAGTGATTATTTTCTAAGCATTAATAAATACATTTGTATTGATTAAAACCTTTATATATATATATAATTAATTAATTCTATTTATACCCTTAAATTTAACGACTAGGTTATAATGACCATATTTAAATAATAATATTACATGGTTCGATTATTCTTGATGTTGTGTATTTTTCACGATATCGAACATACTTATTCTTTTAAAATATTGAGATATTACATTCTCCACCCTTAAGAAATTGAATCCTCACAATTTTAAACTTGATATCAATAATCAAAGGTTGGCATTTTAAAATACCTTTATTGAAATCCCACATCATAAAAATGGTTAATAAAACTTCCTCTTGAAAATAGGGAAAGTGAAATATGAAGGTCATATCAAATAACACATAAATATGTTCATAAGTAGAAAATAGTTGGTGTGAAGTGAAAATATGGACATGTAAGAAAAAAATAATGCTTAAGGACTGATAGAGAGTGATAAAGAACATGACAAGGAAAATGTTAACAAACACAAAATCATAAATCTATGATTGGTGAAGAGACCATCAATTTATCAGAAATAAATGTGATAGGATAACATTTTTTTTCAAGATCATTTTCCTAGAGTTTAGGAATTACTTTACCATCTAGACTAAATTCATAAGTAAATATACTTTCTTTATAAGTAAAATTTCATCCTTTAATCAATTTCCAGCACAATCTCATCTTTTGTTCCAAACGATGAGCATTTGAGGTAATTTTTTTATGTTTGAAGCACTAAAATCAACATTTATCTGATCATATACTTCCAAAAATGGATAAAAGATATACCTTATGTATTTAGACATTAAATAAATTCAAAATAGTTAGAAGAAGATAAGATAATTCCTCAAAAGAATAAATCTTTATATGAAGAAATACAACATTAATCTTCAAAGCCTCAACGATAACACCCAAAGTTCAACTTAGATCATTTGATAAATAACTAAACTTAAAATTATTCAAAATATTTCAGAATAATTTTGAAACCCAAAAATCAGAAGTATTTGATCACATTTTCTTGAAAAATAAATTTAATATTTTTCTCTAATCAACATAATGTCATATACCTAAAAATGTATATTCCCTAATCATATAATCCCAAAAATATTATAATCATTTCCATAAATAACCTGCATCGCCATAAATCCACATTAAAATCATACATGCTTCCAAAATATAATTCAATAAAATCCCATAAGATTGTTTTCACCTTAATCAAATAAGGTTCCAAAAGTAGCGACCTTATTTTGAAATAATATTAATCACTTAATCACAAAATCACTTTTCAATCTCATGGTTATCTCGGGACTTCACATAGGCCATTGGTAGACGTTGTGCCCTTTTCTCCCTTCAGTTGTGAGTTCAAGCCTCATGGCCTTACCTGATGCAATAGTTCGTCGCCCAAATTATGGGTCATCCTTTTGTTAAAACCATATTTATATAATTATTATAACATTCCCAAAAATAATATGAACAACCTAAAAATATCATTAATCATTAAAGAGCATATAATCCCTAAAGGTTATTAATACCTTTAACCTTATGTCTATAAAATCAAAAGAGCATTTTTCCTTAAATAACCTTTTCATATGTTAAACTTAAGGGTTACATATACCTCAAACATCTATCAAAACTCAATAAATATCTCCCAAAATATTACCATCACATAAAACCTCAAAATGGGTGTCTAAGACTTTGAACTTATGATCAACCTTAAATATACTACTACATCATAAATCTTTAATCCCTATATGTAGAAACCTTAATCATTCAACATTATTTATTAACCATGTTTTTTCATCTTATTCCTTAATAATTCATTCCTATAAACAAAATATCAATCAAGTCCTAAGATTCAACAATATAATAACATAAGTCAAGATATAATCCACAACTTTAATATGTCATTTTAAATTCCTTCGTCTTCAACAATAATGGAATTAGGAATTACTAAACATTCATCTGTATGGTCTGGATGATCCTGTTCTTGAGATCCCCCCCTAGGAAATTGATTTTCATAATTCTTGTACTCCCCACATTTAAAACATTCAATGGATTACTTGGGAAGAACTTTATTCCTATTTTTAGTGTTAACTGATTTGCTTTATGCCCTCTTTTACCACATACAAAACATTTCCCATTTTTTAGGACATTTAAATCAATTTTTCTTCCCACATTCATGACACATAAGTCATTGAATCTTTTTACCTTTATGATCTTTATTACCTAAACTTCCATAGATCATCACTTCTCTATTATTTGATGAGTTGGGAAACTCACCCAGGTTCATGTTGTTAATAATAACTTGTGATAGATGGTTAAGAATAACCACAAGAGTTTTCATTATAAATCTCATTTAATTTAGTTTCTCATTCAAACAAGACACATAAGTCATTGAATCATTTTACCTTTATGATATTTATTACCTAAACTTCCATAGATCATCACTTCTCTCTTATTTGATGAGTTGGGAAACTCACCCAGGTTCATGTTGTTAATCATAACTTATGATAAATGGTTAAGAATAACCACAAGAGTTTTCATTACAAATATCATTTCATTTAGTTTCTCATTCAAACAACCACCATATTTTCCTTCACATTCATTGTTACTTTGGTTCTTACTGGATCAATCCATTTACTAAACCAAAAAGGTTAGTGTGTTCATATCAATAAAATAACAATAAACCATCTTATGAGTATGATAAACAGTAAGATATCCTTAACCATGGTATCTTCAACTCTTTTATATTTATCCAAAATAAACATAATTATCCATAATGTGATATACTTTGTGGTTATAGAGGAATTTTAACTTATGTTTAAATAAAACCTTAACCTCTAAATTAATCTAAACCCTACTATGATACTAACTATAAGGACCTGGCATTATATATATTACATATTATAGTGACTTTAAACTATAATTAACTTTATTATATTCTAAAATATATTTTAGATTTAGAATTTTAGAGAGTTAGTTCATAACTCTTACATAAAAAACCCAAATATTACAAAGTGGACACTTCAACTTAGTATCAATTTTTCCATAAAACAATTTTTTTAAGATATAATAAGTTTTCTTTTCATGTAACATCTTCACAAATTTTATATTTACCTCATCCTTGTCCCTAGTCATCCTTAAACCCTATGATTTTTTAAATGATGGATGATCACAAAAAGTTCAGTAAGGGATATAGAAAGAAAAAAAGAAACTGTTAGTCCATGAATACTTATAGAAATTTTCCTTTTTCAAAATAAACACTGGACTCAAAACAAACATTTTTTTACCCAAAAAACAAACTTCTCTACCCAAATATTTTAATTAAAAATTTCATAAGAAATCTTAAAGGAAAAATAAAACTCATAAAGGTTTATTTGAAATCATGAAAAACTCATAATAACTTTTTCACAAAGTTATGATTTTTAACCTTATGAAGTAGCATACACTTTCCCTTTAAACATAAGATCATTATCTTACCTTGAGACATCATAATATTCCCATAAAAACCCATAACAAGCATATATAAAACATGAATGTTTCATGGGGTACCATTTTCACATCATTATTACAAATGGGATAACCTTAATGGTTATACATAAAATAACCATCATAGTTACATATAAAATAACCATCATGGTTACAATTGGAATAAATATCATAGTATATTCTCATAATATCTTAAGAGAAACTTAATTAGTTAACTCCTTCCCTTTACCCAATGTATTGGAGATCTATAATAGCCTCAACTACCCTCAGTTTATAATGTAACCACCCATCCTCATAAAAAATACATAAGAACCATAATAAATTACATAAAATCATGTATCATAAAAATGTTCTTTGCATCCATAAGAAAACATTTTAGGATATTGATATATTCATTCCATTTAAATACCTTTTTGAAAATAACCATAACATAGGGATGGAGGGTTTTTTTAATAAAACATAAAATCTTATAAAGTAACCCAAAAATCAAATAACAGTTACAACAGAAGGAAAGGTTGTTGTCACTGTATACGTCAAAATAGAACATTCCTTTTCTCTTTTTGTAAAGAATGTTAAAAAATTCTATAAAGAGATTCCCTTTGAAAACCTTGGAAGAAATTCAAAAGAAACGTAAAGTTTCATTTATAATTTAGTTATGTCCATATAAATACATCCATAAAATACTTTAAAAAATATGGATATGGAAGAAAAAGCGAGTTTTAAGGGAAACTTTAAAAAAATGATTTTTAAAATAAAGTATCTTACCTTGAATTCGAATCATCAAGTACATTATTTATCTTCTTGAATAATGAACTTATGTTAATTATTTACTTGCTTGATAAATTTTTTTAGTTTATTATTCCATGTTATAACAATTACTTAATCATTTAAGTTCACATTGGATGTTTTAATGATATTCGATTTATAAGACTAAAATGACTTTGGTGGGTTGAATATGGTCAAATATGTCATTATTATATCATATAAAGAATAATAATAATTACATAATTATCATTTATATACATAAATTATACTTTTAAAACCAATCATTAAAGATGGTTTTGAAAAATGAACCGTGTTATAATCATGGAGACGGTAGGTCGTATACACGCATGAGTAACGTTTCCATTTTTCAACGATCATTATGAACATAATGTAAGTATTATTATTATATCTATAAACAATTATCATAATATCATAAATATCATATTATTTATTTAAATACACTTATATTTATCATTTATGTGATGTGGTGATAAAAAAAATCACATCACCTCGTGGAGGTCGCGGTCCACACGTATGCACGAATGATATTATAATTTTTCAGTGAATGGAAAGATAAGAAATTAAATAATATATTATCTTTTTATAATGATAAATATTTAATTAATATCATATATAAATATTAATTCCATCATTATAACCATCCATGAGAGATGGTGTGGAAAATGAATTACATCAGTCAGTGTGGCGGTAGTCCTCTATACACACGAATGATGGATTCCTTTCTCATTTGACAGTGGTTAGAGATGAATATTGGTTATTCCATTAACATAATAAAATATAAGTATATATTAGATACTGGTGTTATTATATCATCATGGTTGAACAATATTTGAAGGATGTGGAAGAAGAAATAAAACAAAAATGATCAGTTAAGGACGATACCTTTTCTTCGGACAAACTCTTAAGGTTTACACCAAAAGATTTTATAGGTTGGGTTTATGATAAAAAAAGATCCTCTAGGATATGATTATGGAAGAAATGAAGGTATTTGGGTAGCTATTGGATAAACCAAATGGCTCTCTATGTGGGTTGAAATGAAAAGAAGAGGTTCCCTTTTATAAGAGAGGGGAGGGACACTCTTGGAATTTATTAAAATATTAAATTAATATTAATTAATTGTGATGTTAAAATGGATAAAAATCTATAATATTCAAATTTAAGATGACTATGAGTCAAAATAATCTCATAAAATAAAAATTGGATAATTTTGGATCACATGTTTACCCTTATATTTTTGTTTTAACCCTTCATTAACCCTTTTGACAATTACCATAATATTAAATTTTTCTACCATTTAAGGGTTAATAATATTGCTATAAAATAAAAAAACCCATAAATGGAACTTTGTTGATGTAATTAACTGTATCCAATTTATTTGGATAAATATAACATTTTTATTAATTTTAAATCATTTAATAAAATATTATTTATTATAAGATATCATTAATGTCAATTTTAAAGCTATTCATTTACTTTGACTTTAATAACATAAAGATAACAAAGGAATTAAAATAAAATGAATCCAAACCTATATAGTGTATCATTTTTATCTATAAAATTTTCATTTCACACTACCACAGATCGGTGCAAGGGCGGTGCTGACCTTTATCAATACTAAGAAAAACATGCTGATAAAAGGGGAACTTTTATCAGTGCTAACTAAAAGCACCGATAAATCCAACCCTTATCAGTGTTAAAACAAGTGCTGATAAAGGTGTACCCTTTATCAATGCTTTTTTTAGCACTGATAAATGATAGATTTATCATTTCTATTATTAGTGATGATAAAGGGTTTTAATAAAAAATATTATTAATTTATATAAAATTATTATATTTATATTAAAAAATAATATTTATTTATATACATTAAATAAAAATGCATGTTTATAATTTTTTTTAATAATTCAAATACGTATATAATTTTTTAAAAAAAGTTTTTATAAGATTATAATTAAAAAAATATGTATTTAAATAATTATAAGATTATAATAAATTTTATTAAATAATAAATATGTTTATTCTGTTTATAATAATATATTTATAATTATATATAAATAATTTTTAAATATATATATATTTATATTTATAATTATAAATAAATAAATATACCTTTCAATGAATTTGGTCAATAAATATATTGATGCGTGAGTATAATTGACATGCATATGTTATGTATTCATTATGAATGTTCATTTATATATTACACCATTATTATTATTCATGTTGTCCATATATGTGATGACTCGTTTTTTATGATATATACTTTACTAGGTATATGCGAAAACGGTACAGACCATGGGTTATCAGCTCATGATCTCAAAATTTATTCAAATAAAATAAAAGCAGCATACAAGATGGAGGTGACATAACTAGTGAAGATGCACTACTACAAAAGCAAAACATGTTCAGAAAATAGGAGAATATCAGCAGGAGTAGAGACCACCACATCGACCTTGAAGATTTCATCCTCTCCTCCATATCTTAGGTTATTTCCATGGCTCATCATCCACACAAGGTTCAGTGTTGTCCTCTGGTGGTGAGGGTCTAGCCAGATCATATCATTTGGGTGACTTCAAGGTAGACCTCCCTACAATAATCATTTTAGATCCATGAGTACTCCCAAATTCATCACAAAAGAATTCCTTTCTGTTTGATCTATTAAGAATGTAAAGCAGACTAAAAGCATTTTTCCTCGACTCTGGCACTTCATTCATAGGACTAACCACCCCTTGTTCCATTGGGGGGACTGTAACTGCATCCTGAGAAATCCCTAGTGGTTTAGCCCCAATTGAAACAACCTTGATCAATGGGTGGGGAGAGTTAACATATTTCCATTTCCTGTTTTTAGAGGAATATCACTCCTCCCAAAACCGAGAATCAGCTTGCATTTTGGAATCATGTTCCAAATTAGACTCATCACGTTGATCTTCATTAGCTTGAATTTCTACACTAGTGCAGAAAACGTTATTTACGACAGTTATTTTTCATTTTTTACGTCGTTTTTTAGCCGACATTAATACGGACGACATTATAAATAACGTTTTTTACGTCGGTTATTTAAAAACCGGCGTAAAAAACATAACATCGCAGTGTTTATCACGTCGGTTAATTAATAACCGACGTGAAAAAACCAGGGGGGGATTATAACGTCGGTTATTATATAACCACCGTGATAAACCGGGGGTGGGGGTTTATCACATCGGTTATATAATAACTGACGTTATAAACACATGCGGGGGGAGTTTATCACATCGGTTATTAAATAACCGACGTGATAAACCCTTGGGAAATGGTTTATCAAGTAAGTTATATAATAACTGACGTGCTAAACCAGTCCGGGGGGGGGGGGGGGGTTATCACGTCGGTTATTTAATAACCGACGTGATAAACCATTTCCCAGGCCTTTTATCATGTCGGTTATTAAATAACTGACATGATAAACCATGCCACAGGTGTTTATCACGTCAGTTATTAAAAAAACCAACGTGATAAACCCTTCCCGATTTCTTTATCACGTCGGTTATAAAATAACCTACGCGGAAGACATTTTTTTAAAAAAAATCGAATGCAGTCCTATGCTCTCCCCCAAAAACCAAATCAAGAATTAGTACCACAAAAACAAGAGACCAAAACAAGAACTAAAGCAAATTTAAGGATTTACACTGATAACATATAAAACTTAACCCACTTGACAGCCCCCACCCTCATGTATACCCCCTGGACAGCCCTAAACACCCCGGGACAACCCCCCCACCCTCATGTATACCCCCCCACACCCTGGACAGCTCTCCCCCACCCTATTAGAGCCCCCACCACACCCTGGACTGCCCCCCGACCCCCTGGACAACCCCAAACACCCCTGGAAAACCCCCACCCTCCTAAACAACACCCCCTCACCCCCCTCACCCCACTTGACAACCCCCACCCCATTGGATCCCCCACCACACCCCTGGACTGCCCCCCGACCCCCTGGACATCCCCAAACACCCCGGGACAACCCCCCACCCTCCTGAACAGCACCCCTCACCCCCTCACCCCACTTGATAACATATAAAACTTACCCCACATGACAGCCACCACCCTCATGTATACCCCCTGGACAACCCCAAACACCCCGGGACAACCCCCCCCCCCCCACACCCTGGACAACCCTCCACCACCCCATTGGAGCCCCCACCACACCCCTGGATTGCCCCCGACCCCCTGGACATCCCCAAACACCCCGGGACAACCCCCCCTCCTGAATAGCACCCCTCACCCCCTCACCCCACTTAATAACATATAAAACTTACCCCACATGACAACCCCCACCCTCATGTATACCCCCTGGACAGCCCCAAACACCCCGGGACAACCCCCCACCCTCATGTATACCCCCCCACACCCTGGACAGCCCTCCCCCCACCCCATTGGATCCCCCACCACACCCCTGGACTGCCCCCGACCCCCTGGACAGCCCCAAACACCCCTGGACAACCCCACCCTCTTGAACAACACCCCCTCACCCCCTCACCCCACTTGACATCCCCCACCCCATTGGAGCCCCCACCACACCCCTGGACTACCCCTGACCCCCTGGACATCCCCAAACACCCTGAGACAACCCCCACCCTCCTGAACAACACCCTTGATAGCCCCCACCCTCATGTATACCCCCTGGACAGCCTCAAACACCCCGAGACAACCCCCTACACCCTAGACAGCCCTCCACCCCATTGGAGTCCCCACCACACTCCTGGACTGCCCCCCGACCCCTTGGACAGCCCCAAACACCCCTGGACAACCCCCCACCCTCCTGAACAGCACCCCCTCACCCCTCACCCCACTTGACATCCCTCACCCCATTGGAGCCCCCACCACACCCCTGGACTACCCCCCGACCCCCTGAATATCCCCAAACACCCCGGGAAAACCCCCCCACCCTCTTGAACAGCACCCCCTCACCCCCTCACCCCACTTGACAGCCCCCACCACACCCTTGGACTGCCCCCCGACCCCCTGGACAGCTCCAAACACCCCGGGACAACCCCCCACCCTCATGTATACCCCCCACACCCTGTACAACCCTCCTCCACCCCATTGGAGCCCCCACCACATCCCTAGACTTCCCCCGACCCCCTGGACAGCCCCAAACACCCCTGGACAACCCCCCACCCTCATGTATACCCCCACCCCCTACACAACACTTCCACACCCCTGGACAACCCTCCCACACCCCTGGACAGCCCTCCCACACCCATGGACACCCCAACCCCACTGAACACCCCCACACCCTTGGAACCCCGCCCCCCCAGACCAGAATCCATACCAGAAAAACCATCATTAGTAGACCAAAACAAGAAGTAGAGAAAAATTAAACATTCACATATATAACATTCAAAGCTTACACTATCAACTTCAAAAAAAAAACTAAATCCAACCTAAACGACTACCAAATACACAATTAAAATGACAATATTCAAAATTACATTTTACATTACAAACAACTAAAATTCAATATAACCTGTAAAATAATTTGACCACTCCACTTGTAAGTGTTTGATGTCTTCAGCAGTATAGGGTTGAGGGTCATCAAAAATCTAAAAATGAAAAGGATAGTAGTTAACGTGTATAATGAATAAATCAAATTGAAATATTATGGAAAAGTTTAAGAGGAAATCTTACTAGGTCAAAATTCACAACTGTCCCAGTTGTTATTATTTCATACACAAATCTTAACATATAATATTCGTATTCGACGACGCCTTGTTGTTCATGACAATTCTGTTTGAATGAGTGTAAATTCAATATATTATTTTAATGTAATAAATCAAAAAGTACAAATTATAAATGGATATTTACCTTCACATTTACATATTTGATCTTTGCACTCATTTTTTTTGTGTTTTTTCGAAAATAGGCCCATGCCCTGTTAGAAAATAATGCGAATGGGGAAAAATTTAAAATTCATTATAATATATAAAACTATTGAGAAATTGAAACTTAATTTTCCAATATATTCTTAAAACTTTCCCGCACATCATCATGGACAGAGCATATCCAATAAAGTGCTTTCTCCCTTGGGAAAAAAAACCCCCTAACATCCAATGATCACTGATAAAAGGAAATTTAATGTTAGTGGTTTTTTATGTTAAAAGATAATTAACTCTTTAAGAGAGATGTGTTTCATACCTCTCACAAAAAGGCATCATCCAACATTGTGTGACTATATTATTTTCAAGTCTTTCAGCAATATAAATCATTCTTTGTTCCTCATCCAATGCACATGCTTCAGGGGAAATCAATTGCGGGTCCATGAATCCATATACATCTGTTAGCTCATTCCTATCACAAATTTTATAAAGATACCTAATACAAAAATAGACATAAGTATATATTTTTAATAAATATAATGCAAGGAAAAGGTGTTAAGACTTACACGGAAAAAATTTGCACCACGTTGATGCCCAACTTATCTCCAATAACAGGCTCCATGATATTATTTTTCATAATCCCCACACTTATTTCACATCTACAAACATGAGCTTCCATTGGAAACTCATAATGACCCGCCAATAAATTTGACTATCTTGACAATCTGTCAATACTACTAGAATCTGTATCTGATGTCATAGCCATTTGTCTTTGTTGTTGTCTATACAATATTTCTTTACCTTTTAAGTATTCCTATAAAAATAAATTGAAAAATATATTAGTTTTCAAATGATAAAACAACTTTAATAAAAAAATAAAATAAAAGATATAACATTCATACCTCTATGGTAATGAGTCGAAGAAGTCTGGATGGCCAAATTAAAAAATGGCTGATACTATGTCCAACTATCGCCACCTCATCTGTAGGTAATGGTACCCGAGCTGATCTATCTATAATATCTTGTATAGTGACCCTCTGATTCTCTACCTCTAATTATTGATGATGAAGTGTATCTCCTATACAATATACTAACCCATATGCTACTATATGATGTTGAGGATCATCAACATACAAATCGCAATAAGTAGGAAGCTGCAGCGGAGGAGTAGGATAAAAAATGGGGTCCGCAGGCTGAGGTGGGGGAGTGGGAGCTACTGGCGGAGGTGGAGGATAAATAATGGGGTCTGCAGGGGGAGGTGGAGGAGTGGGAACTGTAGTATGAAATTGTCTTTGTATGTCTGCAAACATAGACTGCACTGACGCTCTAATCTTTTCCTCCATCGTCGCATTAATATTATGAACTTCAGCCTCCAAGGATTCTATTTTTTTTATAAACCCCCTCAACATTAGAAGTTGAAGAACGTGGAAACACTTTTCTTACCGATACACCTTCCGGATATCCTCTTACACGACCAGGATGTTTGAGCTTTCCCAATGCTACAGATAAAATATCTTCCCTCCCAGTAGCTGTAAATGTCCCCTGTGAACTTTGATCCTCAAGAGAGTCTTGTATTAATTAATTAAACATTTCTGTAATGATTGAAATTATATGAAGAAAATAGTTAACTTAAATAAATAAAATAGATATCTTACAATCCTCTTAGCTATGATTCTCGATTCTTCTGAAAGATATTGCCCTTTTTTTCCCTTCTGAGCTATCTTCCATTTTTTATGTCTAGATAGAGGGGATGGAGGGGCCACCTCTCTAGAGCTTGAAGACTCAGTTCTTAGTTGTTGAAATTTTTCCACCATCATTTGTTCTTCAAAAAATGCATACCCTCCCTGAGATAAACTATGATGGTATATATTTTTAGATTGGATCTCCTGATGAGCTTTCCTTGTTTGCTGTAAATTAATAATAAGAAATCATTAACAAAACATTAATAAGATCATTTATATAAGAAAGCTTATAAAAGTTTACATTGCCCTTACCAAAAATGACTCTTTTCTTATACTTTCAAAAAACTATCTCCATGTGTCTTCATCTATAAAAGGATATATATGACATGGATTTTCATGACTCCTATGAACATAAATGAAATCAGATGAGAGGGTTGATTTGAAATCCCTCCATCTCCTGGCAGCCAATGATAAGCATTTCTTCCTGACTCCTCTAGTGTCAGGAATATCAAATGTCATCTGATAAAGAAGAGGTTAAACATATTATATATACTAGAAAAATTTAAAGAATAGTCAAACAATAGCAAACGATCTTACCAAAATCGTCTCCCACAACTGAGAGATTATCGCTTTATCCACACTTCTCCAATCATCATACAGAATGCTTACTTTACTCTTAGCCTGAGTTGCTACAAAACTCTTAAAATCTTTTGCATTTGGACCTCTAGGAATATCATCATTATCAAAATCAAAGAGTATCCTCTGATCCTGCATATGGACAAGTGATAATTTTTGTAAACGTGTGCACCCACATTTACCAACCTTTGAACTCTTTGTCGTAATAGGAGCATGTGAATGTTCCTCCCCATAGGTATGACCAATATGCTCATCTCCAGAATCATGTGGTTGATCAACTGAATGATCTGTCATTATCATTCAAATCAAAAAAACAAACGTTAGTTCACAAATATACAAATTCAAATATTTTAATACTACTATAATCAAAAAATAGAAAAGTGTACTAAGTTACGTAATAGTAAACATTGGTAATATGGTAAGCATGTTAAACAATGGTAAAGATGGTAAAGATGGTCAAGATGATAAATATGGTAAACATGGTAAAAATAGTAAACATGGTAAACCTGGTAAACATGGTAAAGTAATTGTCACTGAACAAAAATAATAGATATATAATTCATGTAATGGTAAACATGATAAAGTAAACTAAACAAACTTAAAACAAACAAAAAATTATACTTATTTTGTTTTAATACATGTTTTAATAAATAAAAAACTTACAATATCTAACATTTTATGAAAAAAATAAATGTAAACAAGAAATAAACATATGTTACCTGTAATTTTAGGAATGTACAAATGGATTGTTTTCCCAAATTCCTTCGTCATGATCATTCCTTATGGAACAAACCATGTCTTCAACATGATCATCATTATGTTCTGTTAATCTTTCCATGGAAGTAGGGATATCACATAAATCAGCATCTTCATCAAGTTCATCCTCACCAACATATTGTTTTTCCCTTGTAAAACAACAGCCCACTGCATATCTAATTGATCTACTACATAGAAAATTTGTTTTGCATGTGTTTCCATTATAAAAGAATCATTTGTGTTTTCCAATCTATTCAGATTAACAAGTGTCATTCCAAATTCATCGTGTCTGAAACTATTGTTACCGATAAACCATTTACAGTTAAAAATAGGAACTTTAATTTTAAAGTAATCAACCTCCCATATGTCTTCAATCACTCCATAATATGTATTTGATGCATAAATTGGGTTTTTTTCCTTAGCACTCGAAAAATGCATTGCTTCTGCAAACACCAATACACCACTATTCTGAACTGCACTTCTGTTGTCCTGAGCTTTTGTATGAAATGTATAGACATTAATGTCATAACCGGACCATGTTATCACATTTAAACATGGACCACCCACTATCCATTTTAATGTCCCTGATACATATGATCTACCAAGCAAGGTCTTTTTAATCCATGACAAAAAAGTTTTGTTGTGCTCATTCAAAATACACATTTATTTCTTCTTTGGATGACATTATTTCAACTCATTAATATGCAATGTGATATACGGTTTAGCATCAGCTATGTTATTCAAGATGTATGATTCTAACTTCTTCATCTGTTCAGCTGACAATGATTTGACTTTCAATCCACGAATCCCCTTTCCCTCATTATTAACTCGTTCATGGCGAGATGGAGGCAAACCTATGTGTTGTGCCGCAGCCAAGTAGCTCGTACAAAACTCTTCTACCTCCTCATAAATATACTTTTCAATAATGGAGGCTTCAGGTCGATATGGATTTTTAACATACCCCTTTAATATTTTCATATACCTTTCAAAAGGATACATCCAACAAAGATATACAGGTCCACAAAGCTTTATTTCTCGAACCAGATGAATCATTAAATGCACCATTATATCAAAAAAAGTTGGAGGAAAATACATTTCCAATTGAAAAAGTATAAAAATTGCATCCTTTTCCAAAATGTTCAAAGCATTCACATCAATCGCCTTGTTACAAATTGAATTGAAAAAATAACACAACTTCATTATAGTATTTCTGACACGAATGGGAAATATTCCAGGCAATGCAACTGGTAGAATTGATTGCATCATGACGTGACAATCATGTGATTTCATACCTATAAAATTCAAGTCCTTTAATGAGACAAATTTTTTTACATTTGAAGAATAACCTTGAGGCACTTTGATATCATGAATACACTGACAAAAGCTAATTTTCTCCCTCTTCGATAATGTATGACAAGCCAGAGGAAGAAATGTTCGTCTTCCTTTAGGAGTGGGAGCTAACTCTAAACGTATTCCCGTTGATAGTAAGTCTAATCTTGCATTCAACCCATCTTTTGTCTTTCCTTTAATATCTAACAATATTCCAATCAAACAATCAGAGAAATTCTTCTCCACATGCATGACATCAATATTATGTTTAACTTCATGATACCTCCAATATGGTAGCTTAAAAAAATATTTAACTTTTATTCCAAATATGTCTATCATTACCAGATTTCCGTGTCTTTCCCAATGTCACATCAAGGTTTTTCACCCTCTCAAAATAAAAATCAGGGGATAAAGGTTTTGGAGCAGTATCAAATTCTTGTGAGCCATTTAATGCCTTTTTTAGTCTTCTATAAGGGTGATACATAGGCAAAAACTTTCGATGACCCATGTACACTGTTTTCCTCCCATGATGCAATTGACAATATGACGTCTGCTGTTCGCAAATTGGACATGCTTTATGCCCTTTAACACTGTATCCGGACAAATTTCCATACACTGGGAAGTCATTTATAGTGAACAGAAGCACTGCATTCTGTTGAAAATATTCCATTTTATAAGAATCATACACCCTAATACCATCAGCCCATAACAGTTTCAAATCATCAATCAACGGTGACAAGTAAACATCAATATCATTGTCGGGTTGCTTTGGACCAGAGATCATTATACTCAACATGACATATTTGCGCTTCATACAAAATTCAGGATAGAGGTTGTAAATTACCAATAAAACAAGCCATGAATGATGTGTGCTACTGAGGGTTCGGTATGGATTCATTCCATCTGTGCATAACCCTAGTCTGAGATTTATAATTTCATTTCCAAATGTAGAATACTGCGCATCAATTTTCTTCCATTGTGGACAATTAGCTGGATGGCGTATTTTTACATCACATACCCACTCATCATCATGCCATCTTAACCTTTTTGCATCATGTGAATTAGCAAATAAACATTTGAAACGATGAATTACAGGAAGATACCAAAATACCTTTGAAGGGAGATTTGTAATCTCTACATTAGCCTGTGATTTTTCTTTCACCTTATACCGTGATGTCCCACATTTAGTACACTCTGACAGAAATTCATATTCCTTCCTATATACAATGCAGTCATTCAGACAGGAATGTATTTTCTTGTATCCCAATCCCATCGGGAATAATATTTTCTTGGCCTTGTAATGTGAATTTGGAAGATCGTTATCTTTTGGAAGAATGACTTTCATCAATTGTAGCAGCTCTGTAAAACTTCTGTCACTACATCCATGTTTCGCCTTCAGGTTAATCAATCTTAACACCGCCGACAAAACCGTAAAATCTGTACAACCAGGATATAATGGTTTTTCAGCATCACCATATAGACGCACAACTGTCGGTTCTATCTCAATTTGTTCTGCTACAATATCGCGAATCATTTCTTCAATTCCATCAGAGTTACCATCTTGCGAATCATTATCATCAGTGACATTCTATCCAGTTTCACCATGCCAAATCCAAGGGCTGTAACTCAGATTAAAACCATGACAAATCAGATGATCTTTTATCTCTCTACTTTTCAACTTCTTCATATTCAAACATTTCAGGCATTGACAGAAAAAAATGTCACTACTTGGAACATTTCGTTTAGCAAATTCCAAAAAGGCACCAACACCTTCCTCATATTCATTGCTCATTTGATGTGCCGTAATTCAACTTTGACTCATTATTACCTATAACAAATATCAAAAATATATATAATTTTAAGATAAGAAAAATATATGTTTATATGAAAAAAATCATAATTTGAATGTAAAACAAATTTGAAATATAAAACAAATCTATGCGTATTTAAAAAAATATGCTTGAATATTATTTTTAAAACAAAATATAGTTAGATATAACAGTTTTAAATTCCATTGAATCAAATAAAACCATGGGGCCTACAGTGGTAGATAGAAAATTGGAGAAAATGGAGTAAACCTAAGAATCAAATCATATTTAAAATAAAAATTCAGATGGAGAAAATCACAATGTAAAGCCAATCATCACGGCACAATCATCATGTCATAATCTCAGAAACCACGATGCATTAGTCAATCCCCCTGGACACCCCCCAACGCTCTAGACAACCCCCCACCCATGGACAACCCCCAAAACCCTCTGGACAGGCCCCCACCCCCGTGGACAACCACCCACACCCACCCACCCCCTTGGACACCCCCCAGACACCCCCAACCCTCTGGAGATCCCCCTCACCCCTGGACAGTCCCCACCCCTCTAGACAACACCCCCACCCCTCCTGGACACCACCCCCACCCCCTACCCCCTTGGACACCCCCCTGGACACCCCCAACCCTCTAGACAACCCCCCACCCCCCGGACAACCCCCAAAACCCTCTAGATAGGACTCCAGCCCCTTGGACACCCCCTGGACACCCCCACCCCTCTATACAGCACCCCCACCCCTCCTGGACACCACCCCCACCCCGACCCCCTTGGACACCCCCCTCGACACCCCCCAACCCTCTGGACAACCCCCCACCCCCCGGACAACCCCCAAAACCCTATGGACATGCCTCCACCCCCTTGAACACCCCACTGGACACCCCCACCCCTCTAGACAGCACCCCCACCCCTCATGGACACCACCCCCACCCCCTACCCCCTTGGACACCCCCTGGACACCCCCAACCCTTTGGACATCCCCCCACCCCTAGAAAGCACCCCACCCCTCCAGAAAGCACCCCCACCCCTCCTGAACACCACCCCCACCCCTGACCCCCTTGGACACCCCCTGGACACCCCCAACCCTCTGGACAACCCCCACCCCCCGGACAACCCCCAAAACCCTCTAGACAGGCCTCCACCCCCTTGGACACCCCCTTGGACACCCCCCAACCCTCTGGACAGCCCCCCACCCCCCTGGACAACCCCCCAAACAATGGTTTACATATAAAAACTAGGCATGGTGAACAACTAAAAACACATTCATTTAATATATACTTCAGCATGAAATAGATGGAATTAAATATTATTAAATATGGCTACTTAAATGATCGTATGATAATTAAAAATAACCATTGATATTCAACTAGTCAAATGATCCCAAGTTTTCTTGATAACTAATATCATAATGAGGTAATGGATAATTCTAGAAATATTAAACATATTGTCAAGGCCTTGGCCAAGGCCTCAAAAAATACTAGGGTAAGCCCTCAGCAGAATCCAATTTTATTTGGAATCATGAGACATAGCGATGCATTGAAGGGACATAGATGTCAACAACCATTACATTATATGTCTAATAGATTCTCATATAAAAGAGGATAAACATAAGCAACAACAACACATGAAATATCATTTCCGAATTCGTACATTTAATCAATAACCATTCTATGCAGTAATATAGGTGAATGAGATCATTAGTTGTCAATGACAACAAAAATTACCATCAATGTCGGGCATTCGCGAAACAAAAACAAACTAAATAGAAGTAGTTGAGGCTTACGTGAATATTGCGAGTCGATATAATAGATCTGGGGATGATAAATAAGATGATGATGGAAAAAAGAGGTAAGAGGGTTCAAAATCGAAGAATCTTACCTAGTTTAAAAAAAACCGCACAACATAAATATAGACTATCTGAAAAAAAAAACGAACGAAATAAAGTCGTGGGAGGCTTACTTGAGTGTTGCGAGTTGAGATGATAGATCCGAGGAGAGTAAAGATGATAAACGATGATGGAAAAATGAGTTTAACGCAATGAGATCGACGATTCGATTAGGGTTTACCATGTGAGAGAGACGAGTCGCCGGACTGTCGATCGAAAAATTTTAAATGACAATCCATAGGGCTTGTTAATTTTTTAAATGTTTTATAAAGTCGGTTATTTAATAACCGACGTTATAAACTATTTTTTTACATTTATAATGTCAGTTATTATAATAACCGACATTATAAATGTATCAGATACGTATTTTTTTACGTTGGTTATTTATAACCGATATAAAAAAATCCTCGTGTTGGTTTTTTACGTCGGTTATAGAATAACCGACGTAAAAAATACATCAGAAATCACAGTTTTTTACGCCAGTTATTTTATAACCGACGTAAAAAATTCTGCGGGTTGTTTTTTTTACGTCGGTTATCAAATAACCGATGTCAAAAGGCCTCAAAATCTGCATTTTTTACGTCGGTTATAAAATAACTGACGTAAAAAATTCATAGATATCTCGTTTTTTACGTCGGTTATCAAATAACCAACGTAAAAAACACCGCGCTTTGGTTTTTTATGTCGGTTAATTTATAACCGACGTAAAAAACAAACGCGCACGATTTGTAACGTCGGTTATTAAAATAACCGATGCTAAAAAGTTACTCACCGCATTTTTTACATCGGTTATAAAATAACCGACGTAAAAAACCACATTTCACAGATTATCACGTCAGTTATATATAACCGACGTAAAAAATGGTGACGTAAATAACGTTTTCTGCACTAGTGCTACCACAAGAACATCATGAAAGGAAGCAGTGGAATTTTCCTTACCAAAGTTGCAGCCCTCTTTGTCTGTAGATCCAGATGGAGAACAAGCTCTCCCCATTGAAATGGGGCCAGCTGGTGCGTCAACACCCACAGATTTCTGAAGTGCCCATGCCCACACCTCCCCTTGGCTAGAAAGAACCTTCGACTGGTCAAGGGGCTTAAGCCTTTACTCCTTAGAGACAACTGCCTGGGTTCCACTAGATTTTATCACTTTGGAGGAGCCATGCTACTTATTTCCATGGGAAGAAGATCCCACTTTCATCTGGATTTTTCTCACATTCCTAAATTTAGAAACATCATTCCCCACCAACCTACAATAGTTATAGAATGCGGGTATTGACTCATAAATAGACTCAACCTCAAATTTCTCACCATTGGCCACCAATGTGGCACAATCAGGTAAATTATTATGCAAGTCCACATCAAATAAAACTCTGAAAAAGTAACCAAATTTCTCATGCATTGTATTCAAATCCATCTTCATGGGGACACCAATTCAGGAGACTAAGTCATTCAAAATTAAAGGATGCTAGAATACCTAGCTTAAGCCATGAATTTTAACCCAAATATGAGAATTTGAATGCTTCTGCAGGTACGGGTTAAAACTTAAATCACAAGAAGACAATCTAAAACTTCTTGGGTTAAGTGAGTAAAACCCATTGCTCCACACCCTTGATCTATCATTTTCAGATGAGAAAAGAAGATGAAAGTAGCCTCTACTAATAGGGACTATCCTCCCATCTGAGAAACCCTAGATTTTTTAGAGTCCGAGCTTTAACTCCTCAGTGTTCATCAGTTTATCACCCTCAAAGAGTATTAACTGACCAATAAGAGAGAATTTTCAGACCTCAATCCATTCCTTTACCGCCACAGGATGAGCAATTATAGTGAATCTGCTATCATCAGATCTAGAGATGTGGGAGTCCTGTAACCCATGGGAACCAAACTCCTTGGACAAATCAAGGGAATCACTAAACGCGACACACTTATTTAAAGGCTTTGAGGTAGGAAACGATGAACCTATCATGGTATTCACATCACTGGTGAAACCTTTCTTGGAAGACGATACATCAGGGCACGCTGATGCTCAATTTGGAGAAGTCAGGCCCTTGATCTCTGATTCCGGCAAGGTCATTACTGGATCCCGAACGTCGTCGTAGAAATCACGATTCACATCAAATGCCGACTCAATTCCAGGATTCACCGGCACAGTAAAAGCCAGGATAAATATACTAAATAAATATAGACATTTTAAAATAATTATATAATTATAATAAATATACTAATTATATATATTTATAAAATTATAAATATAATAAATATATTTATAAAATTACAAATATAATAAATATATTTTTTATAATTTTATAATTATTTAAATAATTGAATATATATATATATATATAATTATAACTATAAATAAGTATATATTTATTATAATTTTTTAATTAAAAATAAATAAATAAATATTTATAGTTATAATTATAAATAAATAATATTTATTTAAATAATTATAAAATTATAAAAAATATATTTATTATACTTATAATTTTATAAATATTTATAATTAAATAAATTTATTTATAAATATATAAAAATATTTAGAAATATATACAAATATTTATAAATAAATACAAATATTTATAATTATAAATATAAATAAATATAGATATATTTAAATAATTATAAAATTATAAATATATTAATTATATATATTAATAAAATTGTAAATATAATAAATATATTTCTTATAATTTTATAATTATTTAAATAAATATATATATTTATAATTACAACTATATATATATATTTATTATATATTTTTTTAATTATAAATAAATAAATATTTATTTATACTTATAATTATAAATATTTTAATATTTAAATAATTATAAAATTATAATAAATATATTTATTATACTTATAATGTTATAAATATATATAATTAAATAAATATATTTATAAATATATACAAATATTTTTAAATAAATACAAATATTGATAATTATAATTGTAAATAAATATAGATATATTTAAATAATTATAAAATAATAATAAATATATTAACTATATATATTTATAAAATTATAATTATAATAAATACAATTATTATAATTTTATAATAAATATACATTTATTATATATATAATTTTATAAATATATATAATAGTATAAATAATTTATTAACATTATATATTTATTAGTGTTTTTTTAGCACTGATAAAGAGACGCCTTTATCAGTGCTAAAAAAATGCTGATAAAATGTGTCTTTATTAGTGCTATAAATTTAGCGCTGATAAAGGTAAGTTTTATCAACGCTTTCTATTTTAGTGCTGATAAAACATACCTTTATCAACACTTTTTAAGTTGCACTGATAAAAGCCTTAACCATTTTTATAAATGAACCATAACAGTTGACTTCTTCTCTTGTACACCTCAAGCTATCATGGAAGCCGACCTCTGTCGCCACCTACCCCTCCTCTACCACCGCCAATCCCTCCTCTTCCGCCACCACTGTGAATCCGTCCCCCGCCGCCATGAACCCCACCTCCACTGCGAGCCCCACCTCTATCGCGAACCCACCTCCGCCGTGGTCGCTCCCTGCCTTATAGTCGTCTATCCCTACCTCGCTGATGTATCTTCTTTCCCCACCGCCTTCTCTCCCTACCTCACTGCCCTCCTTCTCCTTCACTATCGTCACTCCTTGAAAGGTAATATCCTTTATTATTTTGTTTTATTTTTTACTTTGTCTTCATCCCCAAGACTCCCCATTCAAACTCCCCATTGAGTTGTTTGTTTTGAGATTAATCCATTATTTTATTAAGTATGTTATTGCTTTTATTTTTGTAGGGTGAGTTCCCTTAGAATTGAATTTGGGTTTAAAAAAGGATTCAAAAGGGGTTTTCGATGTATGTATTATATATGTATAAATATAAGGCTAGTTTAGCACCCTAAGGGAAGGTGGTTTATTGATATATGTTTACACCATAATTGACCCCTTTTTATCCTTTGTTATGCTTGTGTACATGTGATAAGGCTAGTCTTGCATAAGTTATGGATCAAAATGCAGATGAAGAATTACTATATTATAAATCGCATTAAAGGAAGCTACATGTGTAGGTTGATTTTTAAACCCATGACATAAGTTGACACGAACTTTTTCCATGTTTCTGAATATATATAGGCATGATATGATGTTGGTCTTAGTGATGAGGGACACAATGAAAAGTAATATTGAAGTGGTTAAATAGTGAATGAAGGCTAAAATTATCTAGGATTAGTGCATGGACCTAGTTGACATGGGTTGGTGGAGCAGGACTTTATGTTTCTAGAGCAACACTGAAAACCAGTTTACAACAATGAATATAGAAGTTGGTCTATTCATTAAATTGAATAATTGGAGGGATATATTTGATAGTGACTGCACCATTTTAAAGTTATAGGTTCATGATCTAGAAAGTGCTTGGTGTGGCACTGCATGTGTACATTGAATCTACTTCGGGATGTAAAACAAAACAATAAAGTGGTTCTTGGTCAACTATTCTTAGTAGTTTTAGATTTAGGTTTGTGTATTTGGAACGTGTAGATTTTAGGTAGGGTTCTACTCTTTGAGGTAATATTTTCAAAAGATCACATGTGGAATACTAAAACATTCTAGTGTAAGGGCTTCTCATAGATAGTTCCATTGATCAGGTGGTTGGGAAGATAGGTGTGATCTACTCTGGTCTTGAGTAATGCGTGGAGAGGTCATCTTGGATATGTAGTGGCTCTATGTATGGGATTTAGTATTCAACTCAGAAAACTATGGATGCAAAGGAGGTACCAATCAGTTTTAGTTAGTTTGAATATAGAATTGTGGGCATTACTTGATGTAGCCAAGGTAGTGATAATTTATAGTTGGTTAAATAGAGCTAGAACTATGGTAGGTATAAAAATATTATGGATTGGTTTAGTTGGAGAACTGGAGGTACAAGGGCCAGACATGAAAAAGATATGGGGTGTTCGAGTCTATTAATGAATGCATGTAGCTTGATATTTAGAGATTTCAAGATAAGGTTTATATGAAGTAGTGTAGAGCATTGCGAGATAAGAATAATGGTGAGAAACTATATTTTATTGAAGTCACTTTAAATGAAATTTTATCAAATCTTATGACATAATAAGATGAGATATATATTAAATTGTCTCTCTACATGTCTATTTTACAATCAACTTTTCATTTAGAGATTATATACTTAACATTTAATTATGAAAATTCCATTAAGTTTTTCCATAAAGGAGAACTTCTCCCACCCTTTTACAAGTATCTAGCATTTGGTCTTTTATCTAAATTATACTCATATTCTTTCTCCTATAATCTATATACCCATCCTTTGGATTTAAATAATGAGAAAGAGTTTCTAGGGTTCTGTTTTAAATGTGATCCATAAAAAATATTTAATTATTCTATGGGACTCAAGGTAAGGGTATTGTTTACCATAAAAAATTATATTTTTAAGTTTTAAAGTATTTCTGTTAATTTCTCTTCAAGCAGTTTCCAAGAACTTTATTTCTTTGTGGTTTCTTTGAAACAAATTTATTTTTAATGAGATTGGTTTAAAAGTTTGTGTTCATGGACTGAAAATGTTTTTTTAATGATATTTATGATAAAAATGTAACCTTCTAAATATTTTGTTCAAATTATGATACTTGAGAAAATGCCTAAATGGATTTTTTAAAAGAATTATTTTGGTTTTAAAATTAGTGGTAATCACTAAATTGATGTTTTAAAAATTATTCTTGTGTTAATTGGATTTCAAACCAAGAGTTTGGGTGATTTGAAAGTGTTATTTTTTTGGAAAATGTTGTTTTATTTTTAAAGGTTCAGGTTTGTTCTAGCTTTTTTCGCTTCCTTTGGATCTTCTGAGAGGGATATATAGTTGGATGATGACCCTAATTGAACATATTTTGTGTATTTATTTTGTTAAATATTAATATTACTGAATCAAATAGGATGGATATGAATAAATAATGGATGGATGTCAATCATTTGACAAAAGATCATGAAGATGGAGTGAAAGAGTTCATTAAGTTTACAAAAGATCATGCATATGACCGTTCTCAAATCCTTTTTCCATGTTTATGCTATTTTTATTCAAGACTAATTAGTCTAGAGGAGTTGAAAGAACACTTGATCTGTAACGGAATAGACCGAATTCATAAATGTTGGAATAAACATGGGGGAAAATCAAATGTAGCTAGTAGTTGGGATATTACTATGTTTTATAGACAATCTGATATGATTACAAGTGTGGAAAATGAAGAAGACCGTATCGAGGATGTGATTATAAATGTGAATGATGATGGAGATTGTATTGAGGAAATGACAAGGATAGTTGAAGATGAACTTCGTGATTTCCCAAAATGATTTGAGAAGTTAGAGAGTTGTGAAAAGATTCTATTGTATGCTGGTTGCACTAAATATACATCATTTTTAGCTGTATAATTTGAAAATAGAAAATGGATGGAGTAATGCCAATTTTACGAAACTACTTTCTCTATTGAATGACATGCTCCTAGAAAATAATGAGCTCCTGAGCCAAACATATGACGCCAAACGAATGCTATGCTCGATGGGTATGATCTTTGAAAGAATACATACATTTCTGAATGACTGTATACTATTTCATAAAGACCAAAAAACACTTACAGAATGACCAAAGTGTGGTGCTTCTTGATACAAGAAAAATGAATTCAGTCCTATGAAAGTTGTATGGTACTTTCCAATCATTCCGAGGTTTAATTGCCTATATAGAAGTGAGGAGACTACATGTCAATTGATGTGGCACATAGATACAATAATTAAAGATGGGAAACTACGTCACTCAATAGACTCTCCTTAGTGGAAGACAATTGATCATGAGTATCCTGAATTTGGAAACGATCTGAGAAACCTTCATCTTGCATTATCTACAGATGGAGTTAATCCTTTTGGGTTTCAAATAAACACTCACAATACATGGCCGATTATGTTGGTAGATTATAACTTACCACCGTGGTTATTAATGAAACAAAAATAAATCATGTTATCTATGCTTATATCAAGACCAAAACAACCAGGTAATGATATTGATGTTTATTTGGCTCCATTGATCGAGGATTTGAAATTATTATGGGATTTAGGTGTTATGTTGTATGATTCTTATAGAAATGAATATTTCAAATTGAGATCTATATTGTATAGTATGATAAATTATTTTCCTACTTATAGAAATTTTCCAGGATATAGCATTAAAGGAACTCAAGGGTATCCTGTTTTCAAACAAGGTACACAACCAGTTAGATTGAAACATTCATCAAAAACTATATTTCTAGGACATCACAGATTTATACCTTGACTACATAAGTACAAATATTAGATGACATAATTCTATGGAAGTTAAGAAGAACGTAAAACACCATCTCCACTAATAGGTGATCAACTATTTCAGAAAGTAAAATATGAGGACACTACTTTTAGTAAACCATTTTTGGAAAACCTTACAAAAACCAATTGGAAAAAGAGATCATTTTTTTGAATTATCATACTGGAATTTTCTGTACATCAGAAATTTTATTGATGTTATTCATGTTGAAAAAATGTATTTGGTAGTGTCATCAGCATACACCCGGCAAAACAAAGGATGAAATTAAGGAAAATATAGACATGGTTGACATGGGAATACGAGAAGAGTTGGCACCAGTGAAGGGTGGAAAATGAACTTTTCTTCCTCCAGATGATTACACTATTTCCAAGAAGGAGAGATATCAATTTTACAACTTATTGAATGATGTAAAGGTTCCAAAGGGGTATTCATAAAATATCAATAATATCATGTCAGTTACTGATTTAAAGGGTCTGAAATTACATGACTGCCATGTTTTGATGAAATATCTAATTCCTATAGCTTTAAGTTTCATTTTTACCAAGAATTTCCATCATACATTAACCAAGATTAATTTCTTCTTCAAAGCTATATGCAACAAAGTTATAGAACCGAAGAAATTACAGACTATGTAAAGAAAAATTTCCATCATATTATGTGAACTGGAAATGTTATTCCCACCAAAATTCTTTAATATGATGGTTAATTTGATGGTTCAATTGATGAGAGAGATTCGACCATGTGATCTTGTACACTATAGATAGATGTACCCCATTGAATGGTATATAAAGATTTTAAAAGGGTATGTCAAAAATTGAATTCGTCTAGAGGGGTATATTATAGAGTGATATATTTTTAAGGAATCCATTGAATTATATATTGAATACCTATCTACTGTGGAAAGAATTGGTCTATCAAAATCTCATCACATTGGACGACTTGTGGGTGAAGGAGTTTTTGGAAGAGATGTTGTCATAATCAATATTAAAGATTGGTAGCAGACCGACCTTTATGTTTTTCATAATAGTTTAGAGGTTTCCACATATATTAAAACCCATAAAGAAATTTTTAGGCATCTGAATACATTAAGTAATGAAAGATGGATATCAAATACACATAATCAATAGTTTATAGGATGGTTTCGAGACCATATTTTTAAGGAGTTAGATGAAAATCCATATTCAATTTTAGATCGAATTCGATGGATAGCCAGAGGAACAAGTGTGCATGTATTATCTTATAATAGTTATGTAATTAATGGTTATATGTTCTATATAAATAAACATGATGAAGAAAATACCATGAAAAATAGTGGAGTTACACTTGTGGCTGAAGCGATGCATGTTTCAGTACTAAAGACATACATCCAATTTACATGAATAAGTTATACTTTGGAATCATTAAAAAAATATGGTAGTTGGATTATACAACATTCAAAGTTCCTATTTTTCAATGAAAGTGGGTTTATAACAAGATTACTATTAAAATAGATGAATTGGGATTCGTGAAAGTTTATTTCAGTAAGGAAGGGTATAAATATGAATTGTTTATAATGGAATCACAGGAAGTACAAGTATTTTATTTTTTAGATCCCACAAACCAAAAGTGTTCAATTTTTCTATTATCAACCAAAACCACTGAAGAGTCAGATGAAAATTTAAATGAGGATGAAACTTTCATTGGGACGTCACAATAATTTCACAGTGGTACCAATGTAGACAAAATTTTGTATATCATAGGAGACCACAATGAAGGGATTTGGATAGTTGATAGAGGGGTAAAATCCCTTAAACCTTTTAAAAAACATAGTTCAATAATCAGTTAATATTTTTTTTAATATGCAACATGTTACCTCATATTATTATCCATTCAATGTTACATTTATATACTCTAAATTAAATGTTAATCAACTTCTGCATAGAATGACTTATACACATGTTAGTGCTCCTAATAATGAGGAACAATAGGTCTTTGAACCTACTGCTGCTGCTTGTAGTGCAGAGTAACAACAACCTTCTGCATGTGTTGGTGCTCCCAATCTTGAGGAAAAACAGGTTTCTCAACCTGTTGTTGCTCCTTGTGCAGAGGTACACTACTAGAAATTTAGGCTATAACCACAGATCTATAGCCACAATTTTATCGGTCCATAGCTATAACTTGTTTATAGCCACGATTTAATGGGATGGTCATGGCTATAGGTTGCCTTCTCAAACCCTCTTATCCCACATCCCCCTCCTGCCTCGCGATTCCTCCTCCTCGCGATTCTTCCTCCCTGTGATCTCCTCCTTGCCGCGCCCTCCTCCTCACCACAACCCTCCTCCCCGACGCCTCCTCGTCGTGAACTCCTTATCGTCGCAACCCTCCTCCCTGACGCCTCCTCGCCGCGCCCTCCTCATCGCCGCGACCCTCCTCCCCAACGCCTCCTCGCCACAACCCTCCTCCCCGAAGCCTCCTTGCCGTGACCCTCCTCCTCACCGTGACCCTCCTCCCCGACGCCTCTCTTCTGACGCCGAGGTCGACACCCCCAGCAACCCTGAAAACCCTCGACCCCTCCTCGCCACGACCTTCCTCACCCCGACCCTCCTCCAGGAAAGCTGATCCGAGTTGCCCCCCCTCCTCCTCCATTCCTGACGGGGTTCTCCACCACAACCAGAGGTAATCCCCTATCTTCATCCCCATCCACCATTCTTTACCCTCTATTATTTTGTTTCAATATAACTACTTATTGGTGCTTTAATTCTTGATTTTTGGGTGTGCTACTGGTTATATTTATACTCACCCTTACGTGGGTTGTTCATCTTGAACATATAATGTATTATGAAAATGGTTGTTTTTTATGGAGATTTAGGCAGACATAGTGTAGATGGTGTGTATTGGTTCTTGGTGGATGTGGTGTTTAGACTGTTTTTAGAATGCAGGCCTCATTATTAGACTGTATTATCTATTTTGGTTAGATTAGACCTACTTACTAGTTATTGGGCCTATATTTTTTCCTCTTTACATTGATTAAGTGCTTTATACTTTATTGTGGGATGTTATAGGTTTTGAATGCATTTAAAAATTCCAATTTTTTACTCTTCCAAATTACTCTACTGTGCTTGGAAATATGTGTGCAAATATATAGGTTCATTAGTTTAAGTTCTCCCATATATTTAATATGCCTACTCAGTGATAGTCACCAGTCCCTAGCCAATTACATGTGGTTTTTAGGTGGCACACTCAACTTACCATCAGCCAAGTGGGGCCTAGAGTTTCATGTCATTTCAGAGTGGTATTAGAGCCTAATTTTTTCTAGGATAGAGTTTAGAGATATTATAGTTGTGAGAATTGGTTTTATATTTAGGGAAATTGTGTTAAATTTTATTGGGTTTGGATCTCAGGTCAATGACACTAATGGCACCACAAGCCCAACTCTAATTGGTTAGGGGTTAGTGACCATCCCTAAGTAGGCATAACACACACAAGGTTGTCCTTAGCCTAAGGTACCTGTACACATGAAAATAATAAAGGGGAAAAATAAAATCCTACAAAAACAAATAAAAAAGACTAACTTGTTATGAGGTAGGGGACTACTGACAGATGCAACAACCTAGCATGAACCATGGTCTATCTAGATCACTATCTTCTATATACTCTTGGTCCTCCTAGGATTCCTTCAAAAGGAATATTGTCTACATAAGACATGAAAAGTATGGGCAGATCCCATGCAGTGTTTAGTATAACAATGCTCAATAGGACACCCCAAAATCACTAAACAATATTCATTTGGAGAGTAGTTATCTCATCATCACATAGAAACATCATTAAAAATATGAGACATAGCAATAGGAACAATAAACTAGATATAATCCTAACATAAAACAGACCTCAATGGAATATTAACCATTATTTTATCCATATGATTCTACTAAAGGATACAATTTAACACTCTTCTAGTTTCACTCACAACATGATCTATGCTTTCACTGATGGTGCATTCCTAAGAGGTCATGCTCATCAGACCTCACCAAAGATGCACTCAATGTAACTCCAAAGATCTCGATACATAGATAGGGGATCTCTCCAAGGGCATCTGGGGTATACCATACCATACCTAGAATATCCCACTAAGTATGGGATTGTACACACAAATTAGTTGGTAATAATGATTCCATAAACCCCACCTAGGGAAATAGAAAAAATTATAGAGGATCACACCCGGGTCACACAGAGGGATTCCCAAACACTATCTGAAACTAATCCCACAAAAGAGATCACAATCCTATTATTAGGATGTAATACCAAAATTTACCCTCATGGGGATGACCAAGGGGAACACACACAAGTTAAGATAGTCCATTGTTGTATCTCATCTTCATATAATTATTATTCCTTCCAATTATATAATCTTAATATTCTAACAATAATGTAAAAATATATTCTTTCTTCTAGTTATTATTCTCATCTTCTTACCATTGTAATTCTCAGACAATTCTTTAATATTAATACTTGGTATATGAGATGGTTTATATTTTCAAAATGTCTCTAAATTTTGATAAATCTTTGTATAATTAATACAAAACATCACAACTCGTTATGAATTAACCCAAACACTTTTGGGAATTGATCATTATTATCTCTTAGATTTCATATAAACTCTTTTTACTATAATCAATACTCATTCTTGGAACTTATGTCTCAATATTCATGACTTTTTATAATTTAAAAAATTTATGAATTCCCTCTCCCAACCTCTTTAATTCAAGAATGTTTTAAATTGCATTTAGCTGACTTTTTAATTCTGCTTGTTTATATTTAAATGCAATTCTTGAGTAAGTGTTAAGATAATTGTTTCGTTTGATAAAAAAGTCATGGTTTTATTCTTGTTTTGGATTTTAAGCATACGTAATTGAATTAGAAAACCATTTATCACTCATTTGACCATATTGATTACACTTGCAACAGGTGGTCTTCCCGTTTTCAAAATGCAAGAGGCTAGACTTTTAAGAACATCATACTGAATATAGCAATCATTGAAAAAGGTATGATTATCCTCTATTTATTTTTTTACTTTGAAAGGTATTAATTGTTTTCAATCTTTATCCTGAATTTCAATAATCAAAGTGGGTTACCACAAGAGCATTAAGTTTCTATAAAAAGATGCAATAAACTAGAGATATAATTATTCACAGGAAACATGTATGTTGTTGTTTAATTTTTTATTTTATTTTCTTTATCGCATTGGCCATTTAGGCTTTTACTGCTTTCTACAGATGGAGGGTAGTTATATTCTGCGAAGGGGGCCAGAAGGGCACTGGAGGTGGCTATGCGGTTTTCTTTACAGGGGAGGGAGATCGGGGTAGTGGAGAGATTAATTTGTGTGTTTCATTTTTTTTGTCTTTATACTATATTTTTTTGTTTTGTTTTTGTTTTCTTTTCCTTTAGCATGGACATCCGATGTAAGGATGAGTCATGCCTAAATACTACCATTGCACCACCCATGCCTTTTGGATTTACATGTTTAGTTCAATTTCACTTAGCCTTTCTGAGCCCACTCATTGTCTACAATTTGACAGAGATTCAAAGAGTATGAGGGGGTGTGAAGGGGGTGATGGGGAGTGTTGTGGGAAAATAAATCTCATAAAAATGAAATATAAATTGGAAAAATGAATAATTAGGGAATCGGTAGATACCCCTATGAAGTTTCATACAATGGGGTCGTAGTGTGTCTTGATTTGGATTTTGGTTAACCTGAATTTTTTTTGAGAAAATAAAAATCATGAACTAGATTAAACATTAGTTTATAGGATTAAAACATTTGTAAACATAATTTCAGGTAGGTAAATTGTATGATGAGAAATGTAAACAAGTTTTATTTAATTAAAGTTAGATTTATAAAAAGAATTTCAAAGTTACTATTGATAAAAATAATGTTTCTCTAGAACAACAATTAGAAAAAAGTAGAACATGAAGATGGAAGAATTATGGATTTCCAATCCATTATTATGATCTTACACTAAATAAATTTCATTTTATATCCCTTCACCAGAAGAATGTGTCCAAGAAATGGTGGTGTCAACTTTAGGGTGCTCAAAACCTTATTTAATATCCTTTTCTCTATTAACATAATTAAAACCTTTGATATCTAAATCATTAGCAACCTAAATCATTCAATCAAGATTATCCCCTTGGAATCCCAAAAACCATAATTATACCCTTTTATTTTCCCCTTTCATAGAAATTATTAGAAAGTGCATACAATTAAAAAAATGAATCCTCTAATTGGTAATGACATCCATGCCACATATCCATCATACAAACCGGTGGCGTGTTTTTTTATTGAGGAGAAGATACTATAATCCCATGCACCATTTCCTAACATTGTGGTAGTGGTATCCTTATTACCAATGGTTAACTTATTCAAAATAGTATCAATTGACTAAGATGTTATTAGGTTGTGATTTACACATTTTTAACCCAACTATTTAGGTGGATTAAAATACCCTATATGTCACAAATTTGTTCATCATACCCATTTTCGAAGAAAGATTATTTCATCTTAATATTGAACCATTTCTCATCTAGGAATTAATTATCAGTGAAGAAAAAAAATTCATGAGTTGAGATACTCTTCTTGATATCCTAAATTCCTTGAGTTGATATGCTCTGTTTTGATGCCTAAATCCTTTGATTTGATATATTTCTCCTAGAAAATTAAAAGCCTTGAGTTGAGATTCTTATCTTGGAAAATTCCCCTTGGATACTTGGTCCTCATGTATTAAATTAAACTATATAACACAATGGTTCATCCTATAGGGAATTAAACTACTTAGATTGGTTTGTTCTATATGACCTAGTTCCCTTATGTATGATTCATATCTTCATAAGAGTTCCTAGTATATGGGTTTACCAGTTCATGTTGGGTCTTCCCCATTAACTATTCACTAGGAAAGAACCATTTTATTTCCTCCAGTGAACAATACTAATATGCATAGAGAATTCATTATTTATAATTATATGTGTCATTATTTCAATTCATATTGGATACATAGTGAATTATGGACCACCTATCTTGGTCCCATCCATAGTACCTCATTTTCACCCTATATTTGGAATTGATACTTTTACAAATTCATTCCAGGTTTTAAATATTGTTCATACACTAGGACACTTTGAATAAACCCAAATCTCATATCCTAAACAAAACCATGGATATTTTTTGGTTATGATCCAATATCAGAATAAAATTCCCCTATTACGAACTCAGTCTGGATTGATTCATGTTCTCATAGGATGTGTAGTTAAATATACATCTCATATCTCAAACTAGCTACAAATTAAAATTTAATTCCATCTCCCTGCCATCATATAATTTGGACCACTAATTCATATTGGATTCCCCACCATTAACCACATGATATGACATAAAATGAATCAAGTATATTATTACTCTTAGGGATGTTAGAATCATTGAGTCTATATCCTTTTCATGGAAATAAAAAATCCTTAAGTCGATATACACAACTAGAAAATGGTCATATTTCCACAGTCCAGAACTATGGAAATAGTTCAAAAAACTATGTTTTTAACTTATAGGCATGGTTTACATGGACCATGGGCCTTATCACCATTGCAATGGGCTCTAGGATATAACCACAATTCTAGAATATGGCCTTAGGTTCTCAAAGGACAAGGTCCAAATGGACCATGTCCATAGGCTACACACCATATGTTAATGTCATGTGTTCTCATAGTTTACAAATCCATGGCTGTATCCTTTTAAAAATTTAAAAATCCCACCATGTTTTTTTCTTGATACCACTTACAGAATCCTTCCAAGACTTTACCATTGTGATAAAATATACTATATGTATTTATATAAACATATATACACATGTATATATATTTATATATATTTATAATTTTTAATCTTTTAAAACTTCAAAAATAATATTGGGTCTAGTAGAAAACATTCAAGATATGGGTGGATCATGGTCATAGAGGTTTTGATGGATGAATCTTGCCATTGGTTTAAAAAAAAGGTTCATATGTGTTTCATTTAATCTCAGGGTCCATGGTTATCCAAAACCATGGCCATAGTCCCTTCCTGCCATCATTGTTTCAAGAGAACCATAGTCATAGCCATATTTGCCCATTATACCGTCACAATACTTGGAAAACCATAGTCATAGCCTTTTCCAGCCTATTTCCTTCATACTTTTGGTGCTTCCCATATAATTATAGTGGTTTCTACATCCACCTACCACCACGGTTTCAAATAACCATGGATTTAGGATGGCCTATAGCCATGGTCTATGTAAACCATGGTTATAGGATTACTAAGGGAGCCCTGAGGCCATGGTTTAACTATAATAATAGTAGTAGGCTCCCCTAAAACAATGGTTATACCAAATATAGATATAAAACCATGACTTTAAGCCCATTTTCTAGTTTTGATACTCCTCATGAAAAAAAAACCACGAATCAGTATTATCTTCTTAGATAACTAAATTCCTTACGTTGATATTCTTCTCTTGGTTATAAAAAGGATTGAGTTTTTATCCTCCTCGTGGTGAACATTATTTTTATTACCCTACTCTAGGAAACTACCTGATATAGAAAAGTGATATATATTACCTCATGGTCAGATTATTTTCATTCTAAATTAATTTGATTATGAGGGTGTATTTTTTAGCATCTATAAATTATACACCATGTACTTTTCCTTAATTAACATAATATAAACCCCACTCATATTACATGATTTGAGTTAAAGATGAAGGTGTATTACACTCAACGAATAAGAAACCATTGAGATATCCATTTTTTACCTTACTAATCATACACACAGGGTCGAATACCCTTTAAAAACATTTCTTAATCTATTGATGTGGTTTTGAAAACCACCCACTAAGAGTGGGTTATAAATCTTATCCATAGTTTTAGAATAGGTTCCGCAGGGGGCTGTCCGGTGGCTCTCGCAGGGCTGTCTGGTGGCTCTCGCAGGGTTGTCCGGTGGCTCTTGTAGGGCTGTCCGAGGTTCTATGCAGGTAGTTTTTTATCTCCCATGAATCATGTTCATCTAAATTTGAATCTTCACAGATCAGGTAGATGTTCATGCCCTATATTTTTGAATCTTAACAGATCAGGTAGATGTTCATGCCCACCGGGGTTATGTCCGGTGGCTCTCGTAGGGTTGTCCAGTGGCTCTCGCAGGGCTGCAGGGCTATCTGGGGTTCTGTGCAGGGGGGAAGGGGGCTGTCCGGTGGCTGTCCGGTGGCTCTTGCAGGGGGATATCCGGTGGCTCTCACAGGGCTGTCCGGTGGGTTATAAATCTTATCCATAGTTTTAGAATAGGTTCCCCAGTATTTAGACACAATTTAAAATCCATTATGGACCACTTTTAGCCTTAAAAAATACTAATGATGGTAAAACAAGTTACGTAACTATATAAATCTCTTTTCAGTATTCAAACTAACATCTTGTGAAACATAAAATTAATGAGAGAATGGAAAGTATAACTCTCTTAACAATCCTAAGGAAAGAACCTTTGAAAAAGGAGATGCCCATAGTACCAGGGTTCAGGGTGATACTCCTCAGGTGCATCAAAATTATACACTGGAAACTACCCCAAATAACCAGGTACATTGGAAGGTATGACGAATCTCGCCAGACCCCATGCTCTCCACGCCAAGCCAGAACACGCCCACACTGCGCTGATCCTAGTAGAAGCCTCCATGAATCGATCTTGACTGGAGGGGGAAGAGGAAATCGAGATCTGGAGAAACCCTATCTACCTCGGGTTTCTGCTCAGATGCCACACAGAGGTAGAAAAATAATGGTTGAATGCTTCACTGATTGAATTGTTCTATGAACTATCACATCACTGGACAAATCTTTGCACACCAGTGATTAAAGGACTTCTGTGAACTATTGGTTCATGGACGGGTGTCTTAATTGAATTTTAGTTCATGGGACTTCGTTCCTTTTTAAATTTTGTAGACACTAACTCCTTTGTTTTGGAATTTTGATATAGGAAATGGTATAAAACCTCCATTGTCTTCTTATTCTGCTGCTTCTGTCACTATGACCCTCATCGAAACTAATGGAAGTATGGATATGATATAATATATTGAAAACAATATCCCCATCATCTCATTTTATCAATTATTAGTGAAACAACTTAGTTATAGCCAAAAAATATAGCTTAAGTTGATTTTTTACGGAGTCAGTATACCATGAGATGGAAAAATTTCATCACCTCATCAGTCCAACTGACCGGCATCTTGGATAATTGACAATAGTAACATCCCTTGGTCCATCATCTTACAAAAGGTAATATTTGTCCAAAAAATACATACCACTGGGTATATTTTTAATTTCACCCCTTAGTCACCAGAGGACACTATCTGGGATCAAGATGATAGGGTTCATTACTACAACATCATTGTGCACAAGGCTACAAAAAATGAACATCATAGGTGGTTGTCAAAATGAGTATTCCAACCTTGGACTCTTTAAGCATGGACCAGGGGTAGCCATTCATGGTTCTCCAAAGCTGTGAGTAATTCAGATCCGAGTTGCAGGCCATGTAAAAATATGAGGTGTTTTTGTTATCTCAATCTTATTCCCCTGAAAGCCAATCTCTCATAGCTCTTCATTTTTGTAGGTGGATCCGAGACAACAACAACTTCAATTTGGTTAATGTGGAGGTTGACATCGACCATTGATATTTCTAGATGATTTCAAGGGTTCCCATCATTAGTTACATGTATGACCAATTTCTATATCCCTATTCGGTCGAGGCTAATATAAAGAGGACTCCTCATCTTGACAAGAAACTCATTTCAATGGAAAAAGGCCCTATTTAAGGAGGATCCTCTCCCAAAGAAAGACACGCCATTTTCAGATTGGATTAATGCCTTTTCCACATGATGTGTATAATATCACCATAAATGGAGAACGAGGACCTACCCAACCACTCAAACTCGAAGGAGAATAGGTACCAACTGGTACATTTTAGGTGAGGGTCGCCTTAATGAATGGGGGTGGTTGATTAAACTAGATGACGACCGATTGTTACGATTAGAGGTGTTCCTTGCAATGTTCATGAGTGGTTGGATACTACCAGTGCATGATTCTGGTACTGGATTTAGAGTCAAATCTGTTATCATGGATGGTCAACTGGCCATTTTTATATGTATTAACTTGTCCATCCCATTATTACTGAAAATTTATTGTTTATTGGGACAAATTAGTGAGGGAAAGCCACAACACTAGTTGATTGATCCTTTCCAAATTATCCGCGGTCAGGTTGCAACTCATATGCATGGATATATATTCATAAACCCTTAGCTGATTCCTGGTGCTACCATCCATAAACACCTTTGAAACATAATTAGGGTCATTCCATTAGAATGGGACAAGCAGAATGAGCAGGAATTGATGGGCTTGCTCAACTATCATGAATGCCTCACCTATGATCCTTACTCTTCCCTTTCCTTTATTTTTTTAAATGATTAATCTGAGAATTTTGTAAAAAGATTATACCTTTTATCATTGAGAGAGTTCTTCATTGTTTCCCAGATTGACATGGATATTTTCTATGAGATATACACATTGTAGTTTTTTTTCCGTCAATTCCAATGTGTTCAGGTGAGGTGGCCTCCAATCCTTAACAATGCTTGTCCGGGGGGGCTGTTCGGGGGTGAACGGGGGGCTGTCTGGGGTTCGGTGCAGGGGGGAAGGGGGGATGCATGGGGTCTGCCTGGGGGTGAACGTGGGGGCTGTCCAGGGGTGCACGGGGGGTTGTTTGGGGGTGCAGGGGGGCTGTCCGGGGGTGCACGGGGGGCTGTCTGAGGGGGCACGAGGGGTTGTCCGGGTGTGCACGAGGGGCTGTCTAGGGGTGCACGGGGGGCTGTCTGGGGGTGCACGGGGGGGGGGGGGATGTCCAGGGGTGCACGGGGGGCTGTCCGGGGGTGCACGGGGTGCTATCCGGTGGTGCACCGGGGGGGGGGGCTGTCTGGGGGTGCAGGAGGGGATGTTCGGGGTTCTGTGCAGGGGGAAGGGGGCTGCATGGGGGATTTCCAGGGGTGCACGTGGGGGTTGTCTGGGGGTGCACGGGGGGCTATCCGGGGGTGCACGGGGGGCTGTCCAGGGGTGCATGGGGGGCTGTCCGGGGGGTGCACGGGGGGCTGTCCGGGGGGGGGCACGGGGGGCTGTCCGGGGGGGGGGGGCACGGGGGGCTATCCAGGGTTCTGTGTATGGGGAAGGGGGGATGCATGGGGTCTGTCCGGGGGTGCACATGGGGGATATCCGGGGGTGCACGGGGGGCTGTCCGGGGGTGCACGAGGGGCTGTTTGGGGGTGCATGGGGGGCTGTCCGGGGGTGCATGGGGGGGGGGGGGGTTATCCGGGGGTGCAGGGGGGGCTGTCTGGGGGTGTAGGGGGGAAGGGGGGGCTGTCTGGGGGTGTAGGGGGGAAGGGGGGTTGCATGGGGTCTATCTGGGGGGGGGGGGGTATACAGGGGTCTGTATGAGGGTTTGTGAAAGGGGGAAAGGGGGCTGCATTGGGAGTGATGGGGGTTCAAGAGGGAGGTCTGCAGGGGTCTATCCAGGGGAGGATACAAGGGGCTAACACCTTCTGGTGCTGGTTTTTTTAAATGATTATGAAGTCCTATAGCCACGGTTCTAAACCATGGCTATAGTGTTGAAAAACCATGTCTACAAGTCTATAGCCATGGTTTTAAACCATGGCTATAGGGCTATAGCCATGGTTGCTATAGGGTTTTCCCTATAGCCACGCCAATACCAGCCACAGTTTAATCTAACCGTCTCTATAGGGATTTAGCCACGGTTTTAAACCATGGCTATAGGTAAAACCCTATAGCCACACCAATACCATCCACGGTTTAATAAACCATGGCTATAACCTATAGCTGCGGTTTTTGGGTATATAGCCACGGTTTCAAACCGTGGATATAGCCTAAATTTCTAGTAGTGGTACAATGACCATATACACATGTCAATGATACCGCTTGATTAACCAATAAATGAGGATAATATTCATTTTTAATATATATAATATTCATGTGCTTTATGATTCATACACATCATTTTAGTGCATTTTACACTTTGAACATCATTTCACATTATGATTGTAATTCCGTCTTAAAATGCACTATTATGTGGTACATTTTTTAACATCATTTAAAGTACCCAATGATCTTGATTTTATTTTAATATTTAATTTTCAGGTTTCTAATTATATTGGGAACAATTCATACTTGTAGAGTGTTGGAAGATTCACATTGGAAGACCACTAAAATGGGATTTCATGCAAACAATTCTGGAGAAGGCAGATTGGATACCAGCCCACCAATGAGAATGTGGGGACCAACATACTGTCCCAATTAAGCCCAAATTTCGTGGTATGGTATAGGAACAAATAATTCTTCAGGAGGAAGTGCTAATTCGGCCTCTATGGTGGTTATTAAGGTGGACCAATTTGGAGATAAAATTCTGAGTCAGATTCTGTAGCCCAGAAAATAGTCTACCAATTTAATCATATCTCAGCATCCACAACTCCAAATGGGCCCAAATTTTGCATCCGATTAGAAGCAATCCGGGGATTCATTTTATTCTTATATATAACACTCTACTTTGACCATATATAAGGTCTTCTATGCGCCTCTGTTTGGTGGAAGCAAACTGGATGCAACTTTGGGTCAAGGGTGGAAAAGTCTCATATCCCTTACTTTACACCACCCTAGGCCTACCATACTCAAGTGGGATCCTTTGTACTATTGGGAGCTCAACCCAAGACTCTTTAAATGAATATTTAAGGTAGTGTTGGTGGAGGAGTTTATCATATTTTGAGATTTCTTTCATTGTAATATTATGCTGCGATTTTGTTGTCTCAAGTTTGTCTTTCACATGTAAGTTGTTTTAATTCATCCTAGTTTCTTAATAAAAGTTATTATTCTACTATTATTCTATTATTCTCCATATTAATTTGATACCGTTTCCTCAAGGTTTGAATTTATTCACACCAAACCTTGTGAAATTATTCACACAACGGTGGAGTGATCATTTTCTTTTTATTGTTTTCTTTACTTATTCAATTCCTCCCTCATGAGTCTACTTCCCGCTTCCATTGAAACCATAGCATCAATTGAGGGATAAAAAACTTATGGGTTGATCCAAGGGAGTAGTAAGGGGCTGTATTGGATGTTATTTATCACCCCATTAATGTATAATCACTTCTTTTAATTGAGATTTTTATTTGATGATTTTAAAACTTCTTTATCCTTGTTGAATTTTAAGGCCACATACTTAAAGTGCTAATACAAAACTTTACCTTGGATTGCTCATAAATTTGATCCTCCAGGTGTATAGGTGATTAGTATTATGGTTAATTGGTGTAAAATCAGTAAGTGATGAAGTTGTTTGATCTCCTTAAATGAACTCATCTCAAATATAAGAAATTAAAATAATTGAAAAGGGAATACGTCCAATCCACCCCAAGTGATGACCTAGGATCAACTCATTATTTTAAATTTAATTCACTTAAGTATCTTATATTTCATTTAAAACCATCTTAAATCAACCCAAGTTGGCCACTTTATATCCAAAAACAATCCATAGAATGTACGTGTCTGTAGGTTACTTCTTAGGTCTCTAAGGATTCGACAACCCAAGCTAGACTACAAGGACTGTTCTACCTTCTTCTCTTGGGTAAATTTGAGCGTGAATCACTGATCAAGAGGAACATATTGACGATGTTGATTATGAGGAAATGGTAGGTGATGAAGGAATGATGATGCATAAAAAATAGGAGCATCGTAGTTTGATGACGTTAACAAAAATCATTAAGGTAAAAATCAAAGGCATCAAATACAAGGTCAGATGGAATGCACGGTGACAACATGTTAACCCCAACAAGGCCATGTTCAGTAGTTACATTGGAATCGTCACTTGACAACATGTTTTGATTTATGTAGATACGTGGAACCATGTTGTGGCCAAGCTTAAGACACTAATTTTGTAAGAGATTATGATAACATTATGACATGATTTCTTTATTTTACTAAAAAATAAAATAATAGAACATTGACTTAGTCTTCATCATCCCTTACAGAGTGCATTTATATTAGATGACTCTCACAAGAAATATGTATTAATGCTTTCTGGAAGGATTCACAGAGGATTTCACATAATTCTAACGATACATTATCTTAAAGATGCTAAATGGAAAATAAACCCACACCCACCACTTATCTATGCACACCTGATAACCTAAGAATCATGGGATGAATTTACTAACTGTCACATGGATATGTATTTTCAAGTACATTGTGGATAGTAATACATTTTTTAACGATACATGGATTCATCACTTTGATTGAAAATTGTTTATTTATGAAACATCAACTGAGTGATGGAAACGAGCAGCAAAACCAATGTACCCCTACCGTAAAGCAAGGATGGGGCACACTTAACTTGAAAAAAAATTGGTACATATTTTAAATCTATGGTAATACTTTTATGTGACATGAAACAACAACATAATTATATTCCTCTATTTATATGTATATTGATGAATCAAAAGCTAAATCCACTTCCATCCCACACCATGTGCTATGGAAGGAGGCATGTATAAATAAAGACGAGATACTAATAGATGAAAATTCACAAAAAGCGTGGGAAACATGTGTAAGTATGACATAATAAAAATTTGTTTTTCTTTAAATCACTAATACATAATAATGATTAATTATTTTCCTATATTTTCTATCTGATATAGTCACAAGAATCAGTAACACCTATACCAGATGAACACATACTATCGGTGGCCTTGAAGTGACCAAAATAGTATGGTCTCATTAGAGGTGCAGGTTTTGGGGTGACACCCCGAACATATTTTGAGGAAAAAAACAAGAGGATGATCAAGGTGAATAAATGAAATGGATGGGAGAAAGACTAGATACCCTTTAAGAAAAATTACAATGACAGAGAGATATGATGACAACTTTTATGGGACGAAAGCAAAGAGAATAAACAACTCAAGAACAACCACTGTAGGGAGATCCCACCCCACCCCACTAGCTACGAGGTGATCCATTCCCCTCAAAGAGATGTCTTAACCAAGAAAATAAATGTTCTAATAAATGTTTCTATAAAATTTGAATCATACAGACACTGATACCTTTCATGTACTGATATTCTACAGGGTGATAATGACTATGATTTATATCTATCAACACCCAATCATCGCCTTATAGCGAGGGATATGATGTTCAATATCAAAAATGAAATGCTACATAGTAGACCACTTCCAACAGATCATATGAGAGTGTCAATTAGCGTATCCCATGAGCCGAGCACTAAGCTACCTATTCTAATTGACAAGGAAGATATTCATATGGTCGAAAAAGTTGTTGGACCATTCATCTCATGGTCTTCATATCTTGTAAAAAAACATGTCGAAAAGGATTCATTCATTTCCAATTTATTTTCCAAGCTAAACCTTTAATAATTAATGAAAAAGGTCTAAACTGATGAATGTTATTACAGACAAACAAAGGGAAGGGGGGTGAAATGAAAAACTATCTCAAAACCATCTAAAGGATCAACCGACCGATTGAATAAAACTTCCAAAATCACCTTTACCATACTCATTATATATCTTCATTTAATATCATTGAAGGTTCATGTAGATACAAAGTTAAAAAAATGGTCGTACTTGCATGGTTGATTTTGAAGAAAATATGTATGGAGAGAAAGTTCAAGACTTCATTAGTGTTGAGAATGTAAGTGAAATCCCAAAATATGATTGGATAGACGGTTCAGTTGTAAATGTATACATGAGGTATGTTTTCATGATTTGATTTTCCAAAAACTGATATGATATGTTAATTATGACTAAATATATTTCATATTTTTGGCAGACATATATATCGAAAACAATTTAAGGGATTTCCCCATGATGTTTTGGACTCGTTAGTTCTCAAACCACCTATACAGAGCAACCAAAAATATATTCTAAGAAAGAGGATGAAATAGTGACAGGCCCACTCAAATCATTTGAAAGAAAACATATGAACGATAGACTCTTCTTAATACTAATTATACAGTGGTAAAAATCTATAATTTAACTATATCAAATATATTTTCATTTATTTCATTACTTATTCCTTTTTATGTTTTTAGGCAGCATTGGATGCTCATTACGGTCAATTTGGATACTCCAAAGATTTATTTCCTAGATTCAATGCATGGATATGCAACAAACTGACCACACATGATGGAATTTTTCAATTTTTAATACACTATATCCAACATTTTAGAACTAAACATCAAGTTATATAATTTATATTATATTTTAATGAGGATTCTGTTATGATAGGGTGGTGCATCAATATCATCGACAACATGGAATGAGGTTAGGGGATAAGGATGAGAAACATGACAAGTACTACGACTAGACAAGTATCAGAGTATATATAATAATATTTCATTATCCAAACACATATCAAAACAAATTAATTAATTTTCTCAATGTTTATGTAGTGTCTGAAACAAACAAATGGAAAATATTGTGGTTATTATGTTTATAAATTTATGCGAGAGGTCATATTCCACAAAAAATATAGCATCCCTAAAGAGGTATTTTCGAAGATTATTACTATTTCATTTAAAATATTTATTAATCTTTTATGTATTTATATTTTTTAGTACTACTATGACTATCGAAAAGACTCATATTCATAAGATGATATAGATTTTATTATAAATTAATGGGCATCATACCTGATGGAAGAATGTATACAAATAACATGAAGATGTGACTTCCATAGAAGTAGTGTATTGTTTCATATTTACATTTAATTTACTTATTTAGTATTACTCATATAAGAATTGTTTTCTTATACAGGTGGATTACTTTGTTTGATTTGGGGTGGTTTTTTCAAAATCGATGATGCTCATGAGTGATTGGACTTTGAGGCTACAAATAAGGTAACGTGTAATGACTCAGACCTCTCTGGTCAATTTGTTTGTGAAAATCTAGTGTTTGGGGTGTTATGAGTGATATCGATGACTCATTCCGAGAAGTTTACCCAAAAAGCCCAGTTTTTTTTGTCGATGTGTCATTTTTGTACTATCAGTGTCAGCGTGTCATTTTGAACTGTCGGTGTCGGTGAGTCATTGTTGAACTTTTGGTGTCGGCGATTAATTTTTGAATTGTCAGTGTCGATGAGTCATTTTTGAATTGTCGGTGTCGGTGAGTCATTTTTGAATCGTCGGTGTTAGCATGTCATTTTTGTACCATCAGTGTCGGTGAGTCAGGGTGTTGATGTTAGTGAGTCAGGGCATCGGTGTTGGTGACTCAAGATGTTAGTGTCGGTGAGTCAAGGCGCGTCGATGGCTCAATGTCAGTGACTCAACCATCAGTGACTCATTCCAGTTTTTCCAATTTCACCCCTCTTACGTTTTATTTGATGTAAGTCGAGTTTGAAGCCTTGTTTGGGCATTTATAAGAGAGTTTCAAAGGATATTAATTATATCTTTAATATCCTAACACTTGAGGGACTTTGAAATAATCAAACCACGTGATCTTGTCCACGATTTAACTTTAATGGCCTTTGGAACTATTTTCTTTTGTTGATATAGGATCTTGATTTTTCTAAAATCCTAGGTCCTCTCTTCTCTTTTCTCATAGTGCACAAAGAACTTTTCTTCCCCAGACGAGTCATGCACCTATGCTAGAGCCCTTTCCTATCCAATTTTTCTTGGAGTTTCCTATTACTCGTGTGACCCTCTATTTGGCGCAAGGAGGAGTTCTGGTCGCCTGTTGTTACAAGTAGGGATTCTTCTGCCTCTATTTATTTGTGTATCATATAGGGTGGGTATAAAAATGATTATTTGTGAATAATGGATGAATACTTTTTCTTTAATAAGAGTAATAAATGGAAATATAGTGATCAAAAGATAACTGAAGTTAAACTAAATAACGATAGGGAAGTGATGATGTTACGTATGTTTTTTAATTGTTATCCTTATTTTCCAATTATTATTTTTGTGTGGATATAAGGCCTTCTGAAAATCATGGTTGTTGGTGGCCTTTTCTTGCTCACTAGTTATGTTCTCGTTCTTGTTGTTGATACTCTGTGAATAATTGAAAATATCAATCCATTTAATCATGTGCACTTGGTTAAATAAATGGATTCCTCAAGATCAAACCTGTTCTGTGATCACCCCTATTATTCTAAGTGAAATTAAAGAATCCTTGTTGGCTAAATCTGAATATTCTTGGCTTGATAGTGTGGCTATGTGCTGTGTTTTGTTGAGTTTGTGCTTTGTGTGGGTTGTGTGATGTTACTATCGGTAGCTTGGTTGTGGGTACATGGGTGGAAAAAGAGGATGGTTCTGTGTTTTGGTATGACCTGTTTGTGCAGTGAGGCTACTGATTGGTTGTTTGTGGAATGGATGAACTTGTAGGCAGTGGGACTGCATTTGTTTGTGTTGTGGCTGTCAAGAGATGTTATGCAGTGGGACTGCAATGTGGTTATGTGCTGTTTTTACAATGGGACTACAATTTGACTTGCTTATTGTGTTGAGAATGGTTGTGGATAGTGGTTGCATGGGTAACACTAGAATTAATTACAGTGAACTCCTTAATAAATAATTAACAGTGATTAAAGGAAAAAGGGGTTGGGTTTATGCTTTAGTTGTGGCTTTTGTGTGGTTGTGCATATAGGGGTAGTATCAAAGGTGGTTATGTGTGGGATAATTGTTTGTTTGAAACCCATAGGTTGGGCTGAGTGCTTGTTTACATATATGTATAAATTATAGTTCCTTTAGATTTTCAATATTCACTCCACCCTTGTTGAGAACAACATACCGAACACCCCATTTCACAGGGGAGGGTATCTTTTCTAACATCCTGGTGGGAGGATGGATGACTGGTTACTGACTTTCTTCCTCGCACCCCCTTTTGGGTTCTTACCGCTCAAGCATATTCGAGAAGACTGTAATGGCATGAGGTTTACTATAGTCCAATATCCTTTGGGAAAGTTGTGTTGTGGATGAGGGGCCTAGGTGTATGCGAGCTAGGTTTGTTTCCCAAGTGTCTTCAGGATGAGGCCCACGTGTTTTCAGGTGAGAGGTGTGGTTGTTGTGACCCTAGTGTTTGTAGGCAGAATATGTGTGGTTTGTGGCCCAAGTGTGTGCGGGAAGTTGTGGTAGTGGGACTGCATTTGGGGAACGATGGTAGCATCAAGACATTAGCTGTTAGTAATCAATAGTTAACTAGTGACAAAAGTGGTGCGGGGTACCCGAATTATCGATGTTCTTATACTATTACCTTACTTGACTTGAATTTTTGGTGAGCTTTCCTTAGAGAGGTTATACTAGTTAGTATTTTTCCTTGGTAGGTGTGGTTGGTTTTTGTTGTTTTCACAGGGGAATTGGTATGTTTCCCCACTTGTGCATGGGTAAATTTAGTTTTTACTACTGGGTATACTTGTATACTCACCCTATGCATGTCAAAACAGTTTTCAAGTTTCCAAAAGAACTTTGAGGACCATACTGAACTCTACTAGATTGGGCATCAAGATAGTTGTTGTTCCACTGCTTAGTCTCTTTATTTTGGTACTTTCTTTGGTGCTTTGGTTATACTTTTTCCACAACTTACATTTAAATCATGCATGGGTTGGATTTTTTGGTTTCCTTTATATAAATGTTTGGTGTTGTTTGGGTTTTTTACCATCTTATCTCCCAATCATATTTTCATTAAAAAGGGTAATGTCTTCCATTTTGTGTGAGATTCTATACCCTTGGTGCTAATCGCCACTTTAGGGCCTATTGAAGGCATGAATCGAGGGTTCATTATCTCTTCTTCATCTTGAAGAAGGAAGGGAGTGACACTTTTCTATCCCTTTCCTCATCTTGAAGAAGGCAGGTCACGACAAAATGATATCAGAGGGAATGGTTGAGAGATAAGATGGAGTTCAGAGCTAGGCACAGTGAGGATTTCATGAGATGGTAGGGAAACCGTGTTATACAATCTTAGTGCATGAAATAGGCTAGGGAATACTGTCTAGGACAAGGGATTTTAGGGCCCCCTATGATCCAATTCAAGGACTATGAGCCTACCGAATGACCAAGTGAGGCTATACTGATTACAGGGTAGAGACCCAAGGGAAGTTACATGCATCGTAATGACTTGTGTTATTGTGTGTCTTGGGTGTTTTGGGACTTTAAAATAAATAAAGAGTTAAAATTAATTTAAAATAAAATTTCCATACTACCCGGGCTTAAGTGTTCTTTGTTTACCCTTTTCAAAAATGGAACTCGGATGTCTCCCACATGTGTTACGAGCAATTGAGGCCCAGTAGGCTGACCTGGATTATCAGAAGAGGGTTGATTGAGATAACGAAGATGACTTGTGGTAGAAGACCCTTCGTGCTTTCCAGCACTAGACCCTAGGGAAGTACGAAGGCATCGTTTCAAACTTAGAGATAGAGGGATAGCTTGAGGAGATGGCGATCATCCTTACCTTGATCTGTGCTCCGAGGGAGTACTAGGTTCCTTTGGTAGTGAGCCGGATGAGGGGAGAAGTGTGTCGGTGGTGGATTCTCTACCTCAGGGAGATAAAGGAGACAGATGTTTTGTGGGATGACTTTGAGAAGGAGTTTCAGGCGGAGTTTCTTTCCTTGATGATGAAGGAAAAGAAGAGATAGTAGCTTCTCTCCCTCCTGCAAAGAAGTATGTCGGTGAGGGAACTAGGGATCAAGTTCAAGGATCTCCTATGCTTTGCTCCAAACCTCTTTCCGGACAAGGAGTATCGGGCGAGGCACTTGGAGGAGACACTCTGACCTTCTCTTCAGTATGCAGTTACTCCCTTCACCCTACTGATATACTTAGAAGTTCAAAAGAATATTGAGGTAGTGGAAAGGATGAACTCACAAGGAGGTGTTCCTTGAGAGGGGAGCCAACTGAGTTCATAAAAGGGGAAGGTAGTCAGAAAAAAGTCTCTAGCGTCAGGGCCTTCTGGTTTTTCAACCAACAAGGAGTAGGCCTCAGTAGTTATAGTTCTAATCTCTTGGTCCTCTCCCTTTTCCCATGGTCCTGGTACTGAGGTTCTTTGTCTGTGGAGGCTGTAGAAATCTTCAAATCTAGTTCCTAGTTCAAGCTCAATACGGTGGAGGTGGGAAGGTTCAACACCCACCTCAGCAACAGTTGCTGACTATACCATTTCAGCAATAGGGACAATAGGATCTCGCTCCACCTAGGTAAAATGGTGCAGGAGGAGGCTGACCACGGGGTGCTCCTCAGGTACCTCAACCAAGTAATGGTCAGGGAGGTGGCTGATAGCCGATGGGAAGAGGAGCTAGGCATGGGTAGTTACACACCGCTGAGGCATCAGTTCCAGCGGGGCCAAAGGTTTTTTGAGATATGATCAATCTGTTTAGCACTCTTGATTATGATTTTTTTGATTCAAGAGATTAAAAATCCTTCATTGCACCCATTTTGGTTCATGCTTTGGGACTAGATGTAGAGATACTTTCCATGCCCCTGGTTTTGATCATGCCAGTTGAAATTCAGAACACTTTGTTTGATGTTTTTTGGGGATGTAGACTGATGTTGGGGACACATAAGTCAAGTAAGTATCTTCTTCTCTTATAGATGTAGCCATATGATGTCATCTTAGGCATCAACTGGTTATTCTCTTTGCATGCTGTTATAGACTGCTTCCAGAAAAGAGTAGTGTTCTCAAATATGGATGGACAACACATAGATTTTTTGGTGAATGGAGCTATCAGGTGGGAAGTCGGCATGTGGAGACTATTCTCTCTATATTAGATGAGATGTTTGTGGAATAGGTAGATATAGATATGGTGGGGGTTCTGTGTATTTTCAGAGAGTTACTGGATATATTCCTAGAGGATGTTGTGGCTCTACCCCCTCGACGTGACATTGAGTTCGAAATAGACTTGAAACCTGATGCCCATCTGATTTTGATGGATCCCTATTGGATGATGCCTTCTAAGTTGAGGGAGTTTCAGATTCATATTGATGATCTAATGAAGAAGGGATTTATCCAGATGAGTGTGTCATCATGGGGTGATTCATTCTTGTTCATGAAGAAGTCATATGGTGGTCTAATATTGTGCATAGATTACCAGAGACTGAACTAGGTAATGGTCAAAAATTGTTACCCCCCTTCCGAGGATAGATGATCTTTTCAACCAGATAAGGGGAGCAGGTTGGTTCTATAAGATCTATCTGTGGGTTGGAAATCACCAGTTGAGGGTGAAGGAGGTTGACATCCTGAAGAATGCTTTAAGGTGCAGTTATGGACACTTCGAGTTTGTGTTCATGTCGTTCAGTGTCATGAATGAACTGACCGTGTTCATGGGGCTCATGAACTCTGTCTTACGTAAGTTTCTGGACTAGTTTTCCATCATGTTCATTGAATATATCCTGATTTACTTGAATACAGAGGGGGGGCATGTTGAGCACCTCAAGACAGTATTGGAGGTCCTTCAACACCACCAGCTCTATGTGAAGTTGTCCAAGTGCAAGTTCTAGATGTGAGAGGTTCACTTCCTTAGACATGTGGTGTCTTGGAAAGGTATAATAGTGGACCCATCGAAGATTGAGGTGGTTTTTTCTTGGGTAGTACCCAAGAATGTGGCAGAGGTTCGTAGCTTTCTAGGTCTAGCAGAATATTACCAGAGGTTCATACCTAACTTCTCTTGGATTGAAACTCCATTAACAACTTTGACTAGAAAGGACCAGGATTTTGTGTAGAGTGAGAAGTTTTAGACATCTTTTAGCTATCTGGCATAGAAGTTGGTAATTGCTCCAGTTCTTAGGTTACTGGAGGAAGGGGTGATGTTCGAGGTGTTCAATGATGCCTCTGACTTAGGTTTGGGGTGTGTTATGATGTAGCAGTGAGGAGTGATCTCTTATGGGTATAGGCAGTTATGTACCCATGAATGTAACTATGCCACCCATGATATGAAGCTTACAGCGGTCGTGTTTGTGCTGAAGTTGTGGCAGCATTACCTCATCAGGGAGCACTTTTTGGTCTTCATGGATCACAAGATCTTGAGGTATATCTTCTCCCAATAATACCTAAACTTACAGTAGTGGATGTGGATGGATTTTCTCTAGGACTACAACTTTAAGATCTCTTACACTGTAGGTAAGAGAAATATTGTGGTCGATGCCTTGAGTAGGAAGTTATAGAGGGAAGTGGTTCAAGAATCTGCAGATTCTTGGAAGGTGATGGAGGAGTTGGCTACCTTGAACCTGGATGCTGGGGTGGATAGTGCCAGAGGATATCTATTTCAGATGTCAGTACAGTCTTCCTTGATGCGAAAAGTGGAGGAGTCTTAGTGGGGAGACTTAGATACTGAAGTGATTCATGATCATGTTGTCTAGGGTGATGCTCCAGAGGGATGGTCAGAGGATAGTCAAAATTGGATGCTCTTACATGGGAAGCTATTTTTCCCAATGGAAATGCACGAGGGAGTTCTCCATGAGTTCCATAGATCACCTTATAGGTACACACATGAGTTTCCAAGATGTATCAAGGCTTTAGGGAACAATTTTGGTGGTCTGGGTTGAAGTAGTCAGTAGCAGAGTTTGTGGAAAGGTTCTTGGTGTGTCAGTAGGTGAAGGCTGAGCACCGTGTTCCCGATGGTTTGTTTCACCCCTTAGATGTCCCCAAGTGGAAGTGGGATGAAATATCTATGGATTTCATCACAGGGCTACCTAGGGCTTAGGGAGGCTACGATGATATCTAGGTAGTGGTGGATCGGCTGATGAAATCATCTCACTTCTTGGAAATCAAGGAGTCAAGCACATTAGATGCCTTGAAAAGGAGGTATGTAGATGAGGTAGTGTATCTACATGGGGTTCCAAGATCCATTGTCTCGGATCGGGATGCATGGTTTACCTCACGAGTCTAGAGGGGAGTAAAACATGCTTTTGAAACCTAGTTATGCCTTAGCACTGCTTTCCACCCTCAAAAGGATGGGAAAATAGAGCTGACCATCCATACTTTGGAGGATATACTGTGGGTGTGTGTTCTTGACTTTGGGGGATCACGAGTACAAAATTTTCCTCTATTAGAGTTTTATTACAATAATAGATATCACTCTACCATTGGAATGGAACTGTTCAAATCCTTGTATGGTAGACCATGTCATTCACCCTTGTGCTGGATAGAGGTTAGAGAATCAATTTTCCTTGGAACAGATGTGGTGAAAAGCATGATAAAGAAGGTTCAGCTCATGTGCAAGAGGATGAAGGCAGCTCAAGATCGATAGAAGTCGTATGCCGATCATAGGAGGATTCCCTTGAAGTTAGAGGTTGGGGACCATGTGTTTCTAAAGGTTTCCCCTCGACGTGGGTAACAGAGGTTCGGTAGAGGGAGAAATCTCTCACCCAGGTTCGTCAAATCTTTTGAGATGTTGGGATGAGTTGGTGAGGTGGAATATCAGCTAGCATTTCTATCGTGGTTGGAGAGGATCCATTATGTCTCCCATGTCTCTTAGCTCCATTAGTATCTACATGATGACTCCCACATCATTGATTGGGGAGAGTTGGATATTGAGGATGACGCGACGTTCGCAGAATGACCAGTTAGAATCTAGGATCATGAGGAGAAGGTGCTGCAAGGATGTACTATTCTTTTGGTTCATGTATTGTGTAGGAATGGTGGTCTCAAGGAGAGTACTTGGGAGCGAGAGGCACAAATCCATGCCCAGTACCCAGAGCTGTTTTGAGATTTGCTTATGTATTTTTTTGATGTAATGCTTGAACTTGTTTATTATAAGATGTGGTACTTCCTTGTTCTATGTTTTGTGTGAAAAGTTCTGACATATGAGGAGGGGAGGACCTGATACCTAACTGAGATGCATTAATGTGGATGCGATTAAACACGTGCGGGCGAGTCAGTTTCGCCCAAAGCAGACAGTGTCTTGACATATAAGAAGAAATTCCCTAATCCATATGTTTGAGCAGTGTGACCTTAGTGTTTGTATAGTTTTTTAGGGCATAAATTTTGAGGAGGTGTTCTTGGATGTCGAGGTTTTCACTCCAGCTTTCGAACAATACTGGAAGGTTTATCTTTGAGAGGTATCTCACAGGGTGGTTGTTTGGACCCCCTTTTTTTCCTTTGGTTGGTGTTAAATTCTCAAGGGAGATAATGTTTTGAGAGGTATCTGATGTAATGAACTAGACCTCTCTAGTCCATTCCTTTGTGAAAATCCAGTGTTTGGGGTGTTCTGGGTGCTATTGGTGACTCATTCTGAGAAGTTTACCCAAAAATTTCAATTTTTCTGTCAGCGTGTCATTTTTGTACTATCGACATCAGCATGTCATTTTGAACTATTGGTATCGACGAGTCATTTTTGAATTGTTAGTGTCGGTGAGTCATTTTTGAACTGTTGGCATCAACGATTCATTTTTGAACTGTCAGCATCGGTGAGTCATTTTTGAACCATCGTTGTCGGTGATTCATTTTTGAACTATCGGTGTCAGTGAGTCATTTTTGAACTACCGATGTCAGCAAGTAATTTTTGAATAGTCGGTGTCGATGAGTCATTTTTAAACTATCAGTGTCGGCAAGTCATTTTTGTACCATCGGTGTTGGTGAGTTAGGGCATCAGTGTCAGTGAGTCAGGACGTCAGTGTCGATAACTCAGGGCATCAGTGTTAGCAATTCAAGGCACTTTGGTGGCTCAGTGTTGGCGACTCACCCATTAGTGACTCACCCATTAGTGACTCACCCATTAGTGACTCATTCCAGTTTTTCTAGTTTTTTCCCTCTTACATTTTATTTGACATAAATTGAGTTTGAAGCCTTATTTGGGCATTTCTAAGGGAATTTCAAAGGATATTAATTATATATTTAATATCTTAATGCTCGGGGGAATTTGAAATAATCAAACTGCATGATCTTGGCCACAATCTGACTTTAATGGCCTTTGGAACTGTTTTCTTTCATTGATATAGGATCTGGTTTTTTTCTAAAAGTTGAGGTCCTCTCTTCTCTTTTCTCTTGGTGCATGGAGAAATTTTATTCCCCAGATGAGTCATACGCTTGTGCTAGAGCCCTTTACTATCCAGTTTTTCTTGGAGTTTCTTACTGCTCGTGCGACCCCCTGTTTGGTGCAAGGAGGAGTTCTAGTGGCTTTTTGTTCCAAGTAAGGATTCTTCCACCTCTTTTTATTTATGTATCATGAGGGGTGGGTGTATCAATGTTTCTTTGTGAAGAAATACTGAATCCTTTTTATTTAATAAGAGTAATAACTGGGAATATTATGATCAACGAATAATATGAGTTAACAAAATAATGATAGGGAAGTGATGAATGCTATTTAATTATTATCCTTGTTTTCCTGTTATTAATTTTTGTGGTTGTAAGGCCTTATAAAAATCATGGCTGTTGGTGGAATTTTCTTGAAAACTGGCAATGTTATTATTCTTGTTGTTGATACTCCATGAATAATTTCAAATATCAATCCATTTAATCACATACACTTGGTTAAATAAATGGATGCCCCGCGATCAGACCTATTCTGTGATCACCCTTGTTATTCTAAGTGAAATTAAAGAATCCCTATTGGCTAAATCTGAACATTCTTAGCTTGATGGTGTGTATGTGTGTTGTGTTTTGTTGAGTTCGTTATTTTTGTGGGTTGTGTGATGTTATTGTCGGTATCCTGGCTATGGGTACAGGGGTGGACAAAGAGGACAATTCTATGTTTTGGTATGATCTGTTTGTGCAAGGGGGCTGCTAATTGGTTGTTTATGGAATGGATGAACTTGTAGGCAGTGGGACTTCCTTTTTTTGTATTGTGGTCATCGAGCAACATTGTGCAGTGGGAATGCAATGTGGTTTTGTGTTGTTTGTATAGTGGGACTACAACTTGACTTGCTTATTGTGTTGATAATGGTTACGGATAATGGTTTCCTAGGTAGTGCTAGAATTAATTACAGTGAATTCCTTAACAAATAATGATTAGTGATTAAATGAAAAAGGGGCTGGGTTTATGCTTTGGTTGTGGCTATTGTGTGTTTGTGCATATAGGTGTTGCAACAAAGGTGGTTCTATGTGAGCTGGTTATTTGTTTAAAACCCATAGGTTGGGTTGAGTACTTATTTACCTATATTTATAAATTTTATTTCCTTGTGATTTTCAATACACACCCCACCCTTGTTGATAACTACGTGCCGAACACCCCCATTTTATAGGGGAGGGTGTCTTTCCCAACATCCCAGTGGGAGGATGGATGACTGGTTACTGACTTTCTTCCTCGCACCCCTTTCGGGTTCTTACCACTCGAGCGTATCTGGGTAGGATGTAATGGCTTGAGGTTTACTATATCCTAAGATCCTTCAAGAAGGTTGTGTTGCGGATGAGGGTCCGAGGTGTCTGTGGGACAGGTTTGTTTCCCAGGTGTCTTTGGGATGAGGCCTAGGTGTTTTCGGGCAAGAGGTGTGGTTTTTGTGACCCAGGTGTCTGCGGACGGGATATGTATGGTTTTTGTCCCATGTGTGTGCAAGTATTTGTGCGGGGTACCCAAATTATCGACGTTCTTATATTATTACCTTACTTGACTTGTGTTTGGTGAGGTTGGGATGGTTAATATTTTTCCTTGGTAGGTGCGGTTGGTTTCTGTTCTTTTCATAGGGGCATTAGTATGTTCCCCCACTTTTTCACGGGTGGATTTATTTTTTCTTGCTGGGTATACTCATATACTCACCCTACATATTTCAAAAAAAATTCAGGTTTCTAGGAGGACTTTGAGGACTATGCTATACTTTACTAGCTCAGGCGTCAGGATATTTGTTGTACTACTACTTAGTATCTTTCTTTTAGTACTTTCTTTGGTGCTTTGGTTGTAATTTTTCCACAACTTACATTTAAATCATGTATGGGTTGGATTTTTTTGTTTCCTTTATATAATTTTTTTGTGTTTTTTTGGGATTTTTACCACCTTATCTCCTGATCTTATTTTCATTAAAAAGGGTAATATCTTCCATTTTGTGTGAGATTCTATACCCTTGGTTCTAATCACCACTTTGGGGCCTATTGAAGGTGGGACTCAGGGGGTCATTATCTCTCTTTCATCTTGAAGAAGGAAGGGAGTGGCACTTTTTTATCCCTTCCCTCATCTTGAAGAAGGTAGTTCATGACAGAATGACAACAAGAAAATGGGATAAGAATGTATAAAGCTTAATTCCTAATACTTATATAATTAATTAAATTTTTCATCATTTTATATGCTATTTGTAAGTTAATTTCCTTGTCATTTTTTATCTAATACTTATTTATTTTTTTTATAGATCTTTTGGGAAGCTATACTTTCCTTTGAAATGTCTATAACAAGCCAAAAAGGGGAGAACATGTTCTTTTCAGGAAGAAGAGGAAACCCCATGTTGCATGAAATGTGAAGTGAATCCTAAGGATTCATCTACCAAGGGATTTATCAGTAGTTAAATGAAAAGTATGACTTTCCAAAAGATTTGTCATGAACAATTTCCTGAACAGTGTAGTAATCATCCAGAACTCAATCAGCCATACCTCAATCTGATACAGTGTGCTCGGTATGACTCTAAGTTTATTTTTTTAGTTTATAATATTCTTTGATCCTTTCAGATTCATGTATTATGAACTACCATGCTTTAATCCATGACTCATGATTATGATCTATGATATGTAGGATCTGAATTTATAATGTTAATATCACTTTATAACATCTTTATGCTCATGTTATCCTTATATGATCATTGATATCTCCCTTTTTTATACTTATTAAGCATATATGATCACCCTTTCTTATTTTTTATATCCTTAGGTTATAAATAATGGTTTTAAAAATGATATGTCTAAGAAGGTTTCTAGTAAAGAATAACTTAATTAGAGACTCTTATGAACTATTTCTGTATGTTTTCATGTTTCCAAAAGCACTAGACCTAAACTATTCTAGCATGTATCATTATGTTATGTAAGGAATATTAATTTACTAATATGTGATATCTATGTATGAAATGTTTGGGTAAATATAGTTGGTATCAGAGCAATTGACCTACTCAAAATCAAGAAAACACATTCATCTATTTTGATAATTTAGGAAAATGATCCATGAGTCATTTTTTATGTTTATTAATCAACCCCACCTCAATATGATGCATAGTGTGACCAGTATAACTCAAAGTGTCTCTTTTTATTTAAAATTGACATTAATTTTTGTAAAAAGAACAAGTGACGTACTGAAAACTAAGAAAACACATTCATATTGTTTTGATAATTTAGCAAAATGATCCATGAGTCATTTTTGATGTGTAGAAATCAACCTCACCTTAACACAATGCATGGTGTTACCGGTATAACTCAAAATGTGTCTTTTTATTTAAAATTGACGTCAATTTTAGTAAAAAGAACAAGTGACATACTGAAAACTAATAAAAAACATTTTTATTGTTTTGATACTTTAGAAAAATGTTCCATGAGTCATTTTTGTCATTTATGAATCAACCAAACCTCAATCCGATGCATGGTGTGACTGGTATGACTAAAAGTGTATGTTATCAGTTTAAAATTGACATTTTAGATCAAAATGTGTCACTCACTGAAAACCAAGAAAACACGTTCTGATTGTCTTAATAATTTAGGATAGTGATTAGTAAGTCATTTTTAATTTGTATGAATAAGTCTCATGTTAAACTGACGCACGACGCGGCCATTATGACTCAAAATTTGTGTTTCCAGTTTAAAATATCATTTTAGTAAAAAAACACAACTGACATACTAAAAACCAAGAAAACACATTTTTATTTTTTTTTATATTTTAGTAAAACAATCTATAAATTATTTTTGACATGTAGGAATCATCTTAACCTCAATATGATGCATGGTGTGGCCGGTGTAACTCAAAGTGTCTCTTTTTATTTAAAAATAACATTAATTTTAGTAAAAAGAACAAGGGGAAAACTGAAAACTGAGAAAATGCATTCAGATTATTTTTATAATTTAGGAAAACGATACATGATTCATTTTTGATGTTTAAAAATCAACCCCACCTCAATATGATTCATGGTGTGACCGATATAACTCCAAATGTGTCTTTTTATTTAAAATTGACATTAATTTTAGCAAAAAGAATAAGTGACATAATTAAAACTGAGAAAATGCATTTGGATTGTTTTTATAATTTATGTAAATATTCCATGAGTCATTTTTGATGTGTAGGAATCAACCACACCTCAATCCGATGCACGGTGTGACCAATATGACTAAAAGTGTTCGTTATTAGTTTAAAATTGACATTTTAGCTCAAAACATTTCACTCACTGAAAACCAAGAAAACATGCTATGATTATCTTCATAATTTATAAAACTTATTCATAATTCATTTTTGATTTGAATGAAGTAACCTAATGTCAATCTGACACACGATTCGACTGGTATGACTCAAAATGAACGTTTTCATTTTGAAATGACATTTTAGTAAAAAAAATGACATACTGAAAACCAAAAAAATGCATTCTAATTGTTTTTATACTTTTGTAAAATTATCTATAAGTCATTTTTATGCGTAGGAATCAACCGCACATCAATATGATACACAGTGTGGCTGATATAACTCAATGTGTCTCTTTTTATTTAAAATTGACATTAATTTTAGTAAAAAGAATGAGTGACATATTGAAAACTGAGAAAAGACATTCATATTGTTTTGATAATTTAGGTCAATGATCCATGATTCATTTTTGACATGTAGGAATTAACCCCACCTCAATAAAATTAATAGTGTGACTGGTATAACTCCAAATGTGTCTTTTTATTTAAAATTGACATTAATTTAAGTAAAAAGAACAAGTGACATATTGAAAACCAAGAAAATACATTCAGATTATTTTTATAATTTAGGATAATGATCCATTTGTCATTTTTGATGTGTGGTAATCAACCACACCTCAATCCAATGCACGTTGTGACTGATATGACTAAAAATGTTCGTTATGAGTTTAAAATTGACATTTTTTCTCAAAACATGTCACTCACTAAAAACCAATAAAACATGCTATGATTGTCTTCATAATTTAGGAAAATGACTCATAAGTCATTTTTGATGTTTATGAAGCAGTTTCACATAAAAATGTTGCACGATGCGATCAATATGACTCAAAATTCTTGTTTCCAGTTTGAAATGACACTTTAGTAAAAAAACAAAACTAACATACTACAAACCAAGAAAACACTTTCAGATTGTTTTGATACTTTATTAAAATGATCCATCAATAATTTTTTATAGTTAGGAATTAGACACACCTCAATCCAACGCATGGTGTGACCGATATAAATCCAAATGTTTCATTATTTAAATTTGATATTAATTTTAGTAAAATAATAAGTGACATACTCAAAACTGAGTAAACACATTCAGATTGTTTTTATATTTTAGGATAATGATCCATAACTCATTTGTGACGTATAGTAATCAATCCCATCTCAATAAAACACACGGTGTGACTGGTATAACTTCAAATGTATATTTTTTTATTAAAAATTGACATTTTATTACTGTATTATTTCATATTAATGTTTAATTTATTTCTTTATAGTATTAATAACATAATATTTGTTTTCCTATATAGTTGTAATCTTTTGATTGAGTTGGGATGATTTGTTTAACAACTGATACCATGGGTGGAAATTTTTGAGAGGGGATCACAAGCGTTAATAGATGAAACATTAAAGTTTTTAACTGTTTTTTGGATAATTGTAAATGTAATTATATAAAACATTGTTTTAAATGTATATATTAGTGTTTTTTTGTATATACCATGGGTGGATATTTTTGTATTCATGAGTTCAATTAAATGTATATAGCATTGTTTTCTCAGTTTTCTGTATATACCTACATGTTTTTGCTGGTTGAACTATTATATTAACAACACATTGCAGTCAGCTAGGCCTTTATCAGTGCTCAAAATAGAAATGATAAAGGTGGTCCTTTATCCATGATAAAATTGCTAATAGGGGGGGCTTTATCAACACTTTTTTTTAGTACGGATAAAGGAACCCATTTATCAGTGCTGCTATAATGGCTTGGACCTCCCTGGTCCATTACTTTGTCAAAATCTAGTGTTTGGGGTGTTTTGAGAGGAAATGTTATCTCATTACAAGAGTTTTCTAAAATCCCATTTTTTCTATTGGTGATTTAGGTGTCAGCGAGTCATGTCGATAGCTCATCATTGGTAGGTTGGCGTTGATATCTCATATTGGTAGCTCAATGTTGGTGACTCAGGGTGTCGGTGATTTAGGGCGTTGGTGAATCAGGGCGTCGGTAGTTCGAGGTGTTGGTAGAACAAGCATTGGTTAGTGGAATCAGTGACTCATGTTAGTGAGTTTCATTGATGAATCATGTCGGTGAGTCGCATCAGTAACTCCTATCAGTGAGTCATGTCAGTGACTTGCATTGGTGAGTCATGCGTCGGTGACTCACCCATCAATGAGTCATTTCCAGTTTTTCCCAGTTTTTCCAGTTTCACCCCTTTGATGTTTCCTTTGATGTTAAATGAGTAAAATACTACATTTAATGAGTTTTTGGGCCATTTAAAATAGTATTTATCTCCTAAAAACCTGAATCTTCCTTTGAATCCTAAACCACGTGGTCTTGATCATGATTCAACTTTAATGCCCTTTGAAATAGTTTCCCTATAGATTTAGGATCTAGCATTTCTAAAGCATAAATCCTCTCTTTATTTAAACCCTTTTGCTTTCTCTTGGTGCACTGATAACCTTTCTTCCCTAAGGAGTCGTGTGCTTGTACTGTAGTAGTCGGTTCTGGTTTTCCCCTGAAGTCTTTCCTGCTGCTCGTGTGACCCCCCCCTATTTTGGTGTAAGGAGTAATTATTGATCGTCTGTGGTTCCAAGTAGGGATGCCTTCATCTCTCTTTATTTTGTGCATCATACGAGATGGGTGTACTTATGTCCCCTTGTGAATACATTTGAAACCAATTTAACAAAGATAATAAGAAGTAATAAATAAGGGGATGGGGTTATGATGATGATCAATTTGTTTTTGTGTGTGTTATCCTTGATCCATGTTGTGTTTTTTAAGGGTTTTATGCATTTTGAAAATCATGGTTGTTGGTGGTCTCTATTTGCGCACTTGTATGGCTTGTGAATACTATTTTTGATACTCCGGGAATGACCATATGATTATGAAAATTGGTTAACCATATATATTTGGTTAAATAAATGGATGGCCCAGGATTGAACCTGTTCTGTGATAACCCTTGTTTTATTAAGTGTAATTAAAGAATGAGTGTAGCTGAATCTGAATAAACCTTGCCTTGTTGGTGTGGCTGTGTGCTGTGTGTGGTTCTGTTTGGCCTTGTGTCTATACCGTTTTTGTGGTGTTGTGGCTTGGAGTGTGGTTTTGAGTATGGGGTGGTGCAAGTGGTGTAATTGTATCTCAGTCTGAGAGATTGGTTGATTGTGAAATGGATGAACTTGTTATGAAGTGGGACTACATTTGGGCAGTGGTTGGGCAGTGGGGCTGCAGGATCGGGTTGTGTCATGTTCATGTTTATGGGTGTTCTAGGTGTGGTGTTGTTGTATAGAGGGGCTATTGAGTGTGGTAGTAATGAGGTTTGTTGGGGGTTTTACTTGTTTATAAGAAGGATATGGCAATATGATTTTGAAGAAGGATGGTGTTACCTTGTGTGGGCCTTTCACCTAGATTTTCTAGGGACCATTATTTTATGAATGAGTGATATAATGTATTATTTTACCTTGGCCCTTCTTTCCTTGTTTGGATTTGGCAGTGGTTGGTATGGTTTCTTCTCATTATAACATTTTTAGTGTTTGGTAGTTTACCGGGTAGGGATGGGATAAATAAATGAATGAATTGATAATGTATAATGACAATTCGTTAAATGAATTGGATGGGGGTATGTTTCTAGTTGTGGATTGTAGTGAAGCGGTGTTCATTTATCGAATTGGGAAGTGACCATTTTCCATTTTTATATGTGCATTTAGAGGTTGCATCAAAGGCAGTTTTGTGTGGGATGGTTGTTGTTCTGAAAACCCATAGGTTGGGATGAGTGTTTGGTACCTATATATATATACATGTAGTTCCTTGTTATTTCTATATGCACCCCACCTGTGCTGAGCACTACATGCTGAACACCCCCATTGTTATGGGGGAGGGTGTCCTTTCCAAACATCATGGTGGGAGGATGGATGATTGGTTATTGTCTCTTCTCTACCCCCTCTTCTAGGCATTGACATCCCTAGACTCTTCAGGTAGGTTATGGTGTGGTTGTGAGGCCCAGATGCCTGTGGGCGAGGTGTGCTTCCCAGGTGTCTTTAGGATGAGTTGTGTGGTGATTTCCAGGTGTCTTTGGGATGGGGTTGTGGTTTGTGGACCGAGTGTTTACAGATGAGATGTGATATGGTATGTGGCCCAGGTGTGTACGGGTAGGTTGTGATAGTGGGGCTTGTAGAAGTGCATGGTAGCATCAGGATGTTCACCGTTAGGGATGAGCAGTTAACCAGTGGGAAGTGGTGCGGGGTCCCCAAATATCAACGTGTTTACTACTTTAATTTACTTGACTTATGTTATTTAGTGAGTGTGACTTGGTGAGGTTGGGGTAGATAGTATACCTTGTTAGGTTCTTTTGAGTTTCTGCTATTTTCTCATAGGGACATTAGTATGATCCTCAAACTTGTGCATGGGTGACTTTAGGTTTTCCCTACCGAGTATACTTGTATGCTCACCCTATATATATAAAATTATTTTCAGGTTTCCAGGGATATTATGAAGACTGTTATGGACCTTACTAGCTAGGATGTTGGGGACAATTTTTGTGTCACTGCTTAGTTTTATTTTGGTACTTTGGAGTTTTCTTTGTATTTCTAACAGTTTTACTTTAAACATGCATGTGGGATGGATTTTGGTTTCTTTATATATATGTGTCTTGGAGTTTTTTGAGGTTGATACATCTTATCTCTCGATCTTTGTTACTATAAAAAGGGCAATTCCTCCCATTTTTGTGAGATTTATATACCCTTGGTGTTGGTCTCCACCCTAGGGCCTATTGGAGGTGGGACTCGAGGGTCATTATCTTTCCTTCTTCTTGAGGAAGGAAGGTCTTGGCACCTTGCTATATCTTCCCTTGTTTTGAAGAAGGTGGGTCACGACAGTTGCGATTAACAACACTTTTTTAGCCCTATTAAAAGGATTTTTTCATGCTATTAAAGGGAATATGTGTAGTGGTGTCACATTAATTATTTCAAATTATACTATTTTAATATTTTTAATATCATTTATTTTTATTTTTCCATTAATTGAATAATTACTATGTAAACGTTGTGTAAGAATTTAAGGTAACTATTACTTTACTAAAAATTAAAAATAAGTTTCCATGATGAATATAAATCTTTTATATTTCAAAATACTATTTATAACCAAACATATCCTCTGGTTATCCCCATGTTAAAATTATTATAGTTATTAAAAATAAGAGTGTGACATTTTTGACTTTTCTTTACATAAAATATTATAAAGGTCATAATCACATCCAAATAGAAAAAAGGCCATATAACCAAATTTTGGATGGTTATGGATGAAATGGACTTATCAAATAAAATTAATTCAATTGTTAGGGTCATTTTATAATCTTTAGCACATTATTTTTAACCTTTAATTACTTCATTTACCTTTTACTGTGATTACAAAATTTACAATGGTTGCTATTCACATTGACCAAAAATAAAATGGATTTATTTACCAAATCTGTACCCCTGAATTCCAAATATAGAATCCATTTTCAAAATTCAAAATATAGAAGTGTCAGAATTTAATTTAAAATTAAACCTATAAAATTTGATTAAAAATGGATTTTTAGAAAAATGTCCTTTTTAAATATAAATTTATTTTATACTAAATTCAAGTATAAAAATAATTATAAAAAATGATAATTGGATTATTTTAAATAAAAAGGAACTAATTAAATTTTAAAATTAAATATAATTTGAATTTTTAAATACTTTAAAATAATATACAGTTTTCAATAAAATCATTATTTTTCATTATTTACTAAAAAATCAAATTTTTTAGAAAAATTTCAAAATTTCACCATAGACTAATTTTGATATGATAATTTTAAAAATGATCTTTATTTTATAAAATAAAATTTCTAAATTTTTTAAAAATTAATTATATTATTTTCTCACAAAAATAAATAAAAACCATTTTTGAAGAATAAAATGGATTTACTAAAAATTGAGTGCTTATTTTCAAAGAATTAATAAATAAAATTGTATTGATTAGAATATTTATATATATACAATTCAAAAATTATTTAATTCTATTCATACCCTCCAATTTAATAGCTAGGTTATAATGGTCATATTTAAATAATAATATTTCATGATTCGATTATGCTCGGTGTTGCATATTTAGTATGCTATAAAACCTAGTTATTCTTTTAAAATATTGGGATATTACAAAGAAAATCATGATTGTTTGTGTCTACTATTATGGGGAAGTTATTAAAAATGATCAAGGATTTTCATATAGTACATACCCAACATGAATGATTAGGATAATTGATTGTGTTACCCTAAGATAACTTTAGAAAAGAATTCATGTTTAGTTAAATATGAGACCCAGTTATGAGATCTAGTCTATTGACTATAGACATTTTCATTTCCAGGATAAGATATAGAATTTAGATTATCCATTGGATGATGATGATGACCGGTTATAAACAATAAAATTATTTAACCAATGGTCAGATAATTCTTTGATAGAGTTATATGTGGAAGTTTCTACTACCCAACAACAACCTGCTATTGTACGATGACAAAGGAATACAAGAGTTATCAAATAAGGTACATCCCAAGAATATGAAACTCTCCCACATAATGTGGATGAATTCAACAATACCGATCACCTAGATATACTGTAAGAGCATTTTGATGATGAGGAAGTGTTTAATGATGAAATAAACATAGAAAACATTGATTATGAGGAGGAAGATAGAGAATTTATGGAAGAAGTTTCTAGTAATGAAATAGTTATACATTATCCTTGATGCATGATAAAACATCCACCACTCTTCGCATCTTGTTCGTAAGCTATAACATGTTTTCCAAAATTTGACTTGAATATTATCACACCTACAACCAAGTTTCCTAGAGTTGTAGAGGATAGATTTGGTCAAATGGACAAAACATTATACATTGGAAGAGATTTTTCAAGAAAAGGTGCCATAAAAAATATACTAAAATGATTTCATATTGAGAGAAACTGTAAATATTTAGTCTAGGAGTCAAACCAGAAAAAATACATTATATGGTGTGATAAATATGATGATGAATTTAGATTTTTCTTGAGGGAGATGCTTGACATTTCTCTTGGAGGGTAGAGAATTTATAAGATTAAGGCATATCATACTTGCATGCAGCCTAACCTGGCACATGATCACACTCATTGGATGATGAATTTATATCATTTATTATTGTTGAGATGATCAAGACCTGCTAAGATGTAAATTCAACCCTTGTATAGGAGAGGATATACCAAACTTTTGGTTACAATATTTCCTATAGAAAGGCATGGATGGAGAAACAAAATACAATTTTCAAGGTGTATGATGATTGAGATAAATCATATCATGTGTTGAAAAAATTATTATCAATATCGAGACAAGGAAACCAAATTGTCTTACACCTCGATATGAATGCATATGTTTCTCTAGATAATTGAATTAATATTTCTCATGTCAAATTTCATTAGTTTTTCTGGGCATTCATTCAATGTATTTCCACATTTTGTTTCTACAAATAATTTATAAATATTGATGGAAAATTTCTATATGAAAAGTACAAAAGTGTATTAGTGATTACGAAAACCCATTATGGTAACCCCACACCTCTTCCACTTGCATTTTCCATATTGGAGAAGGAAAACTATGAATCTTGGAGTTAGTTTTTGGCATGTATTAATATCCATTTCACCCAAATTCAGGGTTTATGTTTAATATATGATCATTATCAGCTGATCAATGAGGCAATCAATAAAGATTATGTTATTTGGAGATACCTAAATTCACATCATCAATAGTATATCAGACACATTACCAACAACATGTGAAAGAGTTTTCATGATGAACATATGAAGAATGCTATCACGAAGCTTGGTATAAAATCTATTTCTTATTTTTTTACCTTTTCAATGTAATGATAAATTTAATTTATATGTAATATGATCACTTTCATGTAGAATATGAGCTAGACCAGTGAAGATTTGACCAATGAATGGAAGGAGTTCGTTGGGCTAATCAGGGAGTGTATGATTACATGATGCAGATTCCAAAAGAGAAATAAATAATGATATATGATGGGGGGAAGAGGTATGAACACATAACCATAAACATTGTGGAGCTTATCAATGATGTCTTCAATGGGATTCACAAGTTACTTATAACTATCCTATTTTATGAGACATTTATCATTATGTAAATTAATTTGTAGAAAGATGAAGATAGATCGTTGAATGGATTCATTAGGGGATGTGGTATGGATGGCACTTTCAATTATAGTTTGGTTGGAACATTGATAAAGATTCCGCTTATTGAGTATAACCATTTAACCAAGAAGCAAATCAATTCAAAGTGATAGGGTGTTAGGACCCCATCATAGGTAGCAGCGGTCGAGTATAGGTGGAATTACTAGACACGAGACATTGCGAATGTGGAAACTTATATGTAATGCATTTTCCATGTGAAAAATCAATTATGACACATGCCTCTATGAACATATCATGGGAACCATATGTTGATCCAGTGTACTGACTCGACACTATTACTAACTATTATAGTGCACTATGGATGCATATCGGGAAGTTTTGACATTTTCTAATACCCGAAGATCAACCCACATTGATACCTGACATCAATAGATTGTGACCACGAGGGAGACCGAAGTCTAGAAGGATTCAGAATGAGATGGACTAGCCTTAAGAATAAGTCTAGCATCTGAGATGCAACATATGTCATAGGGAAGTTCATAACAGGAAACAATGCCCTAAAATTACTGGAACGAGTTCTCATTCTTATCCATGATGGTGTATTTACTTCAAATAATATAATGTCCCAATTATTTAAAAATTAGATTAGGGTCAAACCTCGGGTTGGCCTTTTGGGTGGTTTTGTAAAAGTTTTAGTGATTGAAAACCAGTCTTTGAAAAATATATTACATATGAATTTGAAAACCAACCTTCTAAAAATACCCAATAAACTCTAATGATTTTTCAAGTCAACTAAACATGTTTCTTCCAACTCTTCTAGTGTTTATTCAGAATATTCTAATTCTAATAAAAGTGATGATCTAAGTAAACATGCAAAGTTTTTAAAAGGACTCATGAATAATATCAATAAAAAATGATGAAACTAATTTTTCAAGAGTAATTTAGATGTAATTATATACAATACACTCTATGATAGAAAAATATCAATCTATGTTATAAACTAAAGATTGAGAAAAGAGTGTTAACATAATGGTTATATCCTATATTCTACCAAACATAAAATTTTACTAACCACAACATTATATTTACATTTTAAACTTACTTAATAGTTTTTCCATTTTTATCCATAGAGATTGAGGATATTAATCTACTCACAGAGCAGTATAGATATGTTTCATGTGAGGTGATAGCGGGCTATGAGGTTCAATGGGTTATGTTTTGTAGGGAACACCATTATCATCACATTCCTCCTCCAGTTGCTATTAGACTATAACTATGTTGTGTTGTATTCAATAGAATCACTATATCAAATTATACATTTATTGATCATCACCTCATTATTGCCCTCACCGAGAGATAGAGACCTAAGAATCACACATTCCACTTTCCAAAGTGAGAGTTGACCATCACCCTAGAGGATACAACAATTATGCTCGATCTTCCTATGATGACCCAGACCCGACTCACTCATAAGTAACCAAACTCGATCGGTCATGTGGCCCTAAGCATGCCTCCCCATATGCTAGAGGATCCCTATTAGTGGCGAGAGTCTATGATGGTACGGTAGCGAGACCATACCCTAATTTTAGAGTAGAGCACACCAGTTGATAACAGGAAAATAAGTGGAAGAATGATAATACAACAACAGAATCATAACATTGAAAATAATAAAAATCAGTAGGAAAACATCACATACAATAACCAAATCCAAATCCATTAACATATACAAAATAAATTCATGTATGTATGCTATACATAATGGAAATACAAGGAAACAGAGTAGCATACATATAAAATATGCTATATAAAATGAACAAAAGACCCAAAATCTATCTCCAATAGAATCATGAGCATAATCTCAGTCCTCTACTCCCATACTCCATCCTATTATAGAAAATCATGCATCCAAATCTGGACCCTTTACCTAGTTCCTATTTTCATCCAAGAAGTCTGTCTAGGTATCAATCAACATCTAGAATAGGATGTGAGATAAAATCAATAGGTCACCACCAATGGTGTCTATAATAAATATAATCAGTGAATATAAGTTATAGTAGTGTGCAAGTATAACAATAATCAGGCTATAAATGATAATGTAAAATAAAACCAACCAACTTGTACAAGTTGTGTCAAAATCAGCATATGAATGAAAAGTAATTGTATACCAAGTAAAGTATCATCCATGACATACACTAGATGTATCAAGTATCAGACCTATTAGGGATAAGACCCAAGTCCATTGACCAAGGTATCCTCTTTGAGTCCATGGAGCTCATCCATAACAAACTCAGTATAATGTAGACATACATGGGCTAGAAAACCAAGACTATTTACTAAGGCACCATCTTCAAGTTTGAGGATCTTAAAAGGTACTTAGTAGAGACTTGGAGACTTGGGTAGAGCCCAAAGAATAAACTAGCATTTTAATAAGTCACAAGCGATATAAAATCACCATTTCAACTTAATAATTCAACGAGTTCGAGACATAACTCAATTAACTAGGTTTTTCAAATTTAATAAAACCAAACACACTCATAAGAACAAAATTTAAATTCAATTTATAGACCAACTAATTAATTATAATCTACTATGAAATTAACATCTAATATTATAATCAACCAAAAAAGTATGCACAAACCAATGGAAAAAAGAACAAGAAAACTCTATTTTTATACCATCATTAAAAATTAATTTAACAGATATAAGAAATCTATTTTAAAAGGAAAAGAGAACAATTGAACTATATATAGGTATATTTGAGACATTTTAATTAATTTCAAACAAATTTTTATCTTTCAAATTGATTCTAGTTTTAGAGTGTAGTTATGCCATAGGGAGAACTCTTTATTATATATAAAAAATTAATTTCATATTGGTGGTGTGATTTCCAATTGATTACATGCCTACTTTGACAATATTCATGTTTGAAAGGTTATCTATTACTATATACCTAAAGTGGTTCTTCACCTGAGGGTGAGGTTAACTCTTAATAACACACATAAATTGTCTTTCTTCTTAAAAGAGAGGCTACCATTCATTAGAAATCAATTTCATGTGGAGATCAAAGTAGGTATTGTATTTTAATTAGTGTGTGATCATTCCTACAAATTCAATATTTTAAGTTTCATGAAAAAACCACATTATAGGGATTAGTGGGAACCCTGATGGAATACCCAGACCTAAAATAACCAAATAGGTAATAAAACCATCCCTAAAAAAATACCGCAGCAGCCATAAATGATCCCAATCATCAAAATATGTCGAAAATAAATGGGAATGTGAGACATGAATGTAGTAAAATAGACATAGTTGTATCACTTAAACTACTTCCCACTACCAAATCCAAATAATTCAAAGAAAGTAAAAACATCATCTCCATTACCCATATGAAACACTTTAGACAAAAATTAGATCAAAACAATACCTAAGGAGGTTTCATTTAACATGTAAAAAAATTGAAAATGTATTTTTAAAATTAAATTTTAATAATTAAATTTTGATAGTTAGATATTGATTTAATTCATGATTTTTATGGAATTTAAGTGGGAATATATTCTAGAGGCGGGCCTATTGTAGTGTGAGGAATATTAATTGTTGGATCTCCACAATCCCATTGAGGTTGTTGGATAAAATGAAGGATGAGAGTAAATTTATGGGAAGTATTCTAACACCATCCATTTTCTCTAGATTTCAAGAGGGAGGATGCTTCACCATCATCATCTCAAACCAAATCTTAGGAAAGCTAGACATAGTGAAGAAAATCTGGAATCAAGAGATATCATATGACTGCTAGGTTTGGGTCCAGGCTAGTGGGTGTCATGTGTTTCTAGTCAATCCTTTCACTGGTTTCTATAAATATTGAGACCATCACTCACTGCATGTTCATTTTGAAACTATTTATGGGATCTAGTTGATGAGAACTTCTATAGGAGGTGTAGAGTTGTTCAAGATTTAGGTTCACTGAGTGCCTTTTTTCCTACACAGGAGATGTTTAGGAGAAGTTTGTTGATTGAAAAGTTAAATAATTGAATATGGTTCTTCTCCCCAATGAATGTGGAACTTGGTCATATGGGGGTTGGACTAATTCAAGATGGATGTCCACATAAATATTTACATTGATTAAAAGTCAACTAATGGGTCATTTGAGAGATATGATGGAGGATTAAGACTGAACTGGTTTATGTAGGTCTATTGGTATTAAGAAGGGAGTTCATTATTCATGAAAGGTAAATGCTAGTGATATATGTAGAGGCTAGTTTTATAGATTTTAGGCCAACTATTTAGATTTTGGGTTCCCATTACTCCATAATACCAAGGTCTAATAAAGAAAAGTTAGGTTATATTTGTGGATGATAGTCCTGTGCAAGAGGAAATTTAGAAGTTAGGTCACATGTGAGCATTAGTCATGTGTAGGCTGACATGTGGACTAAGGTGGTTCACATGATATTTTAAAGTGGATAAAGGCAACTCATTTAATACACTATTTTTATTTCCTTTCATTATTACAATTTTTAATATAATAGCTCGAACAAACCCACTCGATTGAGAAAACACCATAGTTTATTCTATTTCTCATTTAATTCTAAACAATTTGAAACCTATTCCTTGATCACTTGAACATTTAACATTCAACCAAGCATGGGTAAATTAAAGAGAACCGATGAAGGTGATTCAATTAGTTCAAATAAAACTAATTACTTAAGTATTAAGTAGTGAATTCTGCCTAGTAAGGTAGTTTATTTTATCTATTTCAATTTAATAGTGATGTTACTGAAGAAAGTTTCAATTTTTCAAGGATATTTATTTGAATTTGATGAAGATAAAAAAATATTTTCTTTAAGTTTTAGATTTTTATGATAATTCTTAATTCATGTTTTCTCAAAATGAGTATATTATCATCTCTAAAGTGAAGGAAATTTCATTTTCTACTATTTAGTTGGATGAAATTTTTTATTGACCACATGAAGGGAGATTCATTTTTATCCCTAAGATAGAGAATGATGAGTTTCTTATTCCAGATGATGCTATATTCAATCCATTTGGATTCCATAAAATCATGAAGATTCTTATAAAGGACTTAGAACTAGAATAGAAGGTCCTTATTATGTTAATTTTGGTAGGTATTTATAAAAGGGAAGGGGATTTTAAAAAATTATTATTTCAAGACATGTATATTATTTATTTTATAATAAAAGAGGATAAATTAAACCTAAACATATATATGTTGAGATACATGTATCATATCTCACATATATCAGTGAAAATCAATTTCTATCCTTATGGCCGGGTGTCGATCCTTATGCTAGACAAGGTAGATGTAGATTCAAATCATCTAATAAAATGTCATCATATTTTCATTTTATTATCCGATGAACTTAGAAGATTTATATTCTTCTTAAATTCTTCCTTGAAAAATCTAGTGGTTATTAGAAAGGATAGGAGAAATAAAATACTGATAAAATACCTATAGATGCTCAGGGGAAGCATCATAGAGAAGATTCTTCAATCCCCTCATTACCTGTAGTAGTTGAGGTAGAGAGACCTACCTCATCTATTGATGAAGTCAGATCTGATGGGGTTAAATCATATTCTTGTGAGGAGAAAACTACTATAGATGCTACGATTTAGGCTCATTTAGTTGTAGCTAATGATGTTTAGAGGATAAACGGTGAAGAATAATGGATGTCTAGACTCATTAGGAGAAACCTGCTATTTTTTATGCTCATAGTCTAATTATTGATCTTGTATAAAATTTAAGGGAATATATTGAGGATTTTGAGGTTTGAGTTGATGAGCTTCCATTAATAATAAGTAATGATGTAGTTTGGGATTAAAATATCACCTTTATTATTGTTGATGAAAGTGAAGAAGATGCACCTTCTGTTAATAGAAATTAAAGTAGTTAAGATACCATTGAATAGGTTCAGAGCTTTCCCTTTTCTATGTTTTTAGAATTCACTCTCTTGAAGAAAGGCATTGTTGGTTTTAAGTCTAATATCAAATATACTATAGAAGAGCTATAATTTTTGAAGGAATTTTTTTTCTATATTGAGGAAATAAAATTAGATTTGGTTTCTAGGTTATATTTTAATGAGATCAAATATTTAATGAAAGCTCAAGATAAATTATTTTGTAATATTAAACTTATTCCCACAAATTCTCTAGTTTTATTTCCAAAATATGCTAAAAATGACATGAAATATATTGAATTATATTTGGACTTGATAAATTAAAGAGTAATTTCTCTATAGTGTGATATAGTCTCTATAGAATCTTTTCATGATTTAAAGAGGGATTTTATTAGTTAAATAAAATATATCAATTCTAAAAATAAAAAAATTCAAGGAATTGACCGATATTTGTTTAATCTTATCTCTTTTATTAAAGATAATTTTGTATCTTTAAAGGAGAGCATGAAATTTTTTTTTGATAATCTGAGAATGTTTTCAAGGTATTGAAGGAATGAGAAACTTCTTTGAATTGTAACATCTAATGTTTGGATAATAATCAAAAGGATATTTTGAAAGGTATTTAAAATTTGGGTGCCTATGAATCTGAGTCTAAAAATGAAGAATATTAATTAATGGAATGAAATATAGTTCATTAAACATGTATCTAGTGTAAATGTTTATAAAATAGTGGGTAATGAAATATGTAATTCTGAGTAAATAAGACATCATTAGTCAATTGTAGAAGTCAATTTTCTATGAAATTGCATCATAAGAAACCACCTGTAAGGTAATAATGGGAAAATAAGTGAGATATAATGATTTCTTATCTATATGTGATCATTTTGTCGACTGTATATGATAAATGATACACAACTCAATTGCCAACAATGAAAAAAATATTTAGATTGATATGTACATCCCAATACTAAATAATATGATCATTAATAAGGATTTTTGTTCAAATGATATCCAATTTCATTCAATACATACACCATAGAGTGGTATCATGAATCACCAAATAACACAAACCAAAACATGATGAATTTTACTGTATCATGCCTTATAATTTAGTGAATATTTATAATAATCTACCACTTTCACATATAAATCATAGGTTTTATTAAAATCATTTAAAATAATTGTGAAATTATTCCAAATTTTTTGGATATGATTTTAATATAAACACCCTCAAACAATTGGATACAACATTATACCAAAATTTATCCTATTTTATGCTATGTTGTATAACACTACATGATATATAACACCATATTCCATTGTAGTTATACACTCTTCCTCTATTTTTGAGTTTTTTATATGGGTTGTTTAGAACTCTTTTAACCAAGATCTCTTCCTTTAAGGATAAAACATGAAACAATATTGAGATCTCATATCATCCATTTTAGTTTGGAAACCAACATTTCTATAGCTGATTATAATGAACCCATCCTCACCTCCATAGATAAATAATATATCAATAGTTTTTCTTAAGTACATAAGAATATTTCTCATAAAAATCCATCGAGTCTCATCATATCTAGAAGCCTTGTTGATCTGGCTAGATCTATGCTTATTGAGCTTGATACCCCAAGATTCTTCTGGTTAAATGCTATCACTACATCAAGTATTATTCAAAATATATTCCTTTTTAGGATCAATTTTAACACGTATCCATATAAAATAAGGATCATAAATAAACCATGTGTAATGAATTTTAGAGTGTTTGGGAGATAATGCTTAATAAAAAATAAGGGAATAACTAGAAGAAATTTTTATAAGAAAGTGGGTATAGTAACATTCCTTATTAATACACTAAATATAAATTCTTATAGATGTTACAAAAAATATTTAGAGATAATTTTTGACAGGGATAATTTTATTGTTTTTAAAAATAAAGAAGATATTAGGAATTTTGTTATGATAGGTAGTGGGGATATTATTGTTGATGATAAATCTGTAGAATTAAAGGAATTAACTACACAACCTTAGTAATATGATGTAGATTATGCACATATAATTGGTGACTAGAATTTGGGTGTTAAGACCTAGAGAAGAGCTATAATAATCAGTTAGGATAGCCTTCCTTCCAAGGTATAACCCAAAAATATTAATTAATATTTTGAACACAATATGTGGATAAAAGATATGAATAAACATGATCATTTATAAAATAATGAGACATGGGGGATTTTACCAATACATATAGAGAAAAACATTATTACAACCAAATAGGTTTTTGATAACTTGACAAATAAAAAGGGAGATGTATCTAAAAACAATTTTAGACTTCTATGAAAGAAGTACTCTCAAATTGAGGGTATTTATTTTTATTAGGCATTTCCCCAGCAACTAGGGTTAAAAATAAAAATATTTTTGGAAATTCCTACTCAATGGAAATTCAATTTTTTTCAAATTGATATAAAGTTGGAATTTATTAATGGTTAAATCAACAAGGAAGTATATATGGAACAACATGTGGTATTTCAGATGAAGTATTCTTTGTTAGAGACAAGTATGTATCATGTATCTCAAATAAACAAACTTCAATAACTTTGAGTACATCTGAGTAAAAATGTATAGTTTCATCATATAAAGATACTCAATTAATGTGAATGAATACTCTAATTGAGGAAATGGATATTCATACTAGATACCCAATGATGATCAACTATTATAATGTGAGTGAAATAAATCTATCTAATTATCTAGTTCATCATTCCAGGTCAAAACATAGTGATATAAAATATCATTTATGAAGGATAATATGAATGATGTTGTTTTGATGCTAGAAATTTTTTCTATTTAAGTAATAAATTGATGGAATTATACAAATCCCCTCACAATTTATTTTAGAAGTTAAGGATAAAAATGGGGGCACAACCCAATTTTTATAATTGAGGTGAGAAATTTATGAGTTTCCACCTCTATATTCTAATGATTAATTTTTAGGTGATGATATATATAGGTGGAGAAATATATTCTTCCAATTTATGAATTTTATTAATGTGTGTTTTAATAAGTGTAGGGAAAAAATTTTCAAACCAGCTTCAGATGTCTCTCTTGAATGATCTTTTGAATTAATGGTTTTTTAGATGACTTGTTTTAATGATAAAATTTATGTCAAATTTAATCACTCTTTTTTCTATATCAAACTAGTTGGAATAGACATATAATTTACTATTTAATGACTTATTTACTTTGAGATATTTTATTGGATCCATGATAGTTGTTTTCATTTGTTTTATTACCAATAAGGGGATATAAATGAGTAATACTAACAAAAAATTCAATGGTTTAGATTGTTGAACTCTCTCAAGTATGATGTTGTATTTATTTTCAATACTTGTTATGTGGTTATCAGATTCATACAAATATTTCTATAGTGGGTGTGTGTGTGATGATTTCTAAGATTATCAGTTTTATGAAAATAATTCTATAACTACCTTCAATATCATGAAATAAAATTCATCACTTCTCTATGAATTCTCTATATGTGCTAAGATGAGTTGAAGGAGTTCTTATTTTTTATGATTATTATATTGCTATGTAATCTAGAGATAACTAGTAATGACTGAGATTAATTTTTATAATATCTTATAATAATGGGTGAAATATAGTTATCCTTAAGGGGAGGCCAAAGAATCATAAGTTAAAGTGGAAGAAGTTGGTATGATGAGTGGAGAAACCATGCATGGAGCACCAAGTATACACTCTCCTATATAGGCTAATGAAGTTTATTCGGATGATGATTTTTGTTGATTAGAAGTGGTTTAGAATCTCTTGAGATGAATTATAGATTTTCTATGATTAACTAAATAATGTCTAGAAATTTTGAGATGAAACATGACTTCATATGACTTTACAATAGTCACATAAATATTTTGAGTAAAGTGTTAGAATTTATTTTTTATCATGCACACCATTGAGCTCTAGAGTTAGATTTTTACCCACATAAAACTTTCAAAAATTCTCATATTACTTTGGAATGTGTTGGACATATAAATTTTCCATAGGATGTGTATTATATTTTCACTAATCCTATATGTATTTGGAATAGTGTAGGAATTTTATTCATTGTGTATGAATTTTATGGATCATATGGATTTATTTTCATGAATATATGAATATTTAACTTTGTATGAAATATAAATTCATTATAAATATTAAAATCCAGATAATATTTTTGAATGGTTATTTTAATGAAAAGGTTAAATTTAGGTGATGTTGTACCTTTATTAAATGCTCTAAACATCATAATTATTTTTACAATTAAGATTCAACAAATTTTATGATAAGATATATAAAAGGTGATTTGTACACATGATTCAAAGATAAAACCTATGTCATGGAGCTATCTAAGAAGGATATCTACTTGAAAATGGATCGATTATTTTTAATATAGTTATTCCATGATGTGATTTCCATGTATCAGTGAGTTATAGAAGGAGGAATTTATGGAGTAGGTTTCACCATAACCTAAGGCACCACAATAATAGTAGGTTCATTTCATTTGTTCATGCACTACGTTGTGTCAGTAATTTGTATCAGGTTCAATTTCATATATTTTTTAGTATCTATAACATAGTAATAAATGTATAGTTGTGTATGAGTGGGATAATAACCACCATACACTGAGGATGTAGTCATACTTAGGGAGTCAAACCTTGTTAATAAACATATTGTGTTCTAAATTTCTATTCAATATTAATTTGGTTGATGAGATTATGGATGAATAAGCATAAGGGAAAACATGATACTAAAAAGGTTATAATCAATAATTCACCCCTCCCCCTATTAGTATTTACCATCACTTGTTTGACCCTTTTTGAGAAACTTCTATAGGGTATGATAGTAGCAAGTTCCCCAACAAGAATAAAGGTAATAAATGGTTCCCAAATTAAAGGACATGTAAGACACTATCACAATAAAATACACACTAAATGCAAACAAAACATATAGATGAACTTACCTAAGTCATCATCTGAGTCAGTTCCACTGAGGAATCCCCAAACCCATTCAATATTACCTACACACCGAATTATAAGACAATGATAACAATCCTCTAAAACCATATTAGAGTAATCATATCATAATAGTGAGAGTAAAATCATGGAAAACAATAGTAGAAGAAACAATAAAAAGTGTAATTATAGAAAAATAAAATATATATAAAGAGTCTCCATATAAACCCACAAAACACGAAGGATCAAATTAACTTTCACCATTATCTCAAAGCCAAGACATTTTGGCTGAACACCTAAAAAGAAATTGTAAGCCTTTAGATTACTAGTATAAATTAATCCTTATAGATGATCCAAAATTTCAACCAAAAGAAAAACTTCTTATACTTGTGCTAATAAAAGAGTTCTTAAAATACACATTCAATAAACATGTATAAATTAATCATGTCTATCCAAACCAATAACATGAATAAAATATAATAGTTGTTCATTATTTGATTTTTTTTATTTAATTTCTTCATTTAATTGGGGCATTAAAAATAATTACTAATGAAATGATAATAATGGGATATTTGGAAACATTGTGATGGGTGTATTTGCTCTAACTATGAGAACACTATCCTGATTTCTATCAAATTCCAACAAAATCAATCGAGGACATTGGATTTGGAATATGTAATAAATTTGACAAGTAGATGGAAATTCAGGGGCCATCGCCTAAAGTGATGCATGAGTTCCAAATTTTTGGTCCATGCATTGAAGATAAGAATCACCGTCATGAGATAGCACAAATATTCTCACTCAAAAAAAGGAAGGTTTAAAGAAAAGCTATGGATATTCTTGAAAAAAACATATTGTTTTAACAGAGATGGCATGATTTTTTATACGTACCATGGGAGGTTTATTTTCCAAAAAAATGTTATAGATTTAAGCATCAAATTCAACTCAACATCTACTTCTGAGCAACCAAATATGATGATATGCACCTGCACATTGCTATCCTTCTAGAAAGATAGATCCTCATTCAATTAGAAGCTTGGGTTTGATGTAATGAACATAAAATTGATTCCCCTCATAGAATGAATATGAATCATTAAGGAGTTTAGGAGAATCTCCTTTGATATAGAATTTAAAAGATTAAGCATGCCCTTGATTTGTGACACATCTGAAAATGTGGAGTCATGTAATTCGAACATGATTTTGATGGTGCTCGCTGCCTTTGAAACCCTAGTTGAATGGGGTGATCATAATTGTGATTGAGGATATGTATAGGTTTAGGGAAAATGGGGTGGCCATGTCGAAGCCCCGTCAAATCCACATAGGAGGAGTGGGATCGTTGGGAGGTGGAGAGGTCACATTAAAGCCATGCCAGTAGGGAGGTGGGGAGGTTGTGTCAGAGCTGCACCAGTGGGGAGGTGGGTTGGCTATGTCAGAGGAGTAGGATCATTAGGATCACATCTATAGAGGCTGGGAAGAAATTGCTGAGATCATCTACAGAGGTGGTGTAATGTCATGATCCAAACCTCCGAGTCTGAGCTGGAATGACACATGAACTCATGTGCGCCTCCCCATACACAAGAGGCTTACGACTAGTAGCAAGGATTTATGTTCGATAATAGGGAGTCTATACCCTTAATATCATGTCATCGAGTAGGATAATAAACAATAATGAAAATATAAAGAATAAAATAATCATAGTAAATGCGAAAACCAAATATGAGATGCAAGTTATATAAATAAGAGCCCCCAAAGTGGAAAGTTGTCCAGATTAATTAAAAGTATACAATAAACAAAAGAAATATGGGGTCTTCCAGTGCCTACCTTGGTCTACCCCAGTTCCATGCACCACTTTCTCATCCATCCACCACAGGGCCCTTTCCCTTCACCGGTTTTCTCATGAAATCTACAAGCACATAGAAATTCCCAAGCAGGGTGTGAGTAAAAGACTTAGTAGGACACCGCCAATGCATCCTTAACCTGATGTGCTCAAGTATACAAGTGTATTATATAATAATAATAAATGTAGAAAAAACATAAACATACAATCCAAAATCAACTGTTAGTGCACTAACCAAGCTACCACAACCCCCACCGTACCTACTTTGACTCCACACTGAAAGATAATTGAATGATTTGGAAGAAAAAAACCATCCCATGTACGACATTCTCACGGTGTCATGGAGATGATAATCAACATCATTTATCCATCAAGTGAACCATGTCACTCGGATCCTTTAGATGAGAATAACTAGCACTCACATCGACTAGGATATCTCATGGTGAATGGCACTTGGCATCAAGGCATCCTGAAGTAAAACCTAGACACGATGCCATGGCATCCTCATACCTCCACCCTGTGCTCAGGTCCCTCATCACTATGGTTGTATTCAAGCATTCTCTCCCACTAGGGAATAAATAAGTCACGATGGTCCACCTATCTCAAGTAGCATTAATAACCAACAAGGCATGATAATATATATATATAGGGAGAGAACACAAGTAGACATACTATATCAACATGAGTATATAACAACATACATGAAAACATGTGATCATAATAAAAAATGTATAAAAGCTACACTTATATCATTCATAGAATCACAACAGTTTTTATAGGATACACACATAATCACATGTGATCACAATCAAGAACGGTCAAAACAAAATGCTAAAAAATATAATCATCAAGAAAACAAGTATAAACACAAGCCCAAGAAGTTAAGGAACTTCCTACCTCAAAATTTGGGAATACCTCTTCATGGTTTTATTATCACCAAAAAACATATATTTTATGTCAATGCACACAATCGCAAGAATTATCCCCAAGAATAACTATAGACCTCATTCAATAATTTATATCACTAAATTAATTTGAGAAAAGAGGTGGTATTCCACATAATTATTCTTTTTTAATATATATATTTATGTATATATATATATCAAAATATTCTTTGATAGTGAAATTATTGTTTAATAAAAATTTTCATTTATCTAGTGATAAATTATTTAATAACTGAAATGTTGTAATTTCAAAAAAATTATCGATTGATAATTTTTTATGTAGATTACCCAAAATAATTCAATATTTTATCCCTTTAATAATCTTTGATAAATTATTCTCTCAACATTTCAATTATCATTTTTTTCAAAATTATCCTTTGATAATTTTTTTGTTAAACATCACTTGATAACATGGTGAAATTATCATTGATCATCTGATGAAATTGTGATGTGATAATTCTTTATATTTATCTTTCAATAATTTTGACAAAATTATCATTATATAATTCTACATAATTATAAATGACAATTTCACATAATTATTATTAGCTAATTTATTTAGTAACTATCTTTTGATAATTCAAAAACTAATAATAATTAAGTAAATTATCAATTTATAATATTAGGATTATAATTTTATTTAATATCAAACATTTTCCTTTTTTTCATGTCCTGTATTATTGAATAAAATGGAAAAGAAAAGAAAATGATAAAATAAAATAAAAAATAAATAAGGAGAAGTCACCTGGAAGAGGTGCACAAGGAAGGAAAAACCACTGCCCCACCAGATGAACATCCACAAGCCAAGAACAAATTGATCGGAGGAACTTCACCAAATGTGTGCAAGGAGTCTCGAGGTAGCTTGGTTTTGACAAAATCAACCCCAAAACCAAAACAATCGAATATGAAAACCTCAACCCATTTGTGTTTGACATAAACATTCAAACACTCCATTTAAACACTAATTCAACCCAAAAACTATGATATATTCATTGATTTTTATTTATTAAGGCATTTCTAAATTAATTGTGGTTTAAATGGTGGTAAATTGGAACTTTCAAAACCTCTGATGGTTCAAAAATGGGGTTTTAGGGCGTTAAAAGTGATTATGAACAGTGAATTCTAATTTTATTGATTAAATTAATAATTAAATGAAAATAATAAATTTAATTATTTATTATAGTTATTAAATAATTTACAAAATACAAGAAACCGGACCAAACGCCCGTTGCTTATGAAAGTTATACCCAGCCTAGGGTAAAACTCCCATTCTGGACCCAACGATGGTATTATATTTCTCAAGCGATGAACCGTTTTAGAGATATTAATGGTTTATTATTTAAAAATTGGAATAAATAATTAATTAAAAATAAAAAAGTTTTTATCACGAGCGATTCATCCAAATTTCTAATGTTTAAAAATGTTATACCTCATCTAGGGTAAACACCACATTCAGGACCTAATAGTGGTTTAAGATTTCTCATCTGATGCACAATTTTGTAGTTGTTAAATTATTTTGAATAAATTGCCTGCACATAATATAATATATTTAATTTTTTTATATAGCCTTCTCTAAGGCTTTACAAGCCTCGAAATCTCACACTAACTCAGTGTCTAACTCTGAAAAAAATTCATTGAATATTCCAAAGTGTTGACTTGAATTTTTTCACTCAATCACGACCTTTAGCACATTATTAATTTATTTCACTGATAAAACATTTTTTCCACTTAAGATATTAATAATTTATCATAATAGAGTTTTTATTATCATTATAAAAATCAAGATATTACAATTCTCCCCCTATATCAACTTCTCGTCCTCAAGAAGAATCCCTAGCAGTCTTGCTTGAACAACTCAGGCCACTGATCTCAAACATCAAATTCACATTCTCACATCTCTTCCTGGATCCATCTGTGCTGCCACTGAAACCAAACTAGCAGTATCATTTTTTTCCTTAGAGTCCTTTCTCACTTTGATCTATAATCCATACTGGACAGTCATCATAAGATGCAATAGGTTCCAACTCAATATCCTTACAATCTATAACATGCATAGAACTGGGTATATACCTCTGAATATGAGGAATGTAAAACAAATTATGCATACCTTAATAGCAATAAGGTAGGTCCAGATGATACATCACTAATCCTATCCATAGAGTGAGTCCCTCATTGGTCTCTCAATAAATGAAGCACTGATTACCTCTCTCTCATATACTAGAATTTCATGTCATCATCCAATGATATTTTAGAGGAAGATAAGTTAGGGAAACATAACTCTACTGGCAAGTCAAGTCCAGAAATAACTTGCAGATATAAGGAAAACAACAATATCAAACAAGGCATATGATAAAAAGGATGTTCTCTAGACCATACCTTGTACAATAACAAGTTCTTCATCACCATTAGTTGGTGCTATATCTATTGCATAAACATGACCCGTCTCATCTCCTTGATCATATCCGTGACTTTCCTGAGTCGTCATCATTAGGGGAGTCTGTATCCCCTTCTAGGGTTCTCCACTGGACCTCCGGCCCTTGGCCATGTTGGCCTCCCTCTCCTAGATGATACTCTAGCACAAAACTGCTGGAGGTGTCCTATCCTTCTACATTGTCGACACTGGATCCGGGGTGCCATACACAACAGACTATAGTGTCCAAACTTCCCACAATTAAAACACTACAGGTCACCACCAGAAGGAACTGAAGAGATTGATCTCTTTTTCACCTTCATTCCACTCCTTTTCTTTATTTTCATGGAATTACTATTCCTTCCATTATAAGAGGTATTCATAATAGGAGTGGTAGGTCCACCTATCTGAGCAGTGAAAGGTGGAAAAAAAGACAAATGTTCATCCATATTCTAGAATCTTCTCGATGGTCAGGGCCTTCCTTATAACCTCTGGGTATGAAGCTAGGTTGAAGCTCCAGACTTGTTGTCTAAGGTTGGTTTGAATACCAATTTCAAACTTCCTGGCCTTCTAGGCCTCATTACGAGCTAGAAACAGTGAAAAATGGATGAGCTCGATAAAACATGCCGAGTATAAAGATACTATTATGGAACCCTGATGGAGCTCCATAAACTCCTATGATCTATAAATATTAAACGTGTTGAGGAAAAACTCTAAAAAACTAGGGTCTTAAAGGTCTCCCAAGTGAGACCCTCACATCGTCCATCTTGTCCCATAACTCTCCACCAATGCCCAGCAGGTCCCTATAGCATGAAGGCTACCAGCTTCACCTTCATGTCTGATGGAGTCTCCATGAGATCAAAGATACCCTCTATTATATCCACCCAATCCTCACCATCCTATGGTCCACCAGTGCCTTGGAAGGATGGAGGATGCTGGAGCCATAAATCCCACACATAGTCAACCATGGATATCAGTGGCAACTAATAATGAATTTCTATTTACACCACTGGAGATGGAGTGGGGACGTGCTCAGGAGAAACCTTCTCAGCCAGTAGTCCCACCAAATGTCTATGTGGAAAAATCTTCTACAACAGAAGGAGTATTAGGAACACAAAAGATCCTAAACAGTCTATGAAATCAAATAAGTTTTTTCTAACTAGTCTATGGGTTCAAAAAATGTTTTCCTAGGAGTCTACCCTTAAACCAATATATACCTCTCCTAGCACTGACCCTTTTCTTCATCCTTGCATGTTAGTCACATTCATTATATAAATAATAACATAATAGCATGCTCAGTTCAACTAATTAATGTCAACACAAATATATCACACCGCATAGAAACACAATATATCACACGAAACAAACTATCATGAACAAATAGCACAAATTAAGGCATTTAATTAATGCACTACTATACAACACAACAATAGGTATATATATGTCATATGAACCTATGTTCCTAGTAATGATGCATGAAAATAAGAAAAGTCTCATAAATCATATATAATATCATGTTCATCACCCAAGGTGAATTAATAGTAACAACAGAACATAAATTCTCCACTTTATGGAAACTCAGAGGCCCACTATTCAGTGCAGGACAGACACTGACATAGTTCCCCTACCCAAGTCACAATTTCATATCTCCTATATAACATGTCCCAAACCAAGACAAGACAAGATAAGAAACAAGTTATTAAGTATTCCTATGATACCATTTTGTAACATCCTGATTTGAATCTCTGAGTCTAATTCAGAATGCCACATGACCTCATGCACGCCTCCCTGTACACAAGAGGCTACCGAATAGTAGTGAGGGTTTATATATGATAATGGGGAGACTACACCCTTTATATAATGTCATCAAGTAGGATAATAAATAATAATGTCAAGAGAAAGAATAAAATAATCAGAGTAAATGAGAAAACCAAAGATGACATGAAAGGTATATAAATAAGAGCTCCCAAAGTGTAAATCTACCCAGAGTAATGAAAATTAGATGATAAACAAACGAAATATGGTGTCCTACAATGATTTCCCTAGTCCGCCCCAACTCCATGCTCCACTTTCTCAGCTATCCACCACAGGGCCCTTTCCCTTTACCGGTTCTCCCATGAAATCTATAAGCACATCTAAATACCCAAGTAGGGTGTGAGTACAAGACTTAGTAGGAAACCAACAATGCATCCTTAACTTTATGTACTCAAGTATAAAATTATATGCCATAATAATAATAAATGATGGAAATTCATAAACATAAAATCCAAAACTAAGTGATAGTGTGTTAACCAAGCTGCCACAACCCTCAGTCGTACCTGCTTTGGCTCAATGTCAGAAGATAATTGAATGAGTCAGTAGAAAAAAACAATACTCTATACGACATCCTCATAGTTTCATAGATATGATACCTGACATCATCTATCCATCAAGTTGGCCATGTCACTCGGATCCTCTAGACGAGAATAACTAGTACTCACATCGACTATGCTATATCATGGTGAGTAGAACTTGGCATCAAGTCATCCTCAAGCACACCCTCAACACAATGACATGGAGTCCTTGTACCTTCACCCTATGCTTAGGTACCTCGTCACTATGGTTGTATTCAAGCATTCTCCCCCACTAGGGAATAAATAAGTCATGACAGTCCACCTATCTCAAGTACCGTTAATGACCAACAAGGCATGATAATATATATACAGGGTGAGAACACAAGTAGACATAGTATATCAACAAGTGTATATAATAGCATACATGATAACATGTGATCATAATAAAAAATTTATAAAAGCTAAAATTATACCACTCATGGAATCATAACAGTTTTTATAGGCTACACACATACTCACATGTGATCACAATCAATAACGATCAAATAAAATTCCAAAAATATAATAATCAAGGAAAAAATTATAAACGCAAGCCCAAGAAGTTAAGGAACTTCCTACCTCAAAAGTTGGGAAGACCTCTTCATGGTTTTATTATCGTCAAAGGTGACACATCAAAGTCTTGAGTTGTCAGTACGTCGATGATTGAGATATGTCAAGGGTTTACTATAACCAAAAACATCTATTTTATTTCACAAGGAAATAGAAAATCAAATGCGATAACATCTTCTCTCTCCTAGATAATATTTGGATTATCATTTTATTTCAACACACACAATCACAAGAATTACCCCCAAGAATAATTATAGACCTCATTTGATAATTTATATCCATAAATTAATTTGAGAATAGAGGTGGTATTCCACATAATTATTTTTTTAATATATTTATTTATGTGTATATATATATATATCAAAATATCATTTGAAAATGCAATTATTTTTTAATAAAACTTTTCATTTATCTAGTGAAAAATTCTTCAATAACTGCACTGTTGTAATTTCACAAAAATTATCGATTGATAATTTTTTTGTAGATGACCCAAAATAAGTCAATGTTTTATCCCTTTAAAAATATTTGATAAATTATTCTCTGAACATTGTAATTATCGTTTAATTTTTTTTTCAAAATTATAATTTGATATTTTTTTTGTTAAACATCACTTGATAACATGGTGGAATTATCTTTGATCACCCGATGAAATTGTGATTTGACAATTCATTATATTTATCTTTTGATAATTTTGACAAAATTATCATTATATAATTCTACATAATTATCAATGATATCACACAATTTTCATTAGTTAATTTATTTATTAACTATCTTTTGATAATCCAAAAATAATAATAATTAAGTAAATTATCAATTGATAATCTTAGGATTATCATTTTATTTAATATCAAACATTTTCCTTTTTTTTATTTTTTGGATTATTGAATAAAATAGAAAATAAAAGAAAATGATAAAATAAAATAAAAAATAAAGAAAGAGAAGTCATCTAGAAGAGGCACACAAGGAAGGAAAAACCACCACCCCACCAGATGAACATCCATGAGCCAGGAACAAATCAATCGTAGTAACTTTACCAAACGTGTTCAAGGAGTCTCAAGGTAGCTTAGTTTTGACAGAATCGACCCAAAAACCAAAACTATCAAATATGAAAACCTCAACTCATATGTGTCCAATTTAAACATTCAAACACTCTATTTAAACATAGATTCAACTGAAAAACTATGATGTATTCATTGAATTTCATTTATTAATGAATTTCTAAATTAATTGTGGTTTAAACGGTGGTAAATCGGACCTTTGAAAACCCCTGATGGTTCAAAAATGGGGTTTTAGGGCGTTGAAAGTGATGATGAATAGTGAATCCCAATTTTATTGATCAAATTAATAATTAAATTAAAATAATAAAGTTAATTATTTATTGTAGTTATTAAATAATTTAAAAAATACAAGAAACCTGACCAAACACTCATTACTCATGAAAGTTATACCCCGCCTAGGTAAAAACCCCATTCTAGACCCAACAATGGTCTCAGATTTCTCAAATGATGAACCGTTTGAGATATATTAATGATTCATTATTTAAAAATCAAAATAAATTATTAATAAAAAATAAAAAGGTTTTTATCATGAGCGAGTCATCCAAACGTCCAATGCTTAAAAATGTTATAACCCGTCTAGGGTAAACACCACATTCCATCCCAAATGGTGCTCTCAAATTTCTCATATAATGAACCATTTTGGAGTTATTAATTTATTTTGAATAAATTTCTTGCACTTAATATAATATATTTAATATTTTTATACAGCCTTCACCAAGGATTTATGGGCCTCAGAATCTCGCACTAACTCAGTGTCTGACTCTGAAAAAATTTCATTGAATATTCTAGAGTGTTGATTTGGATTTTTTCACTCAAGCACAACCTTTAACACATTATTAATTTATTTCACTGATAAAACTTTTTTTACACTTAATATATTAATAGTTTATCATAAGAGTGTTTTTATTATCATTGTAAAAACCAGGATATTATAGGTGGGTTCGACCATGAGGGGATAAGGGAGGGCTCAATCAGGGGGGGATGTAATGGTATGTGTTGCCACATTTTAAAATAAACCGTGGCTATAGATAACCTATTGCTATGATTTTAATAAACCATGACAATATATATGTGGTAATATGGCATTTTTATAGTGGTGGAATCTCCAATAGTACTCAGTAGTGACTTGGGTAGAGCCCAAAGAAAAAATATGGGGTGGTACAAGAAAGCCATATCTACAGTAACAATCCAAGGAATCCAATGTAGATTAATTGTTAGTGCCATATTGTGATGTTGGTACCATACCAAAGTATCCATCATCGAACATTTTCTATAAGGGATCAAGGGTCCATGTTTGTGTCCAAACCCTTATCAATTTAATTCATCATATTCATTTCATAAATAAATTCACTCACAAGTGATTAAAAGAGGGTCTATGCTAGTGTCCATACCCTTATCAACCATTTACATTGATATCCATAAGCCAAGATATCATCTATATCTTTTATAATTTATATTTATTCAATTTCACTTGAAAATAAACACATTCCAAGTGGTATTGAACCTTTAACATCCCAATTCAATTCTTATACAACTTCCACTCATGGATGGAAAGCTCAACACACCTAATAGGGTGGTATAGTCATAAGAAGTCAAATGGACCCACCTCAAAGGGTGGTTCAGATTGAGTTCGATGACCTCGAACCATGTCGAAGGGGGAAATAGAACATCAAAACATGTTTTACAACATTTAATTTAAGGTATTACTCATATTAATTATATTGAGAAGCAACATAAAAGGGGGGGGGGTCTGATGTGTGGAATTATGATGTGAGATATAAACATCACAACTTTAAGGTAAAAGGTATAGACCACCTACCTTAGATGGTTAGTAGACTCCTCATTCGTTATCAGCCTTTAAATATGGCTAAAGCATAATAAATCACAGGAATATAAAAATATCCTAAAAATAGGGAATATTAGCTCTCACAAATTTAGAATTTTATATGGAGAGATAAATGAATAAATAAAGGAATAGGAATGAAGAGATCACTGATGTTGATCCAATGTGATGAATGGAAAGTGATTCTGATGTCAGATGAAGAAGGCAGCTCAATTCCTAGATTGAAGGCCAAAGGAGAACTCACGAGGGAGGAGGTGTTGTGTGAATAGATAAGGAAAAAGGAGGGGTGAGTCTTTAAAGAAAATAAGAGAAAATGGTAATTTCACCCATTTTTAAAGGGCACATGGTTTGGCAACACGGTTGGACGAACTGTGCACTAAACATGCACACTCACTACTTAGGATGACATCTCCCTCACTTGTCTAGGCACATGGTTAGACAAACCATGAACAACCCATGCATGCTTAATGTCCAAGGACTCCCCCCCTCACACAATTAGGTGTACGGTTAAATAAACCTTATGTTAACTATGTGTTTCAACTCTGAAACACACCTGAACCATTTCTCATGTCCATGAAGACTCCCTTGCACAACTTTCCAAAAATTTCTCCTTCTTTATAGGGCCACATGGTTGATCCATGTAGTTACTACTAACCATCTTCCAACCATGCACCTCTGCCCATTTTTACAAAAACCACAGTTCCATTCTCCTAATAAGCCCCAAAATCTCTTGAACCCTCCTTTAACTCTTAAGACCTTTAATTAAATTGAAAATAATGATTAAATCTGAAATTTAAAGGATACAAATATCATAAGAAAAGTCATAATATTACAACCTACCCTCCATAAAATAACTCATCCCTGAGTTTCCCTTCTTTGGGTGGTGGTATATCATCAGAGAATAATTTCATTCACTGAGCATTTACGTTAGCCTCTCTCTCCCAAGTCTTATCTTGTACATGGTTGTTTTTCTATAGAACCCATACTAGGTGAATATAACTTCCACACAAAACCTTAATGTTTCAATAAATGATACAAATAGGATACTCCTAAAAAGAATCATCAACATCCAACTCAACCCCATCAAGCTGAAGAATATGAGATGGGTTTGAGTGAGAATGATGTAACTGATAAAAGTAAAAAACGTTGTGCATAACCTAATACATATAAGGGAGTTTTATATGATAATATATTGATCCAAACCTCTCTAAAACTTCAAAAGGCATGATTAAACAAGGCGATAACTTACCCTGTCTCCTGATATGACGATGCCTCAATCTAGGTGAAACACGTAAGAAGACTTGATCTCCAACCATGAAAACCACAGGTCGTCGATGGTGATTGACATATGAATTTTTCCTAGACTGAGTTACAACCATACATTTTCTAATAAACTATACTGGATCTGATCTTTCCTAAATGAGATGAAGTCCTAGTAGCACTGCATCTTCTACCTCTAACTAGAACATGGGTGAACAACATGATCTATCATATAGGGCATCATAAGGGGCCATATATATAGTCACTTGGAATATATTATTATAATAAAACTTAATAAGAGGTCAATTTCATTCCTAATAATCCCTGGAATCAAGGATTCATTCCCTAATCATGTCCTCCAACACCTATATAGTATGTTCGGACTGCCCGTCGATCTGAAGGTGATAGGTTGTGTCTAGAAACACCTATGAACCAAGAGCCTTATGCAATCCTTTCTAGAACTATTATGTAAAATGAGAATACCTATTTGAGATGATGGTATGTGGGACTCCATGAACCTATATGATCACTCTAAAATGTATTATTTATAGCTTGTTCACTAAAAAGGTCTGTCAAATTAGCAATAAGTTGATAACCTTCATCAGTCGGTCAACTATAACCCATACTACATCACTGCTTAGAGGGGACCTAGGTAAACCCATCACAAAATCAACCATAAAATCATCCCATTTCCACTCCCAAATGGGAAATGGCTGTAAAAGACCTACTATTTGCTGGTGTTCCACCTTCACTTGCTGATAGGTGGAACACTGAGTAATGAAACCATCTATTTCTCTTTTTATTCCAAGCCACTATTATTGACAGCATAAGTCATGGTATATCTTAGTAAGACTGGGGTGCACTATCCAAGTAGAGGCATGATCCTCTCACATTAATTCCTATCAGATGTCTATAGGTATGCAGATGTTTTTCATGAATTCACAAGACCTCATCCCTATCAACAACCCAACTTGGCAGTGGGTCCTCGCTTGAAGCACTCTCCCTTGGGACCAAACCTTCAGGATCTTATAACTATATTATATTCACTTTATCTAGAAGTGAATAATTAACTTATAATGATTTAATTACAGGTTTCCCAAGAAAACTTTTTCACCTATAAATGCATCTCAAAAAACAAGGTCATCAACTGTTATTCACTACTAGCCTCCTGAACTACCTATGTTTGAGTCTTATAGTTTAGAGAATCAGTAATGACATTACCCTTACCAGACATATAAGAAAGCTCAAAATCAAATGACTATAGGTATTTAACCCACCTTCAATGCATGTGGTTTAAATCACACTACGTAAATATGTATTTAAGTCTCTTTTGATTTGTGTATACAATGAAATTCTCTCCCAACAATTAATGCAACAAACAATGAAAGGCATGGACCATAACTACTAACTTGAGATCATGCATTAGGTAATTCCACTCATGAGGTCTCAATTGATGAGACCCATATGTCACGACTCGATCTTCCTACATTAGAACAACTTACATCCTAATACCTAACACATCACAATAAACCGTATAACCTCTTCTAGGATTAGGTAACACTAGGATTGATGTTGAATTCAATAATCCTTTCAACTCCTAAAATTATTTTTCACAATCCTCAGACCATAAAATTTTTACACCCTTCTTGGTCAAGCCCGTAAGAGGTGCTATAAGGCATGATAAATCTTGATAAAGTGTATGTAATATCCAGTTAGCCCCAAAAAATTTCTTATTTCAAATAAATTCTTGGTATACTCATAAGAAACCATAGATCTTACCTTCTACGGGTCAATAAACACTCCTATATCTGAGATATCATGACCTAGGAAGTGAACCTTTTCAATAAAAAAGATGCATTTTGTGAGCTTATAATACATTATATGCTCTCTCAGTGTACTGAAAATGATATAAAGATGTTTGGTATGTTCGTGTTGAGTATGTGAGTACACCAAGATGTCATCCATGAAGACTACCACAAATGAATCCAAATGTGGGTGAAAAGACCAATTCATTAGATCCATGAAAACTATTGGTGTGTTCATGAGACCGAACAACATAGCCAGGCACTCATACCGACCATATCTACTACATAATGTTATACATGGTATGTTTGAAGATCTAACATACACTTGATGATAACCCTACCTTAAATAAATCTTGGTTAAAACCCTCACTCATCAGATCTAGTCAAAGTTTTATCTATATGAGGTAGTGGATATCGGTTCTTAACCATTAACTGGTTCAAGTAATGGTAATACATGTAAATCCTAAGGGTCTCATCTGCTTTCTTGGAGAAAATAATGAGTGAACCCCATGGTAAAGTACCAGGTCATATAAAACCCTTAAATTCCAAGTCCTCTAAATATTTCTTGAGCTCCTATAACTTAGTAGTAGTCATCTTGTAAGGAGAAATAGATACTGGTTCTACCCATATCATTAGCTCAATGGTAAAATCTCTCTCTCTCTCTTGGGAGGTATCCTAGAAAATTCATCAGGGAATATGTCCCTGAAATGATCCACTATTGGAGGGAAATTTGTAGATCATGTTCCTTGATCATCGAGAAAGGTACTAGTAATATAGGCTTCACCTTGCCCAGTCCATGATGCTCTGGCCTAGCTCGACTCACTTGAACATCCCACTCGCCCTTATAGATATAATTACTACCCTTGGGTAATGTGAAGGACACCCTCTGGTGATAAAAATCAATATGTTCATGGTATGAGACCAACCATTCCATACTGAGAATGATGTTAAAACTTATCATCTCAAGGAAAAAGAGGCCCCAAAAAAATGATGGTTGCCTACGTCAAGGGGGAATTGCTTACATCGGCGTACACTATTCAATCGAATTCCCAACAGAGTATCAAGTGTCATCACCCCACAAAAGTACTTGATATTAAGGGAAAAACTATTTATAGTCTCCATAGATATAAAGGAGTGGGAAGAGCCTATATCAAATAAAGTAGATACTAGATTAGAGGCTACTAGAATTTTATCTTGTATAGTAGAAGGCCTAGTGCTCTGCTCCTTGGGTATCAGATGCACTACATAAATTTGTTTGGATTTGTGGCTCTAAGATATATCCTGAATTCCTTGGGAAATACCACTCTCCTAGCACTATAAATATAGTGTTTGGATCCCTCATCCACATGCACCTCCTCGGCCTACATGGTCTATAGTGCTCCAAATCCTTGCCTGATGAGGATACAATGATCCCACTCATGATTTTTTTTTGGTTTAGATCATCTTCCACTAGATACAGGTGGAAAAGGTCTAAAAAAACTTCTAAATATGACCCATTCTACCGCATGATCTGCACTAAATAGGGGATCTATTTCACTAGGTCCTCATATGAACCTACTTTCCATACTGATAACAGATCACATGGCTACCCGAGCACAAAATCTAAATACTATTTCCTCCTAGAGAAGGATCAAGATGATGTTTCCTACCACTAGATGAACTATTTCCCTATCAAGGGACTAAACTACCCTATCCCACACCTTCAACTTTTCTAAGGTTATGATCAGTGATGAGGGTCTGGTTCACTATCTTAGCGATTATAGTCAAATGAAACACATTCACCTAATATTGGATGGCGTATACAAGTCCATCCTCAAAATGCTTATCTCTGGATTGCTCATCTCCAAGGATAGTAGGAATAAAATTCCAAAGCTCCAAAAAATGAGTGGAGTAATCCCTAATCGAAAAATTTCCCCGCTCCAGGTGCATAAACTCTCTAGCTTCATTGGACCTTAATGCATCAGGAAAGAAATATTCATAGAAGGCTATTAGGAAATACCTCCAAGCCATAACCCGATGCTAATTATACCAGGTTAAAACATCCCACCATATCTTGGATAACCTCCTAAGAATATAGACTAAAAACTTGACCCTACTCTCTGGAGGCATCTTTAAATGATCAAAGATATATAACATGGCCTCTATCCATGACTCAACAACCTTGGGAACACCATCCCCTGAAAACATAGGTGGATTCTGCTGTTAAAATTCCCATGCCAACTCTACCATAGTAGGGATCGGTCTCGGGGCTCCCTATATGGTCTGCATGAGTTGTAGGAAATTTACTCAGAACTGAGCATAGAAGGTCAGATCAGGAATAACAAGAGGTGTTGTAGGTGACACTACTAGAGGTAATATTGGTGGCTCAGGGGATACCACCTCCAAAGTATGGTCACTCCCACCCTCCTAACGTACGACCCTAGGCTGTCATGGTGGAATATCTATAAAATTCCAAGAAAATGACTTAGAAAATACTTTATAATAGAATATATTACGAATAAAATAATAGGATTGGTACAATCCTTCCAATATAAGAGTCATACCCCTCTGTATTTTCCTAAATCTAGGTCTAGGTGATATATAAGATCATGAAAGACCAAAAGATATATTCGAAATTTCCCACTACTATAGTTAGTCAATGGAAAGTTATCTGTTTCACGTTAGGGGTTCTAGTATATAGAGTGTTGATTGTAAGTTATAGAGGAAAACACCATTTAAGATTAAATTAACATCCTCATTTAAAAAAAAATCATTCTATTTAACTTTTAAGAATCAATAAGTTTATATTTATATTGATATAAGGGTCCAGTTAGATGAGTTACCATTCCTTAGTTATAAATTTTAAAGACTTATAAGTTACAATTGGCACGTCATGTAACTAAAACCGGGATTTTATATTCAATATCAGAATGTAAGCATTCCATTTATGATAGCTCAATTAGATGGATCATCATTCCTAATTTATATAAGTACTAGCTTTATAAATTACAATTGGCGTCCATGTAATCATAGCTAAATAACATTTCAGCTTGTGTAACCATAGTTACATAGCTCAAACATATAATAGTGGGTTAATTAAGGTTTCAACAATAATATATATAGGGAAATACCATTTAAGTTGATTCAGACACTTTAATTAACTAATTATTGATCTCATTTACCTTGTAGAAAATTTATTTAATAATAGATATATAACTCAAGGCACATACAAATCATTTCAGGTAATGTATGAAATAAAGTAAATATGGCATGACATATTCATGACATGTGAATCTATACGTTCCTATAATAATTCATGAGACTATACCTCCTTGCCATACTGAGCCAAGGGTAGACGGAAATCCATAATAATAATGGTAATAAACACCACAAATCATGTGTATCACCCCATGGTGTAATAAATACAAATATAATAGGAATAATCCAGAAAAACCTATCCCATCCCAGGGAGTTTGGAATTTTTACCTATATTTAGGTTTGCTACACCAAGGAATAGGCTCATTACCAAATTATGACATTTCCTAGTCTCCTATCTATAAACCTAAAATAGTAAGACAAAAGGAAAAGGAGCTTTGATACCACTTTGTGATTACCAAACTTGGTTCACTCATAAGTAACCGAACCCAGTTGGCTATGTTTCCATAAGTGTGCCTTCCTATATACCAGATACTACTGACTAGCAATGAGAGTCTATAATGGTATGGTGGGAGACTATACCCTCATGTCAGAGTAGAGCACAACAGTCGATAATAGACAAATAAGAAAAATCATGATAATAAAAAAGCATAATAATAACATCAAGAATAATAATAATTAGTAGGAAATCATCACATAAATTAAACAAACCCATATCCAGTAACATATACAAAATTATGTCATGTATTCATGCTATAAAAAATGTAAATACATGGCAATGGAGTAGCAGGTGTACACAAAATGCTATAAAAAATGATCAAAAGACCCAAAATCTATCTCTAATAGCATCAAAAGCATAATATCGGTCCTATTCTCTCATACTCCATCCTAGTATAGAAAAGAAGGCATATAAATATGGACCCTTTCCCTTATTCCCACCTTCATCCAAAAAGTCTGTTTGGGTACTAATTGGTGTCCTGAAGAGGGTGTGAGATAAACTTAGTAGGCCTCCACCAATGGTGTCTATAATAAATCCAGTTAATGCATATATTTTTTAGTAGTGTGTATGTATAAGAATAATAAGGTTGATAATGAAATGTAAAATAATCTCGATCAACCTATACAAGTTGTGTCAAAAGTGGTATATGAATGAAAAGTAACTGTATACCAAGTAAATAATCTGCCATGACATACACCAGATGTATCAAGTATCATACCTATGAGGTCTAGGACCCATGGCTATTGACCAAGGTGTCCTCTTTGACTCTACAGAGTCCATCCACAGAAAACTTGGTATAATATAGGACTACATGGACCGGGAACCCAAGGTTATTGACCAAGGAATCCTCTTAGAGTCTAAGGAGCATCTTCAATGATACTAGATAGATACTTGGTTAGAGCCTAAGGAATAAATATGAGGTATCCCAAGCAAGAAAAATCTATGGTAATAATATAAGGTATCCAATGTAGATGAATCACTGGTGCCATATTGTGATAGTGGTACCATACTAAAGTATCCATAATCGAACATTTTCTATAAGGTATCAAGGAGACATATTAATGTCCACAACCTTATTAATTTAATTAATCACATTCATTTCATATATCAATTCACTCATAAGTGATTAAAAGAGGGTCCATGTTAGTGTCCATTCCCTTATCAACCATTTCCATTAATATTCATAAGCCAAGAGATCATCTATCTCATTTACAATTTTTATTTATTCCATTCCACTTATAAATCAACTTGGTCCAAGATATATTCAACCTTTAACATCCATATTCAATTTGTATATGGATTCCACTCATGGGTGGAAAGATCAACACAACTAATGAGGCGGAATATTCATATTCAGTCAAACAAACCCACCTTAAGGGGTGGTTCAGGTTGATGTTGGTGACCTCCAACCATGTCCAAGGGGGGAAACAAGACATCAAAACATGTTTCACAACATTTAATTTAAGTTATTACTCATATTGAGAAGCAACACATGAGGTTGGGGTGGGGGGTTGATGTCTGGCACTATGACGTGATATATAAACATCACAAATTTAAGGGAAAAGGTATAGAACACATACATTAAACTTATAGAATACTCTTTATATGTTATTGGCCTTTAACTCATATTAGAATGGAATAAATTGTAGAAATAAAAAAACACCTTGAAAATAAGGCATATTAGCTCACAAGGATTTATCATTACATGCGACGAGATAAACCAAGAAAGAAAGGAACAAGAATGAAGTGATCATGGATGTCAATATAACATGATGAAAAATGAGAGATTATGATGTTATATGGAGGTAGCTCAATTTCTAGCTTGATGGATAAAGGAGAGATCCAACATGAGGGAGGAGGTGTTGTGTGAATGTAGGAGGAAAAAGGAGGGGTGTGGCTTTAAAGAAGACAAGGGTAAAGTGGGAATTTCTACCAATTTTAAAGGGTGCATGGTTTGGAAACACTTTTGGATAAACTATGAACGAACCATGAACAATCACTGCCTAGGGTGGCACCCCCCCTCTCATGGATCGACGCACAATTAGACAAGCCGTGTACAACTCGTACGTGCATACTTTCAAGGACTCCACCCCCTCACATAATTAGGAGCACAATTAAACAAACTATGTGCTAACTATTTGTTTTAGATATGTAACACACCTACACCATTTGAAATGACCATGTGTCCTCCCTTGCATGATTTTCTAAACCATGCCCATTCTTTACACGACCACACGGTTGAGCTGCACAGTTACTAATAACCATGCACTAACCGCACTTCACTTCCTATTTCTACAAAAACCAGAGTTCTGGGATCCAAAATTCCCTAAACACTCCCAAAAACTTCCTTTAAATATTATTAATTTTCTTTAGATTTAAAAGAAATATTAAAATTGAAATTTAAAGGATCTCCCCCCTGTAAGAAAAGATGGGATTTTATACTTTATATCCAGGGTGTTTCAGTTATATGACCCACCCGTAGAGATTGGATTGAGCTTGTATAATGATTTTCATGCCTCAAAATTATGGGGGATGATACTACTCTAAATATAGGTTCTCTGTCTATGAGATGGTTGGACATTCACTTCTTAAATTTACCCACTGATGCTGATGACTTGACTATCATGTGTCACACTCATTCATATATCTTTCAGCTCATTGGAGGGACAATGTGAGATGATCACTCTAGTATGCATGTCAAAGTGATGTATTTGGGGATACCAGAGGAATTTGATTAGGCTGGGAGATACATATGGGCATCTTTATGCTTTACATACATGTACAAATCATTATCTACTGCATGCCAATCAGATTGCAGTGATCTTGGGAGATGCGTCATCCTCATTTAGATGTGGGAATGGGAGAATATCCCTCCCTTAGAATCTATTATTACTGATCTAAAGATTGATATGGATGTGTTTCATGCCTCTCTATATGGGTTATGGTATAATCACTCATATTTATATTTTTCTAATGTTACGATGAGTTATTACACTTAATTTATTATTATTTATCACTTTCCATATTGCATGTTACAGGTGGATTCAAACACATAAGTCTTTTAAGACATCAAGACATAATTTATGTACACACTGTATCATGTTGGACAATCTACCACCTACCAATATAAGTACATACATTATTCTATTTATTAATCAATTTCATAATATTATCATTTTTGGAAATTAGTTACAAAATATTTTAACAAATTTCACATGTCATTTAAGATTTCATGGCTGTCATACTGGGATATATTAGACCAAAAACCCACATACTACACTATTGGGATTGATGATGCTATGGTTGTAGTGCCTCTTTCATGCTTTCATATCATTGAGTGCACTACTGGAAAAATTGATTTTTTGCAATGGGTTCCCATTACAAATGGTCTTTTGCGATGGGTTCCCATCGAAAATGGTATTTTATGACGGGGTCCTGATGCAAATAACCCATTGTGGAAAATAGCATCACAAATATTAATTTTTGAGATGGTATTTCACAAAAAGTTAATATTTTCAATGGGTGGTAGCACTGTCACAAATAAATTCGATGAATTTTTAAGAAACTCTATTGCAATGGGTCGACTTCCCATCTCAAATAGTTTCTCATTTTTACCTTTTTTGTGATGGACCATCGCAAATACTATTTTTGACGGTCCCATCACAAATAGTTGATTTTTTTAAAAAAAACTTAAATAAAATAACATTAATAATAATATAATAATAATATAATTAAATCACAATATTAATATTAATATAAAAAAATTATTTATAAATTAATAATAATAATATAATATTAATATTCATAAAATAAAATTAATTATAAAATAATTAAACAATATAATAATAATATTATTAATATTAATGAAATAATAATATTAATATTAGTAAGATAATAAAAACCTAAGTATTCTAAAAAATATAAAAATATATTAATTAATAAAATAATAAATATAATAAAAAAACTGTAATATTTGAGATAATATAAAAAACACACTATTTAAAACTTTAAATAGTTAATATTACAAAAATAATCCATTCAAATGTTTCATTATAAAATAAAAATACATCACTGAGGGGGAGGATCGTCTGGAGGAGCTGGAGGAGATTGTGAAGGGAACTCCATCCCTAAAATGTGAGTCAGACGTCGCATGTACTCTATCTGCTTCTACTCCTACTGCTGCCACTATTGATGCATCTTATCCTACATCTCTTACTGCTGCTGTCGTAGGAACTCTTCTTACTACTGCTACTACCACTAACGCATATCCTCCCTACTCCCTATGCATAGTCTCTATGAGCTCACTCTAAGCTCACATTTTCTCCTCATACTGTGCATGAGATGATGATGACTCTCTACGAGCTCCTCTCGAGTTGGATGCCAATATTGTAGAGGTTCCATAAAAACCCCCAGGGGTCAATTGAAAGCTGATACCAATAACTCGACCTTTCTCAAAGGCATACTGGGTCGCCTGTATCCATGTCGCCTCATCAAATCAGGGGGCACTGGTCTGACCATCGGTCTCGGCCTAACTCTCAAAAAGTGTCTGAGATGTCGTGACCTCATGTGACTCCTTCAATTGAAATTTAATTTTAAAATAATTAAAATATTATTTGTAGTTAAATTTAAAACTCAAAAAGAACATATACTTACCACAATCTGACACTAGCGGGCACCTCTAATCTCTCCAGTGACTGGATCACTATACATCCTCTTATAAACATCATACTCCTTAATATTGGGCTATACGACTACCGATATGAATATAAAATAAACTGTTTAAATTTAAAGTTATGTACAATATTTAAAAAAATGTACTTACCATATGCTCCCTATGCGTAGTGAATATACGACTACCATCTCGATGTGTCACCTTCTGTCTCCTCCAATATTGCTGACCTACTGATGATCTACTCTTAAACCAACTAATCAACCAATGTGTACATAATCCATCCCAAACCTTAGATTAAATATAATTAGTTCAGTGGACAAGACATGTCTCATCAAACCCCTTCACTCCTGCTTTCTATATTGCTTTACTTTTCAAATTGTGCAAAAATTGAATGCAATGTGAACACATAGATCCCTACTATGCCTTCCAAATAGCCTCATGCATGCTCTCATCAATGGGATATCATAAACCCTACAAATAATTTATTATATCAAGTTATTAATTAAATTAATTTAAAAATAAATATTATTTATTTACGTACTATCTAATGCTCGAACATGCACTGATGAACATCAATGGGAATCTGATCCCATGACACCCATGCATCAGAAAAATAATTGCACAATATAGCACTCCCTTGTGCAACAATTATATGCATAAATCTGTGAAAAAAGAACAATTAATCAAACAATTAGAATATAAATAAATTAATGAAAACTAACTAAAAAACATAGGTAAAAATACCTTTGTGTGCATGGATAGAACCCAATATGTGGACGTCACTTGGGGATAAGGTTGGGAATCATTAGTTGGGAAATACCATACCCCCTATGAGTTCCCCCTAAACCACCAAAAGTCTAAGGGTTGGCTGATCTAACCTCCTGCTCATCTAAAGGTAGATCAACTTCCTGTAACATATGATACAGATCCTTTTCCATCTGAAACACGAAATGATTATTTTTAAAAAAAAGTTGAAAAAAACTATTATATATATATATATTATATATGATTATAACTATCATTTAACTATGTCAATTTCCATCTTCATCCTCATATTCATAGCTGTTTATATCAATATCTTCATCTTCCTCCTCAGCATCATCAATTTCCATATTAGTTTCAGTTTTATCATCTCTTGTCATTTCAAATTCAGTTGTAACATCATTAATATCATCATCACTATAAACCCTTAAATATTTGGTGTCATCAATGATATTCATGTATTTTTTTGTAAAAGATAGATTCAGAACAGTCTCTTGAAAAATTTCAATTCCTTGCACTTCAGTAGAACCACATTCACTTTCAGTAAACTGATTCTCTCAGGATTTAATTTTTATTATGCTACACTAATCACTCAACTACCTTGAATTAGCACAATAATTTTCATAATAAATTTGATGTTCCTGATGATCCAGTAAAAATGGTTCATTTACTACAAAAGGCTTTTATATTTAATATCAACAATTCCATGGATCAGATGAACACGCACACCTCTCTCAGTATCCAACCACTGACATTTAAACATCATTATGTAATGTTTTCCTAGATAACACAGTTTAATAATTTCTTCCATCAAGCCATAAAATTCAACTTCAGTTTCTCTATGATGATATCCTCGCAAGAAAACACCACTATTTATTGTTTTTTTGATTCTTCATATGCACGTGTATGAAATCTAAAACCATTCACCACATATTCATTATAATATTTAACCATTTTTGATGGTGGGTTACTCAATACAGACAATAAATTATTAATTTTATTAGCATTTTGAGATACCTAAAAAGTTGTAAAACAATTATCACTATAACAAGTATTGGATTTATTTTTTATATGAAATGAAAAATAATTACTGTTACCAGTTTTTGAAACCAGTAGGGAATTTTTTTTGATGACGTTCTTCAAGAGCAGCTGGTATAATTTGTGGAAACTGTTTCTTGATATGATTATCATATAACCTATAAATAAAATAAGATCAATGTACTATTATAAACATTATATAATAATTTATAAGAAAACTCACAGTACAAATGGTGTAATTTCTTTACAATTGAGCAAAATATATTTATGAGCTCTGTGATGTTCATCATATGAAATCCATCATTCATGAACTCCACCGAAACCAAGTTCGGGCTGATTGAAAACTGAAAATTGATTGCTCATTTCATCATAAAATTTTTCCTCATTACGGATCATGCGATTACGTTTTGAGGGATATTCATATTGAAAGTAATGAGAGCATAAAAAAGAAAAATTCTCTTGAAAATAAGCTTATGCAATTAAGCCTTCAACTGATGCTTTATTATGTACTTTTTTTTTCAGTTTTTGCATGCATCTCTCAAATGGGTACATCCATTGGAACTATACAGGACCTACAAATTTTGTTTCATGTAGAAAATATAATAACAAATGTTCCATTGAGTCAAACAAACCTGGTGGGAAGATTTTTTCTAGTTTACATAAAATTAAAACGACATCTTCTTGTAATTTTCTTAAGATAACATAGTTTGTTTTTGATGCAAAAAATGTCTCAAAAAAAATATGATATGTCTATTAGTGAATCCCAAATCATAGGATTTAACAAACCTATTAATCAAATTGGCAGAAGACTTTCCATTAAAACATGACAGTCATGACTTTTCAATCCGATAAAATGACCATTTATGACACATCTACCCAAATTGAAAGCATAGCCATCTATAAGTCTCAAATTTGCAATCCACAGATAAAATAATAAGTGACTCTCTTTGGACAGTGTATAATCTGGTTTTGGCTTCATTAACTTCCGTGACCTGACATTTTCAAATAGTTTAAGTTTCGATCGCTTGTAAATTTGGGAAAGATCTAATCGTGCCTTTACATTGTCTTTGGTATTACATGGTGTATCCAAAACTATATGAAGTAAATTATCAAAATACTTCTTCTTAATATGTATCAAATCCAACATGTGATGGACTAATAAATCAGACCAATATGGAAAATCCCAAAAAATGATCTGTTTTATCCAATTGTGATCGTTTCCAAACCCATTAATTTTCTATTGGTTTATTGTTGGTCTAAATATAATGGGAGGTAATGAAGAGACAATTGATTTTAACTTTGTACCTGAGATCATTATTAGAGGCCTATCTTTTTCAACTGTTCCTTTTCTGAAATGATATTTGTTTCTTCGAAAATGATGATCGCTTGGAAAAAAAATATGCAATGATAGTCGAAAAAAAATGTTTTTCCATTGATGAGTATAAATGCTTTGCTATCTCTCATACCATATGGAAATGATTTTGGACCATGTGTACTCCAGCCAGATAACATTCTATATACTAGGAAGTCACTAATTATCCACATCAATGCAAATTTCAGAAGGAAGTTCTGTTTCGCAGCAACATCATATATACTAACACTATTACTCCACAATGAATTCAACTCATCAATAAATGGTTTCAAATAAATACCAATATTCTTTTTCGAATAACCTTTAATTAATAAGGTCAAAAAGATATATGGATCCTTTATCAATATCTATGGAGGTAAATTATACGAAGTTATAAAGACAGAACAACATGAATATTGACTACTGTAAGAACCAAATGGACAGAAACCATTAGTAGAAAGACCCTATTTCACGTTTTGAGATTATAAAGAAAAATCCGGATGCACTTGGTCAAAATGTTTCCATGAATCACCATCAAAAAAATTATTTAAGATTTTAATGGTTGAAATGTTATTTTTGTGCCATGACATCAATGATGTTGTGTTTCAATACATAAATAAACGCTACAATCTAGGTGTGAGCGGGAAATATCTCAATTGTTTTATAGGAACAAATCCAAACTTCCCTGGTTGGTCTTCTTTATACCCTAATTTTACACATGTAGGACAACTATCCAATGACTCATTTTCACCATAATATAAGATGCAGTCATTTGAACATGCATGAATCTTCTGATAACCAAGACCAAGATTACAAACCAGCTTCTTGCTCTCATAGAAATTTATAGGCAACACATTTCCTTCAGGTAACGGTGTTTTTAACAAAGAGAACATCTGATCAAACCAACTATTTAACATTCCATTATCTGATTTAATAGCCATAAATTTAGAAACTGCTTCAAACTAGATTATCTTGAAACTAGGATATAAGGCATCCTCAGTGGACCTCAACAACTCATATAAATGAGATGGTTCCAGCTCAGGAGTTAAATCAATATCATCCTGAGTTTCAGTTTGTTGAAAAGACAAACTTTCCACATTATGTACTAAATTTTTAAACTGTGCTGGTTCAAGAAACAAATTATTAGTATCTTCTTTAGAACCGCGTTCACCATGTTGATACTAAAAAACACAATTTGGATAAAAACCAAAATGCAATAAATGACCTCCAATGTTGTCAAATGTGTCATATGTCCTCAGAGCACATTTTTTACAAGGACACTTAATTGTCCCTTCTGAAGAAAATTTTGGTTGTGATGATTCAAATGATAAGAAAGCTTGCACACCATCAATATATATAGGATTTAAACTAGAACTGTTTGGATTCCCATGCTAATTTATCCAAGCATGATCATCTAATAATGACTGTTGTCAACTTCCTTGTTCCACATTTTTCTAAAAATATGAAATAATTAGCTATTTTGTATAATTAGATATAAAATAAACACTATAAAAAAAACAGAACATAATTAAATTCTTTTTTCTAGAAATTTATAATAATTTCTATTATTTTATAGATATTTATACTATTTTTAACTTTTTATACTAATCTGCACTCATTTATAAAAATTTATACCAATTACCACTAATTATTATTAATTACAGGTATTTTGTAATAATTATTGTTAATTACTAGTGGCATAATTTCCAACAGATTGGAAATATCTCTTTTTCATGACGAATCATCCCCTTACAACTTTCTTCAACTCAAATCACTATGAAAAGTTTGCTCTAACATACGAATATCCATTTTCATATGCACAAGGATGGAGAGCAGGGAGGCCTCACTGCACTTCTCTCCATGCTGGTGCATATGAAAATTGATATCCGTACGTTGGAGCATACTTTTCATAGAGATTGAAGTCGGAGAAGTTCCAAGGAGATGAGTTGTTGAAAAAAAGAGCGTCTTTTGTCTGACGGCTCACCTCCTTGCAATTTTCTCTGACTTAAATTAGTATGAAAAATATCCTTTGATGTACATCCGAGCATATTTTTCATACTAATTTTAGTGGGAGAAAGTTGTAAGGAGCTAAGATGTCGATCAAAAGGAATGCCACCAATTTGCTGGAAATTGTGCCAATTTATTAATGTACTCAAATTTATTTCAATTTATTACTAATTAATCCTAATTATTACTAATTAATCCAAAATATTAGTAATTGTTACTAATTATTACTAATTTATCCTAATTCTTACTAATTCTTACTAATTATTACTAATTGTTACTAATTAATCCTAATTAATTATAATTATTACAAATTAATCTTAATTATTCCTAATTATTCCTAATTAATACAAATTAATCCTAATTATTACTAATTATTCCTAATTATTACTAATTAATCCAAATTATTACTAATTATTCCTAATTTTTACTAATTAATCATAATTATTACTAATTATTCCTAATTTATTACAAATTATTCCCAATTATTACTAATTAATCCCAATTATTACTAATTATTCCTAATTATTAATAATTAATCCTAATTATTACTAATTATTACTAATTAATCCTAATTATTACTAATTATTACTAATTAATCCTAATTATTACTAATTAATCCTAATTATCATTAGTTAATCTTAATTATTATTAATTAATCCTAATTATTATTAATTAATCCTAATTATTATTAATTAATCCTAATTATTACCAATTAATCCTAATTAATCATATTATTACTAATTATTTCTAATTATTGCAATTTTTTACTCATTATTACTAATTATTACAAATTATTAAAAATTATTGATAATTATTACTAATTAATCCTAATTATTTATAATTAATCCTAATTATTATTAATTAATACTAATTATGGATAATTATTACTAATTATTACAAATTATTACTAATTATTACAAATTAGTACCATTTATTACTAATTAGTACCATTTATTACTAATTATTACAATTTATTACTATTTATTACCATTTATTACTAATTATTACCATTTATTACTAATTATTACCATTTATTACTAATTATTACCATTTATTACTAATTATTACCAATTATTATGAATTATTACTAATTATTACGAATTATTATCAATTATTACTAATTATTACCAATAATTACTAATTATTTCTAATTATTACAGTTTATTACTAATTATTATAATTTATTACAAATTATTACAAATTATTACAAATTATTACAGTTTATTACAAATTATTACAAATTATTACTAATTATTACCATTTATTACTAATTATTACCATTTATTACTATTTATTACCATTTATTACCATTTATTACTAATTATTACTAATTATTATAGTTTATTACTAATTATTATAGTTTATTACTAATTATTACTAATTATTACAAATTATTACAAATTATTACTAATTATTACAAATTATTACAATTTATTACAAATTAATCATAATTATTACTAATTATTCCTAATCATTACTAATTAATCCTAATTATCACTAATTATAATTAATTAATCCTAATTATTTTTAATTAATCCAAATATTACAAATTAATCATAATTATTACTAATTATTACTAATTATTACAATTGTTTACTCATTATTACTAATCATTACAATTTATTACTAATTATTGATAATTACTAGTAATTAATCCTAATTATTTCTAATTAATCCTAATTATTATTAATTAATCCTAATTATTGATAATTATTACTAATTATTACAAATTATTACAAATTATTACCATTTATTACAAATTATTACCATTTATTACTAATTATTACCATTTATTACTAATTATTACTATTTATTACTAATTATTACCATTTATTGCTAATTATTACCATTTATTACTAATTATTACCATTTATTACTAATTATTACCAATTATTACGAATTATTAGCAATTATTACGAATTATTACCAATTATTACTAATTACTACCAATTATTATAATCTATTACTAATTATTACATTTTATTACTAATTATTATAGTTTATTTCAAATTATTACTAATTATTACTAATTATTACTAATTATTACAAATTATTACTAATTATTACAAATTGTAACTAATTATTACAAATTATTACAAATTATTACCATTTACTACTAAATATTACCATTTATTACTAATTATTACCATTTATTACTAATTATTACGCATTATTATAGTTTATTAATAATTATCATAGTTTATTATTAATTATTACTAATTATTACTAATTATTACAAATTATCACTAATTATTACAATTTATTACAACTTATTACAAATTATTACTAATATTACCATTTATTACTAATTATTACCATTTATTACTAATTATTAATAATTATTAGTAATTATTACAAATTATTTCTAATTATTACAAATTATTACTAATTATTACAAATTATTACAAATTATTACAATTTATTATCATTTATTACAATTTATTACAATTTATTACCATTTATTACAAATTATTACCTTTTATTACTAATTGTTACAAATTATTACTAATTATTACAGTTTATTACTAATTATTACAATTTATTGCTAATCATTACAATTTATTATCATTTATTACTAATTATTACCATTTATTACCAATTATTACTGATTATTACTAATTATTACTAATTATTACTAATTATTACTAATTATTACTAATTATTACAATTTATTAGTAATTTTTACAATTTGTTACTAATTATTAGTAATTATTACCAATTATTACTAATTATTACAAATTATTACTAATTATTATCATTTATTACGAATTATTACCATTTATTACGAATTATTACCATTTATTACGAATTATTACCATTTATTAACATTATTACTAATTATTACTAATTATTAGAGTTATTACTAATTATTAAAATTTATTACTAATTATTACAATTTATTACTTATTATTACAACTTATTACTCATTATTACGATTTATTACTAATATTTAAAATTTATTACTAATTATTAAAATTTATTACTAATTATTAAAATTTATTTCTAATTATTAAAAATTATTACTAATTATTACAATTTATTACTAATTATTGCGAATTATTACTAATTAATCCTAATTATTACTAATCAATCCTAATTATTGATAATTATTACTAATTATTACTAAATATTTCTAATTATTACAAATTATTTCTAATTATAAAAAATTATTATTAATTATTTATAATTAACGCTTAAACATAATTATTCATAAAAATAAATACTGAAAAACAAATATCTAATTCAAATTGAATTTAATTGCATTTAACTAACAAAAATTATAAACAATTTAAAATAAAATAAATTAACTAAACAATAAAAAAATAGATAAATACCTTGAAACTGAAGCTTTCAGGGTATAAAAGCCGCAGATTTTGCTTCGATTTAAAAGTTTAAACTATGAAGAAATTTAGAAGAAATTTTTTCAGAAGAGATAGAGAGAGAAGTCGAGAAAGAAGTAGAATGAGAGAAAAAACAGAAGGGGGTATATATAGGTTAGATTATTTGCGACGAGCTTATTTGTGACGGTAAGCTTGTCACAAATAGTTGTATTTGTGACGGGACCCGTCGCAAATGCCCATCGCCCGCATTAATTAGTGTCGGTCAAAAAAAATTATTTGTGACAGGTCTTGTCGCAAATGTCTCCTTACCGATACACAATTAGCAACGAGATACTTTTCCCATCGCAAATAGTAAAGACCGTCGCTGGGCATTTGCGACGGGAATAGGGAACCCGTCTTAAATCCTCATGCTTTGGTGCGCATTCCCACCAAACCTTTTGCGACGGGTGCTTACTTACCCATCGCAAAAACTTATTATTTGCGACGGGACAATGGACTTGTCGCAAATAACCCTTCGTAAATGACCATTTTTCCCGTAGTGGTGGAACCAACCCAATAGAGTCATGTAGTAGTTTGGATTTGTTCAGCATATTCCATTGTCACATAGACAACTAACAATGCTTCATTCCTTGAAGCTGATGGGAAGGAAGGATGTTGATTAGCAATGACAACATGAAAAATATCTTAACATTTGGGACTGACGTGCATCATTTCATATCGAGGGAATGCGTATGATGTGATTTCATCTATCAAAATAGCTTGGTAATGCATCATGATATAGAATGAAGTTTATACTGTATCTTACACCACACGAAAGAGGGCTTAAGGATCTGGCAAGTCAATAACATTACATTATCTTTTTATATATATATTTTTAATTTATCTTGAATATATTTACAATATACTCGATTAGAGCATATTATCCACATGTTTGACCCGGAAGAGGGTGAGGTATTTATTCAGGAAATATATCATGCTGCAGTGCATGAAATGATGTCATAATATCATGTTCTATACAATAGTATCTTCAATCGTCCACATCAGGGAGAGGATGCTCCTATTTAGGGAGAGTAGGTTCCTTCTCAGGAACCTCCACTAGCATATGTTAATGTTGACGAGTCGTGATGATGATGATATAGATCATGTCAGGATGCACGTGAGGCCTCACCTGTTCCATAGGAAGAGGCAACACCTCCAACAGACCAACATCACCCTATTGTGGATGTGTACCATCAAACATGAGATCCATTCCTATTGTTAGCATATCCAAAGTTTTCATCAGGTATAGATGACTCGAGTTCATATCAGAAGTCATTTATCATGCCTCCATCTTTTGTGATCGAGCCTTCACAGGTCCATGATTCCCTCATCTAATGGCAGTTCCTTCCACTTATTCAGCGGGAGAAGAATTAGGTGCACATCTCAACATTACGATGGAACCTCTTTCCAGGGATTCATAGATAGAGAAACATATTGTCGAGGTTCCTACACTTGAGGAAGACCTCCCTCCAGCTCATCAAACTTCACCCCAACACATTGGTTGTTGATCGCGATACAAGTATCTTATTTTCACACTAGGTTGTGGGATGATCCTTCATCATAAAAATTGATTATACTCATTGATCTATATGTTTTCTATTGACTTAAAGGATTTGAGATTACATTGATTGCTTTCAATTATTGCTAATGTTGAAAGTATTATACAAACATTATTTAACTAATTAAATGTCATAAATATAATTCAAAAAAATGCACTTCCATAGAATATTGAAATTATAATTAATAGTATTAATTCTAATATTTATATATTCCCTTTTACTATAAATTTTTAATCAAACCATTTATTTATAAAAAATATTTTGAATACATACAAAAAAATTATTTCATTTTATAATTACTTTAATTATTTTGAAATTAGGTATTTTTTAAATAATTTGTAAGTAATATTTATTAATTAATAACAATTAAGAATAATTAGTAATTAATTAAATAAAATTAATTATAATATGGTAGTAATTTATTATTAGTAAATAAATAAAACTAACTAATAATAACTTTAATAACACTATATATTATGTATTTATAATAAGTATTAATAAATTTTAACCATTTAATAATAAATAAAAATTGATGATTATCTAATAATATTTATTATTTAATTTATAATTAACAATAAATTTATTAATTATTTATTAAGTGATAATTATTTTTAATAATTATAAATAATTACTATTTAATTATTTATATTTCATGGAAATATGATACAAATAAATTGTTAGTAATTATTATTACATTTGAAAACTACTATTAATATGTATTACTTTTTAAAATTCAATATTTATTACCATGAAAATATAAAATAATTATTAACATTAGTTATTTTTAAATCATTATAATATATTTTTTCTAAATAATATTTATCATGGTATGTATATATTGAAAACTGAAAAACCAATAAGTATTTATTAATATTTATTTATTTATTTAAATTAATTATAAATAAAAATTATTAATTACTAATAATTATTTCTAAATAATTTATTTATGAAAATTGATTTTCTACATTGATTTAAATTAAATTAATTTTGTATTTTTTTAGGGTTTGGAAAAAGGTGTTAAGGGCCCTAACGCCTTTTTCCAAAGTGTCAGGGAAAAGGTGTTAGGGCATTGACACATTTGACCTCTACTAAAGGAGGTCAAAGGTGTTTGGGATTTTAACACAATTCTGACTTGGATTTGAAAATATTTTCAAACTATCATTATTTTCATATTTTTTTTCAAAAACCTACAAAAAAACCCATGTTTATTAGTTAGGATTAGAACTAGACGTTGACCGACTTGTCGAGTTTGGATCATAAAAAAACTGACTCATTTATTAATCAGGTTTGGTCAGACCAGTCATGACCTGACCTGTTTATTAACCAGTCTATGAAAAAAGTCTGTTTAATAATATGTCCTTGAAAAAAAGATCACCAAACCTTAATATATTATTAAATAAAATAACTTTTATATAATAATTATCTTTAATAAATATAAATGTTGATATATTTTATATATAACTAGAATATATACGTTATTATTAACATTTTTTATATAAATCCAAACGTTATAAATTACATTCCAAATAAATATAAACATAACATTAATTATTATATTATTTTCATTTAATGTTATTTGTATATATATTATTTTAATAATGTTATAGCCTGAATGGCCCTAAGGCCTTCATTTTTATTGATTTTTTATAACCCCCTTTTCAAGGGATGAGGGGGAACCCTTACAAGGCTCGTAGGATTAGATATTATATGGCTCATAGGCTTAGGAGATTACATGACCCGAAGGTCTTAGGGAATTCAACCAGACTATCTACAAGGAACTGCCCCTCCTTAGCATCTGCATCGTGATAGTATCTCTCCACCTTCGCATGACCGTCTGTCCAGGCTTCCTGTGCAAGCAAAGACTGGTCCCGATGGCATATTCATACCCTCTCATTATGAAAAATCCATTTGGTTCTGCTCTCGTGAGTGCACTTGCTCTGAATCCTCCTCTGGGGCTGCTTCTTTTTTGTAGAGTCTGTCTGAGGAAACTGCACTGATCATGTGGCCTGAAGGCCTTGAGGTGGCCTGAAGGCCTTAAAGGTGGCCTGAAAGCCTTACTGACCCAAAGGCTTGGGTGGCCCGATGGCCTTAAGGACTCCAAGCCCAAATCGGTGGCCCAAGGTGAATAGTTATGGCTACTACATTACCGAACAGTACCTGCTACAGTTCTAGTTACGATGGATAATTTTATTTATCATTTTCAAAAAGAATGTACATGCATGCTTTTGGTAAAAAAAATTAATGGAGTTATGTTTTTCTAATGATGATATTTTGAGTCCTATAAAACATGGGTTAATGTCAAATTTTTAATAAAGGTACTGAAATGAATCTTCATGTTGTGTTGTCTTACATGAGTGCCACATGTATTTAGTACATACTTAATTAGATTCTTTTAACTACTCTGTAATACTTTTCTTCAGATCTCTCCCTCATGTTGAATTCAAATAATCACTTGCATGGAGAAGTATTCCAACTTGTATGTATTCAAGTATAGATTATATGAAATAAATTCAATGATCAACTTTTGATCCATAAGAACATTCCTAACAAGTTGTGGCTTCAACAAGATATAATTTTTTTTAATCACCAAAACTACATATAAGTACTTTAAAGCATTAGAAATCATTTTAATCAGCGCTAAAATAGCACTGATATTTTAAGTGATGATAAAATTTAGATTCTTTTATCAGTTCCAAAAAATTTGATGATAAAGGTGTCATTTATTAGTGTTAAAAAATTCACTCACTACTAGAAATTTTACCTACACCAATAGTTTTAAACCATTGTCATAGGGGCGAGAACTATTAGTTTAGGATATACCAATGATTCCCAAAACTGTTGGGAATTGACCTATTAGGATAGCCCTATACCAAAATTTCTTTAGTATCCATTGGTATAGGACCCTCGAGGTTAGTTGATACCAACAGTTCTATCAACCATTGGTAAAGAAGACCTATACCAGCAGTTAAAAAACCATTGGTATAGGCCCCCAAACTAGCAACACTTTCCAATCAGCCCGCACCCACTCCACAAACAATATAAAACAAATATATAACAACCCACAAATTAAGTTATTAAACACCATCCAAACAATTATGTCATAAATATCAAGTCAAAAATGTAGGGGATCAATATCTCTATCATGACCACCAATACCATCATAGTCATCACTATCATCACCCTCATAAAAAATTTCCTCACTAGCACCATCAACTTCAACATCTTCATCACCACCACCATTATGAAAGCCATTTCCTTGACAACCATTAAGACCATCATCACCATTGCCTATTTTATCATATAAGGAGCATATCGTCAACATGCATGTATCAAAAACTACAATAGTATCCAGTGTAAGTGATAGACATAAAGAAATCATAGATTTCATAAACTGTTCGATGAATTTACTTCTTTAACACTCCTGTATGGATAATTTTTTGGCCTATACTACTTCTGAATGAGACGCTTGTAACTCGGTGCCATTAAATTTATTAGAGGCTCTTGAAGTGGTCCAATACTTAGTGGGGGGATAATCTTCCTATATTTACAATATAATCTCTCTTGATTATCATCACCCAATATCTATCGCAAATGATCGTTTTTCCTGAAGATGTCATCTTTTTTTCTCATCAAGGGACTCCAAAGAACATTTCTAATAATATAAATGATATATTTAGTTATAAAATTTATATTAAAATTTAAAATTATAAAAATAAAAATTATGATATTTTATTGTGTTTGTTCATTTACAATACTCTCATCTTTATTCTATCTGATCAAGCAAAATAATTTTTCTCAAGGTACACTTCCTTCAATATTTAATACCACCCACTATAAATGAAATTGAATATAAGAAAAAATTATTCAATAATATTTTATTACTCAAAAAAATTAACCCATTCTAACCAATATTTATCTGACCTAAACCAAAACAAATTGAACTAAATTTCAATGAAATGAATCGTATTATCCCCATTTAAGTGAAACTATAATCAATAAAACCAAAATGAACAAACTTGGATTGCTTTGGTCAAGGTATATTTGTAATGATCCATATCATTATGGGTTGTAAATTCTTGAGGGAATTTGAATTTTTTATTTGGTGGATAGTTCATTTTGAGATATGGTGATCAAGATGGGGTTTTGTGTGCCTAAAAGTCTTTAACTAGTATTTTTAGATCTGTCTTAGGGCTTGTGGGATTTTCTTGGGGCTCGAGAGGATGCTGAGGAAGATCCAAAGTGGATAAGTTTCTAAAAGTAGTATTCATGGACCATTCACAACATGAAATTATAGTTCAGTCTGTGAAAGGTGTGAGGTTGAGGCTAGGGGGTTCTACCCAGGGGCTATTCATGATGTAAATTTATTTCCATACCATGAAAATATGCTGATTTTTTTTTAAAAAAGTTTCAATGGTTTTTTAAAATAGAAACCCCTAGGATTTCTTCTCTCAGATGTCACATGCATAGGGGGAGGATAAACCCTTCTTCCCCTTGTAATCTGGTTCATTTAGAGGAATTTTGTCACACAGAATCGAGGTAGGATCCTCCTCTTTTTTACCTTTTCTTCTTTCTCTTTCATTTTATCGATTTTAGTTCAGATGCTAGGGTTTCAGAAGGATTTATTTCACCAGATCATGGAGAAATCATTATGTGTGATGGGGATTTCACATGTGGCTCATAGAGGATGTCTTGAGAGTTTGTATTTAAATTTTCATTCATTGTTTGATGTGAGGTATATTGTGCCATGAATTTCTTTTGGGTTATTGATGAATTTAGGTTTAATTAACTTCTAATTCAATAATATAAATTATGGATTTTGTGTTTCCTAGGTTCGAGGGTGTGTTGAGAGTGGATAGTACCCTGTTGCTTGAGGTTTTGACATCATTGTGTTATCCGGTGAGTTTGATACCAATTATGCCAAGTTGGGTTTTGAGTTTTAATTTTTTAATTAATTAATTTAATTATGTTTATGGATGAGAAAAGTTCTCATGGAATCGATGTAATTTAGTACGGGCTTGGATGGATTTATTGGATATTCAGTTGAGGTAGGGAGCCTTGACCTTATTTGAGACTCTTGGTATTTTGGGGATTTTATATTTGTGTGACTTCATTAGTATACCTATATGAAAATTGTTTGTTATGTGTGACTTTCCCCATAAGTTTGGGATGGACTCACATCAGTCTAATAGTCAACATGGACCATATCACCCATTAAACAGTTTGATGGTGGTTCCCTGGTCGAACTAGTGTCGGTGGCCCTCCTTATGTATTTTTTGAAGGTTTGTGTTAGTTTTTGAAGGTAAAAATGGATTTTATTTTTAAATGTATTTTAAAAATGGGTTTTGGATAAGTGAAGTTTCATGGGAAAGTTGTGATTTAAAAAAGGGTTTTTAAATGGCTTTTAAAAATAGGTTTTAAATTCTGCTGGGATTTTAGTCGAGTACCTAGTGTGAGTAAAGCGGCATGAGATTACTTTTGAAAATGGATTGAAAAAGATAGATTTGAATTTTTTTAAAGGGAATTTGAAATGTATTATCTTGATTTTTTGGACCGTTTGAACTTTCATGGGTGATTCCTTATTTTATAAAGCATGTGTGCCTTGTATGTTCCCCTTTTTGTGATTTCTATGTGTATTGTTGATGAATGAGGATGCATGTTATATGGGTAGCCCTGTGAGAAATTTTATTGTGGTGTCAAAGTGATGGTTGGTTTTGATGGATGTAAAGAACCCCTTGGAGGGTCAAGATGGATTCTGAATGTGTTTTAGATGCAAGGCTAGGTCTTGAGGGATAAATGCCTTGGGGGTGAGTTGGTGAGTTGTGAGATGAGCTGCATACCCTATTTTTTGTTTCCCGTGTGTGATCACCATGTGATTGATGGACCTCCCCAAGGTTTGTGGGGATGGTTTAGTGTGATTGATGTACCTCTTAAGAGTTTTATGGGATGGGTCAGTGTGATTGATGTGACATCCCCAGAGTCTACAGGGATAAGTCGGTGTGTATAAATTGGACCTTTTATTAGTAGGATTGGGTCTAGGACCATCAGGGGGTTAGGTCATGGAATGTTGTGATGATTAGATGATGGACCTCCCTCCAGTGAGGAGGGATGGGTTAAGGATTATGAATGTATGACTGTTCCCTATTCATTTGGGTTGGGGGTCAAGGTTGGGATGATACCCTACCATGATCCTTTGGATATAGGTTGTACATTGTTTTGGTTGACACCCCACCCCACATATTTAGGTATAAGTCATGTTATGGTATGAGGTGACTATATTTCTTTTAGAATGAAGCAGAAGTTGGTAGGTTCATGCGTCATGGTGGTTTGGTTAGCACACAATGACCTAACTTTTATACTTGTGTGTTTATTGTGTGTTATGTTTCCAGGTGAGGGTGTTGCACAAACACAAAAACACCTATTTATATTTATTTAATGAACATCCAATTGATCAAAAAAACACTCAATATCATGAAGACATTAAGGGTTTCTACTAGGTCATTGGAATCACCCCTACTCACATGCACGACATGAGTTTTGATGTACGTGGGAAAAATTTCCCATTTACTCTTAGAACAAAAGTATCATTTAGAGGTGGACACATGGTTCATATTTAGAAAATTGTGGAGGCCAAGTATTTGGAAGGATGGTATGTGATTAGTGTTGGATAGTGTGCCGTTTAGTTCTATTTGATGTATTTTATTGTTATTATCTATTACTACTGATCTGTTTTGTTTGATGCATCATGTAGATAGATTTACTACTATTTATTTTGGATTGTGGGGGCCTAGTAGGCTCTCATTTTTATTTCTATATGGTTTTTGGGAAGTTTTATATACAGAAAGGCCATTCTGATTTTTTTTAAAATTTGGGCATGGCCTATTTGGTTTACTTAAGGGCATATTCTCCCCATAACTATGTTAGAACCTCATTTCTAGTTGAAAAAATCTAGCGTATGGGGAGGCATGCCTGATGTGTTGTAGAATCTCTGTGCAGGTTCCCTTATGATGGACTAATCCGAGGTGTTACAAAGTGGTATAATAGTGTGTCTTAGAATGGGTTAGTGTAATTAGAGGTGGATTTAGGATGTTGGGACTTGTGAGGTAGATCAAGAACATGCGTGGCCAACATGACATCAGTTGAAACTTGAGTTTATAAGGGATATCTAGTTTTGGTACTAGACACTTTAGGGTGAGTGATGTGTTGGTTTGTATCGAGAATCCCAAAGTGGTATGGATGAGACTCAAGATGAGTCATAGGGACTAACTTAGAGCCAATGAGTTATACATGCATCATTATAGTGACATGAATAGTGCATGATACACGCATATATGTGTAGTATTGTTTGAAATGACACATAATCAGAATCCATATTAATTGAAAAAACTTATAATATAAATTATGTGTTCTCGCATATATTATAATGGGTGATTAGATAAATATATATATGAGGGGATTTGTTTTTTTATTGTGACTATGATTGATTGGCCTCCATAGGGAAATAGATTTTTTTGGGATTTTTTTTAGAAAACTTGGTCTTGAAAAGAAAAACTCATGCAGTGGAGTGAGGTGTGTTTGTAATATTTTTAAAGGTTGGTTTTATTTAAATGGTTCATGTAGCTAGTGATTTTTAAATGGTTTAGGATTTCCATGTTTTGAAAAAATATAAGGAAAATTATTTTGAAATTTTATTTCAAAATGTTTTTGAGAAATGAATCAGATTATGGAAAGGGACCGACTAGGTCGTAGATTTTAGAAATTTTGGATTTTGGTGAAAACCCTTGGATTTCAAGGGGTGTTTTAAAAAAATGGGTGATTTTTTGGTGTATGTAACATTTTTTTGTAATTAATTTTAAAATAAGTGACCAATTACTAAGTAAAATAGCATGATGGTATTTTTCTGTTCTAGTTTGGAGTGTCTGAGGTGTTTGAATTGTGCGCTCAAATTGTATGTCAGGTTTGTTTGGAAATAACCAAGTGAGGTTGGAGAGTGTGTGTGAACTTGGTTGGTATGTTTTGAGGAAAAAAACTAGTGCTTATATAGATCAACTTGCTGGATTTTCAGTTGTTGGCCAGGAGAGGCTTGATAGTTGGATTGTACATTTGGTGGGTATGCCATAGTTGTTTGGCGGGAGTTTCTTATAGTAAGATCATGGATGTTTGATATTGTGATTGAGTAGATGTATGGGCTCATGGATTGGAACCTTTATGTGTGTTTTAATGTTTTTTGGTTGGAGTAGAGTACTCAAGAGGGAGGTGAATTGAGTATCTATAAAAATTTCGGTTATAAATTGGTTCTTTGAAAATTTCCCTCAATTAAAAATATACTCTAAGTCAATTTGTAGTGAATTTATAAGAGTCTTGAATTTTCAGTTACTTTCTCGAAAGATTGATTAGTTCTCAGCTATAATAATCTAAAATATTAATACAACTTTTGAAACAAACCTACTAGTTCAAAATAGTTATAAACACTTGTGAAAATAACTATCAAAGTTCAATTTCGTTTTATGAAATTTTTTATAAAATAGTAAAAAAAATAGAAATAAACATAGTGGAAATTAAAACAAGAGGTTCAGTCTCAAGCTGAGACTTAGTCCTCCCCACTTGGTGATCACCTTCCACCAATGGATCAAGGTTCACAATAGCACACATGGATATCCAGGTCACACTTGAAATTTACCATAGTTATTCATGGGAAAACACCAAACAAGCCACACTTGACCTCTTCCATAGTTCTATGTGGGATACAAAGGATAAATAGAGTGTGAGTTTGAGGATATCAAGTATCCTCTAGTTATGCATAGGAGTCAGTGTGTGTGTGACATACAGATTCACACACTGCTCAGAAATGAAAATAAATGAACACAATAGAGATAAAGATATAGATTAAGGTTAAGAAGTCTCTGTGTGTTATGCAGTGCAGCTCTGGACTCGTTTGATTTAGTGGAGTTGAAGTTTGAGTCCTTCTCTGGAAGCTGGCTCCAAAATAGAGTATCATAGTCTTTGTGCTCTAGATTTCAGGAGTATGAGATGTTCAAATTCTATTGGTAAGATGTTCTAATCATATCAGTAGGTTTTGGTTCACTCCTTGATCTCCCTATATGTTCTTCCTTTTAGTTCTTGGTCTTTTTCAAGTGTACACGAGAGTTGTATGAGTTTGAAGGTTTTTCTTTTCTTGCTACTTTTCAGAACTTTCCTCATTTGTTTAATGATCCAACTTGTAATTATTTTATACTTCAAGGTCTAGAAGACACAAAGATCTCCCCATGTTCATGTACCTCGTACTATCTCCTGAATATCCTATAGACAACATTAAATAATTTCAGAAACATTAATTTGTCTAAATATAACCGTTAGATATAAATTTCAATTAATAAATTAAAAACAATTTTTATGACTATCAGTTATAAGTATTGGTGAGTCATTGGAATCAGTTTGGAAGGATCAGTCTGTCAGCATCAGTCTATCAGTATCGGTGACTCTCTGCATCAGTGAGTCCTTTCCATTGGTATTAGTGACTCGGGGCATCGGTGAGTCATTTGTACTATCGGTTTGTCCAGGCATCAGTGAGTTGTCATCGATGACTCATTTTGAACTAACGGTGTGTCACCCATCAGTGACTCATTCATCAGTGTGTCACCCATTGGTGAGTCATCATCGATGTGTTTTCCATTGGTGAGTCTTCCAATGGTGAGTCTCTTGAACTATCAGTGTGACTGATCATCGGTGACTTATCCATTGGTGTGACGTTTGTTCTATTAGTGAGTCCTGCATCAATATCTTCTTTGATTGGTGACTTATCCATCAGTGTGACATTTGTTCTATTGGTGAGTCATACATCAATGTATTCTTTGATCAGTGACTTCTTCAATTAGTGAGTCCTCATCGACGAGTCAACCATTAGTGTCTCCTTAAACCAATCGGTGTTAGGGACTCTGAAAAACTTACAAAGTGTCTGTTGTGAGATTCACAATTACTTGTAAATATACACTTTTAAGTATATTGAAACATAAATATCTATAATTTATTGAATTAGTATACGAGGTTACAAAAGTTATTAATTTATAAATATTCATTGACATGATTAATTAAAATATAATGTATGAATTATCATGATTTGTAAAATGACATGAGTTGTGATTATTAAAAAAACTATATCACAAAGGGTCCAACAATATATACTTTTAGATAATCACAAATCATGGCATTAATGAGTTATAAAAGATGTTAATAAATAAAAATTACTTTACTTAGCATATTCATGCTCCCCTTTAGTAAGTTTAATTAAATAAGTATGAGTGATTTGTATCAGAGGTGGGATATATATATATATATTCTATTGATTACATTCTATCTCTCATATTCCATAATTCCCCCCCTTAGGTTAAGAATTTATGCCATCCATATCTTTATAGGAAATCCATATCTTACTCCCCCTTTTGGGATTAGAAAAAAGGTAAATAGAAACATAAAGAATAAGAGAAAAAAACATAAATAAACTAGAATCATATGGAAGGTAGATTGATATTAATTATGGTACAAAGAGTACAAACATAAAAATACAGTCATCAAAAAGTAAAGTAAAAAACCCTATAAAAAATTGATCCACATCTTAAGTCTTGGGCTTTTGAGGGGCTTTCCCTTTGTCTGAAGGGTCAACTATAGGTGCAGGAGGTATTGGTGTGGCTATAGGAAATAATGGTCAAATGACAACACCAAGTAAGGTAACACTTATAGGAACATTAGCTACAAGGCTTGGTCTCCTCTTTGATAAAACATCACTTTGAGGATGATCTTGGATTACTGGCCGAATTTGAGATAGGGCTTGAGATACAAACATCTGAGTAAGAGGTAGGGAACTAGGTATAATAGAAGCAGTTGTTGGGACCACTATTTCCTCATCCTACACATGTAGGTTTGGCTTCAAAATATTGATAAAATCATTGATTATTTCACCTCCATTCTACATTGTCTTTTCAAAATCCTCCTCATTTTCCATAAACTTTTCCAAAGTAGGAGTAAAATCCTTCAACTAACCCACTTGCCTATTTAAGGCTTCTTCCACTGGAGGGATTTTTAAATTCTCATCCAAGTACTTAAAGTTATTATTCAGGTCATGCTTGGTATATATTTTAGAGAAATATCTTTCCACATTTTCTCTGATTTTCTTCTGAGCAGCATATGCTTCATTAGTACACTATATCACCATTTTATAAACAAGATTAGTGTTTTTGTGAACTTTGGAAAGAGTCTTCTTATCAGAATCACTCTGAATAACCATGAGTTATTCCCTCATCATAGTCCCAAGACACTTCATATCAACAACAACATACCTAGTACCTTTAGAACTAGAGGCACCAATAATAATTTTTCCAAGATCCTCCTTTAACTTCTTCAAATATACTCTCAGTATATGAGTAACCAGGTTCATAAGAACCTCCATAACACCACCAAGTGTGATATTGAAATCAGTGGTCAGATACTCCAATTCATTACTCATTCTATTCACTTCTTCTCCCAGTATTGTATTATTTTTGATAATAGTCTTGGATGTAGTGATTAGGTTAGGATGAATCTCATGAATCACCATTTTTGTAATCTTAGCTGCACTGGCCTCTAAAATACTCCTAGATGAAGAAGCTTCATGCCTAACTCCAATATAGGATCTCACTGACTCACATATATCAGCTTTGAATTTCTCAAGATCAGCCTTAGTGACATAGTCACTAGGCACTGGCTATAAAATAGGGTCATCAATAAGTAAGACAGGTGAAGCAGGAGAAATCAGTTCCACTTCAGTTTGTGGAGTAGGAGGAGAAACCATATCCTCATCTGATTCATAATATAACCCAAATAAGATATAACCGAGATTTCTATTCCACTCATCATAACAGGTCCAATCTCTAGGTTCCACTATGTCAATCCTAACTCTTCTTACTTGATTCTTATGTAAAATATTAGCTTTATCTTATTCTTCTTACTATGATCTAGCCAAAATAACATTTCAAGGCATTGGTACTAACTAAACTTGAGGTTCTACTTGAACTCCTGCCATTACAGCTACTTGAGGCTCTTCCTCAATCTGAGGCATATGTGCATTTTGAGCTTAATCCTATTCCTCTTGACCTCCTTCCATAATATAATTAAGCTCCTGAATGATTCCTTGATCATCGTTAGGGTGGCCAGGTCTGTCCTCATTTCCATCATCTTATCCACGAATAGACTCCTCACCGGAAATAACATCTTATTGACATGCTTTTAGTGAGTCACTCACATGCTCACTATTGTCATCCTCATCATCACCACCAACACCACCACCATCATCACCGTCAATTTTTCTCACATATCCTTCCACTCCAGAGACTTCAGTCTCTTACTCATCTTCATCAACTAACAAAGGTTCTCGAGAGGGTAATTCTAATGGTGGACTGGAAGGTCCATATGACATGTACTTAGGACTTTAAACTATATCTGGATTACTCCTATCATCTATAGGAGACCCCTATTCTCTGGGCAGCTCAGCCTCAAACTGTTCCTCATCAGAATAAACCACCTGCTCACCAGGTTTAAGACTTGGATCAGCTTGATCCCTTGGTCTGGTAGGATGATCTATGGTATTGTAATCGTCATATATTTTTCTTCATCTGCTACCCAAATCCTCTTACATGGGTTCCAAAATATATTTATCCTCTTGTAGATGTCCTTGTTCAGGAAAAATCCACTACAGGTAGTGATCATCTCATCTCCATCCTCTATACATCCGAGCCTTCAACATTGCTGAGATCATCTTTGGATAGTATAAAAAAGTTTTCTTCTTGGATGGTTTGATCATATCAAAAATGCATACCATTAGGTACATAAATAAATTCACTTTCACCCAATTTTTCAATAAATAAATTAGGTAAACATCCTGATACTTCACAACAGTAAAATCTCCCTTCCTTGGGAAGATTTGATGTTGAATGAATTTGAAAAGTAATATTACCTATCCATATAACTCAGTGGAAGTAGCTATCCTTGACTCCTCATTCCTAGTAAAATATTTAAAATCATCCTCATATGAAAATAAATTTGTGGTTGGTGGAATATTACCCTGGTAATCAGCAAATATGCCCTTATGAGGCATATCCAAACAATCATCCCACTCCTTTGATGAAAAATAAATTTCTTTTCCCTTCACCACTAACTTCATCCTATCCTCCTAGTCTCATTCCAAAGATACTTTAAAGTTAAGATAGAACTAGTGTACTAGATTGTGATATAAATACCTCTCATTGTTTTCAAACCAGCTGATCCACCCTTGATATTCCAACACTTTTAGCAGTAGAGATTTGCTCGACAACAGCCACTCGGCTGACACTTCCTTATCAAAAGTTACCACATGGCTTCCAAAAAATGGATTCACAGAACATGAGGAACTACTAGATTCTACTTTATGACGCTTTTCCATCGACGATTCACTTGTTCATTCCATCGCACACTTCATCTCGCCATTCAGAAGGTTTGGTTTTGAAGAGGCAGTCGAAAGGTCGAAGGTAGAGAGGTAGAGTGTCGAAGGGCAGCAGGTTCAAAGGTAGTGAGGGTAGTGAAGAGTTGTGGATCAAATTAAATTTATCATTTCGGGATTGTACTTCGTAAAAACATAAAATAGAGTAATGGTAAAATAAAAATAATGAAACTGTGTCATTTTACTTAAAATAAAACAGATAAAAAAATTTATTAAAAAGACCCAATCGATATCATTTTCACCTGATAGAATTAATCTAATGGATTTCACACGAACGATCTCACTCGAATGGTTTCACTTGATCAGTTTCACTTGATCAGTTTCACTTGATCAGTTTCACTTGATCAGTTTCACTGATCGGTTTCACCTAATCGGTTTCACTGATCTATTTCACTAACCAAAAGATCTTTCTGAAGGGATAAGTTCATATAGTCTTTATAGATTTATCATTCCTATTTCATGTCTGATGTAGCTTATTCTCTCATATTTTAAGGGTTTGGTGAAAATTTTAGCAAGTTGATGCTCAGTCCTAATAAACTCAAGAGTTATATCTTCTTTTTAAAAGTGATCTCTCAAAAAGTGATGTCTTACATCAATATGTTTAGTTATGGAATGCGATATTGGATTCTTATAGATGTTAATAGCACTTGTATTGTAACAATTTATGGGGATATGTCTAAATTGAAATCCATAATCTAATAAAGTGTATTTCATCCACAAAATTTATGCACAACGACTACCAGAAGCAATGTACTTTGCTTCAGAAGTTGATAATGAATCCAAATTTTGCTTTTTTATTACTCCATGATATTAGAGACTTTCCAAAAAAGTGTAATGTTCCAGAGGTTCTCTTTCTATATAACTTACACCCACCAAAGTTAGCATTAGAATAACTGACCAAATCAAATGGTTTTCCTCTTAGATAGAACAAACCTAAGTTAGTTGTATATTTTAGGTATTTGAAAACTCTTTTAACAACATTTAAATGTGACTCTTTTGGGTTTTCTTGAAATATTTCACACATAAATATGCTAAACATGATGTCTGGCCTACTAGTAGTTATGTATAACAAACTCCCAATCATTCCTCTATAAGCAACTTGATCAACAGATTTCCCATTTTCATCAAGGTCTAACTTACATGTATAACTCAAAGGTGTTTCACTACTCTTAATTCCATTAAATCCATATCTTTTAAAAAGGTCTTTATTATATTTACTTTGATTTATAATAATACCTTCTTTGTTTTGAAATATTTGAAATACAAGAAAATATTTAAGTTCACCCATCAAACTCATTTCAAACTCACTTTGCATCATTTTTGAAAAATCATTACAAAAATAATTTTTAGAAGATCCAAATATAATATCATCTACATATATTTGAGCTATTAAAACTTCTTTAGAAACTATTTTTATAAAAAAAGTAGGATCTGCAACTCCTTTTGTAAAATATTTATAAATAAGAAAGTTACTTAACCTATCATACCAAGCTCTTGGATCTTATTTCAATCCATATAAGGCTTTAGATAATTTGAAAACTTGATTTGGAAAATGTGGATTTGTAAAACCTAGGGGTTGTTTAACAAAAACATCCTCAATTATATAACCATTTAAGAATTCACTTTTGACATCCATTTTATAAAGTTTGAAATACAAGTGTGCTGCATAGGAAAGTAAGATTCTAATGCCTTTAATCCTAGCTACTGGTGCAAAGGTATCCTAATAATCAATTCCATCTTCTTGATTACAGACTTGTGAAACCAATATAGATTTGTTTCTAACTATATTTCTAGCTTCATCTACTTTATTCCTAAATACCCATTTAGTTCCTATGGTCAAGGTATCTTTTGGTCTATCAACCATCTTACAGAATTTATTTCTCTCAAACTGATTAATATCTTCTTGTATAGCCATCACCCAAAATTCATCATTGATTACATCATTGATATTTTTAGGTTCAAGTTGTGAAAATAATTATTGACGTTCAACCTGATTTCTAAAGGAGCTATAGTTTGAGTTCCTCTGTCTAAAACTCCAACTAAACATCTAAGGGATGGTTTTTAAGGGTCTTGGTTGGTCTAGTAAAAGTAGGTCTGGTTATTTTAGGTTCACCACTTGGTTTTGGTTCATTATGGCTAGATTTTGGAGAATTTCTAGAACTGGAATTTTTAACAGATTCTTTTATAGGATGGTCTGAAGGTTTAACATTAATGTCCCAATTAGACATATCCCCTTCAAGATTTCCTAGTGATGTATTAGGTTCATGTGGATATGTTTCATCAAACTTGACATGTACAGATTCTTCCACACATTTGGTTCTCTTATTAAATACTCTTTAATCTTTTCTTGATGTTGAATATCTAAGGAATATTCCTTCATCACTTTTGGAGACAAATTTATCTAGATTATCTTTAGTGTTAAGAATATAAAATTTGCATCCAAACACTTTAATTTACCTTTGGTTTCCTATCATTACACAAATCATAAGGAGTTTTATTAAGGACGGGTCTGATTAATACTCTATTTATTATGGAACAAGATGTATTTACAACTTCAGCCCAAAAATAAATCGGTAGGTCATATTCATTGAGTATAGTTCATGAAATTTTCTGTAAGGTTCTATTCCTTCTTTCTACTACACTATTCTATTGAGGTGTACTAGGGGAAGATAAGTTATGACAATAGCCATTTTGTGAGAAAAAATATTCAAAGTTTTGATTTTCAAACTCACGTCCATGGGTACTTCTTAAGGATTTAATTTTAAGTCCACTGATATTTTCTACAGTCCTAACATACTTGGTAAAATGAGAGAAAGTTTTACTTTTGTAAGCTAATAAAAAGGTCCAAGTATACTTAGATAAGTCATATACAAGAACAAAAACAAAGTGCTTCCCATTGATACTTAAAACTATAGATGGTCCAAACAAGTCCATGTGAACCAACTTGAGAGGTTGATAAGTGTTGAGATGGTATGTGAGTATGATATACTCTATAATACCAAATGTAGGATCAAAATAATATAGATACTAAATAAAGTATATAATGATTCTCAATATACAAGAGGGGGGGGGGAGGGTGAATTGTATACTTTAAAAAATTCCTTTGGAACTTTTAAAGATGACAATGTTTAACAAGATTAAACAAGGTAATTCAAAAACCTCTAAGTTCTTCACACTTTCTTGATTCAGGAAATATGATTATGAGAAAGTGAATCCAGAAAGATGGTTCTGGAAAATAAAACTTAATGAAAGTTTACAAAGATAAAGATTATACCTTAAAGCGTATAGAATCTCACTAAATCAGAGTATACAAGTATAAGGAAGTATAAGATAGTTATACTTTCCTAAACAAACAAAAATGCAGTGGAAAACTTATAACAAGACAAGTAACAAGTAGTAAATCTTTTAACCCAAAGGGAAGGGTATCCGACAACCTTGGATAAAGGTCCCTTGATTTATACTTTCAAGAAATTCTGTCTTACCCACACCAGGGTAAGCCCTCAATATGAAGATCGAAGTCTGTCTTGCTATCCCCGCAAGCCCTCAACTTCAAGGTAGTCGGCACCTCTATCTTCCTCAGCAAGGAAGCCCTCAACTTCAAGGTAGTCGACACCTATGTCTTCCTATCCCCAGAAGCCCTCAATTGTACACAACAACAATCGGAGTAGCACAAAGAAAATATGAACAAGAAGTTCAGTACGCACAAAGCAATAAAGCCTCTCTCTCTAGAAATCACTTCATCAGCATGTAATCTCTAGATTGATCAACTTGTTGTGAGCTCTTTCAAATGAGATCCTATTTATAGGGACGACTTCAATGGTTGGATCCCTCCTCCAACGGTCATATTTTTCCTTGAATTTCGGAGGGACCTATACACGTGTCACTCAAACAATGATTAGTTAGTAACTAAAAGCACAACATAATTGTATAACAAAAACAAGTGTAATAAAAAATATAGTTACATAACCAAAATCAATTATTCGGAGTGTAAGAAAATAAAAAGTTTAGAGTCTAATCAAAAATACATTCAGAGTCTATAATACAAGGATATTTGGATTCTGTTTTCTAAGGAATTCAGAACTCGAACTATATAGAATTCCGGAGTCTGAATTTCAAGGAAATTTGGAATCAGGATTTACAAGAATTTGGAACCTGAACTTAAAAAGTTTGGAGTCAGAGTTCATGAGAATTCGGAGTCAAAACTCAGAAAGTTTGGAGTTAGAATTCATTCAAATTTGGAGTTAGAACTCACAAGGTTTGGAGTCATAGTTCATGAGAATTTGGAGTTAGAACTCACAAAGTTCGGAGTCAGAATTCATCATAATTCGAAATTAGAAATCAGAAATTTTGGAGTCTGAATTCAGAGAACTCGGAGTCAGAACTCAGAAGAGTTCGGAGTCTGAATTCAGAAAACTCGGAGTCTAAATTTGGAGTCTGAAAATAGAATTATCTTTATCTAAGTATTACATGATTATGAGGTTTTAGGTATGAAACTGAATTTTACACTTAGACAAGATAATGAACAATGAAAATCATGGTAAGGAAAAATTTCCTCGGGGAAGAAACATTTTACTTAGAGAAGTGAAACACAGGGTAGAATGAGATTTTCCTTAAGATAAGGTGTTTGTGATTTTCAAAACAATAAGTAAAGGTAAAGTCATAAGGATAAATTATTGACTTAACAATCTCCCCCAAACATGAAGGAATGAAAAATTCATAAGGAAAACCTTATTGACTCAACAATCTCCCCTTTTGGAAATCACAAACATCCTTAAAAAAAAGAATAAAAAGACTTAGTCAATATTTTTATAGACTTTTAAAATAAAACTTATCACCCTCTAAAAATGGTCAATGATGAATATGACTTACTCCCCCTTAGGATTTGGAACACTAAGTATCGTATTCTAGATTTCCGGAATGAGATTTTTCATTATCTTGAGTACGGAAATCTCTGTAATGAAAACTCCCCCTTGGATAAAATCCCCCTTACTTAGGGATATTTATTCTTTTCTAAGTATTATTTTTCCTTTCTCCCCCTTTGTGATTTTCAAAAAGAATTTGAGGGAATGGAAAAGAAATTATAGAACCTGAAATATTAGTACAAAGCATGAAAACAAAAATGAGCAACCAAAATTTCATTAAGATAGGAAGAATTTGTACAAGGAAGAAAAAATACAACAAAAGGTCAGACTAGATCTATTTTCCTTCCTTCTCCTTGGGTATCAATTTATTCACAATGGTTTTCAGCTTTCTGAGTTCTTTATGGTCTTCCTCTACTTGCTTTAGAATCTGACCCTGATCCTCTACTTTCTTCTCTAAATCTTTGATCTTTTCTTCCTGAGCCTTCAGAGCCTCTGCCTGAGCCTTCAACAACTCATCTTGCTTAACTAGCTTCTCTTTGATCTCGATCCGAAGATCCCTTTCCCTCTTCCAACTTTAGAAAACATAATATAGCTTCCCATTCAGATCCTTTACCTCTTGAATCCGATTATTCTACTCAAGGGTTAGCTTTTCCTTAAATCCAGTCGTGTGATCCTTGATTCTACTATCTTCATTATCAAAATATTCCTTAACTTCATGTTGAAAGTCATCAAGCTCTCTCAAGTCTTAAACTATTTTATTTGACTGGCTAATCACTTTCTTACAAGATTTTTTTGTGGGCATCGTAGTTGATAAAGAAGTTCTTGAAATCAGCCTCAAGTTGAACACACTTATCCATCACCATGGATAATGAATCGGATTTTTGATTTATGCTGTGTTAGAGCATCTGACATCTCGCGTCAATGCTTAGAAAGATTAGAATGGTGTCAAAAAGCTTTTTCAAATATTGAATGACAAAATCATGTCCTAGGGCAGATGATTCTGAATATGAGAGTTTGCATGGTGAGGAATCTTTCTATAGATCTACAAGCTTCCTATTCGAATATCCACCAGCTTCCTTTTTCCTTAAAAAAACTTTAGTAAGTGTATCCTCAGCTACCTATTTCCCTTTATCAGTTCTTGGAACAATTTCCTCATCCAGAGACTCATGTTCACTGTCAGACAGCTGAACAAATCTATCTTCATCTATCTTCTCCTTCTCATCTCCCACCTCATCATCTTCAGGGTGAATGAAATGTTGATAATAAATATATTCCTTGAAGATATTATTCACTTCATCTTCAGTTTTTTCATCAACCCCAGGAGTAGAAAACTTTGAAGATTCGGCTTGAGAAGTCCGGATTGAAAATTTATCAGAATCACTTTCTGTTTCATGAAAGTATTCAACTTGCTGTATGAGGTATTCTCTATCAGCACTGCTTTCTTGTTCTTGCACTTCTTCCACAACTTCTTTCTGTTCAAAAACCTTCTCTTGGGCTTTTTCCGGAGTCATGTACTTATTCCCCGAAGTCTCAGGTAAGGGTTCTACCAAAAAATATTTCGGTACAGAGATATTCTCAGATACAATTTCAGTATCCCTCAGAAGGGATTGCACAATCTCAGCTTTTGACATCTTCTTCTTTTGCTTATTTTCCTTGGATTGCTTCTCAAGCTCTTCTGTTGTCTTCTCTTTCAAAGCCTTGGCCTCAGCAGGATCGAATCCAAACTGTGGATCTCCTTCCTTCCAGTTTTTCTTGTATTCCCTCCACTTGGATACAACCTCATCCGGATAGGCTTTCTGCTTCTTGGGCTTTGGAGGTGTGTATTGAGCTTCCTTAGCTTTAGGGGTTTTCTTTTCTTCTTCCACTTCCTTCAACTTCCTCTTATTTCCAACCTTTTTTGATGGTTCTGCCACCTTTTTCTTCTTTAGAATGACTTCTTCTTCCTCCTCTGGTAAGTCAGATAATTCTCTAGAATCTTTAGAGAAACCAATATTCATTCTCTTCAAAGTATCATCGCTTACCAACATGACTTTTCAATTCCTCAGCTTGTAACTTCAAGGAATATTGAAAGACTCAAGGCACTGTACAATCAACTTTGAAAGAATATCCGGGTACATTATAATCTGAGATTTCAAATTCCCATTCTTGATATTCTCTATTATAATGAGAATATGCTTCATCAAGTTGATCTTCCTCAGATTCACCAGAAAATCTAGGATATACATGTCACTCTTTTTCAAGGTGTCCTTATCACCTTTTCTCGAAATGATAAAACCTTGAACCCACAATTCAAGGATCCAATTATTTGTAAAAAAATTAGAAATATTCAAAGTCTTGACATATGAAAGTCCAAGACACTCCATAGCTTTCACTTTGACAAAACTTCCTTGTACATCCGGAAATTTATGGGAACAGAACTCAGCTTCCCCATCAAATGGAACTCCAACCAAACTGGTTACCTTTGTAAATGATAGAGCATAGGTCTTACCATAGATTTTAAAGGAAAACTTCTCTCTGCCTTCTTCCTTAAAGAAACTAACTGATTCATAGAACTCAATAAGCAGATCCGGATACACCAAGTCTTGAGCTCCTGGATTTGAAATGAAAACGCTTTCCCATCCATTGAGTTTGATATTCTTCGAGATTATAGAATCATACTTGGAAAAGAAATTCGAATGCACCAAACTTTCTATGTAAATCTGCCACTCCAAAATGGACTTGATAGTTGACATTTCTTGAGAAGGAAATTCACCAGAAAATCAGATTTGAGTAAGATTTGAGAGGTTCAGAACGAGCTTTTGAAAGGGAGGTAGAGCTTCGGCAGACAAAGGCTTGAAAACAGATGTGTGATCAACCTTCAGGGGTCCTTTATATAGGTGTTGATACAATGATTCAACTTCCAAAGAAAATCCAATGGTTTAAAATCCTTCTGATTAGATCTGATGGTTGAAATGATAGCCGCAAGGAAAATTTGGTAGGATCCGATCTTTTGAGGTTTTAAAGAAAAACATTCGGATTTAAGGAAACTAGAATCCGAAAAATTTAAAACACAAAAGAAAAATACCAGCAAGTAAATAATGATTACAAAGACTTAATAAAGAAATCATACCTTTCAGATTACCAGGAAGATTATTCATATTGAGGAAAAATTCTTCTTGAAGAAATTTAGATTCTGAAAATTTTGATTAAAAAAAAACGAAAACAAAGGAAAAAAAAACTCCATTAAAAAAATCTTCATTACAAAAAATTTCAAGTACGAGAATTTTTATTAAGAAAATTTCAAGTAGGGAAATCTTTATTAAAAAAATTTCAAGTACGAAATAAAAAGAACAAAATTTTCATTACAAAAATTTGAAAAACTTCATTATGAAAAACATGTAAAACTTCATTATGAAAAAACTAGAAAAATTTCATTACGAAAAAACTTGAAAAACTTCATTCTGAAAAACTTGAAAAACATCATTACGAAAAACTTCAAAAACTTCATTACGAAAAACTTGAAAATCTTCATTACGAAAAACTTGAAAAACTTCATTATGAAAAACTTCAAAAACTTTAATATGAAAATTTTGAAAAAATATCAAGAAAATGTACCCCCCCTATGAAAAGAAGTTTATTATTGTATGGAGATTGGTTTAACAGAAAGTTAAAAAGGAATATTACCTTATAGTTATCATTCCTAACTTCTATTTAATGTATTCAAATATATCAGAGGGTAAATATTTTGTGAAAATATCAGCAATTTGATCTTACATTCTGATAAATTGAAGAATGATATATCCTTTAAGTGTGTGATCCCTAAGAAAGTGATTCCTAATATCTATGTGTTTTGCACGAGAAATATGTGCAAGGTTTTTACTAAGGGAAATGGAACTTGTATTATCACACAAAATTTGTGTTTTGGTAAAACTCATACCACAGTCTGTGAGTGTGTGTTGCATCTACAACACTTGAGCACAACAACTTCTAGCTGCTACGTATTCAGCTTCAACAGTGGAAAGTGATAATGAGTGTTGTTTCTTGCATGACCAAGAAACTAATGAATCTCCTAAGAAATGAAAAGTTCTAGATGTAATTTTTCTATCCATTCTACATCCACCAAAGTCAGCATCTGAAAAAATTTTCAAAACAAAATCATTTCTAGAAGTATAGAAGAGTCCTAAATCCCTTTAAGTAGCGAACAATTATTTTCACTGCCTTTAACTGAGATTCATTAGGATTGGATTGATATCTTTCACATAAGCATAATGAAAACATTAAGTCTGGATGACTAGCTGTTAAGTAAAGTAAACTTCCTATCATACCTCTAAAAGATGTTTGATCTAATAGTTTCCCAGCTTCATCAAGATCAAGTGTATTTGAGGTACCAATAGGAGTACTTATACTCTTAGTGTTGTAATATCCATAATTTTAAGAAGATATTTAATATACTTATGTTGGGATATATAGATTCCTTATGGTTTTTAAGATATTTGAAAACCAAGGAAAAATGTTAACTCACCCATCATACTCATTTCAAACTCATATTTCATTAGATCTGCAAAAGGAATCAGTTAAGGATTGTTGAATTGAACCAAATATAATGTCACCAACATAAATTTGAACAATCAAAAAGTTTTTATTGTCTTTATTTATAAAAAGGGTTGGATATGCATTTCCCTTAACATAATTATTTTGAAACAAAAATCCTGTAAGTCTATCATACCAGGCTCGAGGGGATTTCTTAAGTCCATACAAAGCTTTGGTAAGTCTTAAAAAGTGATCAGGTTTTTTTGTATATTCAAAACTAGGAGGTTGTTCAACAAAACATTTTCTTGGACATAACCGTTAAGGAAATCACATTTCACATCCATTTGAAAATTTTTGAAATTGAAGAATACTGTAAAGGCAAGTAAGATATGAATAGATTCAAGTCTAGCTACTGGATCATAGGTTTCTTCATAGTCCATTCCCTCTTGTTGGTTATAGAATTTAGTAATTAATCTAGATTTATTTCTAACTATGATTCCATTTTCATCACACTTATTTCTGAAAACTCATTTTACTCTAATAATAGAAGTTTCCTTAGGTCTTTCAACCAAGGTCCAAACTTTATTCCTTTCAAATTAATTTATTTCATCTTGCATGGATTTAATCCAATCATCATCACCTAAAGTCTCATCAGTTCTTTTTGGTTCTAATTGGGAAAGAAATTCTAGATGTTCTACTTCATTCCTTAAAGAACTTATAGTCCTTATGGGTTGATTTACATCACCAATTATACTATCACTGGGATGATTCTTAAGAAACAATTGATTTGGGTTTTGTAAAACCTGTTCATCAACATAGGGTAGAAAAAATATTTTGGGGTAAATGATTTAGAAGAATCTTCTTGGTCATTTTCCTTATCAGAAAGATCATCTAACAAAGGTTGATAATCAGTTTTTGAAAACACATCTGAAGATGTAGGTTGGGGTTGTTTAAAAACAAAAGGACCAGTTTCATCAAATTTGACATGTACTATCTCTTCAATAGTACAAGTGTTTTTATTGAAAAATCTATAAGCCTTAGAAGTTGTGGAGTATTCTAAGAAAATTCCTTTATCATATTTTAGTGTGAATTTGTGTATATTATATTTAGTATTCAGAATGAATACCTTGCAACCAAAAACCTTGAAGTAGGAAAGTCTAGGTTTTCTACCATTCCATAACTCATAAGAAGTTTTATTAAGAAAAGGTCTAATCAAAACACAATTTATAGTATAACAAGCAGTAATTATAGATTCAGCCCAAAAATTTTTGGCTATAGAATATTCACTCAACATGGTTCTTGTTATCTCTTGAAGAATTATATTTATTCTTTCAACAACACCATTCTGTTGAGGAGTTCTTGGTGCTGAGAAATTTTGAATAATGCCTTTTCTACTGCAAAAAGTTTCAAAATCAGAATTTTGAAATTCTCCACCATGATCACTATGAATAGCTTTCAATGGAAGGTTTTTCTCATTTTTAACATGGGCTCTAGAACTTTTAAAATACGAGAAGGCTTCATACGTCTTTGCTAGAAAATAGACCCACGTAAATCTAGTGTAATCATTAACTAAAACAAATACAAAATACTTGCCTCCAATGCTTCTAGTTTGTGTAGGACCAAAGAGATCCATATACATGAACTATAATGCATCAATAGTTGAGACTTAAACTATTGATTTAAAACTTGATTTATGTTTCTTTCCGTATTGACAAGGGTCACAAACTTTTGAAGAATCAAATCTAAGATTCGGTAGATCCTTAACTAGTCCTTTCTTAGAGAGTTTACATAGGTTCCTAAGGTTATAGTGTCCTAACCTTTTATGCCACAACCAAGAATGATCTTCCATTTCACTAAGGCAAGGTAGATCTTAGCTCCTAAGGTCTTCTAAGTTTAGTGTGCATATATTCTCTTGCCTATGGGCAGAAAGAATAAAATCTTCCTTGGAATTGTGTAATAAGCACTTTTCATTCCTAAAATTCACAAGGTAACCTTCATCACATAATTGGACTATGCTAATGAAATTGTGCTTAAGACCCTTAACAAATAAAACATTTGAAATCAAAGTTTTTCCAAGAAGAATGATGTTACCTATAATAATAATTTCTCTCTGAGCATTATCTCCAAAAGTTACTTTTCCTCCTTTTGTCTTGATAATCTTTTCAAAATATTTTTTGTTACCAGTCATATGCTAGGAACATCCACTATCCATGTACCAAGTATTTCTATTGGTACTCTCTCTATTTTCCTGAAAACAAAAGAGTTCGACTTTCGGAATCCAAACTTTCTTAGATCCGAAAATTTAAGAAAGAAAAATTTTAGATACCCACATTTTCTTAGAAAAATGGGATTTATAAAATACTAAAGATTGAGTTTTGTTTAAGGAACAATTCTTTGCCCAGTGTCCACCACACTGACACTTAGTGCAGAATAGAGCAATTTGAGGAACAAAATAATTGTTGTTAAAAATCAGTTTAGAACTAGTATAACCAAAACCAGAACTATTCCTTAAAGGTTGGATTTGAGAATACATTTTATCAAAATTTTCCTTACCTAAGGTAAAGTTTGAAAAAACACTTCCTCAAGGAAAAAATTTCGGATTTTAGTTTGATAACCAAGTTCTTGTCTTCTAAAACATCTGATTTGGAACTAGAGTTAGGCTCGAAAATATTTTTCTTAGAAATTATGTTTTCTAGATCCTTAAAAAGTTTATTCTTCTCAGAGTTCACTTCCTCAATATTTTTTGAAATAATTTCAAAATAAACAATTTTCTTATAAAGATCTTTAGAAAGATATGATATTTCCTTAGTAAGAATAGTATTCCTAGAATTTTCCTTATCAAGTTTTTTCATGAGTTTTGAATTCTCAATTTCAAGGAGTTTGGAAAACCTAGAAACTTATTCATAGGAAGGAAAAGTATTATCTTCATCAGAAGAAGATTATTCATCCAAAGATTCATAATATTTATTATTACTATAATTTTCATTTAAAGAAATATTGGTCATTGATTCAAAATTGTGTACCTTATTCATCAAGAAATGATTTTCAATAGGTAATCTGGCTATAAGACCAAGATTATTCTATCCAGAAGATTCATAATATAAATATTCATCCAAAGAGTCACCACCACTGGCACTCCAAGTGTCATTAGATTTCAAGACTTTCTTAGCTTTATCTTTGTAGTACTTCTTTCTGTTTCTTTCATAATGATTTTCCTTTATTTCCATTCTTTTGAGCGTAGGACAATCATGCCTTATATTCCATCTCTCTTGCATTCATAACATGTGACTTATGAATCTTTCTTGTCTTTCCTTTCCTTCTTCTTATATCTGGATTGAAAGTTCTTCTATCCAACAATCTTGTTCATCCTTCGAGCAAGATTTGCTAACTCATTTTCTAAAGATTCACTTCCACTAGATTCAGATTGGATAATAACCTTCTTATATTTGGATCTAGTAACTCTCTCAAGAGTCTTGGATTTCATATGATTTGAAGTAGTTGTAAAAGAAACTCCTCCATTCCCATTATTCTTTTTAACATTATCATCATCCCTCTTCATTCTAGTCTCATACTGAAGAAGAGTTCCAAATAGCTCATCTAAGGAAATATGGGTGACTTTCCTATTCTCATCAATTGTTTTCCTCTTGGAATCCCACTCATTTGGCATAATGTCTATGATCTTATCTACAAGAGCCTTATCATCCAAACCTTTTTCCCCCATAGACTGTAAGATATTCACGATAGTTATAAAACTTTGCTGAACTTTGCTTATAGGTTCTCTATAAGGAAAGTTAAAGCCATGGTATTCAGCTCTCAACATAGATCTTCTTGTCTCTATAACTTTAGAAGTACCAAAATATGTAACTTCAAGTTCCTTCCAGATACAATTTTAAGCTTCACAATAAGATATTTGGCTATATATATTTCTAGTCATAGAAAAAATCAAGGTATTGCATAACTTATAATTTAGTTGATATTCATGCTTTTCTTGATTGGTGAAGGTATTAACTTCCTTGTTAGGGATTTTATATCATCCAGTAAGCATGAAAAAATTATCAACTCCAGTATTGATAATGAATTTCTTCATGCGATCTCTCCAATATTTGTAATCATTCCCATCAAAAATATGTGGTATTGTTGGATTTAAGTTGTCAATTGAACCAACATCGATTCCTTCCATCTTAAAGAAAATTTTTCCACAAAAACTTGTTAATATAAAAAGTTCATAAACAAGGAAAATATTCCTCAGCAAGGAAAATAAAACTAGAGTATCTCTAAGAAAAATATGAATTTGAACTTAGTGAGTATGAAAATATGATTATGAAAAATAGAAGAAGAATATTTCTCTTCTGAATCTAATCACAAGATTAATTCAGATTGAACCAAAATTCTGAAGCCAATTGTTAGATTGGTTCAGGATTCAAGGTCACCTCCTCTGATACCAATTGTTGAGATGGCATGTGAGTATGATATACTCTATAATACCAAATGTAGGATCAAAATAATATAGATACTGAATAAAGTATCTAATGATGCTCAATATAAAATAGGGGGGGGGGTGAATTGTATAATTTAAAAAATTCCTTTGGAAATTTTAAATATGGTTATGTTTAACAAGATTAAACAAGGTAATTCACAAAACCTCTAATTTATTCACACTTTCTTAATTCAGGAAATGTGATTCTGAGAAAGTGAATATGGAAAGATGGTTCCGGAAAATGAAACTTAATGAAAGTTTACAAAGATAAAGATTCTACCTTAAAGCGTATAGAATCTCATTAAATCAGATTATACAAGTATAAGGAAGTATAAGATAGTTATACTTTCCTCAAAAAACAAAAATGCAACGAAAAACTTGTAACACGACAAGTAATAGGTGGTAAATCTTTTAACCCAAAGAGAAGGGTATCCAACAACCTTGGATAAAGGTGCCTTGATTTATACTTTCAAGAAAGTTTGTTTTACCCACACTAGGGTAAGACCTCGATATAAAGATTGGAGTCTGTCTTGCTATCCCCGCAAGCCCTAAACTTTAAGGTAGTCGGCACCTCTGTCTTCCTCAACAAGTAATCCCTAAACTTCAAGGTAGTCGACACCTCTGTCTTCCTATCCTCAGAATCCCTCGATTGTACACAGTAACAATTAGAGTCGCACAAATCAAATCTGAACAAGAAGTTCCAGTACACACAAAGCAATAAAACCTCTCACTCTAGAAATCACTTTAGCAACATGTAATATCTATATAGATCAACTTATTATGAGCTCTTTCAAATGAGATCCTATTTATATGCACTGCTTCAACGGTTGGCTCCCTCCTCCAACGGTCATATTTTTCCTTGAATTTTGAAGGGACCTGTACACGTTTCACTCAAACAATGATTAGTTAGTAACTGAAAGTACGACATTGTTTTATAACAAAAAAAGTGTAAGTAAAAATATGGTTCCATAACCAAAATAAATTATTCAGAGTGTAAGAAAATAAAAAGTTTGGAGTCTAATCAAAAATACATTCGAAGTCTATAATACAAGGATATTCAGATTCTATTTTCTAAGGAACTTAGAACCTAAACTCTATATAATTTTGGAGTCTGAATTTCAAGGAAATTCAGAATCTGGATTTACAAGAATTCGGAACCTGAACTTACAAAGTTCGGAGCCAGAGTTCATGAGAATTCGGAGTCAGAACTCAGAAATTTCGGAGTCAGAATTCATTCGAATTTAGAGTCAGAACTCACAAGGTTCGGAGTCAAAGTTCATGAGAATTTGGAGTCATAACTCACAAAGTTCAGAGTCAGAATTCATCAGAATTTGGAGTTAGAACTCAGAAAGTTCGGAGTCTGAATTCAGAGAACTCGGAGTCAGAACTCAGAAGAGTTCAGAGTCTGAATTCAGAAAACTAGGAGTCTAAATTTGGAGTCTGAAAATATAATGCTCTTTATTTAAGTATTACATGATTCCGAGGTTTTAGGTATGAAACATAATTTTACACTTAGACAAGATAATGAACAATGAAAATCGTGGTAAGGAAAAATTTCCCTGGGGAAGGAACATTTTCCTTAGAGAAGTGATACACAGGGTAGAATGAGATTTTCCTTAAGATAAGGTGTTTGTGATTTTCAGAACAAGAAGTAAAGGTAAAGTCATAAGGATAACTTATTGAATTAACAATCTCCCCCAAACATGAAGGAATAGAAAATTCATAAGGAAAAACTTATTGACTCAACAATAAGTTGTAACTTATTTCTTTGGTTTGAAAGAGATTTTATGTTACTTTCCTTTTTGACAAGTATTTCATACTCTATTGTATGGAAACTCTAATTTGGGAAGGTATTTAACTAAACATTTTTTGGTAAATTTCTTAAGGGAGTTTACATTAAAATGTCATAGTCTTCTGTGCCAAAGCCAAGACTCTTTGTGAAATGAACTTAGATAAGAAACATTCTATGATGCTAGAGTGTCTAAGTTTACAACATATACATTATCATTTCTAATAGTAGTAAATACTAAGTTATTTTTGGAATAAAAAACATGGAATTCATAATTTTTAAATTTGAAATTAAATCCATCATCACATAGTTGAGATATTATAAGCAAGTTATACTTTAATCCATCAACATAAAGTACTTTAGAAATTGAAATAGAGTTAGGGTTACCAATCTAGCCTAAGATAATGATTTTTTCCTTTAACATTGACACCAAATTTGAAATGTCTTCCATCAATATTGATGAGATTATTGAAGCTTGAGTATTCTTCTATCATGTGTCTTGAACATCCACTATCCAAGTACCAAAGTTTTCTATAGGAACTCTTAAGGAACTTTACCTACAAAAAAATTTATCCAAGAAATGATTTTGGTACCCATATTTGTCTGGGTCTAGTAACATTAGTAATAAAATATTTAGGAACACAAAATTGTGTTATGGGTTTCCTATATGTATAATATAAAGTATTTGAAAAATAAATTTGGTTTGGTCTATAAAAGCTCGATGCATTAAAATATTTTATAGAACTGGAACTTGAAGTAAAATCGTGATTTTTGTGCAGAGAAGAAAATTTTATAGATTTAGTCCTAAAAAGAGTTTTTGATAAATTTCTTTGTCCAGGTTGATATCCTATACTAGATGTGTACTTAAGAGCTATCCATTTACCAAGAATTTGAGTAAGAGTATATTTTCCATTTGTAAACTTCTCTAAATCCTTCTTCAATTTCTTATTAGACATTTTTAATTCATTGTTTTCCTTGAGCAGTTGAGAATTCTTTTCCTTTTCCATAGTAAGTTCATACTTAATAGTTATAGTAAGAGCATGATGTTTCTTTAAAGATTTATATTTATCTTTTAGTTCATTACAAGTCTCTTCCATCATGTTACAGTATTCAAATAGTTCATCTTTTTTATATTCTCAAACTCACTTTCATTTTAAAAATAATAAGAATTGTGTTCAGGAGAGTCAAAGGTTACATCAGATGTGTTTATCATATAATACATATTTTCCATGTCATATTTCTCATCATGAGATGATGCTAATTCACTGGAGCTATCCTTAGAGGCACTCCGGGTGGATTTCATAGCTTTCTTATACTTCTTGTCTTTGTTTTCATACTTCTTGTTGTATTTTAACTTTGGACAGTCATCTTTGACACATCCTCTCCTCTTGCATTCATAGTATACAATCTCCTCAGATTTTTCATTTCTTTTCTAGTCCTTTTTCTAGCTTCCCTTATTATCACATCTTCCTTTATAATTGGGATTCCTAAAAAACTTCTTCTTTCTATAAAATTTATTGTATCTTCTAGACAACTGAGCCATATCCTCATCACTATCTGATGTTGATTCATCATTACTAGAGATTTCAACAGAGGCTAACACTTTATATAATTACTTATTATTAAAGGTAGTAGTATTAAAAGCTATACACTTTCTCTTAGGTTCATCCTCCTCTTCTTTGTTGACTTTCAGCTCTTCTTCATACATCATCCGTTTTCTAATGATTTCTTTGACAAGTAATTTGCTGATGTCACATGATTCTCTAATAGTGATATAGGTTCCTATCCATCTATCAGGTAGGCATATGAGAATCCTCATAATCTGTTCTTTGGCAGTAACATCTCTTCCTAGAGAGATCATAGTGTTCACTATGTCATTAAACCTGAGATATATGTCAGAAAAAGGCTCATCAGGCTTCATCTTAAAGTTATCATATTTATTAGTATATGTATTTAGTCTCATATCTTTCACATTAGATGTTCTCTCATGGTAAATAGCTAAAGTGTCCCAAATCTCATGAGAAATTTTACAAGTAGAAATGGAATTAGACTCTTCATCTCTTAGTGCATAGTATAGAGCATTCATTGCTTTATAGTTATTATTATAGGCAATCTTGGTAGCTTCATCCCAAGTATTCCTATCAGTTTCAGGGATTGTATATTTACTTTCAATAGCAGTCCAAATTTCAAATCCCATGCTTTTTAGATGTATTTTCATTTTTAGCTTCCACTGAGCATAATTTTTTCCATTAAAGAATGGAGGTCTGTTGGTAGACGACACCTTCCATTATATTATCCATAATAAAATTTTAAAACAAGATTTTAAAAAGATAAAAATTTAGTATTAACATAAATTTTGAGATCTTTGAAATAAAACTACAATCACAATTGAAAAGGTTGAAAAAGATTTGAAAATTGATTTTTTTTAATTTCCTTTGATACCAAATGTTAGTCAGAGTAGAGTACTCAAGAGGGGGTGAAATGAGTATCTATAAAAATTTCTGTTATAAATTGGTTCTTTGAAAATTTCCCCCAATTAAAAATATACTATAAGTCAGTTTGTAGTGAATTTATAAGAGTTCTGAATGTCTAGTTACTTTCTTGAAAGATTGATTGGTTCTTATCTATACTAATATAAAATATTAATACAAATTTTGAAATCAACCAACTGGTTCAAAATAGTTATAAACACTTTCTAAACTAACTATCAAAGTTAAATTTAGTTTTATGAAATTTGTTATAAAACAGTAAAAACAAATAGAAATAAACACAACGAAAATTAAAACAAGAGGTTCAGTCTCAAGATGAGACTTAGTCCTCTCTACTTGGTGATCACTTTCCACCAAATAGTTTAAATTAATAAACATGTTTTGATCCACACCCTGGATCGAGGTTTACAATAGTACACAAGGCTGTCCAGGTCACACTTGACCTCTACCATAGTTCTTCAGAGGAAAACACCAAATAGGTCACACTTGACCTCTTCCATAGTTCTATGTGGGATATAAAGGATAAATAGGGTGTGAGTTTGAGGATATCAAGTATCCTTCAGTTATGCATAGGTGTTAGTGTGTGTGTGAGAGACAAGTTCACACACTTCTCAAAAATGAAAATAAATGAACACAATACAGATAAATATGTAGAGTAAGGTTAATAAGTATCTGTGTGTTATGTAGTGTATCTCTGGACTCATTTGATGTAGTGGAGTTGAATTTTGAGTCCTTCTCTGGAAGTAGGCTCCAAAATAGAGTATCATAGTCTTTGTGCTTTGGATTCCAAGAGTATGAGATGTTTAGATTCTATTGGTAAGATGTTCTAATCAGCTCATCAGGTTTTGGTTCACTCCTTGATCTCCCTGTATATTCTTCCTTTTAGTTCTTGGGATTTTGGAAGTGTACATGAGAGTTGCAGGAGTTTGCAGGTTTTTCTTTTCTTTCTACTTTTCATCACTTTCCTCATATGTTTAATGATCTAGATTATAATTATTTTATACTTCGAGGTCCAACAGACATGAAGATGTCCCCATGTGTATGTACTTCATACTATCTCCTAAATATCCTACATACAAAATTATATAATGTCAGAAACATTAATTTTTCTAAATATTTCTGTTAGATATAGATTTGAATTAATAAATTAAAAACAGTTTTTATGACTATCAGTGAGTAATAAGTATCGGTGAGTCATTGGAATCGGTCTGGTAACATCAGTCTGTTAGCATTGGTCTGTCAGTATCAATGAATCTATGAATTAGTGAGTCTTTTCCATTGGTATCGGTGACTCAGGGCATCAGTGAGTCATTTGTACTATCGGTTTGTCCATGCATCGGTGAGTCATCATCGGTGATTCATTTTGAACTAACGGTGTGTCGCCCATTGATGACTCGTTCATTGGTGTGTCACCAATCAGTGAGTCTTCATCACTATGCTTCCCATCAGTGAGTCATCCAATGGTGAGTTTCTTGAACTATCGGTGGGACCGATCATTAATGACTTGTCCATCAGTGTGACATTTTTTCTATTGGTGAGTCCAGCATCAATGTCTTCTTCGATTGGTGACTTCTTCAATCGGTGAGTCCTCATTGGTGAGTTATCCATTGGCGAATCCTTAAATCAAACGGTGTTAGGGACTCTGAAAAACTTACAAAGTGTCTGTATTATATAGAACAACACCAGATTAAGTGATATTCATAATTACATATAAATACACACTTGTAAGTATACTGAAACATAAATATCCATAATTTATTGACTTAGTATACTAGGTGAAAAAAGTTATTCATTTATAAATATCCATTGACATGATTAACAATAGTTAAAATATAATGTATGGATTATCATGATCTATAAAATGACATGAGTTGTGATTATTAAAAGAAATATCTCACAAAGGTTCCAACAATGTTTTTCCATTTTAAACCATTTGAGGGGTGTTTTTGATAAGTTATTCATATAGTGGGGAGGACCATTAGTTAGAATCGATCATGGGTAGAAAAGTATTACGGTGGGGAGACCATGAGCCTCAGAAAGAATCAATTGTTAAAACGTCAGTGATAAGTGCAGTTAAGCACTATCTTGGTGTTTAATAGTTAGTGTTGTGTGTTTTGTTCTCAATTGTAAACTGGTGATACCAACAAGTGGGGTGAGCATACAATTATAAAAAAAATAATACAAATAAAATTCTCTAAATTAAATAACCAAAAGTAAATCTAAAGCAGCGATACAACAACTATCCAAATATTTGATATAGTAATGTCTATAATAGTCCATATAGTCCTCCTAGAAACCTAAAAATAGTTTTATATATGTAGGGTGATCATACAATTATACTCAGTATGAAAACCAAAGTCTTTTGTGCACATGTGAAAAGAGCATACTAATGAACCCGTGAGAAAACATTAGAACCAAAAAACACTTATACAGGTATACTAACCAAACCCATCCTTACCATGGCTCAATCAAAAAATAACACATCTAAGTATAATAACATAATATTAATCATATTAATATAGGGTACCCCAAACCACTTTCCCATTTATTTTCCACCCTCACACCCCAATGAAGAACATCTTGGTGCTCCCACCCTTGCCTTATTACATCACAACACATCCCATCACATGTTCCCCATAGAAAACTAGGACATCAAATCACATCACATCTCACCTAAAGACAATTGGTCCATCACAACACATTACATCTCATAACCAGTGTAGTAGGGTATCATGAACATAAAGGACATAAACCACATTCCCTCATCATACCATGAACAATACTCACCATATGCCATCTCATAACTATTTGAGTTGGTTCCCTAAAACCAAATTCTATGTACTTTATGATAACCTATACTCATTATTTTTAATATTAATAAACTTCTTATCACATCATGATTGTTCTTATGCATAACATAGTATGTGATAATGTCCTAATAGTAGTTGTCGCACTGAAAGGTCATAGTAGTTCCTTGTTATGATGAGAACCAAGTAGTTCCATGATAGCATTCTTAAATATATATGTTCTATATCAAGGTGATATCATTTGAGGGAAACAAATGATACATGCTATCAGGGGTGGAGAATCATAGGACTTTGAGGAACCTTCTCATGGTGTATTCCCTTGGTAATATCCAGTGTAGGATATTATGAGAATGAGAACCACCAGTAGGAAATCCATATTTATATGTGTCATTAGATGTTACAATCTACGAACATGTAAATTGATCCTTAAACTTTAATATTATTATTAATGAGTGTTATAAGTTGCGTACTTTGATGTATTGATAAAAACCGTGATGCATATGTTCGCGGTGAGGCAAGATACGTTGGGTGCATCATGAGTAATATTTCATTAATGAATAATGTGAGAAAGGATTTCCCCATTTTTCTATTTAATGGAAGTTGATATCTCAGGCCCTTTTATGGAAAAGATATATCTTGAATAAATACATGGCCATGGTGTTCTATAGGAAAGTTTGATTTTTTGAAATTCAAAGAAAGATAAATTGAGAACATAGGTTGATGACACCAACATGAAACTTTCTTGATTAGAGATATCAGGATAAAGGGATTATATTACACACCAAGTGTCTGTATGAGGTATTATGTCATTGCAGCATTAAATTATTTCTCTATGGGTGACTTGACATGTTCTTAGATGATATCCTTGGACTTTAGGATACTTCACCTAATGCCCCTGATAAAGAGGCCTAGAGGGACTCACATTAAGTGTATCTAGAATCTCAGTTAAATAATATATTATAATTTACTATTTAAAAAGTTAAATAAATATTATTCCCACATTTGGTTTAATAATTATTCATATTTTATTGATCACATATATTTAGTCACTAGTTATTCAAGATAATATTATGTGATTGGTATATTGAATAAATATTTATTTTCTCTTTAGTAAATATAATATTTATTTATTTATTGGAAAATAATTCTGAGATATTTATTCATTAAATAAGTTATTATTATTCAAGGCCTGATAAATATTATGGTGGAAACCTTCAAAATATTAAACCTTCAACATCACAAAATATTGAACCTTCAACATGATGAGGGTTTCATCCTCAAGAGTCCAGTCCATGTCATCTAGGCTTGGGTGTTCCAGATGACCCACTGAGGGAAGAAACTGATCAATAGGCAACATAGACACACCTATGTGCCCTTCGAAGAATCCCACCAATTGAATTTGGTGGAAAAAAGTGACTAGGTACAAACACTTTCCCATACCATTCAAGCTGGCTAGTAGAATTGTCTGGAAGCACCCCAATAAGCCTAGTAAAAAAATATAGTACAAAACAGTGAACATGTTCAAACACCTGTCAGTACCTAGAAAACCCACCATTCAAATTCGGTGGTAATCTGCGATCATGAATAAACACCTACCCACATCAACCAAGCCTACCAACCATCATGTTTTCCTGCGTCCAAATAATCCCACCGGTCAAGTTTGGTGGAAAACCATGAGTAGCTGTACACACCTAACCTCATTTATCAAGTATTACAGTAGTCTCATTTGGAAGTATCAGAAGAAGTTATCTTGAAATTCCTAAAAAAATAGGGGGAAGACCCAAATCTCTACCCCCACACTTGAGTAATATCAGTATCAACTTGCAGGAAATGGAGGATAGGAGTGGGCACACACCCCTAATCTAGAAATAGAATGGGTATATATCCCTATTCCAGCCACTGAAGCCACCAATAATATCCTGATAATGGTGAAAGGGAAGACACAAAATTCTTTCCCACATGCTACAGAACTTCTAGGATATCATAATAGTGACAATAGTAAAAGATAGGTGGATAGACAACTCAATCCATAAAAATGGATCCACTCATCAGCATGCCACTCTGGAGATGACACACACCTCTGCTCCCATCCAGTAGGTTCATGTAGAAAACTCCCCTATGATACATGGTCAACCAGATCGGGTTCTCATCCCCATTCCAACTAGAGGCAATCGACCTATTCCAATGGCCACTCTGAGGTAGGCACAAACCCCTGCCAAAATTCTAGAAGCTTATTGAAAAATTATGATAGTGACATGGGAACTATTCAAACAAGATCCCTTACTTGAAAACCACATTCCCCAACATGTTACCTAAGTTGTTCACAAGAAGGTGTCCAAAAATAAGTCTTATCAGAGATGACTAGAAAATGAAGATCTGATTTGAGATTATGCTCTACTTAATGCTAGATTTCTTGAATACCTAAGATTATTATCTATAGAAACTCAAGATCCTACTCTCCTATTACCAAATTATTAGAACATTAGTAATAATTCCAAATTTCATCCCTATATGCTTCACCATAAAGTCTTAATTCATGTCCATAATATGATCAATCTCGACATCCCATCTACTAATGAGAGTCACAACAACCCTCTATGTAGATAGAATAGAAAACAATAAGAAGTTCTCCACCTTACTGTTGCCATCCCTAAAGGTCCTACCTAGGGTATATGTTGTAGGAATTGTTCTTGTAGTCATACATCAATCCATAATGGTAGTCCTTCCCATAATGGCATTCGCTGTGAATGTTCTCTCTACAGCAGTGCTTCACTTTGTCAAGAGGGTCCTACCCTTGGATATTTAATGATGATAAAATCCTATTTCCATGAGGAACTTGGGAAAATGAGTCTAGTCATATATAATTCATTATAATTAAAAAGTTAAATACTTTATTATTCGGAGGTCAACCCAAGGTGACAGTCATTCTCTGAACTACCCATAGATCACCTTCCTTCTAATTGATAGAGAAAGTCCCTGCCAATATTATTGTTTATAATAAAAAAGTAGGGAAGTGTTCACTTTGGTCAGAATAATTAAAGTATCATCTAGAAAAAGATGAATAAGACACATTGAACATGAGGAAAAAACTAGCTAAATACAACATACCTTTCATGTTATGGCCTTTACCCACTCCCCAATATAACATTCCAGAGGCATTTTCAAAAGATTGTGTGCATGATATCCACCACAATATATAAAAAACTCTTCATAACTTGATAGAAAAGGTATTAACCTACAAAAAGTATCAAAGTCACATTGAGGTAATAAAAGGGATAAAATAATAGATTGACTTGGTGGGTCTCATAGATGCATGAAATCAGAAATTGGGGAAGTATTAAAGATCCTTTTAGCACGTATATCTCAGCGCATTAAAATAATTGCATCACCTAATCACGGATTCCCCAACCAATTTTCATATTAAATATGGGGTGAATATGGAGAATTTCATTTCACCATTCTCCCCAATTAGCAAAGCCTACTAAATATGGCATCGTGTAATGTCATATATTTAGGCGGACTTCAAAAAATAGAATTTTTTCAAAACTGATGATATGATCAATAAAAATAGGCCCCGACTAACTCTCACCAACATTAGGCCAGAAGAGAGAAATCCATTGAAATATTTTTGCATCAGACATCTGAAAATATTGAGAAGGCCTCCCACTTAAGGCAAGTTAGTCATCAGATATCAAAAATGTCACAGATCGTGCAACTGTCTTTGAAAGAAGGTGGATCAAGTGAAAACCATATGATGTACCCATCCCATGTTCAAAAACAACTTAATAAAAATTAGTAAGGAAACCATGAAGGTATTATCCATGATAGTCCATGAGCAACCCCAGTCTGCAGGGATGTGGGATTTTTTAAAATGATCTTCAAGGTCAGTAAACTAGGCTCAAAGAGTGGTGGAATTGGAATGGGAACAATCCAAATCCTCAAGTATGGGGGGTTTCACCTCAAAAATATCCTCCTCATTAGAAGCTAGTGTTCTCTTGATTAGGGGGAATGTCACGGGATATATCCTCCCAATTCATCCCATCCCATGATCTGGTATCTTCATTAGGAATATGCATGACCAAATTTTCTATATATTCCCTTCGGATTACTATATATCAAATGGCTCCAAGAGAAATAATTAAGGATAGGACAAGGCCTCGTGGAGGGTGAAGATAAAGTAATTCTCACTAAGGGACTGATGAAGCACCTATAATGTGTTACACATTGGTGAATTTCATTAATACCACCCCTATAGACCATATGAAACATGAGACCAATTCAAAGGATCTAGAGTAGGAATTTTTTATTCATAACATAGTATACACCAAAACAATTGAAGGAGGTGTGCATACCCATAACCAGAGGCTTTCCTTGAATTTGGGTATTCCCTCACCAATTCATCATTATCTCCTGAGTGAGTATCCAGCAAGGAAAAGGGTAAAAATAAAGTTTCACTTCACCCACCTCTTGAAGAGTTTGAATCCCTTATACATGAGGAAAGATTCTCTCAAAATGAGTAAGAGATAAAGGAATTGAGAAAACTCAACACAGAACTAATCCGAGGAAATGTTCCTCCTGGATATTTTCTACAAATAGTGTCAAAAACCAATCTAGAGTGCCATTCAACCCAACACTAAAACTATTCTGTGGTATGGCCTGAAGGGAATTCTTGATCCCCACAGGTTGGAAACTAGTTCCTAGGTATCAACATAAAACTTGAGAATGATTTCACCCCTAAAAATAATCATGAACAATCAACTATAATATATAAATCAAGAATAAATAGTCATAACCAAACATGGAATAAAAATTTTCAGATTCAATATTTGCAACATTTAAAAAAGACCTAAATGGGATAAAAAAAATAGAACAAGACACTATCCCAAAAACCACCATGGAACAAGAGGACATCAAAATAAATCCACCACCACCAACACCTGCAAGGGGAAGACCACTAGAAACCTGAATCGCCATCACGATACATATTTCCATTACCTGAGTCAAACACAACCAAGTCTACTTACACCCAAATTTGTAATTGGGGTGTGAGCCAAGGATTATTAAGATGCTACCCAATAAAACAGATTCCATTACAAAAAATTATAAGACAAATTAATATACAAGTTTTATAAAAGAAAAAATTGAAATGGTTTTATGGAAAACATTATAAAGGAAAACGTGCTTTGATTTTGAAGTAACCAACCAAGTGTACCGTATGAAAATAGTAAGAGCAATATCACAAAAGAGCACTAAGTCATAGGAAGTACACATATGAACTTGATAAAGTAGGAAAATAGGTACCACATATCTCGGTGAAACATGGTATAATAACCACACTGATCATCGCCCCCATGCACGAGCCACTAGATAGGAATCTATCCAAAATTCTAGCTGTCTCCAACCATCATAGTTTAGTTAGTTTTGTATCATCAATCCCGCTAGAAAGAATCAATCCTTAGCCCAGTTAATCCAACTAGAATACTAGTCCTAATACACCAACCTAGTCACCTAGGATTACCTTTGTGCTCAATTCACATTCCACATATCCCATAACACAACACTTTCACACATGTATAAGCTGATAAATATAACACACATGATAACCCACCATTTTCACAACCCAAAACCTTTTTTGAATCCAAAAACACACCGAATCCATTTTAAAACATGTTTTTCACCATTCACACATTTATTAAACACCTTTAAGACACAAACAAGTAATAACACATGAAATGCACATGGAAAATAACCAATTTCCTTTGTAAAACCATATTTCACCACAAATGCACCTTGAATCCATTATTATTTTTTACACATCATATATCATCCATAAAACATCTGGGCAAAGAAAATTAAGCATATTAAAATCACCAAATAATGATTAATCATGGAACCACCTACCTCAAGTGAAGAAACTTGCGAAAAATGGTTATAAACCATAATTGAACCACCAAGGGATTCTATAAAAGAAACATTGAATGAAAAAAAATCAATATTGAACCCTAAAGAACAAGATCCAACCCTAAAAATGTTAACCTATCCACTGTAAACATGAACCCCCATGAAGGAAGGAGAGAAACCCTAGAAAAGAGAGGGAATCAAGGAATAAAACCACTCACTTGAAGGTTACTTGACTAATCCCCACCAAAACAACCACAAATTTAGAGATCAAAGGGAGAAAGGAGGAGGTTTGGAGGTGCCTATAGCTAGAAATCTTGAGTGGGGAAGAAAATGGGTGATTTGGGGTTAAATCCCAAGAGGGAACATCCGACATTTTAAAAATTTTAATGACATGGACAAGTTTCATAGTTTTCCTGCACGGTTTTCCAAACCATGTGGAAACCTTTTACCCCTTACTATCCAAGAAGGAAATGTTGTACTGTTATCCCACATGGTTTACAAACTGTGAGCTAACCGTGTGATTAGACACTATCCAAAAACAACACTTGGCCACACAGTTACTTGGGAAAGGGTGTATGGTTTTCCAAACCGTGCGCCAACCGTACACAACTTGCTATTTTCCCAAAATTTCCATTTTTATAAAAAAATGCACAGAAATAAAAAAGGGAAAAAATATAGACAAAAAATAAATAGGAAAATAACTCAAAAGGAAATCACAGATGTGACAATTCTCCCCATCATAAAAACTTTACGACTCTGAAAAGTCAACTCGAAGCTTGATCAGAGAATAAAAACGGATACTCCACCTCAATCCAAGACTTACACTCCAAAGTATCTTGCTCACCATTACCGTGTTTCCAAATAACTTGAACCAACTAAATATACTTACCATAAATCACTTTCTATTGGGAATCTAAAATCCGTACTGGCTGCTCAAACATTGAAAAATCCAATTCCAACTCCAACTCTTCCCAATTAAAAACATGAGATGGATCTAGGATATATTTTTTCAAATGGGAGACATGAAACACATCATGAATTGATGTCAAATATATAGGAAAGTCTAACCTATATGTGAGCTTACCGACCTACTTGATGATCTCAAAAGGTCCAACATACCTCAGCATTAGCTTCCCCTACTTTCCCAAATGACAATGACCCAAGCGAGGAGCCACTTTCAGGAACGACCAATCACCCACAAAAACTCAAGATCTTGAAATCTATGATCAACATAAGATTTTTGGAGAATCCGAGTTTTCAACAACCACTGCTTGATCAACTTGACTTTCTCAGAAGTCTCTTGCATAAGTTTTGGTCCCAATAATGAGGTCTCACCCACCTCATCCCAACACAATAGTGACCGAAATGGTTGACCATAGAGCACCTCAAAAGGAGACATTCAAATTAAGGATTGGTAACTATTATTATATTAAAGCTCAACCAATACAATATGGCTAGCCCAAGAACCTCCAAACTCCAACACACATGCCCAAAGCATTTACTCCAAAATCTGATTCACCCACTTTGTAAGACCATCCATATGATGATGGTATGCCATGTTTAACTTGACCTATAACCCCATTGCCTTATAAAGGCCTTCCCAAAACCATGAGGTAAAATGGGTGTCATTGTTAGAAATAATTGCCGATGTCACACCATTAATAGTCACAATCACCTAAACATACAACTAGACCAACTCATCCACCTTGGCTGAATCTATGATAGGAATGAAATGGGATGATTTGGTCAGACGATCAATTACTGCCCAAATATAATTATTTCCATGGGGTGTATAAGGTAGGTCAACAATAAAATCCATGGAGATCTCATCCCACTTTCAGGTAGAAATAGGTAGTGGTTGGATAAAACTTGAGGGCCTTTTGTGGTTCACTTTAATATACTGATACGTATAACACCATGATACAAAGTCAGTTATATCTTACCTCAAACCTAGCCACCAGAACTATTGATACACATCATAATACATCTTGGTAGCACAAGGATGAATGGCCCACTGAGACTGGTGGATATCCTGAATCACCACATTTCTCATAGATAATGGAACCACAAAGTGACCCTTGAAGCATAAAATTCCCTCGTGAGATAATTACCAATCCCAAGGTGTCTCTCCACCATGAAGAAACTGCATAGATTGATGAAAAAACTAATCAATAGGCTAATCCTACTGAATCAACTCTAGAAGTGAAGGAGTTAACTAGATACTAGCCAATAATGGACCTCCACTATGATCCTTGGTCTCTAAGTGCATTTGAGCAAAGAGCCCCATCAAATTCCTCTCACCACTAGACTCTTTCAATTCATTCATTGAAACCTTTTTTATCAAAGAATATGAGACTATGTTACCTTTTCTTGGGGTATAAACTATATCAAAGTCAAACCCCTGAAGGTACTCAACCCAGTGACACTCCCTTAGATTTAGATACTTTTGAGAGAAAATGTAGGCCAAACTGTTATAATCAGAATAAACAACAATTTTATCCCCAAAAAGATAATGGAACCATGTCTTCAAGACATGCATCACTGATGCTATCTCTAGGTTAATGGGTTAAGTAATTTTTTTCATGTGGTTAGAGTTAGAGAGAACCATATGCCACCACATGATCATTTTTCATAATCACACACCCAAGAACCATAATCGAGGAATCATAATAAACCACATACCCCTTTTTAGATTCTAGAAGGACCAAAATAGGGGCGTTGTTCAACTACCACTTAAGATCCTTAAAGGAATATTGGCATTCTAGGCTCTATTCAAAATCCACACCTTCTTGGGTGAGTGCCATCATGGATGAAGAAAGCTGAGAGAAGTCTTGAATGAACCACCTATCATACCCTTCCATGACTAGGAAGCTCCTGATCTCAAAAAAATATTCATCTACTCCCATAAAATAACTACACTAATCTTCTCGAGGTCCACCAAAACCCCTTGTTCTGAGATCACTTGACCCAGAAACATCACCTCCCTAATCCAGAAGGTTCATTTATAGAACGTTTCATAGATATTATGGTCCTAAAGAGTACCCAAAACAAATATCAAATTATTCTCATGTTCCTCCTTAGATTTAGAATAGACTATAATTTCATCCATGAGTACCATGAAAAATGAGTCTAGATACTGATGGACCATCCTATTCATAAGCACCATAAAAACTATTGAGGAATTTTTCAGCCCAAAAGGCATGACCCAATAATCAAAATGGACATATCTGATTTAGAATTCCATTTTTAGAACATCCAACTCTCTTACTCTGACTTGATGATAACCACAACAAAAGTCAATTTTTGAGAACAAACTCACCCCCTTGAATTGATCAAACAATTCATGATGTTGGTCAAGGGATATTTGTTCTTTATGGCTACCTTATTCAACTTACAATAATCAATACATAACCAGAGATATCCATTGACATTTTTATGAATAAAACTAGGGAAGCCCAAGGAGACACACTCAATGGAATGAATCCTCTAGATTCCAAATTATCTAGCTGTACCTTTAATTACCTCAACTTGGTGGGGACCATACGGTATGAGGTAATATATATGGGATGTGTTCTTGGAGAAAAACCAATTAAGAACTTCACATCCCTCTCTAGAGGAAAACCTGATAAATACTATGGAAAAACATATGGGAACTCATCCACCACAGGAGATAATATACCCTCAGGAGCACTACCATCATCCTACAATGCAAGTGATAATAAATAAAAAATGATATTACCCAATTTTGGAAGTGGAGGTCCAACTTGATCTGAATGATGATCCGACTCACCATAAAAAACCTGGGTACTTCCATTAGGTGGAAAAAGGCTCACTCACCGCCTATAACAACCGATGTGTGTCTGGAAGTGCACCATCCAATCCATACTGAGGATCATGTTAAAGTGGTCCATTTCCAAAATGTGAAAATACCATTCTAATTTGACCCCTAAAAATGTGAGTGAAAAATACAAAAACCTAAAACCCTACTCTATCTTCTTACCAAGTGGTGTTACCAACTCCATTGCATACAACATAAGATCAGTTGGAAAATTCAACAGATTCACAAGAATGGTAGAGATAAATGAAATGGAAACACCAGTATACAAAATATCTATAGAATATTTAATAAAGATGGTACCTTGGACTATCTTAGGCCCTACATCTACTTCCGCTGGTGCTTGGTCCATAGCAAGGAGATTCCTCATCTCTACTTGAGTCTGAGCATGAATACTAGCCTACGACTCTACCCTAAAATGAATCTGGCTAGAATAGGATACAATCATACCATCATGATCGCCAGACTGAGATCCCACCATCCTAGATGGATCTAATTGGGATCACATTATTCTAGAGGCTATAGATTCCACACCACTTTGATAGGAACAAGTGTTCCTGCAAAACTACTATAAGTTCCCTATATTCCTACACCGATGGTATGATCTGGGTGGGGTTGGACACACCAACCGCATGTGCCCCAATTTCTCACACTAATGGCACACAATTGATCAAGCATATGAAAAAATTGACGATGAGAATTGGGAAGGATGGCCTGAGCTACCACTTCCCTTCCTTTCATGTTCATCCCACTTCCTCTTCTTCTCAGATGAACTACCACTACCCACTACTGACATAGATCCAGGAAAAACAGAATTTTCTTTATGATCAATCACCACCATACAAGCACGATCAACCACCTCGACATAGGTTTTTAGTTTAAGTAGAAAGACTTGAGAATAAATCTCTGGCCATGACCCCATTTAGAACCTCTGAACCTTTATCTGTTCACTGGAAACAATTTTGAGTGCATACCAAACCATGTTTGCAAAACAGTTGGCATAATCCATCACTATCTTGTCTCCCTGGATGAGATCCATGAACTCTCAAGACCTAGAATAGGATAAAACCTCGGAGAAATACTACTCATTGAAAATGATCTTGAAATCTTTCCAACTCATCTCCTCAATCTTCCCAGCTTGAACCACTGAGTCCCACCACCTCTGACTGAAAAATTCTAATAGAAAAAAATATCATTTCACCCAAACCATTTCAAGAGTGTCAAGAAACTAAAAAATAATCTCTATCTTCTCAAGACACTTCTCTACTTCTTGAGGTTTTGTGTTTCCCTAGAAGGAAGGAGTCTTTTTCTTGAGAAACTCTTGAGATTTGTACTTTACAGGACCCAGTTCATCTTCTCTAACCAGAGCAAGACTAAAACTTGATCCCTTTCACAAATATTGGATATCCCAAACCACAACTTCCACTAATCTCTAATCAATTAGAGAGGTAGAACTCTCTTCATCTTCTTCTTATGGTTGCACATGAATTCTATGGAGTGGCATATTGCTATAAAAATAAATAACCACAAGAAAATCCATCAATACCATCATTTTAAAAAATTTCAACAATAAAAATAAATCTAAAATACATTCACAAACCAAAAAATAACCAAATACATCATAATAACATTCCCAACAACCATAACACTCCACCCCCACATAGTGTCCATGTATAGTCTACAGCCTGTATGTCTCACATGGAGGAGAAGTCAAAAAAAATCCCAACATCCCATGGATACTCAAGATCTATCACAAGGTGTTATGGATAGGCACGCTACTCGCAACCAAAATCTCAATCCCTACTATTCATAGCTCCATTCCATCCAGAATCATCTCAAATAACTTGACCCAGAAAGAGAATGACATGCTCTGATTCCATTTTTTCAAGAACCAAGCTAGATTTCCATTCAACCCAACACCTGACCTGGCTCTTGGCATGGCCTGAAGGGAATTACTTATCCCCATGGGATGGAAACCAGTGTATGGGTATCAACATGAAACCTGGGAATGATTTCAACCATGAAAATAATCATGAAAAACCAACTATAATAAATTAACCAGGACTGAATAATCATAACTATACATGGAATAACAATTTTCAGATTTAATGTTTACATCATTTAAACAAGACACAAAGGGGATACAATAAAAAGGAAAAAGGACACTATCCCAAAAACCACCAAGCAATAAGAGGAGCATCATCCTTAATCAACCACCAAAAACACCTACAAGGGGAAGACCACTAGCAACCCAAACCACCATAACAATACATCTTTCCTTTAACTGATTCAAACATAACTAAGTCTAATTACACCAAAATGTATAAGTAGGGTGTGAGACAAGGCCTAGTGGGATGATATCCAATAAAATAGATTCTATGAAAAAATATTATAAGAAAAATTAATACGCAATATTTATAAAATAAAAACTTGAAACATTTTTATGGAAAACATTTTAAAGAAAAACACAATTTTCTTTTGAAGTTACCAACCAAGTGTACTATATGCCAACAGTAAGAGAAATATCACAAAATAAAACTAATTCATGGTAATTTCCTATAGGAACTATCTAAAGTGGGACATTAGGTACCTCATATATCACTGAAATGTGGTATAATAACCACACCGATCATCCCCCCATGCACAAACCACTAGAGAGGAATCTATCCAAAATTCTAGAAGTCTCCAACCATCATAGTTTGGTTAGTGTTGTATCATAAATACTACTAGAAATAACCAGGACTCGACCCTACTTATCCAACTAGTATACTATTCCTCGTCCACCTATCTAATCAACTAGGATTCCCTTTGTTCTCAATTCACATTCCATATATCCCATAACACATCACTTTCACACATGCATAAGTTGATAAATATAACACACATGATAAATGACCATTTTCACAACCCAAAACCTCCTTTGAATCTAAAAACACACCAAATCCATTTTAGAATATGTTTCACACCATTCACACATTTTATCAAACACCTTTAATATGCAAACAAGGAAGTACACATGGAATGCACATGGAAAATAACCCATTTCCTTTGGAAAACCATCTTTCCCTAAAAACTCACCTTGAATCCATTTAAAAAAACATTTCATACCCCATATATCATCCATATAAGATCAAAAAGAAAAAAATCAAGCATATTAAAATCACTAAATAATGTTTAAGCATGGAACCACCTACCTCAAGTGAAGAAACTTATGGAAATCAGTTCTAAATGACAACCACACCACCAATGGATCCTATAAAGGAAATATTGAACAAAAAACATCAGTATTGAACCCTAAAGAACAATATCCAACCCTAAAAACGTCACCCTATCCACTGTAAACATGAAATCCTAAGAATAAAGGAGATAAACCTTAGAAAAGAGAAGGAATCAAGGAAGAGAACCACTTACTTGAAGGTTTCTTGAAGAATCCCCACCAAAACCTCCACAAATTTGGAGATATAAGGGATAAAGGAGGAGGGTTGGAAAAACCTAGGGATAGAAATACTGAGTGGAGAATAAAATGGGTGATTCCATGTTAAATCCTAAGTGGAAACATATAGTATTTTAAAACTTTTAATGACTTGGAAAAGTCGCATGGTTTGCACGCATGGTTTGCCAAACTGTGTAACCATTACTATCCAAGTAGGAAATACTGCACATTTATCCCAAAGGGTTTAAAAACTATGTGCTACCCATGTGATTAGCCACTATCCAAAAAAAACATGTGTCTGCATTGTTACCTGTGAAAGGTCACACAGTTTTCCAAACCATGCACCAACTGTGCGCCACCTGTTGTTTACCCAAAATTTAGATTTTTCTCCAAAAAAAAGGAAAACCCAAAGGGAAAAAAGTGATACCAAAAATAAATTAGAAAATACCTCAAAAGGAAATCATGGGTGTGACAAACAGAGACTCAACATGCAATCCCAACTGGAACACCTTAACAAAGAGGGTTCACCGTAGTAATCAATATGGAGCAAGAACATCCACTCAATATGGGGTAAAAACAACCAATATACTTGGATCCCACTATAGAATATTGATATTTACCTTCATTGGGTACACAACCAGAGTAGGTCTAGGTGCATCCTTACAGACCTTCCTCTATAGGTTACCCATAATAGATTCTATTAGGGCCGCCGCAGTTGGACCTACCTGCTACAACCCCAATTCAAGCTTCTATTAAGCCAGACATTCCTCAAGGGATAAAAATACTATTGAGTTTCTAATGGATTTATTAGAATCTATAAAGGAGCACTATGTGTCGATGCAACCAAACACTAAGCCTTACCCCAAATGGGTTGATCTGAATCTTCCCCCGCCGAACATTGGGAACCCTACCATTCCAATTTTCAATATTTCAGGGGACCCGAAGAAATATTTGATTCATTTTGTGTCCTTTTGTAATCCCATGATGGGAAACCCTACAAAATAGCAAGTAGTGAAACTTAGGTTAATCATGAAATAACTACTGGTACTAACCTTTGTATGGTACAATAGTTTGCTGGCTCAATCAATTATAGGGTGCGAAGATCTACATCGAAATATTCTCTTCCAATTTATCTTAATTTTACATAAGAAAATGGTCCTAAAAATCTCAAAACTTAAAATAGAAATAGAATGAGAGGGTCTCATATTTCATCACCTGGTGGAAAGGGTTGACATATTTCCTAAAACTACATATTCCCTAAGAAGATTTTCTGTCTATCTATATAGAGAATCTTTATGATGAGTTACACACACCACTAATCATTGTAAAATACACTACAGGGTTTCAGGACCTTTACACGATTGATAAAATAGTGGATGACTCCATCTTATGAACCAAGATGAATTCTTGAGTCATTCCATCATCTCAAGAAAATAGAATGGGGAAAATATAAGCTTCCACTAGTACACTTAAGCTGCCCCCTGAACCCGCTCCAACTCTGAATCCTACACCATACTGTGTAGTTCCCCCTCCTAAACATAAAAAAAATGCATAACTCATTAGGATGAGAAAAGGTAGAAAAGGAAAAAAAATAATTTTAGAAGATAAAACAAATTTATTCTTTCTAAAATGACCAAGTCCCTAGCTACTTCATCCCAACATTAGAGAATAACTTGATCAAGTTTCCAAAGCCCAAGAAGCCCCACTAGAATGGTGATGAAGATCTCATAAACTATATCCCCTTCCATAAAGCATTAGGGAACATATTCAGGGATTTTTTTTAAATAAGTCCCACAAAATATGGTGGACTCTGGGAAAGTGAAGTTGGTAAAGACACCTGCATAGGTAGCATGTGTTTTTTCTCTAATCCAGAGGAGGAGAGTGAATGGAAGGAAGTTAACTATAAGGGTGAATAGAATTTTAGGGATTGTATGGTTAAAAATACGATAAAAAAAACTCATTCTATCCCCTAAGCACAGTTGAAGCAACCAAATATTCCCCTGACCACTTCTGCTATGGAAAAACTGACTCCATCGATGCCACAATATTATGAAAGTTAGTATTCCAAGAAATGACATGGATAGAAGAGTAAAGCATAAGAAGATGATCCCATGACAAAGAAATGGTTGGATTTGAATCTCTCAGAACTCATGTCTTCAATCCCATAAGTACGAGCACCACCCCACCAAATGATACCGTAATATTTGACCCACCATATGAAGTCCTCATCAGAAGAGGAGTTATTTTTTAGTTCCATTAATGTTATTCAATTAATGGATCCATTCTTGGATGATGAGTGTGACTATGAACTTTAGTTCTCTACATTCAATGGGAGAATAGGTGGAATATTCCATAGAGTTCAAGGACATAGGGTAAGACACAATCATGGTAGAAGTCAATACTTTGGCCACATCCCCTATCAGACTGTCTACACAACTGAAACTCATGGGAGATCCATACAACAATCTCAATAGGAGAAAAAAATATCCCCCACATAGGCCCAGATTTTCTCTAACTTTATCATTCTGGAAGATATACTAGAGAATATGTTATCTCCTAATCAACCTTAGTGTGTAGGAAGACCTAACTGACTTAATCCACTAAGGAAAAAAGTGTCTTTAACTCTTGTTCTAAAGGTCAATCCACCTAAAAAAATTACTTTAGTTTCTAAATTTACTGGAAAATAGCATCCCTATATTGGGAATCACATAACTTTATCCCATAAGTATGATATTTTAAAGTAATTATCCATGGTTTCGACCAAGTTGAAAATATTGGATGCTTTGAGTCTATCAAAATATCTATGATAATCAATCCTAGAATATTTGAAAATTACTAAAGAATTTGAGGTTGAAATTTAAACTATCGAAGTATATAATGCAAAAAATACCCTATAGAATTCCACATAATCATCCTTTTCATGAATTATGAAAAATATTCCATTATACAGGGACACATCAAACCCTTTTACATGTATGGTAAGATAAATGACGTTGATATTAGATGAGTCTTCATTGACAATGGATCGGGGGTCAACCTCATTCTGGTTCGAACACTTCATTAACTGGGTTATAATGAGTCCCACCTGTCCCCTTCCATTTTAACACTACAGGGTTATGAAAAGAGTAAGAAAAATCCTCACACTGAGATCAAGATTAGAAATCATTTCAGGGATCTCAGATCTGAATCAGAATTCCTGGTTGTTCGAAAAGATATGGCCTTCAATGCTTTGTTGGGAAGACCTTGGTTGCATCAGCATGTGGCTATTCCCTCATTATACCACAAATGCCTCAAATATTTCATTAATGGCCAAATTAAAACATTTCATGGTGAAAAATCCCCATTAAAATCCTAAGAATAACAATATATTGATGTGGTATTTTATCAGAGGGAAGAGAAATAGCCCATGATTTATAATGATGCGAGAATAAATACCCCAAATGGTCTATAAATGACCTTGGATAATCCCTTCAAGTAGCTTAGTGTAGAGTATGGGCTACCCATCAACCAAATCAAAGAGGTTGTTCCAAATTTAGGCACATATTCATCTACTTTCATGATATTAATTATGAAAACTAAACTCAATAACATATAAGGATTCATCAACTCTCTAGATAGTGAAAAAATCCCAAATGAGAACACCCTCATTGCACCCCTTGAAATTCAAAAAATACCTACCTTATTAGATGGGTCAAAATTGGTTGCTACATCACTAACATAAAGTGAAGATTCTCATTATATTTCCACTGTCTCCCCTTAGAAGCTTCAAAGGGGCCACACATCATCAGTCAGGTCAAAAATAGATGCTTATCCTTTTTAATGTCAAAATACTGACTCCTACACTAACTTTGAGAAATTGTCTTTATCACCTACTTACCCTAAAAACAAGTAATAGGTGTAAGATGAAGAGAAGGAGGAATATGAAGAGGAGGAATACCTCAGGGATTCCCCTACAACATTTGAGGAAGGTGTCTCTACCACCGTTGATGAACTCAGAGAAATAAAACTGAGTACAAAAGAAGATCCACAACCCACTTTTATTATTGTATCCATGAATTATAAAGAACATGAAGTATATACCTCATTTCTAAAGGAAAATTGGGATGTTTTCACCTGAAATTACATATAGATTTGATGCACACCTATCATTGGTCATGGAAAAAGCAATTTTAATTTTCCTAATACAGTACATAGGCTGACCAGGGCTATCTCACTTGAGAAGCATACAAGTTGGTTAAATCACTAATTCTAATTCACCTAATCTAATTATTTTTTTAGTTTTTATATTATTTATGAAAATGATTTTTTAGGGTTTTTTGGAAAACATGAAATTAAATTAATTCAATACATAATTTAAATCTAAATATAGATGTAAACAAAATGAAATTAGGGAAGATAGGTCTTCATACTAGGGTTGGATAACATGGGTTCATTCATTATTTATTTGTTATTTAAATTCATTTTGATAATTCATTTAATGAAACCTCATTAAAGAATTAATTTCCTTTGATTTATTGAGTGTTTTATTTTATCATGCCTTTGGCCCACCAAAACCCACCTCCTCCAATAGTAAAATATGAAAAGACCTCAACCGAGAGTGAAATTCCTAAAAGATTTAGCTCCACCGTATGTCGTTTCACCCCTTTAGGCAAACCCAACTCCACCGTATGAAGGGATTACTACATAGACGAGAGAAAAAAATGAATAAAATAAAAGGAATGTATTTGGAAATAATTTCATGTTGGATGACCACCACATCCATGGAATATTATCATATTCACCAAAAATATATTTAAAACATGTTGAATTGAAGTGCAATAACAAAGAACGTTGTGAAACCACCCCTAGGGACAATCCTCAGGTTAGTCACTTTCCATTACAAATTTAAAATAGATAATGATGGAAATATGGAAGAGAGATAATTATATTAGGGTTGTAAGATAAAAAGGTGTGGAAGAATAAAGTTAAACACTTTAATAAAAAATATGCATGCGTTACATGGGAAAAGAAAACTAAAATAAAAAGAAAAGAAAATAAAAATCCTAAAACAGTAGCATGAAACTTGTCAATAGATTCCCTTTCCAATATATATCCTATTAAATCCACCATTATACACTTATTTTTAGGAATTTAAGAGGCTTAGGGGTGTCATAATGGTCCATTAACGGTTTTTGGGACATAATGGCTCGTTAATGGTTGAAAATTTAGATCCAGAATTTTAATTCAAAATTTTGAGATTATAATCCCCTCATCTTGACATAATCTGAGAATGTTTTATTCTATAAAGTTGTTCCATAATATCTTTCAAGTTTTCCCACAAAATTCATCTCAATCCTCTATGTGTATAAGAAGTTATATTCAATTTACTCCAAAAAATTATTCTGGCCAAACAGAATCTTTGAATTTCATAAATATGATTTCTCATGCATTTATGGACTTGATTTAGGTAGAATAAAGTGGGTGCATAGTCATGAAAGTTTATCATAATGATTTTATACTTATCATTGATGAATTATATCACCATTTTTCACACATTTACGAGATATAGTCCCATATTTAAACATCTCTAGATCTATGTATAGATTTTGGGGCCTGAATTATGAGCTTATTTTGGACCTCCAAATGTTTGATTTAGATCTTGGTCCAAAAACATGAAATGAATAACAAGATGTATTTAACCATAAAAAAAATATAATTTCATAAATTAAATTAGTATATAAAATGTTACGGCCAAAATACTTAAATAAATTAAAATAGTTAAATTCCAAAATTTGGCTATTTTTACAATTAATAAAAAAATGCTTCTATAACCATAAAATGTGACAATTTAAATTAAAATATTAATTTTGTGGGATTAAATCAATTTAAATGTGTTTAAAAATATGTATAAAAATTTAGTGTGTTAGTACCCCCATAATTAAACCATTCTTATCCTCAAGCATAAAATCTCAACATTAAAAATCAGAGGACCCCAATGCTATCATTATTCAAATTTCAAGGAAATTAAATTAAAAAATCATCAATGTAAAATAAAATTATCAAATATTGCATAAAATATAAATTCAATTTCTCATTTTTCAAATAAGTAATAAATTTATTTATTTTCCTTTTCTCCTTTGAAATGTGATGGAACTTCTCCTTTCATTCATTCACATTCCTCAATTTATTATTATTAAACATGTTAAATCATGATCTACCTTACTTTTGAATGTTTTATCTCATCACTAATGATAAAATTAAAGTATCATTATACTAATATCATTAGAACATTCTATTTATCCATAATTTTTTTTAAAGGAACTACTTTCTACACTTTTTAAAAACAAAATTAACATAAAATCATGATGAATTTCATTAAAGGTTCAAATGACTCTAAGGCTTAAGGTTGGTAGGAATTGAAAATTAAATCTTAATGAGGAGGTTAACCTCAAAAGTAAAGTTCATGATATCAAAATTAAAATCTCAATTAAATTACAACCTTCAAATTTTAACAATCAAAACTTACCTAAACTCAAAGTAAAGGTCATGATCAAATAATTCATAATGAATGATTTGTGAACCCTCTTGAATTTTTCTGAACATTTATAATTTTCTTTATTTTCAAATTTTTTTTTTCATTTTTTTCATTTTTTAAAGTTATGATTATAATAAACCTCACATCTATCAAATAACCACATATGATAAAAATCATATTTCTATTAATGGTGATTTTTGGTTTTCCCAAATCACAACCTATTATTTTTCTTTTTTGGTTCCTTTTGTGTTTTCAATTTATTTTTAATTTCAAGAGGGTAAAATAATGAAGTATCATGAATGAATCTACAACCTTAATTTACTACCATAATAAGTGCCCCACACCTTTTCCTTACAATATAAATCATCCCTTCCCCATGATTTCCTTCACCCCCACACTTTAATTTTGAAATATCATGCAAATACTAAGATTAGTGTAGGAATGGATAAAAATGGATTGAAACATGGATCATAACTATAAAGGTCATTCATGATCTCTAGGGTATAAATAATAATTCATATAAAGGTGTAATTTTGAGGATAAGGTCTTTTAAAAATATGACTCAATAATTTTAAATGTGTTTTTGTATAATCATAGTTTTGATAAGTTAAAATGAAAGTTCTAGAAGGTGGAATGTCCCAAGATCACTCAAGAAATATGCCCAAGATAAAATAGGAAGTACTTGGTCCATAAATCATCTCAAGAATGAAAATATTATTTGGTAGAATCACTCAAGTCATGAATAATAATAAAAAATCAATTCACATGGATTTTTATAAATTCAAAGCATGACAAATGATTGGGAAATTTTATTTACATAAATCAACTAATTCCATCAAATCATGAGTCCTAATTTTAATATACATGCTTCAATTTAATCATTAAATTTTACATTTTACTCATTCAATTTCATAAACATTGAAATCTAAAACATGGAATCATAGGATTGCTAATAAACTCATGTCACCTAGATAAGTCAAGTAAATCATGAATTCATGCGTGGGCATGAAATTTTTGTTTAAGGATCAAAACATGTTGTAGGGAAAAATGTATGTATTTTAAAAGATAGAAAATAAAATTGATAAAACTTTTGAAATTAATCTTAGTAATATTTCCTTCTTACTAATTTAGGGCTTCCTTGTACTATCATGAACCTACAAAATAAAATTACCAAATTAAGCACACAGATCATTTCATTTAAGCGAAAAAATATAAGAGGGGGTGAGATGCATGTTGGAATAATTCCTAAGACTGAATTTTAAATCTAAATTCATCAAAATAATTTGAATATAAATCTTGGTATGATCCTCCAAGTGGGACCTATATTTTTACTACATATAGAGGTAAGTACCATCTGTTATCCAAAATCTGATGGTGGGTGGATCTTCTTAGACTTGAATCAACTTATGTAGATTTTCCCAACTTTAATTTCTTTGTTATTTTTGTGGATAATTACATGTATAGAGTACACCAGATCTTACCCCTTTTCAATGTGGTGTAGCTTGCATGGAAGAGGTAGGATGAAGTATGGAAACTACTACTCCTTAGTTGATCCTTGTGCAATGTGTTATTCACAATCCAGTGGTTTCTAAAAATGCGCTGCATGAAAAGAATAATCAAAGGGAGATTCAAAATTTAAATTTGAAGTATTAATTTCAAAATCTCCCCTTTTAATGTTGGAATTGTGTATCTCTTGTTCTTTTAGCAGAGACACTAGGATCTTTTCTTGTGCTCCCTCTAGTAAATATTCATTTTCTTTAGGGATATCCATGTGTTCCTAAATAGGTGAAATTAATTTTTCATAATCATCCTCCATGGAATAATAAGAGTTAGATGATTCTAAAAATTCAAAACAATTATGAGTGATACTCAAATTTGTTTTAATAAAATTAAATGAGTTTGTGTTCAAGAATTTATCATATCTCAAAATTGGTTCTGGTTGAATATTTTTTTCAATGATGAGTTCCTCTTGGAGTTAGATGGTGGAAAGTGAAGGTAGGCACTCAGGATCCTCCACTTCTAGTTTGGCCTAAATTTCTTGGATTTTCTTAGAAAAATTAGGAAAGAACAGTGGCACTTCATTCTTATCCTCAAATATTTGAAAGTTAATCTAGAGTTTATCGATCAAAAATATTGAGGTGAGATGCCTATATCTAGGACTCATTGATTTTTCATGACCATTATCATAAGAGCATAAAATATTCATTAGATTACCTCCTAAATTTAGTCTATTTCTTGTTCTTACACTAGTGATTAATTGTTCTATGAATTGAGAAATGATCATTTTAAAACATCATGTAAAAAATATTTTTTTTGGTTTTTTTGAAATAAAACAAAGAAAAATATTTTAAAAAAAATGTGAATTTAGAAATAGTGATCAAAACAATACTGATATCTCTAAAAATGACACCATTTTTTATGAATGTCTATCATAGGGTGTGAAAAAATCAATTTTAATTTTCCTAATACAGTATAGAGGCTGACTGGGGTCGTCTATAAGGTGGCATGTCCCATGATCACTCAAAAAATATGCTTAAGATAAAATAGGAAGTACTTGGTCTATAAATACTCTTAGTAATGACAATATTATTTGGTACAATCACTCAAGTTATGAATAATAATAACAAATAAATTCACTTAGATTTTATAAATTCAAAACATGAAAAATGATTGGGAAATTTTATTTACACAAATCAAGTAATTCCATCAAATAACGAGTCCTCATTTTAATATACATGCTTGAATTTAATCATCCAATTATCAATTTTACTCATTAAATTTCATAAACATTGAAATCTAAAACATGTCATCACATGATTCATAATAAAATCTTGTATCCTAGGTAAGTCAAGTAAAGTATGAATTAAAGTGTGGGATTTCAATTTTAATTTAAGGCTCAAAACATGTTTTTGGAAAAAAATATAGGGATTTTAAAAGCTAAATAATAAAAGTGATATACCTTTTGAAATAAAGATTAGTAATATTTTCTCCTTATATATTTAGGGATTCCTTGTGATATCATGAACCTATAAAAGAAAATTACCAAATTAAGCATAACAATCATTTCATTTAATATCAAAAATATAAGAGGGAGTGGGCTATATGCTGGAATAATTCCCAAGAATGAATTTTAAATTTAACTTCATAGAAAGTATTTAAAGATAAATCTTGGTACGATCATCCAATTGGACCCTATATTTTTACTACATCTAGAGAGAAGTGCCATCTGTTATCTATAATCTAATGGTGGGTGGATATTCTTGGACTTGAACCACCACACGTGTCTTTTCCAAGCTTACATTTTTTTTTTATTTTTGTGGAGAATTACATGTATATAGTAAAAAAGATCCTACCACTTCATAATGTATTACAAATTTCATGGAATGGGTAGGATGAAGTATAGAACCTCTTCCTTAATTGCTCCTTGTGCAATGTCTTCTTTACAACCTAGTGGTTTCTCTAGATGTGCTACATGAAAAGAACAATAAAATGGATATTCAAGATTTTAAATTTAAAGTATTAATTTCAAAATATTCATATTTAATGTTATCATTGTGTATCTCTTGTTCTTAGGGCATATACACTAGGATATTTTATTGTACTCCATCTAGTAAATATTCAATGTCTTCAGGGAGCTTCATGCGTTCCTCAAAATGTGAAACTTATTTTTCTTAATCATTCTCTAGGGAATAATAAGAGTTATCCAATTTTTAGAATTCAAAATAATTAGTAGTGATAATAAATTTATTTTCAATAAAATTTAATGAATTTGAGTTCAATAATGTATCATTTCCATGAATTGGTTCTGGTTCAATCTTTTTTTTTTCAATGATGAGTGCCTCTTGGAGTCAGATGGTGGAAAGTGAAGGTAGGTATTCGGGATCCTATAAATTAATTTTGTCCTCAAGTTCTTGGATTTATTAATAAAAATCAGGAAAGACAAGTGTCACTTACTTCTTATCCTCAAATCTTTGCAAGTCAATCCGGAGTTGATCGATCAAGCTCATCAAATCTTGAGGTGAGATGCCAGTCTCTATGACTCTTTTCTTCTGATTGATCATTATCATAAGTGCATCTAATATTCATTGGATTTCCTCATTAGTATAGTCTATTTCTTGTTCTTTCACCTATGAGTAATTATTCCATGAATTAAAAAACTAATCATTTTAAAACATCATGGATTTTTTGGTTTTTTATGAAATAAAACAAAGAAAAATATTTACAAAAATGTGAATTTAAAAATAGTGATCAAAATACCACTTAGATCACTAGAAATAGTGCCAATTTTGATGGAACACCTATTGTAGGGCATGAAAAAAGAAATTTTTATTTTTCTAATGTATCACAGAGGTTGACCAGGGTCATCTCACATGAGGAGCACCGTAGTTGTTTCAATCAATAATTCTAATTCACCTAATCTAATTATTTTTTTGTTTTTATATTATTTATGAAAATTATGGTTTGGTTTTTATATAATGAAATGTATAATTTAAATATAAATTTAGATAAAAAAAATTAAATTAGGAAAGAAATTTCTTGGTCCTATGGTTGGATAACGCGGGTTCATTCATTATTTATTTGTTATTTAAATTGAATTTGATAATTAAATTGATGAAACCTCATTAACAAATTACTTTCCTTTGATTTATTGAGTGTGTGATTTTAGAATACCTTCAGAACACCAAGCCAAACCTCTTCCAATATTCAAATAGGATAATACCTCAATTGAGAATGAAATCCCTAAAAGACCCGGCTCCACCATATGCCATTTCATCCCATTAGACAAACCAAAATCCACCATATGAAGGTATTTATTGAGATATGGTATGGAAAGATAATGAATCAAATAAAATGAATGGATTTGGAAATAGTTACATGGTGTATGACTGCCACACCCATCCAATATTCTTGCATCCACCATAAATAGATTTAAAACATGTTGAATTAAAGCGCAATAACAAAGAACATCGTGAAACATACCCCCAAGGCCAATACATAGGTTAGTCACTTTCCATTGTAAAGTGAAAATAGATAATGATATAAATAATTAAGAGAGAGAATTATATTAGTGCTGGAAGAGAAAAATGGATGGAAGAATAAAGGGAAACACTTTAATAAAAAAATGCATGTGTTACATGAGAAAAGAAAACTAAAATAAAACAAGAAGAAAAGTTAAATACAAAAAAAAATCACGGACTTTGTACAGATAATCCTTTACATTCAATATCCTATTCAATACACCCTTAAACAGTTATTTATAGGCATGAAAGTTTCTTTGGGGTGTTATAATGGTCCATTAATGGGTTTCAAGACATAATGTGCCGTCAACAGTTTAAAATTTGCATCTAGAATTTTAATTCATGTTTTTCATGTGTTATCCCCTAGTTTTTATAGAATTAGTGAATGTTTTATTCTAGAAAGATTTTTTGAAATATCTTGTGACTTTTCCCAAAAAATTTAATCTTCATTTGAAATGTTTAGAAGAATTTATATCTAATTTACTCTGAAAATTTACTCTATCTATGAAGAATTTTTGAATTTCATAAATCTAATTTATGATGAATTTATGGAATTAATTTTATAAAATAAAGTGGGGACATAGTTATGAAAGTTGTTTCTCAAGATGTTATATTTATCATTGTTGAATTCCATCTCCATTTTTTCATTCATTTATGAGATATAGGCCCATCTTAAAAAATATCCAGATCTATGCACATATTTTTTGGTCTAAATTGTGAGCTTATTTTGGGACTCCAAATGTTTGATTCACCACTTATTATAGAAAAATTAAATGAATCACAAGATTTATTTAATAATTAAAAAAATAAATTTCATAAATTAAACCAGTCTATAAAATTTTATGACCAAAATACATAAATAAATTAAAATAATTAAATCACAAAATTTGGCCATTTTTAAAATTAATCCCAAAATGATTCTATAACCATAAAATGTGATAATTGAAATTAAAAGATCACTTTTATGGGATTAAAAACATTTAAATGTATTTAAAAATATGCATGAAAATTGAGTGTGTCAATACCCCCAGACTTAAACCATGCTTATTCTCAAGCATAAAATCTTAACATTAAGAATACGAGGGCACAAATGCTATAATTATTAAAATTTCATTGTAATAAAATTAAACAATCATCAATTTAAAATAAAATTATCAAATTTCACATAAAATATCAATTCAATTTTTAATTTTTCAAAGAAACAATCAAATCATGCATTTTTATTTTCCTCTTTGAAAAATAACGTAACTTATCCTTTCATTCATTCAAGCTCCTCAATTCATTATTATCAAACATGCCAAATCATGATATAACTCAAATTTGAACATTTTCTATCATAAATCATGATAGAATTCAAGTAGAGTTACGATCATATCACGAGAACATACTTATTATCCATAGGATTGTAAAGGAATTACTTTCTCTACTTTGTAAAGACAAAAGCCACATAAAAATCATGAGGTATTTCATTAAAGGTTCAAATGACACTGAGGATTAAGGTTAGAAGGAATTAAAAATTAAATATGAAGGAGGAGGTGATCCTATAAAGTAAAGTGCATTATTTCAAAAGTAAAATCTCTATTAAATTCTCCCCTTCAGATTATAACAACTGTAACTTCCACAAACTCAAAGTAAAGGTCATGATCAAATAAAGAATTATGAATCCTTTATGCACCCTCCTAAATTTTTCTTAACAGTTATAATTTTTTTTATTTTTCAAAGAAAATTTTCATATTTTTTTGAAATTCATGCTTAGAATAAAACTCACATCCATCACCTAAGAACATATGATAAAAATAATTGGTCTAGTTCAGTTTTTGGTTCTTTTTGTCATTTTCATTTTTTTAAATTCAATAGGATAAAATAATTAAGTATCATGAATTAATCAACAAACTTAATTTAATATTATAATAAGCACCCCAAATTTTTTCCTTATAATGTAAATCATCCCTTTCACCATGATTCCCCTCACCCAACACTTCAACTTTAAAATATCATGAAAATACCTATAGTATGGTAGGAATGGATAAAAATGAATTGAAACATGGATCATCCCTATAAAGGTCATTCATGGTCTCTATGGACTAAATAAGGATTGATGTAAAGGTAATATTTTAAGGATAAGGAATTTTCCAAATATGCCTCAATCATTTTAAATATTTTTTTTATATTCATAGATTTGATAAGTTCAAATGTAATTTATATAAGGTTGAATGTACCAAGATGACTCAGAAAATATTCTTAAGATAAAATAGGAAGTACTTGGTCTATAAATCCTCTGAGGAATGAAAATATAATTTGGGATAATCACTCAAGGCATGAATAATAATAAAAAATCAATTCACATGGATTTTAGAAATTCAAATCATGAAAAAATATTGGGAAATTTCATTTACATGAATCAACTAATTAGATCAAAGCATGAGTCCTCATTTTAATATACACACTTCAATTTAATCATTAAATTATCCATTTTACTCATTCAATTTCATAAAAATTCAAATATAAAACATGTAATCATAGGATTAATAAGAAACTTATGTATCTTAGACAATTAAAGTAAATCATGAATTCAAGTGTGGGTATACAATTTTATTTTAAGGCCCAAAACATGTTGTTGGACAAAAATATAGGGAGTTTAAAAGATACAAAATAAAAGTGAGACCCCTTTTGAGATAAAGCTTATTCATCTTTCCTCATTGGCTATTTGAGGATTTATTGTGCTATCATGAACCTACAAAAGAAAATTAACAAATTAAGCACAATGATAATTTCATTTAAGCTGAAAAATATAAGAGGGATTGGGATGCATGTTGGACTAATTCCTAAGATTGAATTTTAAATCTAAATTTCAATAAAAAATTTAAAGATAAATCTTAGTACGACTCCCAAGTGTCCCATGGATTTTTACTACCTTTAGTGGGCAGTACCATCTGTTATCCATAATATGATGGTGGATGGATCATCTTGAACTTGAACCACTACATGTGGATTTTCCCAAATTGCATTTATTTGTTTTTTATAGATAATTCCATGTATATAGTATAATAAATCTTAATCCTTTTCAATATGGTACAACTTCCATGGGAGGGGTAGGATGAAGTATAGAACCTCCTCCTCCTTTGTTGCTCCTTGTGCAATGCATTCTTCTTAATCCAGTGGTTTCTCTAGATGTGTTGTAAGAAAAGAATAATCAAAGGGATATTGAAAATTTAAATTTTAAGTATTAATTTAAAACTATTTCCTTTTAATGTTAGCATTTTGTATCTCTTGTTCTTATGGAAGAGCCACTAGTATCTTTTCTTGTACTCCCTCTAGTAAATATTCAATGACTTCATGGAGCTCAAGTTGTTCCTTAATAGGTTTAATTTATTTTTCCTCATCATCATACAGAGAATAATAAGAGTTAAATGATTTTGAAAATTCAAAATAATTAAGAGTAATACTCAAACTTATTTCAATAAAATTAAATGAGTTTGAGTTAAAGAATGTATCATCTCTCTGAATTGGTTCTGGTTCAATATTTTTTTCAATGATGATTTCCTCTTAGAGTAAGATGGTGGAAAGTGAATGTAGTTAGTCAGGATTCTCTAACTCGAGTTTAGCCTCAAGTTCTAGGGTTTCCTTAGAAAAATCAGGAAATACCAACAACACTTTCTTCTTGGCCTAAAATATTTTCAAGTAAATCTAGAGTTAATCAATAAAGATTATCAAATATTGAGGTGAGATGCATATCTCTATACCTATTTGATTATGCTTGACCATTATCATAAGAGCATCAACTCTTTGTTGGAGTTACTCCTCAGTATAGTATATTTCTTATTCTTTCACCTGTGAGTAATTGTTTTATGAATTAAAAAAATGATCATTTGAAAACATCATGGATTTTTTTTTGTTTTTTTATGAAAGAAAACAAAGAAAAATATTTAAAAAAATGTGAATTTAAAAATAATGATCAAAACACTGCTTTTCTCTCTAGAAACAGAACAAGATTTGATGAATGCCTATCATAGGGTGTGGAAAAATAAATTTTAATTTTCCTAATACAGAACAGAGTATGAACATGGTCATATCACATGAGGATCATTACAGTTGATTCAATCACTAATTCTAATTCACATAATCTAATTATTTTTGTTTTTTATATTATTTAGGGAAACAATGAAATAAAAATTCATAATAAAACAAAATTAAATTGGGGAATAATGGTCTTTGTCATAGGTTTGGATAACACAATTTCATTCATTATTTATTTGTTATTTAAATTCAATTTGACAATTCTTTTGATGAAACCTCACTAGAAAATTAATTTCATTTTATTTATTGAGTGTGTGATTTTAGCATTTCTTCAACATACCAAACCCCACCTTCAATATTCAAATAGGATAAAACCTCAACTAAGAATGAAATTCCTAAAAGACCCTACTCCACTGTATGCCGTTTCATCCCTTGAGGAAAACCCAACTCCACTGTACAAATAGATTGATAAAGATATAAGAGGGAAAAATAATGAATCAAATAAAATTAATTTATTTGTAAATATTAACATGTTATATGACTAAAACACCCCTCAAATATTCACACATCAACCAATTTTTTTTAAAACATGTTGAATTGAAGCTCAATAACAAAGAATGCCATGAAACTTCCCCTAGGGACAAACCTAAGGTTAGTCACTTTCCATTGAAAAGTGAAAAGGTATCATGAAGGAAAGATTGAAGAGAGAGAATTATATTAGGGTTGGAAGAGAAAAGGGTATGGAAGAAGAAAGGGAAACACTTTAATAAAAATATGCATGTGTTACATGGGAAAAGAAAACAACAATAAAAAGAAAAGAAAACTACAATAAAAAGAAAAGAAAAGAGAAATCCTAAACCAACAATATGTCCTTTGTTTAGATCTTCCCTTAAAAATATATCTCCACTTTAATCCACCCCTATCCACTTATTTATAGCCATGTAAGTGTCTTTAGGGTGTCATAATAGTTCATTAATGGGTTTAGAGACATAATGTGTCATCAAATGTGACGAACCAACCCGGGTCGGCCCTGAACCGGTCACCTAAGCCGATCCATGACAAGGCCTGAGAGGCATTCCTGATCCTCCCAGGCTAGTGAAAAGTTCCAGGGAATCAATGAAGAGAAAGTGGGAATGGTTTCTCCCAATGGAAATAAGTAAAGTAGTGAAAAAAGGTAAAACAATGAAAAGTAAATAAATCACACGAAAAATAAATAATGTCAAACAACAACATACTAACCTGACCACAACCAAAATTCCTCGAGACCCTGAGGGTCACTCTACAATCTACAACCAACTCACACCCATGATGAACATGTTCGAGTCAAAACTTCAACAGAAACTAAAAACAAGAAAACACCAGAGGAATGAGTATTAAAACTCAGTAGGAATTCTCAAAAACTATTCCCAAAGCACTACCATTAAATAAAGAATTTTACTAATTTCAAGTTTGAACTACATTATATATAATATTTATTTTCACAAAATTTCATTTCTAAAGTAAGTAACAGTCCATTTCCCTTTTCAATTTAAAAACAAGTTTAAGGTTTGAAGGAAAAGGGTGCATTATATTTTAAAAATGTTTTCACGAACGATTTAAAATCCAAAATTTAGTTGTTAAACAAGTAGAAACCATACAAAACACACAAAACACACAAGGGAAATAGAAAAGTAGTGCATGGGTGACATAAAAACAAACAAGCACCTCAATCATCTGCCACATACTAATAAGCACTAAAGAAAACATGGGTCGAACCTAGGAGCTCGTGAACAATCCAGAACGTACTATACATGTGATTCATCTTGGAGGTATGCCTACTCTCAATGACGTCACAATGCCCAACCGCTTGGTGTTTCCCTACCTAGCCCAACTGAGGGGCCCAATCCCCTAGCAGAGCAAAGTCTGTACTAAGGTCCACTAGCCAGTTCGTAATCTAAACTAGTGTAACAATCGTTAATAGAAAATTCAGTTACTATTCCAGGTTCCCATGCCAAGTACTAAATGAAGAGTGGGGTGAGTCAACAATGTCAATCATGTAACCTATCACAATGCATGAAAATCACACACAAAAACTCACACAACCAACGTACACAGCAAGATCACCCCTGATTCACCCCAAAGAGAGTTTTCAAAATAATTTATTTTATTAAAGTGCCAAACAGGACTTAACCAACCACTCAACACCAACCCATTTTCAAAAGAACCAACACACACCCATTTTAAAACCCAAAACATACTTGGAAACCCATTTAAGAAATACAAATCACCATTTTAAATCTAGAACACATTCGCAAAGGCCGATGGGTCATTTTATCAACACTTATTATGCACATTAAAAAAAACATTTTTAGACAATTCAAGCATAAGAGGAAACTAATATCTTACACAAAAAACATTTATTCTAAAACTAATTATTTAATATTATTTACCATATATTTAAAATCAATGAAATATTAAGAAATTAATAAATTCTAAATATAATGGAAAGTGTAGTGGGGGACCTACCTCGACTCCCAGTCCAAACACAATGATGCGACATGCCTCGCACATGCACACAAGCATACACAAGCCGATGACCGTGGTATCATGGGATTACCTCGACAATGTTCTGCAACAAATAGAAAACAATATAAAACACCAAAACACTGATTAAAATAACTCAAACAATTAAATGTCACAAATTTAACCTTGACACTAGTGTAGGAAAAATAGAACAAAACCAAACTGCTCACACGAATTGGGAAGCGTACGTCGCATGGAAAATTGGGAAAAAGGCACTCGGATGGTCACATGAATGAAGTAAGGGGGTTGGCGCATATGTTCACTTGACCAACTAGGTTGTGCAAAAGGGAAAATGACCGGTGTGGTGCTGCAGTGCAAGAGGAAAGTCACCAGTACCGTTAATAATGAGTGCGAGGGCTAGCGTGATCAACGAAGGGTGTGGTGGTTCTTGGACTGGTGTGGGGTTGGGGTTCCAACGGGTTGCTCAGTCGAAGGAGGGTCGGTTGGAGGGTCGGTGCACCGATAGAGGGCCGACTAGATTTAGGTCCACCGGACAAGGGGGTTCACCAGATGGAGGTGCGCATGGCAATGGGTTCACGACGGGGAGAGTAAGTGGCCGACCGGGAGGTGGGTGCGAGGCGGGGGCACGCCGGCTAGAGGCGGTCAGCGGCTGGACAGTGGGCCTCAGCTGGGAGGGCGATGTTCTGGTGAGTCCAGGATCATGGTCGTTAGGGAGGGAGGTACCGGTGAAGGGAAGGCTAGAGAGGGGCGCGGCAGAAAGGTAGTGGTGGGTGGAGGTGTGTGGGTTGCACATAGAAGGAGAAGACACATGGGGTACAGGAACTACGTGAGAAAGAAGAAATAGAATTGGGGGTGGGGGTGCTGCGACACTATGCACAAAGGGTAAAACCCTAATAAGAATAAAATAAAAATAAAATTAAACAAAATTAAAAAAACAAAAACCTAATTATAATCATTAAAACAATATTAATAATAATACTAATAATTAAAACATTAATAGTAAAAATAAAACCTTAATAATAACAATAAAACTTTGATAATAATAATAATTTATTATAATACATTAATGATAATAATAATAATAAAACTTTAATACTAATAATAATTATAATAAGAGAAATATTATAGTTAAGATTATCCTTCATATAATAATTTACATAACATTAAAATTAATAATAACCTTTATTTCCTTTTTAATAATTATAATGTTAATGATAATATTTTACCATAGTGATATGTCTCAGCTACATGACGTTAAAATGCATAACCATTCTTTTTTGCATGAACTTAAAAATCACGAAACAACATCCACGTTGCAATATGATAAAATTATTGACACTGATGTCCTTTTTGTATAACATTAATCTACATGGAATAATTTTCTTATCCTAAGACATTATACTCTATGACAATGTCTTTTCCATATGACTTTAAACTGCATGGTTCACGTCCTTGTTTCATGATGTAAAACTACATAATCAGTGTTTTAGAAGATCACAATATTTAGTGCTGGTACTACACTACACATTTTATTCAATAAATTAGTGTAGCCTGATTCCCATTCAAATGAGATATGTAGTGATTCCTAGATATCCAATCCTGGGTCCAACCATAATACAAAAAATTTCCCTCCTTTCCCCATCTATGGGTTAGACCTACATAGGGAACCTTTCAAGAACTACATATAGATTAATTCTCATTCTAAACGATATATGTATTGACACCTAGATCCTATATCTAGGTCTATCACCCAAAAAATCTAAATTCCCCTATCGTTCACTTTTATCACATTTGTGTGGTGGAAAAAACTTTTTCCACTCTTTGTTTCTCACACTGAGCATAGATCATGTGGGCTTAGGAGTTTTTTTAAAAAGTTACCTACATAATTAAGTCATATTGATTCACATCATGGTTATCATGGTCCTAGTCACAATACCTTAAAAGGCACACTGAATATATTTTTTTGAAAAACTTTAAACAACATGGTTCCTTAGGAACTATGTATGGCTTGATTCTCATTCTCATGAGATACATAGTGACACCTAGATCCTACATCTTGGTCCAGCCACAATATGGGAAATTACCCCACTCTCATATGTATGAGTTAGATCTATATAAGAGCATCCAATATGGGTTCTCACCCCATCCATGAACCCGTATTAAAAAAAACCCATTCTCCACACATGAATCCAATCAGTATGGGAAATATTTTCTATGATTATGTGTGGATTGATTCTTTCTCCAACAATATACGAAGTCAATAACAAGTCCTATACCATAGTCTAATTGCAATATTACTTTTTCACATTGAGTCACCTTTTTCCTTACCACATGATGTTAAACTTCATGACTGATGTCCTTCCCACATGACTTTAAACTACACAGTCCCTTAAGAACTACATGTGTCTTGATTCTCATCCAATGAGATATATAGTAACATCTAGACCTCATGTACTAGTCCCATCCATAGGGTAGATAAAAACTCCCCATCCCCTCCATACAAACAAATATCTATATAGAAGATCTTAATTTGGGTTCCCAATTTCAGGGTTCCACCAAGGAAATAGAGATATACCCTCCTATATATGATTCAGATCTATGCAAGGGACTCTTCAATTCATATCCAATATCAGTACAAATGATTCCGTTATGGCCAGACATATTTCTTCCACATGTCATATTACTAATATCAAAAAACATTAGATCTTTAGAATCTTTCTCCAGCTATCTATGATAGAACATCTGATAACCGAGGACTCCTTTGTCAGATAATGAAGTAACACACCCCAGTTGTATTTTCATGATTCACCCACCAAATGAGCCTATCACCTAGAGGATTCCATTATTTGACTATGTAGTAACATGCCTTAGTTAGATTTTCCTAAAGACTCCCACAAAATAGGTTTCTCAACCATCAATATATTCATCATTGGGAGAAGCCTTTTCTATCTTTGTAATCCCTGATTACATCATGTCGGGACACACTATTCGATCACAGTTCATGGTCATCCATCGTATTATTTCCTCATGTCACTTCTCCTAACCTGAGAACCACTAAGATCTTGATTTACAATTTCCTCCCTCGTGTATGAAGTATTATAGAACAATCATGGTCCAGAAGGCCTCATATTACATGTTGTTTCCATAGTATCATGATCCTAGTCATATGACCTGAAACTACAGAAATCATATCATCCTCATCAAATGATGTTAAAATGAAAAATAATTCATGATTACAAGACTTTAAACTACATGATTTTCTATAACTACTTATAACTTGATTCTCATACAAATAAAATATATAGTGATACCAGAATCCTGTGTTTCATGCCTAGACTTAAAAAAAAACCCTAGTCTCTTATGTTTAGGTTAGACTTACATAGGAAACATTTTACCCATTCTTGGATAATGTTGAATGGAAATGATCCTTATATATTCAGCTAATTTACTTCCTACAAACAAAACACTATATCCATGGAAATATGAATATCCATAAAATTCCTCCGACCATCGGTAATAGAATGTAAAAATTCTGAAGAACTCTTTTGTATGACTATTTATTAACACAACCTAGTTGGATTTTCATAAGCCACCCACAAAATTTCAGGGCCTTTTAACCTGAGGATGCCACTATTTGACTATGCAGTAACACACCCTAGTTGGATTTGAATAAAGTCACCCAAAAAATGGGTTTTTAAATTAGTGGTAAATTAATTTTTAAGAAATAACTCCTCCATCACCAAAATCACTTCCCCCCAGATCACTCTTTGGATCTAGAGGCCCCCAGATTATAGCTTAAAAACTTTACCCTTCAAACCTAAAAATGACGACACATTCTCATACAGATTACCTTGAAAGGGATAATTATTAATTTATCGGTTAGAGATAAAGGGCCTTAAACTATAGACCTCATTTCCTTGTTTTATGAAATTAAACTGAATAAAATAATTTCCCAGTCACAAGACATTAAACTATATGATAAATTCCTTACTGTAAGATGTTAAACTGCATGGTCCATATCCTAGTCACATGACATTAAACTGCATAATGCTTTAACCCTTGTCAGAAAGGGTCCTCCCCCCTAACATCAGCCATTTAATAGAATTCACCCTCATTTAAATAAGACAAATTTTTGTGGGAGTAGTTTCCCATTCATGGGAAATTCTAATACATACACTCTCTTCATTCTCAGACACCTTTCCTTGAAAAACTACCCTTCACGGTCTTGAGAAATTTGGATCTTCATAAATTTCCTAGATATTGATAATGGAATGTCAGAATTCTGGAGGATACCTTTGTTTGAATTTATAGTGAAACTCCCCAGTTGGATTTTCATAAGTCTTCCACCAAAAGGACCTATCAGCAAAATGATACCATTGTTTTTCTATTCAATAACATGCTCAAGTTGTATTTTCATAAAATTGCCTACAAAATGTGTTTGTCAACCAGAGAAATATTCATCCTCAAGAGAGACCCCCTATATCCCCAAAGGCCCTAAAAATATCATTATGGTAACCAATATTCAGATTTGGTTCACAACCATTCCTCACATACTTGTATCATGTCATTTTTTAAATTTGAGAATCGTGAAATCATGACTCAAAATTCCCCTAGGGGTATCTAAAAACTGTCATAAAATTATTAGATAATAATCCTTGATTGGGTCATCATTCTGAAACATATGGTAAAATATATTTGACCTAAAACACCAGTATTATTTTTTTAACTTAAAAGACTTTAAACTTCCCAAAAAAAGAGACACAATACTTTCCATGTTGAAAACTCGCAAAAGGTAAACCTATGTAAAAGTTGAGTCTTAGATCTCCAGACCTATTATTTTCATGTTTTAGGAAATATTAGAGCAATGAAAATAAACAAAAAAGGAACAAATTTTGTTAGGATTAAAACCTGAAAAGTGAGGCTTAAGAAAAATCTAAGTCTCGCCCACTAATTCTTTTCATGATATACTTAGGGAAAAACTAGGGAGATGACACTAAATATGAAAAGTTTGTAGGGTTGTCCATACAACCCTAGAAACAGTTGAACTATTCTTTCTAGGCCCCATTTCCTAGAAAAAAGTTAGTTTATCCTTCCATAGTTGAGATAACTTTAATTACCACCAACTGATTCCAGAATGCATCAATGTTCCTTTAATTTACCTTAGAACCATATTATTTTCCTTCTGAACAAATCTAATTATAATGGGGGGGGGGGGTTACTAACACCGTGAAATGTGTTCCATGAAATTTTCCACAAAAATTAAATATGTGAACCTCACTTAGACACCAAATGTTGAGTTTGAGTAGAAATGTGCCTTTATGTAGAAAGAATAAGCATATTGAATTTCTATGTGTTGTGACCCTAAAAATCCTCTACTAAGGTTAAAATGTTCATGGCGTGACTCTGAATTTTTTATGGGGGTTAGTGGTGGTAGTGAATGGACTGGCCCAAAGGGTTGGGACTGGAGCCTAAAACTGAACCTGAGCAGGGGTGTAAGAAGCAGGCCCTGTGGTATGGAGCAACAAGTTCTTATAGGTTGTTTTACCAGATAGTCATGCGCATAAGAACCTTGTGTTCCAAGAGGCTAGCATAGGCCCAACTTATGCAACCGAGAAGGTTCAGCCACCCCTGCATGAGGTACCTATATGAACCAACCCTATGTGACTCTGAAGGATCATCCACCCTTGTGTGAGGTACCTACATGGGACACATGTGCTGCATACCTGCGCATGATAACTCCTTTGACTGGGGTCCCCTATTATCCTATAAATAGGACCCTAGGTCTCCTAATTTGAAATGTTGAAAAAATGGAAGAATTATCTAAGTTCTATTCATGCATCCCATTCACCCAGTTCCTCCAAAATCCCTCAAGTAGCTCTCCAAAACTAGAGATAAGAGGGAATTAAGGGGGATAATGAGATCCAAGTCCCTTTAGGGTATGAAACACATGACACCTATATGAGAATCCCTTTACCCCTATTCAAACAAACACTATCATGAAGTTACCTTCCCTAACCCAAGACCTATGTGAGACCCTTCCAATGGAACCTAAAGATACCCTGGGCACATAGAGTAAGGCTTAACCCAAGTTTTGTTTCCTAGGTAGTTCATTTCCAAAGGAACCTCCAACTCTTGTAGGCCTACCTTCTACATGAAGTACTTACATCTCCTCCTAGGTCCTGTGAAAAACACCTCTTGGTCACCATGACTTGACTTATGTGAGACAACTTCAATCCCTCTTCCAATCCACTAATTGTAAGACTTCCCTTAATTTTGATCCCTTGTCTATGGGGGACCAAATTGAAACCTCCAACGAAGCCTCCAGACTCGCAAGACCATGGTAAGAGGCACATCAGTGTGTCTCCAATTAGAATATGAATTCCTTCAGTCAAAGGTGTCCCACACTCATCCTACCTGATAGGTAGGGTCCTCAGGGTGCTAACATATATGCATTCCCTCAGTCATGAGGACCCTTACCCTAGGGGCAATTTCAGGGATTTCCGATTCTCAAATACGAGTGTTAAGTCCATGTACTTAAATCGCCATCTCTAAGACTAGGGAACTCCAGTTCTCAGTGAGGAGGGAGAGAACCACATTTTCCTTTCCCTTTGAGGTGTAATTTATTATTATCCCCTCTTCCTCAGGAACTAGTCACTTGGGAATCCATCAGGGAGTAAGTCCCTAATCTCTCTTATAGGACCTCTCCTATTTCATACTTATCCATACCCATGGACTATATCTAGATTAGTAGTAAAATATGAATAACAAAGGTATAATGATGGGAGGAGATGGACACTATAGCCTGCTCTCTTCCCCCCTTTGGGTCTTGGCCTTGTCCACCGGCAGACAAAGAAAATTGTGTGGTTCCCCAGATCTACCACTTCCCCTTGTTTCTCACACCGATCATGACTTGTGTTGGATTAGAAGTTGGCAGTGATCATGAAATTCACATGACCTCAAAACCAAGCATGAGAATACTCCTAAGTGTAGGACTAACCAAGCACTAGTGCATCATTTCAAGTGTAAGCCCCAACTAAACTACGAGCCTTATAATTGATATAATACCCAACCATGTCACAGTACAACCTAAGAGAGTCCTCATATAAGATGTAAGCCCCAAAAAAATTCTTTAATCCTCTCCAAGGACCAAATTAGTCCATGAGACAAACCTTCAGAGGGCCTCCATAGGCATGGGTCTTCACATCCGAACTATGTGGTCTTTGATTCCCGTCTAAATGGGATATATAAGAATCCTCCCTTAGGACTAAAACCAATACCCAAAATCAACTTTAATTACATATAGGACACATTTATAGTAAAGTATTATCTAAATTGGGAGCCCACATCCCTTCTAGGTGTCTTGGGATACTTCTAAGAAACTCCCACACCAAACTTTGACTAGGCCCCTTTCGCCCAGAATTCCTTGCCACATGATGTTAAATTGCATGGTCTGGTCCATATCACTTGAACTTAAAAGGAATGATGTGTCCCATTAAGTGGCACAAAACTACATGGGTTCTAATTCCTTTCATCATGATACATATGAATACCATCTCATAGGTCTGATGTTGACATCAAAACAATTCCCATCTCCCTGGATGATGACACAATCCAAAGAACCCCACTATATGGATCAAAACCAGTGTTGTAATAATAAACAATAAAAGAATATATAATCCATTAATAAAAGGGTAACATTGATGGAGAACCTCAGATAATTAAAAATATTTTCATAAATTAAGAAACTTAGATTCATTCAGATGATTCTAAGTTCCATACATGATAATAATTGATTGTTTATTTAAGGGTGACCCACCTCATACTTGGAATTAATGAAGGATTTTAGAACATATCATAAATATTTAAGGGATTTTTATAGTAGTAAAAAATTCCCCCTAAAAGGGTGTGATGATTTTGAACTCCAATCCTCTCAACCAATGTGAGTTCTTAAGTAGAATTGGTCAAGTTCCCCAATGAGATATTTCCTTTGGAAATCAGGTCTACGAGTCATCATAGATATGAGAACCGTTGAGTGTTTCCAATTCCATGAACAAAACCCATTAGATTACACCATAAAGGGATGTCAGTGTATGTGTCTAATGTGAAGATTGTTCCAATAATACCACAAAATTCCATTCTAACCTCACATGGAATTCAAGGATGAAATAATACAAAATAATATTTTAAATGAAGGTATGGGAACTTCTAGTTCATAGTCTTGCCTTTCAGTGTTACAAACACCCCATCCGTATTCATGGGACTCATGAACTCTATCTTCTGTGAGTTCTTGGATTAGTTCATCATTGTATTCATTGATGATATATTGATTTATTCAAAGTAAGAGGAGGAGCATGCCGAGCATCTCAGAACCATCCTATAGGTTCTTCGATGCCACCGTATCTACAGAAAGTTGTCCAAGTGTATGTTTTGGAGATGGGAGGTACATTTCCTTATAAATGTGGTGTCTTATTAGGGTGTAGTAGTGGATCCATCAAAGGTTGATGTCACGAATCAGCCCAAGTTGACCCTGAACCAGTCACCCATGCCAGCCCGTGACAAGTCCTGATAGGCATTCCTGATCCTCCCAGGATGGAGACAAGCACTGAGGGAATCAATAGAGTACACAAGGGAATGATTTTTCCCAAATATAAATAATCAAACAAACAGTAGAAAGAAAATAACATCCCAAAATACATTTACATAAAAATTGAACTAAAAATTATTTGTACAAGAAACCGAAAGTAAAACTAAACCAATAACTAAACTTACCAAACCTGAAAACCAACTAACTCCATGTGACCCCGCTGGTCACTCTCCAACACAATTATTACACGTCTCCCAAGGTGATTGAACTCAAGCTAAAATTTTCACAAGGGCTAAAAACAAAATAAGACTATGGGTGTGAGTATTAAAACTTAGTAGGTTAGCCTGATATTCTATTCTCAATGCACTTCCTTTAAAATAAAAGAAACAACAATTTCAAGTTTTAAATACAAGATATAAAATTATGTTTTCCAAATGAGGTTCTATGCTATAATAATTATCAGACAAAAACTTTCAAGTTTTATAAACAAGAATGATAGTAAAAATTTTTCAAAGAGGTGAAACTTCAAAATGAAAATAGTTTTCAAGAGGGATGATTTAAATAATGTAAACTTTTAAATAAAACAGAAAATTTGTAAAATTTACCAACCAAACACACCGTATGCCGATGGTGAGTACAAAATATCCAATGAGCACAAGTCATGGGAACACCCATAGGAACTAGTTTGTTATTAGCCCTAGGTACCTCGTATCTCGGTGATGGTAACCATAATAAATATCCATTCTCATGAACACGATCCACTAGTAGGAGAATCATCCATAACCTAGTGGTCAACAACATCATCATTATCATAATTTAGTTAGTGTTTTTATTGTCAAACTTGCTACATAAAATAGGGACAAAACCCCTCCGGATCACTAGCATACTAGTAAATGGCCGCCCACCTAGATACCCAGGTTTTCCCTTTTCATGCTGAAAAAAGTTACACATCCATAAAATAACATTTTCTCATGAATATTCCATTTAAAAATCTTAAACACATTAAACATCCCACACACATGTCTCACATTTCTTTCACAGATCAATAAACCACCTAATTTTTCATAAAACAATTTCAAGAAGTATAACGAGGCCTTGCACATAAAATCCATTCAAAAATGCTTTTTAAGGATAAAAAACACATAAATACCATATAAATATAGATTTGGAATCCCCAAAACCAATTAATAAAACAATTTCATCGACCATAAAATGGACCCAAAATATAGAACATGAAATACACATGGAAACCATTTTTATAAGAAAAATGCCAAAGGACCCTTTAAGCCTTTCTCAAAACTAACATTTGAAAAAGTTACACATTTAACTTTTATTAAGGAGGTGTATACACACCATTTACAACATAAAAAAAATTTCATAAATCCCTTAAAACACTCAGGTTACATATTAAAAACACAACCATTTTCATAAGGATGTGAAACATGCCATTTTCTGGGAACTCAAGCCAAAACATGTTGTAAAAAAACCCATTTGTTTGTAAAACTAAATACACATTGTAAAACCATAGATAGACCCAAAAATACCATTTTTTATTCTTAAAATGCATTTATAAATCCCAAAAAATAATTTTTAAATCACACTTAACACATAAAAGCCAACCGGGCAATTTACCAAACACATGACACTGAATTTTAAATAAAACAACTTACTTTAAGTACTTGAAAAAGAATAAAACAGAAATTTCATGACATAATTTTATTAAATATACTAAAACATGTTCAAAATACCATAAATCAGGGTTCTAACCTCACAAACCAGGTGCAAAAGATAATGGAACATTTAAACAAACACTCGGTGTTCACTTTTATGACAAAACAACACTACTTTTCACAACACAAGGCTTAAACAACCATTTTGCACACCGATAGAATTATACAAAGGATGAAAAAAATAATAAAAATATATATAAGGTTATAAAAATAATAAAATGATGAAACTTAAATGACAATTTCACGTGTAAGAGATATCCCACCTCAAATCCTTGGTGTAATGGAAATGCACACCCGATATCACCATCCAAGGGTTTATAAACCCTAAAACTTTGACGAACAGCCCCAAAAAAACAAAAACAAAATAAAAAATCATGGTATAACAGAAACCTAGGTCTATAATGACTAGGGGATAATATAAAACCAAGAAATAATGAAAGGAGGAGGAAGAGAGAGGAGGAAGGAGAATGAATCTCACCTTGGAAACTAGAAAACTCTTTATCTTCCCTTAGATCTTCACCCTTAGAGGAAAGGGAATGGATTGGAACTACTTGGATAAGATACTAAGGTCTTAATGAACTAGTTAAAGAAGATTTTTGGGAAAAATAGTATGAATTGAATGATTTATGAATGAGAAAAATTACCTTTGAAAAATCTGGACGATTTGAGAAACATTGAGAAGTTTTTCCCTAATCCACGACTAATATGAGCTCCAAATAGGGAAAATGTAACATGGGAGTGGGAATAGGGTTCTTGGGATATTTTGGGAGGTAGAATAACTGAAAATTATTAAAAAATGAAAAATATATAAAAGAAACAAATTATTTTTTTTAAAACTGGAAATGGGTCCACGGGCTGACCCAATACCTAAATAAATAACCTAAATTCACCATGCTTATGAATTACTAAGGGGTAAAAAAGGATATTGTGGTGTTAATATTTCATTTTATGATAATTGGTAATTTTAATGGGTGAAAAATGTTTCAAAAAAGGATTTATAAAAGAAATAAAATTTGTTTTTAAATCTGGAAATGGGCTCACAGTTTGGCCCAAATCATGAAGTAACCACCCTTTCTCAAAAAACTCTCAAACAAGAAATGAGGCACCCAAAGTAGGATGATTAGAAATATATTTTAGTTAAAAACTAAAAATTAATCTCACCCAAAACCCAAGAAAAGGATTGTTATTTCCAATTAACTGAATCAAAACCAAGAAATGAAAAAAAACTGGGTGTGACAATTCTCCCCACCATTAAAGCCTTCCGCCCTAGGAAAGCCACAACACATTCTAGATGATTGATCAACACCTAAGGATTAAATATAAATATGGTATATAATTTAAAGAAAATGAAACCTCATCCACTATTAACGGAACTTAATCCTCTTACCTCAACCAAAACACCAACTCCCAACCACTTCCCAAGAATCAACCAAAATATCAATCCACCACCTCCACAACCAAACCAAGAAATATATTGTTGGGCCTTCTCCCAATGAATCCAATTATCACCCAAAATAAAGTGTACTCACAAAATCCAATGACTTGTGGGGTATCCTAGAATGATATCCCCACTATTAAATCACAACTAACATCCGATAAATCCTTAAAGAAAATATCTTAGGGACCCGCAGTGGGTCTCCCCACCATTAGAGACCAACTAGAAATAAACAAAGAAGAATTAAAGATAAAATAGAATTGGACCTCACCCACATAGGACCACCAAAAATATCCCACAAAAACATATGAATCCAAGTTAATAGGGTTAAAACATGAACATATAAACCACCCACTCCTGAACGGAGGGACAAGAATTGGTCCAACACTTTCTGCACCGATCCAGACCCATACCACTTGGAGAGGGGAGGGAATGGGACCCAATCATTAGTCCAATGAAACCACAAAATAAACAAAGGAACTACCCAAAACTCTTCACATAAGAATAGGTAACACCAAGACCACACCTGATTTACACAAGCGGTTCTCACAGGGACATTGATCAGAAAACTACATCCATGAAGGCATAACCATAGACACTGTGTGGGGGGTAATTCCATCATTCTCATTACGATAAGAGGAAATTCAAAGTGATGAGGAACCAAAATAGAGACATATAAACTACCTTACCACAACGGTGGAGGAAGGATCCTAGTCGAGCTCCCCACACCTCTGCTGATTTCTTGACTGTGTGAAAAGCTTCACTCCGAGGCCTATAGCTAAAGCCCTGATGTTTGAAGCATCTACTGCGCTGCAGTCAAGAGATATGAATCACATTACACCATGAAACATAATAGATGAAACAAAACACCAATACCCAATAGAGATTTAGGGATACACACCACCATTCTAACTTACTTAGAATGAGGAGTGAAATGAACAAGGAATATGGTGAAACACACAAAGCATCGCCAAACACAACTGCTATAACAGAGAGAATCATCATAACATGAAGGCACTATAAATCAATCCCAAATAGCTATTTATTCCAAAAAACAGGATGAGGCATCATCTAAAGAGGTGGATTTAACATTTGAAATGAATCCTTAAGTTGATCAATTGGAAAGTTTTCCAACAGAGAACTATCCATGGCCACAACACAACATCCAATACATCTTTAAAAACCCACTGGACATTACTCCAAAACCTAGCCACCAACAAGATCCCATCTCAAGACACAACAAGCGTATGACTTCCAGATCATAAGGAATCCTACTGAATAAACAACTCATATAAGACATAGAAAAAACTAGCCACATAACCATCGGTTTATAAACAGATTCCATAAATTTTTATCTTAAAACACTTTTGAAAAACAAACTAACTTGGTGGATTTACACATTCACCAATGGTCTTTAATAAAGTCTCACTCACATGCGCATTTCCATGCCACCCCAGGCACCCAACCACCGTTCCATATATGCCATAATTCTAGATATCAATAAAACCATGCATGTGAGCACCCATGAAAACACCAAAGACTAAGAAAAACAACATCATTCCAAAAATCATCTACCTTCCAAAGGAACACTAACCACCAAGTCAAAAAACCTTTTCACATTTCACAAAACAAACCATACTTCATCAAGAACCATTTTCTTAAAAACCTACAACTTTTCATTTTTAATAACTTTTGAAACAACCAAGTCACTCCATACAACCCCTTTCCATTTTCTAAAATTCATTAAGGTATCTTTTCATAATTTGATGGCCACTGAGACTAATACCCTTTCTAGGAAAGCACCAACCGCTCAAAAATAATTTCCAAAACCAATTCATCATATTCAAACACTTTTCAACATTCCAAAACACCCCATTTAAAACAAATATTCAGAATCAACTTAAAATGATTCACACTTTCAAAACATTTTGTTTAAATAAAGCACAAGTTTAGATTAGGGAAAATCCAATCCCGTTATATCATTTCCATTTCCTCCCCATTTTTTTTCACAAAAACACAACCTTCCAAAACCATTCTTATATTTGATTTTTGAAAACCCATTTTCCAATTTTAAAAATCCAATCCTTCCTTTAAAACCCATTTTCTCAATTCTCACATAAGGATTTTCAAAACAAAAATTCAGAATTCAATAAAGGTCTAAGAGACCCATAAAAGATAAATAGTGTTAGTGGGTGACTTGACCATATGGTTGGAGGCCATATGTAAAACAAAACACCAACACAATGAGACTTATTAGGACCATGCCCCGAATCCACATGGATTTCCAGGCCTTGTGAGATCATGGGGTCCATTAGTCAGACTCCCCTTGTCATATCCCAACACCAAACAATCAGCAAGAACAAAGGACACTAATAAAACCAGACTTCCCATGGAAACACGAGGATCATAATGAGCAAGAGTTCGCGATGCTCTTCCAGCACTTACCCCTAAAGTCCAAAAAATCCTACTCCATCTACCTTGAAATCCACCCAAATAACAAGGGTGCTCTAAAAAGTCAGGTCTACTAAGATTCGACCTCCTCTTATACCATTTTGTCACGAACCAACCCGAGTCAACCCTGAACCGATCACCCAGGCCAGCCTGCAACAAGTCCTAAGTGGCATTCCCAATCCACCCGGGATGGAAATAAGCACTGAGGGTAGTACACAAGGTAATGATTTATACCAAATATAAATAATCAAACAAAAATCAGAAAGAAACGGACAACTCAAAATACATTTACATAAAAATTGAACGAAACATTATTTGTATAAGAAACCAAAAGTAATACTAAACCAAAAAATCAACCGACCAAACCTGAAAACCAACTAACTTCATGTGACCCCACTGGTCACTATACAACACAATGATCACACATCACCCAAGGCGATCGAACTCAAGCATTAACCTACACAAGGGCTAAAAATAGAATAATACTATAGGCATGAGTATTAAAACTCAGTAGGTTAGCCCGATATTCTATTCCAAATTCACTTCATTTAAAATAAAAGAAACACAAATTTATAGTTTTAAATACAAGATATAAAATTATTTTTTCCAAATGAGGTTCCATGCTATAATAATTATCTGACAAAAACTTTCAAGTTTTATAAACAATAATTCTAGTATTAATTTTTCAAAGAGGTGAAACTTCAAAATGAAAATAGTTTTCAAGATGGTTTCTTTAAAGAATGAAAACTGGTAAATAAAACACACAATATTCTGAATTTACCAACCAAACACACCATATGCCGATGGTGAGTACAAAATAGCTAATGATCACAAGTCATAGGAACACCCCTAGGCATTAGTTCGTTGTGAGCCCAAGGTACCTCGTATCTCAGTGATGATAACCATAATAAATATTCGTTCTCATGCACTAGATCCACTAGTAGGTGAATAATACATAACATAGTGGTCCCCAAAAACATCATCATCATAGTTTAGTTAGTGTTTTCATCATCAAACTTTCTATGTGAAACATGGACAAAACCCCTCTGGATCACTAGCATACTAGTACATGTCTGCCCACCTAGATACCCGAGTTTTCCCTTTTCATGATCAAAAAAGTTACACATATATAAAACACTATTTTCTCATGAATATTATATTTAAAAATCATACACACATCAAATATCCCACAAACATGTCTCACATTTCTTTCATGGATCAATAAACCACCTAAATTTTCATAAAATAATTTCAAGAAGTATAACAAGGCCTTGCATATAAAATCCATTAAAAATGATATTTTAAGGGAAAAAAACCATCAATAACATATAAAAACAGATTTCAAATCCCCAAAAACAATTAATAAATCAATTTCATGGACTGTAAAATGGCCCCAAAATATAAAACATGAAATAAACATGGAAACAATTTTTACAAGAAAAATGCAAAAGATGCCTTTAAGCCTTTCTCAAAAATAACATTTGACAAAGGTACACATTTAAATTTTATTAAGGAGGTTTATAAAAACCATTTACAATAGAAAACCACTTTCATAAATCTCTTAAAACACTCAGGTTACATATTCAAAACATAACCATTTTCATAAGGATGTGAAACAGGCCATTTTCTGGCAACTCAGGCCAAAACATGTTGTAAACCAAAACCCTTTTGTTTTTAAAACCAAATACAAATTGGAAAGACATAGAAGGACCCAAAAATAAAATTTTTAATTCTTCCAATTCATTTATAAATCCAAACAAATAATTTTTAAATCACACTTAACACATAAAAGCCAACTGGGCAATTTACCGAACACATGACATGCACTTTTAAACAAAAAAATTTATTTTAAGAACTTAACAAGGAATAAAATACCAATTTCATGCCATAATTTTATTCAAGCTATTGAAACATGTTCACAATACCATAAATCAGATTCTAAACCTCAAAAAACAGGTGCAAAAGATAACAGAACATTTAAACAAACACTTGGTGTGTACTTTTATGACAAAACAACACTACTTTTCACAAAACAATGCTTAAACAACCATTTTACACACCAAGAAAATTATACAAAGGCTGAAAAAAATAATAAAAATATATATCATGTGCTAACAATAAGAAAATTATGAAACTTAAATGATAAAGGCACATGCAAGGAATATCCTACCTCAAATCCTTGGCAGAATGGAAATGCACACCCGATATCATCATCTGAGGGTTTATAAACCCTAAACATATGACAACCAGCCACAAACAAACAAAAACCCCATAAAAAATAATGTTATAAAAAATCCCTAGGTCTATCATGACTAGAGGAGAATATAAAATCAATAAATAATGAAAGGGGGAGGAATAGGGAGGAGAAAGGAGAATGAATCTCACCTTAGAAACTAGAAAAATATTTGTCTTCCATTAGATCTGCACCCTTAGAGGAAAGAGAATGGATTTTAAATCCTTAGAGTAGCTCAAAAGGTCTGAAAAACCAGGGAAATAATATTTTTAGTAAAAAGAGTACGAATTGAATGATTTATGAATGAGAAAAATTACCTTTGGAAAATATGGATGATTTGAGAAACATTTAGAAGTTTTCCCTAATCCGAGACTAAGATGAGCTCCAAAGAAAAAAAATGGAACATGGTGGTGGGAATATGGTTATTGGTCTTGAGTGGGAGGTAAAATCTCCAAAAATGATTAAAAAATGATAAAAATATAAAAGAAATAAATTATTTTTTAAAAAATGGAAATGGGCCCACGTGCTGGCCCAATACCTGAATAAATAACCCAAATTTACCATGATTATGAATTAATAAGAGGTCCAAAAGGATATGGTGGTTTGAATATTTTAAGTAAGGACAATTGGGATGTATAATGGGTGATTTTTTTTGAAAAAAAGGAGTTATAAAAGAAAAAAAATTGTTTTCAAATATGAAAATGGGCTCATGGTATGGCCCTAATCATGAAGTAACCACCCTTTCTCCAAAAACTACCAAACAAGAAATGTGGCACCCAATGTAGGATAATTAGACATATATAGAAGTTCAAAAATCAAAATTAATCTCATCTAAAACCCAATAAAAGTATTGGGATTTCCAATGAATTGGATCAAAACCAAGACCTGAAAAAACTCGGGTGTGATAGTTGAAGGTGTTGTTTCTTGGAAAGTACCCAAGATCATGACAGAAGTTTGCAGTTTTCTTGGTCTCATAGAATATTATAGAAGGTTTTTACCCAATTTATCACATTTTTAATCTCTATTGATATATTTGACTAGGAAGGATCAAGATTTTGTGTGGAGTGATCAGTATCAGGCAGCATTTGGATACCTGAAGAGAAAGTTGGTTGGCACTCTAGTGCTCTAGTTTTCAGAGGAAGGGGTGTTGTTTGAAGTGTTTTGTGATGCGGTCTGTTTGGGTTTGGGATGATTCTTGATACAGGAGCGATCAATGATCTCTTATGGGTCTATTTAGTTATGTTCTCAGGAACATAACTATGCCACCCATGATCAGGAGCTAGCAGCGGTTGTGTTTTCATAGAATTGTGGTGAAATTAACTCATTGGGGAGCACTTTTTGGTCTTCATAGATCAAAAGAGTTTGAGGTATATCTTTTCTCAGTAAGATATTAACTTACTAAAGTTTAGGTGGATGGATTTTCCTCAATATTATGATTTTGATATCTCTTACACCTTAGGAAAGGGAAATTTTTTAGCTGATGTTTTGAGCAGGAAGTCGTAGAAGGAGGTTGTTTGAGAATATATAGATTCTTGGAAAGCAATGGAGGAGTTGGAAGCCTTTCACTTAGATTCATTAATTAATGGTGGTAGATGTTTTTTGTTCTAGATGATAGTCTAGTATTCTCTGATGCATCTAGTGGAGGAATCTCAGTGGGGAGACTCAAAGGTAGAGGTGTTGCACAATCGTGTTGGCCATAGTGATGCTTTAGAGAGATGGTCATAGTATGATCATAATATGATGCTCTTCCATTGGAGTTTTTCCTAATAAAAATGTGTGATGGAGTTCTTCGTGAGTTTCATAAGTCACCTTTAGTGGTACACCAAGGAATTTATAAAATGTAACGTGGATTAAAGATGCAGTTTTGGTGTCCTAAGATGAAACAGGTAGTAGAAGAGTTTGTAGTAAGGTGCTTGGTATGTCAGTAGTTAAAGTCCATGCACCATGTTCCTGATGATTTTTTACAACCCTTGGATGTCCCTGAGTATAATTATGATGCCATCTTGATGTATTTCATCACAGGGTTACCCAGAGATTAGGGATGCTATTATGCTATCGATTTAGTAGTGGAACAGATGATGAAATTGGATCACTTCTTAGAGATTAAGGAGTCAGGCACATTTGATGACTTATCCAAGAGGTATGTGGATGATGTGGTATGGTTGAATGGAGTTATAAGATCCATTGTCTCAAATTGGGACACAAGGTTTACCTCATGAGTCTAGAGGGGATTACAACCTGATTTTGGCACCTAGTTATGCCTCAACACTGCTTTCCACCCTCCTACAGATGGGAATATAGATTATACTATGAAAAAATTGGAGGATAGGTTTTGGGAATGAATCTTAGACTTTGGTGGATCTTGGTTACAACAACTTCCCTTGGTAGAGTTTTCTTATAATAATATCTATCACTCTTCCATTGGCATGGCTCTGTTTGAGGTGTTGTATGGGAGACTATGTCATTTTCCATTATGCTAGATGAAGTTTAGAGAGATAGTTGTTCTTGGTCCAGAGGTAGTATAGAGAATGATAGAAAAGGATCAACTCATTTGTGAGAGGGTGAAAGTAGCACATGACTGACAAAATTATTATTCCAATCGTAGGAAGAGGCCCTTGGAGTTTGAGATTAGGGAACACATGTTCTTGAAGGTTTCCCCTCAATGTGGGAAGCAGAGGTTTGGCAGAGGGATAAATCATTCTCCCAGGTTTGTTGGACCCTTCGAGGTGTTGGGATGAGTTGGAAAAGTGGCATACCAGTTGGTTTTGCCACAAAAATTAGAGAGTATACATGAAATCTTCCACATCTATCAACTTTGTCGGTATCTTCATGATGACTCTCATGTCCTTGACTAGGGAGAGTTGGATATCGAGGACAACAAAGCATACATGGAGTGACCGATAGAGATCCAGGATCATTGGGTGAAGGTGCTATGTGGATAGACCATTCCTTTGGTTTTCATTTTGTGGAGGCATGGGGGCCTGGAAAAGAGTTCTTGGGAGTGAGAAATGCAGATTTGTTCCCAATACCTAGAGTTGTTTTTAGTTTTTCCTTGTTCTTTTTGGTTTTTAAAAGTAATGTTTGAACCTTGTTTTTATGAAATAAGTTGTTTTCCCTTGGGTTGAGATGTGTATGGTTAAATGTGTGACAATTTATTGACATGTTAATAGGTGAAGACTAGATTCCTAATTGAGACGCATTAACTACGATGCGATTAAACCCGTACGGGTGAGTCAGTGCCACCTAGAGAAGATAATATCTTGACATGGAGGATGAGATTCCCTGATTCGTGTGTTTTAGATGAAGTGGTTTTTTTGATTTCATGGTGTGTATTTTGATCATTTAGGTTGGCATGTTCAGTTGGTGGTAGTTCTTGAGAAGTGACGAGAGTCTTGAGAGGTATCTCACAAGGTGGCTGTTCGGACCCCTTTTCCATTCTGGGTTTGGTTTGAAATTATCAAGGGATAGAATAGTTTGAGAGGCATATAATGTAATTTCTTGGGCCTCTTTGATCCATTAATATATTAAAATATGGAGTTTGAAGTGTTTTGGGAGGTCAAGGTGACTTATTTCAACACTTTGTAAAATTTCCAGCTTTCCAATAGTAGCTCATCCCAATGGTGACTCACGATGGTGACTCATGAAGGTGACTTGTGACGGTGACTCGCACCCTTGAGTCACACTAGTGTCTCACACCAGTGACTCACACCATTGACTCACAATGATGAATTTCACCACTGACTCACAATGGTGACTCATCTAACGGTGAGTCATTCCATCAGTTTGCATTTTTTTCTTCCAGTTTTTCTAGTTTTACCCTTTTGATGAATTTATTTGATGTAAAATGGGTTTAATACCATATTTAAGTGGTTTTAGATCCATTTAAAGGGATATGAGTCATATCTTTATATTCCTAAGAGTATAGGGGATTTTAATCAGTCAAAGTACGTAATCTTGAACAGATCTAACTTTAATGGAAAATTAAAGATGTATCTAAACTGTGGCCCTATTTCAAGATATTCTAAGGGCCGAAACTCATTTATAATTTTTATTTAATTATTTTTATCCCTTTTTATGAGGCTACCAGAACCTTTCTCCCCACACGAGTCATTACATTATGCTGCACTAGTTGTTTTTTTTCCTTGTAGTTTCCTGCTGCATACATGCCCTTGTTTTGGCACAATAAGAAAGTGCTAACTATATCTTCTTCCAGGTAGGTTTCCTTAATCCCTTTTAATTGTGTATCTTGTGGTGTGGTTTCATGAATGTTTCCCATATGAAGATAGTTCAATTCAAATTAAATAAATATAATTGAATTGGTTTAAGATTAATATGTAGGGGGAGAGGAAAAGTGACATATGATCTTCTTGTTATTTGTTTTTGGTTGTTGTTTTGAATTATATGGGCTAAAAGCCTTACTGAAAATCATGGACATTGGTTTTCCTTGGTTGTTCACTAAACAAGTTTCATGTTTTTTTATTTCTATTGAATATTTTTATATTGAAATTTTTAAATCACATACACTTGGATAATAAATGGTTTCCCCTGGATTACCCAGTTTCTGTAAAAACCCCTAAATTAATAAGTGTAATTTAATAATGGATGCCTAGTTAAATTTGGATTTGTGTTATGATTTGGTATATAGGGTGATGTGTTGTGTGGGATAGTGTGGTTGTGGGTGTGGGAAATATGAGACGTGAAGTGTCCAGCTTGTGTTGTGTGGATACGATCTAGTTTGTGTTGTGGTACGTTTGTGAAGCATAGGTGCATGTCATGGGTTGGTTTAGGTGGTGTGGTGGGTGAACTTATAGATGATACATCAACCTGACCATGTAATGGAATCTTTGGTTGATAGTTTTCTTGATTGTGGATTGGATGAGAAGTGTTGCGCATTGGGGCTACAATCGGGCTGTGTGGTGATGTGTTATTGTATTGCTTGTTATGTGATGTGCTTGGTAGTTTCCTAGATAGTAATGGAATAGATGAATAAATAATTGGTTAATAAATTTTGGAACTAGTTTGGGTTATTTTGGTTAATATAATGAATAAATGAGTTGTGAATAAATAATGGTAATGGTTTAAAAAAATTGGTTGGGAATTGGAAAGAAGTTACGACTTGTTGTGTGGTGATTGCATTAGAGGTAGCAGCTAAGTTGGCAATATTGTGAGCTGGTTTTTTGTTTGAGAACCCATAGGCTGAGCTTGAATTTTTCGTATTATATCTATATATATACATGTATTTACTTTGTTATTTCTATATGCACCCCAACCTAGTTGAGAACTATGTGACAAACACCCCTATCGTCACGGGGGAGTGTGACTTTCCCAAACGTCCCAGTGGGAGGACGGATGGATGACCACCCACTCTTCCCTAATCATTATTCTAGGTGGAAGTATCCCAAGATTCTCTAGGAAGGTTTTGGTTGTGGGGCCTAGGTGTGTGATTGTGAGTTGTGTTTTCCCAAGTGTCTTTGGGATGAGATGTGTTATTTTTTCCCAGGTGTGTTTGGGATGAGATGTGTTGTGCTTTCCTAAGTGTTTTTAGGATGTGATGTGGTATGGGCCCCAGGTGTCTTTAGGAGATATGTGATGTGTCTTGTGTCCCCGGTTATGGGATGCAGTGTGGTTGTGAGGCCTGGGTGTGTGTGGGCGGGTTGTGATGTGGTGTGTTCAAAAGAGGCGGGAGCACCGATACGTTTTCCATTAGGGTGTGAGAGTTGCTAATCAGTGGGAAAGTGGTGCGAGGTACCATATTTTCGATGTGCATTATATCACTTTACTTAAATTTTATTATTTGGTGTGCTTGAATTAGTGAGGTTGGGGTGGTTAGTATACCTACTTAAGTGTTGTTTGGTTTTGCTGTTTTCTCACAAGGGCATTAATATGATTCTTTCACATGTTCATGAGAGACCTTGGTTTTTCTACTGAGTATACTTGTATGCTCACTCTACGTATATAAAACTACTTTTAAGTTTCTAGGAGGATTACATATACCATGATGGACCTTAATATCTTAGACTTTGGGTAGTTTCTGTGTCTATTCTTAGCTTTATTTTGGTATTTTACTTGGGAGTTTTCATTGTATTTGTAACAATTTTGTTTTAAACATGCTTGTGGAATGGATTTGGATTTCTCTCTTATATATATATCTTAGAGTTTTTTTTTGGGATGAACCATATTATCTCACAATCTTCTTTCTTTAAAAAGGGAAATTCTTCCCATTTTTTGAGATTTGTATACCCTTGGTGTTGGTTTCTACCCCGGGGCCTATTGGAGGCGGGACTCAAGGGTCATTATCTATCTTCCTTCATTTCCAGCTCAGGAGGGGAATCTTTGGAAGGAGGGGGTCATGACAGTAATTAACTTCTTGTATCATAAAATTATGTTAAAAAAAATTAATAATAACCTTATTCATATACAATTAATTTCCCGAGGTCTACTTATCAACACATGTTTCTCATTTATTAAATCTTTTCCACTATGTCGGTTGCTTGAGGTGGTTCATTTGATTTTTACATAAATATTTTGGAATGTTAACCATGATTAAGTTTATTTTTAAAATATATTTACAAACTACATAATATTAATATTTTATTAAATATAATTTTTATATATTAAAAACATTTTTAAAGTCATCCATGACTGAAGGTAATGGAAAACAAAACACATTTCTATGTGGAGTTAGTAATCCACATGTACACATGGTCGAATTTTTTCCCATAAAACAGGAGGGAGGTAGAAAGTAAAATAATTTGTCATTTAAAAATCATAATAATGTTATAATTAAAATATTTATTCATTAAAAACACATTTTTAATAATTCATGCAATGTAGTGATGAAAAATAGGACACGTCATGCAGGGAGGTAGTAGTCCACACAAACCCATTATGGAATTTTTATTTTTTGAATGGATTTAGAAGAATGAATAAAAGTTATATTCCATTAGTATAATAAAATAACATAATATCATTAATAGTGATGTTATCATACCATCACAGATAAAATATATTAGAGGTGGTATAAGAAATAAATAATAATAAAGAATGTTTAATAAATACGTGATACCTTCATCAAGAGTTTGAACTTTATCTTGAAATTATTGTTGAAAATTGAATATTTAGGCTATATTATGATAAAAACAGGCTTTATATCATGTAAGGTAATTCTATGAGAGTTAATTAGGGTTTATTTTCAAGATTAATTCTAATGGTAGGTCAAGTGTTGAAGGGATGGATGTGGTCTCTTTTTATAAGTGAAGAAAAGAGAAATTTCCATGGAAAAGAATGTTAAGAAATGAATAAGAATGAAAGTACATGAAATTTAAGTGATTTATCTATGGTATGATTGGTGATACATGTGGGTAAGACTTTACCACCTAAAAAATGGGGTTTAGAAGGTCTAAAGTTTAAGTAAACTTAGGAAATTTTTATCTACTTTGGACTGTCCATTTAAACTCTTATAACTCTTAATTAAATATTAATCATGTCAATTATCTTATTACTAAAAATATAAGAGGAAAATTACCACAAAATTTTAAAATTATGAATCCAAATTTATCCTCCATTTAATATAATTCATTTTATAAATATGGAGGAAACATTATTTTAAATTAAATACTCATAACACATAAAAAATGTTTTTTAAAAAAAAAAGTGTTTTTATAAATTAAACTTATATATAAAATAAATTTTTAATGGTCACTAATTTTCATGATAGTGTAATGGCCTAAAACCTCTTGGTCTTTTACTTTTCCAAATTCTAGTTTTTGGGGTGTCCTGGATACCATTGGTGAGTCAGGAGGGTGTTAGTATCGGTGGAAGGGTGTCACTATGGTGTCACCTATCGGTGCCACACCCGAATGGTGCCACTGAAGGGTGTTGGGGTTCTTTCCCCAGTTTTCCTGTAACACCTTTTTTAAGTCTTCTCACCCTTTTAAATTGGTTTAAGGTCGTTTTTAAGTCTCTTAGATAATATATTAAATCCCCAAGTGGGGTGACCCTTAAGTTACCAAAACATGTGGCCTCTTAATCAGTTCCACACCCTTTCCGTGTTTCCAGTAACGCCTGTGCATTTTTCCTCAGTTACCTATAATCTATCAACTCATAGATATTCACTGGTCTATCATCACCATCTCTGAGGAGAATTATTAAATATAAATTAACTCCAATGTGTTCAATCACCTAGTTGCATGGTTAAACCACAATCCACTTTTTAATCACTTTGAGATTGCACATCCCGTAACTCTAGGATTAGTCCTTTTAACATGCTGAGATATTCTTATTCCTTGGTCTCTTTCTTTCCCTTGGTGCACTTGGAGTCCTTATTCCAGAGAAAAATCGTGCGCCCATGCTTGATCCCTTTCCACTCAACCTTGGAGTTCTTCCTGCAAGCCGCGCTTCCCCAGTTCCTAGTGTAATGGGAAAACATCGATCTTTGATCATCCAGGTAGGAGTTTTCCTTTGTATCTCTTTATTGTTCATCATGCGAGGTGGGTATGATGATGATCCTTTGTGATTTAGATGAAACCAACTTTAACAAATAAAATAAACATACTTTTAAAGAATGAAGGGTTGGGAAAGTTGATGATGTTGCTATGTTAGTTTGTTTTCATGTTGTGAATTTTATGGGCTTGTGTCCACTGAAAATCGTGGCCATTGGTGGTCCTTTCTTGCACACTAATGAAAATTCGTTTTCTGTATAATCTTGTGATTGGATGAAAGTAACATGTAAAATGGTTAATCATGTAAAAGTGGTTGATTAAATGGATGACTGATGAATAATAATCCTTGTATGATCACCCTGGTTAACCAAACAGGAAGAAGAGACTTAATGAATGGTGTTGGATAAATATAAAAACTTCTCTCTTTATTATGGAGATATGTATGGTTTCTCTGTTTGATGCCTTGTGGGGTGACGTAGAGGGAAATGAAACCTCTGGTTGAGGGGTTGTTGGTCTGTGAATCTGAGGCCATGTGGGGCTGGTATGTTGGGGCTTGGTTTGGTTCCAGTACTTTGAGGGATATCATGAATCCATTTTTATGTTGTTTCTTTGCAAGAGAACCAGGTTTGAATGCTTAAATGTTTGCTTGGATGTTTTCTTCCAGTTTTTGTTTTGGCTTGTGGTCATGACTATTAGTTGCTCGGTAGTGAATGATTGTTTAAATGGGATCACTTGAACAAGATAATAAGAACATGTACAATGGAGAATTGTTTTCTAGAAATGGGTTGTGCTCTGGTTGTGGCTGTTGTGAATTTGTACATGTAGGGATAGCATTGAGAGTGGTTGTGTACGGGCTGGTTGTCTTTTTTGGAACCCTTAGGTTTGTATGAGTTTTTTATTAACTATATGTAAAATATTTAGTTCTCGTGTTTCTTTTACGCACCCCAACCATGTTGACAACTTTATACCAAACACCCCCATCTCATGGGAGATGGTGTTTTTCCCAACATTCTTATGAGTGGATGGTTATTATCTCCTTTTTGATCCCTCTCCTAGGTAGCCCAAGACTCTGCAGGTAGGATGTGATAGCCTGAGGTCCATTATAGCCCAAGACTCTTTGGGAAGGGTGTGATGTAGTGAGTTGGACGAGGTGTGTGCGGGTAGGTTTGTTTCCTAAGTGTCTTTTGGATGAGGCCCATGTTTCTTCGAGTGTGATATCAGATGTTGTGGCCTAGGTGTATTCGAACATGGTGGTGGTTGTTGTGGCATAGGATTGGTTATGTGTGGTTGTGGTGGACCAAGTGTTTGTGGACATGATGTGTGGTTGTAGTAGCCTAGGTGTGTTCAGGTGGGGTATAGCAGTGGGACTGTAGTGGAAATGGTGGGGGAGGTCTGATGTGTAGGATATACCAAATAACTAGTGGGAAAGCAGTGAGGGGTACCCAAATATTGATGTGTTATTACTATTACTTTACTTAACTTGTGTTATTTGGGGAGTGTGCCTTGGTGATGTTGGATGGATAGTTTCCTTGCTAGGTGTTTTGGTTACCTCTTTTCTTACAGAGAATTAGAATGCCTCCCCACTTGTGCATGAGAGCTTTTGGTTTTCCCTACTGAGTATACTTGTATACACACCCTATGTATATAAAACTAATTTTAGGTTTCCAGGAGTACTTTGAGAACTGTGACAAACCTTACTAGCTTGGACGTCAGGATAGTTATCATTGCTAATTTTATTTCCTTTTGGTACTTTACTTTGGGGCTTTCTTATACCTTTTATCACATTATTTTGAACATGCATGTGGGAATGAATTTTTAGATTTACTTTTACTTTTAGTATTTGGAGTTGTTTGGGTTTACCATATTATCTCCCAATATTGTTCTATAAAAAGTGGAATTCCTTCCATATTATGTGCGATTAAATACCCTCGGTTCTATTCACCACTCTGGGACCTATTGAAGGAGGGACTCGGGGATCATTATCTCTCCTTCAACTTGAAGAAGGAAGGGTCTGGTAGTTTTCTGCCCCTTCCCTCATCTTGGTGAAGGCGGGTCATGATAGAATGGTATTAGAGGTGATGGTTGAGAGATAGGATGGTGTTCGGGGATATGCACAGTGAAGATTTCATGGGGTGTTAGGGAAACAGTTCTAGGAAATACTGGTGTGTAAAATAGGCCAGGGAAGACCGGCTAGGACACAAGATTTTAGGACCCCCTGTGATCCGACACAAGGAATCTGGACCTACCAAATAACCAAGTGAGGCTGCATTGATTTCAGGGTAGAGACCCTAGTAAAGTTAAATGAATCATAATGACTCGTGTTCTTGTGTGTCTTGGGTATTTTGGGAAATTAAAATAAATAAAATTTTAAACAAAAAAAAATTAAAAGGAATATTCTACACTACTCAGGCTTAGGCATTCCTTATTTACCTTGTAGTTATGGAACTCAGACAACATTCATGAGTAGTGTGAGCGATTGAGGCCCAGTAGGATGACTTGGTTGATCAGTGGAGGACTGATCGAGAGTAGGAGGATGACTAATGGAAGAAGATGCTCCGTGCCTTTCAGCGGAAGACCCTTGGGAAGTACGAGGGCAACATCTTGGATATGGAGACAGAGAGCTGTCTCGAGGAGTTTGTGATAGATTTTATCTTAATACAGGATCTGACAGAGCATCGGGTTCTTATGGATGTGATATAGATGATGGGAGTAGTGTGTCAGTGGTGGAATATCTATCTTATGGAGAAGAAGGAAGCTGGAGTTTCATGGAATTAATTCAAGAAGGAATTCTGAGCAGAATTCCTTTCTTCCACAATGAAGGCTGAAAAGAGGTAGGAACTTCTCTCCCTTTAGTAAGGGAGTATGACGGTAAGGGATCTAGGGATAAAGTTCAAGGATCTCATTTGTTTCACTCCAAACCTATTCCTGGATGAGGAGTCACGAGCTAGATGCTTAGAGGAGGCAGTCCAACCTTCTCTTCAGTATGTTGTGTTCCCCTTCACTCTACCAACGTACTTGTAGGTTCAGAAGAAGGATGAAGTGGTAGACAGTATGCACACAATGGTAGGTGTGCCACATGAGGGGATATAGTTGAGCTCATCAAAGGGGAAGGCCATTAGCAGTAGACCTACAACATCTGGGCCTTCTAGGTTTCAGCTGATGGGGAGCAGGCCTCAACAGTTTCAGTTCCGATCTCCCGGTCCTTGCCCTTTATCCACAGGCATAGGACTGAGGTGATTTATCTACAATAGTTGCGGAAACCTTCATAATTAGTTCCCTGATCAAGTGTAGTACAATGGGGGTGGGCAGGTTCAGCTCCCACCTTAGCAGCACCAGTTTCTGGCCAGACCTTTTCAGCAGCAGCAGCAGGGACAACGAGCTCCCACTCCACTGAGGGAGGATGATGTTGGAGGAGGAAAACCTTAGGACACTACTTAGGAGCCATGAATAGGGATTGGTCAGGGAGGCGGCCGATATCCAAGGCATAGGGGAGCTGGGTGTGGGCAGTTACATGCCACAAAGGCAACAATTCCAGTAGGGCCAGAGTTCATTCGAGGTACGATCAGTTTGTTTATTACTCTTGACTATGCCTTGTTTTATTACAGAGATTCACACTTCTTTGTTTCAACTGGTCTAGCCCATTCCTTGGTCCTAGACTTAGAGAGACTCTCCATGCCCCTGGTGTTCTGTACGCCAGTTGGAGGTCAGACCAGCCTGTTGGATGTTTGTCAAGGATGCAGACTGATGTTGGGGCTGCATCAGTCTAGTGGGGATTTCTTTATACTTAAAATGCAGCTGTATGATGTTATCCTAGGAATATAATGGCTATTTAATGTGCATGATGTTATTTAATGCTTCCGAATAAGGGTCGTGTTCTCAGATATGGGCGGCCAGTGTGTAGCTTTTGTTGGTGAGCGGGGTTTCCAGGAGGGCAGCTGACGAGTGGAGCCCCTTCTTTCCTTGTTAGCTGATCTATCATTGGAGTTAGATGAATCAGAGATGGTATAATTTTTGGGGATTGTCAGTGAGTTCCTAGATGTCTTCCCTAAGGAGGTTTTGAATCTACCCCCTCAACGTGATGTTGAGTTCGGGATATACTTACAACCCGATGCCCGTCTGATTTGATGGCTCCCTATCGGATGACGCCTTATGAGTTGTGAGAGTTGCAGATTCAGGTTGATGACATGATAAAGAAGGGTTTTATCTGACCAAGTGGGTTTCCATGGGGTGCTCCAGTCTTGTTCTCAAAGAAGGAAGATGGTGGTCTCAGGCTGTGCATAGACTACTAAAGGCTGAATCAGGTGACTTTCAAGAACTGTTACCCCCTCCCAAGGATCGACGACCTTTTTGACCAGTTAAAGGGAGCGAGTTGGTTCTCTAAGATTGACCTATGGTCTGGATATCACCAGTTGAGGGTGAAGGAGGGTGACATCTCAAAGATTGCTTTCAGGTGTAGATATGGGCACTTTGAGTTCGTGGTCATGCTGTTCGGCATTACGAACAAACTAGATGTGTTCATGGGGATCATGAAATTTGTGTTCCATGAGTATCTGGACTAGTTTTTAGTCATGTTCATCGAAGAAATCCTGATCTACTCAAGATTGGAGGAGGATCATACCGAGCATCTAAGGAAAGTTTTAGAGGTCCTCCAACACCACCAGCTCTATAGGAAATTTTCCAAGTTCAAGTTCTGGACATGAGAAGTGAACATACTTGGACATGTGGTGTCCCAGAAGGGAATTTCAGTGGACTTGTTGAAGGTCTAAGTGGTTGTTTCTTGTGAAGCACCCAAGAACATGGTAGAGGTTCATAGTTTCCTGGGACTGGAAGGTTACTACCGAAGGTTTATACCCGAATTCTCTCGAGTTGCAGTGCCTTTTAAAACATTAACCAGAAAATACTAGGCTTTCGTATGGAGTGAGAAGTGCTAGGAAACTTTTAGTTATCTAAAAGGGAATCTGGTCAGTGCCCCAGTGATGAGGTTTCCATATGAAGGGGTAACATTTGAAGTGTTCTGTAATGATTTCAGTTTAGTCTTGGGGTGTGTAATGATGCAGTAATAGGGAGTGATCTCTTTTGGGTCTAGGTAGTTATAACCTCATGAATTTAATTATGACACCCATGAACTGGAACTTGTCGAGGTTGTGTTCGCGCTAAAGTTTTAGTGGCATTATCTCATTGGGGAAAGCTTCGTAGTCTTCACAGATCACCAGAGCTTGAGGCATGTATTTTCCTAGCAAGACCTGAACTTGCAGTAGTGGAGGTGTATAGAGTTTCTTTAGGACTAAAAATTTGAGATCTAATACACCTTAGGAAAGGGGAACGTGGTGGCTGATGCCTTGAGCAGGAAGTCATAGAGGGATGTGGTTCGAGAGTCAGCAAATGCTTGTAAAGAAATGGAGGAGTTGGTTGCTTTACATCTGGGCATGAGAGTGGAGGATGGTAGAGGTTGTCTATTTTAGATGATAGTGAAGTATTACTTGGTATGACAGGTGGATGAGTCTCAGTGGGGAGTATTAGAGGCTGTAGTGATGTGTGATCATGTTAACCAGGGTGATGTTCTAGAAGGATGATAAGAGGATGGTCAGAATCAAATGCTTTTTTTAAAGGTTGGGGATGAAGCCCCAATTTATTATTTAAAGCAAATACATCTTTAGACTAGGTAGAGGGTGACCCATTACATAGCCCGAAGGCCCAAGGCCAAGTGGCCTAAATACAAGGCTTGAAATCCCATTTTTTGACCCAAAGGACCCCTTAATGAATAGTATTCCTACAGTACCCATGCTGCTGCAGTACCTGCTACAGTCCCACCGCCGCTATAGTCCCTGCTATAGTCCCTCCACTTCTACAGTTTCTCCATTGCTACAGTTCTACCACTGCTACCGTTTTTCCACTGCTACAGTACTACTACAGTACTGGAAATTCGCCCCTGCCCAGATTTGATCCTGGGTCTTTTGGATGCCAAGTAGGATCCTGTACCACTAGGGTACAGTATCACCCCTAGCTATACACCCGGGAGTTTCCAAGATGTACCGGGGTTTGAGAGGTTAGTTTTGGTTTCCTGGAGTGAAACGGGTAGTGGTGGAGTTTGGGAAAAAGTGCCTCATGTGTCAATAGGTGAAGTCTGAACATTGTGTTCTCGGTAGTTTGTTGTAGACCTTAGACATTCCTAAGTGGAAGTGGGATAACGTCTTGATGAATTTTTTCACAGGGCTACCTAGATATGAGGTAGGCTATGATTCCATCTAGGTAGTGGTGGGTTGGTTGACAAAATTGTCTTACTTCTTAGCGATTAAGGAGTCAAGCGTAGTGAATGCCTTAACACAGAAGTACATTGGTGAAATTGTGCGGCTGCACGGAGTTCCCAGAACTATCATTTCGGATCAGGATACACACTTTACTTCACGAGTCTGGAAGGGATTGAAACGTGATTTTGGAACCCAAATTTTCCTTAGAACTACTTTCCAACCTCAGATGGATGGGAAGACAGAGAGGACATCCATATGTTGGAGGAAATGCTGTGAGTGTGTGTTCTGGACTTTGGAGGATCGTGGGTATGACACTTGCCTCTGGTAGAGTTTTCCTACAAAATAACTATCACTATAACATTGGCATAGATTCATTCGAAGACTTGTATGGGAGACAATTTCATTCTCCCATGTGATGGATAGAGGTTGGGGAGGCAGGTGTTCTTGGCCCAAAGGTGGTGGAGAGCACGACGAAGAACGTTCAGCTTGTGGTGAAAGGATGAAGGTGGCTCATAATCGACAGAAGTCATATTTTGATCATAGGAGGAGACCCTTAGAGTTTGAGGTTGGGGACCATGTGTTCTTAAAGGTATCCCCTCAGCGTGGATAATAGAGGTTTAGTAGGGGGATTAAGAGTTTTCCTAGTTTCATCGGACCCTTTGAGGTGTTGGGATGAGTCAGCGAGGTGGTATATCAGCTAGCGTTACCACCAATGCTAGAGAGGATCCACAACTTATTCCATGTATCTCATCTCTGTTATCTACATGATTAATCCCATGTTCTCGACTGGGAAGAGTTGGATATTGAGGATGATTCGACATTTGTGGAGTGACCAGTGAGGATCAAGGATGTCACACCCATCCCCCGGGGCCTGTGCCGTAACTACCCCAAGCCCGCCTTCTATAGGCCAGGGGCTGGCGACTAGCACTGGAAATGTGTATCCATTAATGGGAAGTCATTGCCTTTAAACCTGTACAAACATACAAATCCAAGAGCTCAATAAGAGGAAAACACGAAGTAAACTGCTATAGTAAAAAGTGTGCTGAAAGTAAAGGGGCCAGAATACAAGTCCAACTAGAAAGTACAAGTACAACTGAAAAGATAAAAACAACTCTTGGTTCGTCCTCCAAGGATCCTACCTAAAGGGTAGGTATATCTCACGATTATTAGTCCTGCATCATGCCATTTCAAATGGTCCACCTCTGAGCACCGTCTAGTCCTGGATCCCTTAGCCTTGATCAACGCTGTCCATCGTCCGCACAAGACACAACAAGGTGCGGGTGAAACCCGTGAATGGGTGAGTATAACAATACTTAGTAGGTACCCCGAGACCCCCGAAGGTCTCCCAGAGTTCCACCAAGGAAAAATTACAAAGAAAAATCTCATTCACAAAGCACGAAGTAGTCATCAAATCTACTTAGGTATATTCCCACACATATAACTATGTTATCAAGTTACTCATCTCAAACCCAACTGATCCATGAAGGGAGAGTACCACAAAGGTAACACTATGAAGGTAACACTACAAAGGTAAAATTACCACAAAGGTAACTTCACGAAGGTAACACCACGAAGGTAAAAGTACCACACAGGTAATACCACAAAGGTAAAAGTACAACATAGGTAATACCACAAAGGTATAAGTACCACACAAGTAATACCATGAAGGTAGAAGTACCACAAAGGTAATACCACAAAGGTACAAGTACCACACAGGTAATACCATGAAGGTAAAGTACCACACATGTAATACCACAAAGGTAAAAGTACCACACAGGTAATACCACAAAGGTAAAAGTACTACATAGGTAATACCACAAAGGTACAAGTACCACACAAGTAATACCAAGAAGGTAAAAGTACCACCCAGGTAATACCATGAAGGTAGAAGTACCACACAGGTAATAACATTAAGGTAAAAGTACCACATAGGTAATACCATGAAGGTAAAGACTCATCTCACACAAGGTATTAGTGAAGTATAGAAGTTCAAATGATTAGTCATGAAGCTAGATCATCTTATTCTATAAAGAGGCACTGTTGCTGACCATACAGAGTCTGACCCACACAAGATCGATAGGTACTAACCCCCACAATGACCCACATAGGATCGGTATGCCCTGACCCACACATGATCGCTGAGCACTGACCCACACAGGATCAATATGCACTGACCCACATAGGATCGCTGAGTTCTGACCCAAATAGGATCTGACCCACACAGGATTAGTGCTGATCGACATAGGATCGCTCAGTACTAACCTCCGTATGATCTGTCTCCAACCTCCACCTCACTACCAGCCACTGGATTCCCACTCAAAGCATGTTTGGGAGAATCGATCCTAAATCCATCGATCATACCTCAACCACAAAAGATTTCCATTAAGAATTATCCCAGAGGACTATCATGTCATAAGGGTTCCAACGCGACAGACGACGCGTCAATTAGATGCCTGGTCTATGACTTATAAGCGTTTTAGTTCTGAGGGCCCGGTTGGATTCAGGTTTGATCCAATCCATCAGCACTACAAATTTCTCCAAAACTCATTTGGAGTATACCAAAAGTACCTCCTCATCCTAAGGGTTCCAATGCCACAAACGGTTCATCAAACGGACACCCGGTCTTTTAGTTACACCCCTTTCCGTGAAACGAGGGTGATCGCATATTGGTCCAGCTCGGCTCGATCAGGCCTACCAGAATATGTCAAAGGGACCACTTCACAAAAGGGATCCTAATGCCACTAATGACGTGTTGAATGAACACCCAGTTTTTTAGTTATGGGTGTTTCTTTATTCGGGGACCGGTTGGGTCTGGGCCCGGTCCGACTTGGTCAGGCCGGCCCGATGCAACGGCTCCCGACTTCCACCTAACCCCACTCGGGTTCAAAAAACTAAGGGTTAGACATGTTTACGGGGTCCGACCCATCAGGGTCGGCCCGGTTCGGTTCGTGGGCCCAAGCCGTGGTTGGCCCGTCCTGTCGGGTGGTTTTTGGCCCACCTATGTTGGCCCATTGGGCCACGGGTCCGACTCGACCCACTGGGTGGGTCCGGTTCGCTGGACTGGTCCGACCCACTTGGCTGGCCCGCATCTAGCCTAGTTTTCCAGAAGGTGGACCGGTCTTCCCAGCTCGCCCCGCGGGTGCAAGAACATTTCGGCTAGCCGGTAGGGCGCTGCCCCACCACAATCACCGATCAACAATTTTGGCCGACTGGGGGGTCCGCCAACCTGGCGCAGCGCGAGGGCCGCACCACTCTCCACCTGCCACGGCTTCGATCCATGGCCTCTTCTAGTGGCACGTGATGACACACCACTTTGACTTCCTCTACGGCCGGCCGGTGCCGGCCGGTGTTGCCTGCCGTGACCGCACTTGTCTAGAGGCACACAACGACACGCCGCCACTTACTTCGTGGCCGACCGAGCCGACCACCATCTCCACCCACTATGGCTATGACCATGGTCTTCTTCACCAATGGCACATGACGACGCACCACTATCTCCTTCGCGGCCGGTCGAGGCAGGCCGCTACCATCACCCACCGTCTCGGGTTTCTTCTAAACCAAACATTTCCAGCCAAGGACATGTCAACTTCCAACAAAAAGGGTGGAGGGTCCGAGCCTTGTTCCTTTGGCCCGCGCCCTCTGCGTTAGCTTGATAGTAAGAGGGTGGTAAAAAGATTTATCAACTCTTGAAATTAAATAATAAATAAACCTTATCTCAAGTTTGTTGGAGAGCATCAGCGTTTGAGGAAGAGTCAGCGTTCATCGTTCCCGCAACAAGCCTCCAACAACGCTGCTCTATCATCATTATTTGGTTCATGGTTAGGTGTTTCTCACCACTGCCCACTGGTTCTGGCTTTATCCTCTAATTTTTGGGCATCACAACACTTTACCCGAGCTTCGTCGCTTGGTGAATCCGTGCCAATACCTCCCCTCAAGCTCCATATAAATAGAAGAGGGGGAGGGTAAGTAACGATCGTGGAATTTTTGGGGGTTCATTTAATAGGAACCTTCATAAATTCCAATGATGCTATTACTTAGGATTTTAAGGGTCAAGCCATTTAATGGCTTGACACGTCGCTGGTCACACACCACCGCTTGTTCATTGGAGGAAAAGAAAGAAAGAAGTAAAATAAAAAAGTTATTTTATTATTCTTTTAAAAAGTCCCAAAATCTAACTTTTTCTCCATACTTACTGCGGTTGAAGTGAATCATCCCTTAAGTGAATCCTGACATTGCAGATTCAACAGTACCCTCATATTTTTAATTCAAGCACCGGTTTAAAAGTTAGAAAACGTAACCTGCGAGTTTACTGAATATACCTTAAAAAAGTTCAATAAATTATTAATATCCACCCTAGACCTACGTCGGTTGAGGTTAGGATCCGAATAAGAAGAAGATGCCCCAAAAAACTCAATGATACTCTCTTATTTTCAATCCAAGTTACCATTTAGAAGTTATGGATTTTAATAATAAAATAATTGTCACTTAATTATTTTATTTACAGCCAAAAACTAACTTTCAATGATGGCTCACGCCAACCAATGTTAGTATCAGCCTAAGGAAAGAATACCCTCACAAGTTCAGTGGTGGTATCAGATTTTCAATCCGAGTTACCATTCATGAGATATAAGCATTTGAAAAATAAAATAATTTTATTTATAGTTATGCCATTTTCGGGTTTTCTCATAGGAGGCCTATACCGACTAAAATCATGCCTAGTATAAAACTGCAATCCTGAATGCAACGATGCCCTAGATTTATGATCCAGGAAACCATTTAAGAGTTATTCCACATTTTCAGGAAAAATACTTACATGCGCTAATTAAATCTGAACAAAACTTTGACGGATCATTCTGGGAACTCCGGGCCTCAGAATCATGCACTATAAGATTTTGCGGTCTCGAAATAATTCCATATAATTAAAAAAAATATATGGAAATTTCGGGACATTAAATTCTCCCCACCTTAGATATTTATGTTCCCAAAAGGAAAAACAAAGGTAAATCAAACAAATGAGGGTACTGAGTATGAAAATAAGCCTCCCGCTCCCATGTACTCTTCTCGAGGTCCCCGTGCTGCCACAGAACTCGCACAAGAGGGATCGACCATCAATGAAGGACTCACTTCTGTCGATCCTCTATCTCCACTGGGAACTCTGTAAAAGTCTACCCATCGTCAAAGTCCAACTCTCCCTAGTCGATAACGTGTGATGGATCATGCACGCATATCCTTAGCTGTGACACATTGAAAAAATTATGTACCCGTTGCATCTGTGGGGGAAGAGATAGATGGTACGCCACCTCTCCCACTCTACTGAGAATCTAGAAAGGTCCGATGAACCTCATAGATAGCTTGATGCCCTGACCAAACCTCTGCAATCCTTGTTAGGGTGAGACCTGTAGGAAACATGGTCTCCCTCCTCGGACCCCAAGGGTCTCTGTATCCTATTGGCATAAGACTTCTGCCGGCTCTGTGCAGTTTCCACTTGCTGACAAGTGAGGCATCAAGATACAAACTCTGCCATTGCTTCCTTCATCCCTGGCCACCAGTACTGACACCAGAGGTTTTGGTACATCTTCACTACTCCAGGATGTATCATTAATGGGGATGTATAGAACTCCCTCAACACCTCCTCCTGAAGCATCACTGGTACCATGGTGCATCCTCAAAAGAGAATGATGTGTTCACCACCTTTAAGAGACTGTCCTAAGGATATCTGAGCATGTCGAGCCTCACAATCAACATCCCTAAGATATGCCTCAAGAACTTGCTGAAGAATTGGGGGAGTGACAGTCATAGACTGAAGGTAAGATGCTCCCTCTTTATCTACAAAGGGTATCTGTAGCACGACTAGATACTCTGACGCCTCACTCAATAGCTGTATACTAGACCTCCTATTAAGTGTGTCTGCTACCACATTCCCCTTCCCAGGAGTATAGACTATCTCAAAGTCATAGCCCTAGAGGAAATCTAGCCATCGTTGCTGTCTCAAGTTTAGTTCCTTCTGTGGGAAGTTATACCTGAGATTCTTGTGATCAAAGTAAATAGTAATCCATTCACCCATCAAGTAATACTGCCACATCTTCAGCACAAAGACCACTGCTGCAAACTCCAGGTCATGGGTAGCGTAGTTATGCTCGTCAGTCTCTATCTCAGATCCTGAAAGCTCTGCTGACACTTCTCCATCCACAGGAAAGGCCCCCCCTTCTTCATCAAAGATGACAAGGGTGCCTCTACCCTGGAGAAGTCAGGTACAAATCTCCAGTAGTACCCAGCCAAAGAAGAAGTCCCTCTCCCTTCAGAGAGGTAAACTCGAAAACATATTTTGAAAAGATTTCCCCACACTATACCACTCCTATTGGGAACTGAAAACTGAAAACTCTTTCTACCATGAGGGTAAGGCTGACCGACTCAAGAGTGATCGACTACACCCTCCTTTGCATGAGTTTATCTTGTGCTGCCTGGGTTTCCTTTTCCTCCGACCAAGGAAAACCCCATTCCAACATTGTAGATAAACCAAAACCTTTTTGTCTAATATAGTCAATCTGAGTATGAACTGTGGATGTCCAGTCCACACCCAAACTGACGTTGTAAGTCCTTGACGCTGCCACCAAGAGGTTCCAACCAAAACTCTCACCTCAAGGGTCAGTTCACATCATCAGCATAAGTGTGATTATCAAGTCTCCTCCCTAAGGGATCTATAGACTTAAGGGTCAAGTAAATGGTTAAACCAGAAACTATAGGTCTTGAAAAAAATTCGTGGAAAGAAGGAATGATTAGTTCCTATGTATATTAACACAAAAAGTAATAGTAGACATAGATCATACCTCTAACCATTACTGGAGACCTTGGGTCACACTCCTTGACCGCATGTAGACACTCTCTTCTCCTATCCTCCAGCTCCCTGAGTCTGGTGGGGAACACATTGTGGTGGTGGTTGTAACATGTCAAAAAGTATACCACCTAATTCTGCTCTCCTAACTCCACTTCCATGTTTTCTTCCCTACAGATTCATCTGTCCCTATAAATTCCTCTTCTAAAAACATTTTTCATGCCCAAGTCTCTGAGATTGATGTCAGTTTACTACTTTCCCACTGTTAAAATTCGTTGGCTACATCCGTTCATCCAAATAACATTCAACCACAAAGGTTCTCTCTAGAAACCTAACAGAAGTAGGAATTCATAGAGGAATAGTGCTAGCTCGGATGTCCCTAAACACACCTCACATGGAGGTTTGATCCCTGAAGCACTAACCATAGTATATTCATTGAGTAACTAGGATAGTCGGTATGCCTTGATGAATACTCAGCTACCAACATGTCATCCTGTCGAAAATGTTGAAGCTCTAGAGAACACTCATCCCTTAGATCTTTATGGCAAGAGACCCCCTTATCTGAGGAAGGTTCTCAAGCTTGTACACAAAAAAGGTCACCTCTTCACAAGATCATGGTAATCTAAACCTTGTCATCGTCCTATTGAGCCATATAGAAGGATCTCTACTAGGATCATCATTTGATCGAATGGTGCCCTGACAAGATAGAAACTCGGCCACCTACTCAAGCTAGTCCTTAGCTGCCTATGAGTTGGGCTCACCTTGGAACCTGAGGGGTATTTTATGTTGAAACATGTGTAAGGCACTAGGCCTACATGTTTCCTCTACCAGTACCACCGGTTGTAACTGTTGACCAATGAGTAGTGATATAGCCGGTACACCACCCAAAGGTACTAACATTGTAAGATGGCCCTGCATCGAGGACTCATCGCTCGGTGGGCCATAATCATGTACTCTCTCGGGAATCCTAATAGGCTATTTACGTGGCAACATCCTGATAAGGAACAAGTTCTCCATGATCATTAACTTATACCTGGTGAGCTAACTCCAAAGAAACCAAGGAAAAACACTTCCAAAACACACACAGTTAGTGTTTTCGTACACTGAGTTGGAAATCAGAATTCAGGGTCTTGGTGTATGGATATGTTGGCCACCACACTAACACTGGATTCCCCAAACTAAAAACCACACTCTTAAAACTTAACACTATTTCCACATAGAAAAGAACAGAGTCCTAGTTATTCGGTAGAACTGACTCCTCTGATACCACTTTGTCACGACCCGTCCCCCGGGCCTCATTCCATGACTACCCCAAGCCCGCCTTCCATAGGCCAAGGGCTGGAGACTAGAACCAGAAAGGCATATCCCTTAATGGGAAGTCATTTCATTTAAACCAGTACAAACATACACATCTAAGAGCACAACAAGAGGTAAACACAAAGTAAACTGCTATAGTAAAAAGTGTGTTGAAAGTAAAGGGGCTAGAATACAAGCCCAACTGGAAAGTACAAGTACAACTGAAAAGAGAAAAACAGCTCCTAGGTCATCCACCAAGGATCCTACCTAAAGGGTAGGTACAACTCACGATTAGTAGTCCTGCGTCATGCCACGTCAAATGGTATACCTCTGATCACCATCTAGTCCTGGCTCCCTTAGCCTAGATCAATGATGTCCATCGTTTGTACAAGACACAACAAGGTGCGGGCGAAGCCCATGCAGGGGTGAGTATAACAATACTCAGTTGGGACCCTAAGACCCCTGAAGGTCTCCCAAAGTTCCACAAAGGAAAAACCACAAACCAAGACCTCAATCACAAAACACAAAGCAGTCATCAACTCTACTTAGGTATACGCCCATACATATACCTAAGTTATCAAGATACTCATACCAAACCCAATTGATCCATGAAGGGAGAGTACCACAAAGGTAACATCACGAAGGTAAAATTACCACAAAGGTAACTTCATGAAGGTAACACCACGAAGGTAAAAGTACCACAAAGGTAACTTCACGAAGGTAACACCATGAAGGTAAAAGTACCACACAAGTAATACCACGAAGGTAAAAGTACCACATAGGTAATACCACGAAGGTATAAGTACCACACAGGTAATACCATGAAGGTATAAGTACCACACATGTAATACCACGAAGGTACAAGTACCACATAGGTAATACCATGAAGGTAAAGTAACACACAGGTAATACCACGAAGGTAAAAGTACCACACAGGTAATACCATGAAGGTAGAAGTACTACACAGGTAATACCACAAAGGTAAAAGTACCAAAAAGTTAATAACACAAAGGTACAAGTACCACACAGGTAATACCACTATGGTAGAAGTACCACACAGGTAATACCACAATGGAAAAATTACCACACAGGTAATACCACGAAGGTAAAGACTCATATCACACCAGGTATTAGTGAAGTATAGAAGTAAAAATGATTAGTCGCAAAGATATATCATCTTATTCTATCAAGAGGCACTGCTACTAACTATATAGAGTCTAAACCACATAGGATCGATAGGTACTAACCCCCACAATGACCCACACAAGATCGGTATGTGCTGACCCACACATGACCGCTGAGCACTGACCCACACAGGATCTGACCTACACAGGATCAGTATGCGCTGACCCACATAGGATCGCTGAGCGATGACCGACACAGAATCTGGCTCACACAGGATCAGTGCTGACCCACACAGGATCGCTCAGTACTAACCTCCGTATGATCTCTCTCCAACCTCCGCCTCACTGCCAACCACTAGATTCCCGCTCATAGCATGTTTGGGAGAACCTCTCATCAATCCATATATCATACCTCAACTACCACAAATTTCCATGAAGAATTATCCCAAAGGACCTTCATGTCGTAAGGGTTCCAACGCAACAGACGACGCATCAATCAGACGCCTGGTCTATGACTTATACGCGTTTTTGTTCCGAGGGCCTGGTTGGATTTGGGTTCGATCAAACCCGGACACACTCCAACTTTCTCCAAAAGTTAATTAGAGTATACTATAAGGACCAACTCGTCATAATGGTTCTGGTGCTGCAGATAGTTTGTCAAACAGACTCCCAGTCTGTTAGTTGCACCCCTTTCTGTGAAACATGGGTGATCACACCTTGGTCTGGCCCGACTCGGTTGGGCCCACTGGAATACGTCAGAGGGACTGCTTCCAAAAAGGTATTCCAACACAACTTATGGCATGTCGAATGGACATATGGTTTTTCAGTTATGGGTGTTTCTTTATTTGAGGGCTGGTTGGGTCTGGGCCTGGTCTGACTCGGTTAGGCTAGCTCGACGCAACGGGTCCCATGGTCCACCTAACCCCGCTCAAGTTTGGCCCACTAAGGGTCGGCCAGTTTTACTGGGTCCGGCCCATTAGGGTCATCCAAGTTTGGTTTGCAGGCCTGGGCCGTGGTTAGGTGAGCCCGTCTGGTGGGGCTTGGCCCAGTCGTGTTGGCCCACTGGGCCGTGGGTCCGGGTTGACCCATTGGGAGGGTCTGGTTCGCCAGGCGGGTCTAACCCGCTCGACCGGCCCATGTTCGGCCCGGTCTGCCAAAAGGAATACCGGTCTTCTCAGCTGGCCCCTTGGGTGTAGGGCCATTTCAGCTAGCCGGTGGGGCACTGCCCCACCACAATCACCAATCGACCGTTTTGGCCAACCGGGGGGTCTGCCAACCTGGCGTGACATGAGGGCCGCAACGCTCTCCACTTGCTGCGTCTTCAAGCCATGACCTCCTCCAGCGGTGCGCGACGACGCACCAGTTTCTCCTCCGCAGCTAGTCGTAGATGGCCACCACCATCACCCACCGTCCTGGGTTTCATCCAACCCAAAAATTTCTCGTGAAGGACACATCAACTTCCAAGAAAAAGGGTGGAGGGTCTGGTCCTTGTTCATTTGGCCCACGACCTCTACGTTAGGTTGATAGCAAGATGGTGGTAAAAAGATTTATCAAATCTTGAAATTAAACAATAAATAAACCCTACCTCAAGTTTGTTGGAGAGCGTTCGTGTTTTAGGAAGTGTTGGCATTCGTCGTTCTCGCAACAAGCCTCTGATGATGCTGCTCAATCATCGTTCTTTGGTTCGTGGTTTGGTGGCGGTCACCACCGCTCATTGGAACCGGCTTCGTCCTCCAAGTGTTGGGCATCAAAACACTTTACCATAGCTTCGTCTCTTGGTGAAGTTGTGCCAATACCTCCCCCCAAGCTCCATATAAATAGGAGATGTGAGGGTAAGTAATGATCATGGAATTTATGGGGGTTAATTTAATAAGAACCTTCCTAAATTCCAATGACGCTGTTACTTAGGATTTGAAAGGTCAAGCCATTTAATGGCTTGACATGTCACTAGTCCCACACCACCACTTTTCCATTAGAGGAAAAGAAAGAAAGAAATAAAATAACAAAATTATTTTATTATTCTTTTAAAAAGTCCCAAAATATAGCTTTTTCTGCAGACTTACTGTGGTTGAAGTGAAGCCTCCCTTAAGAGAATCCCAGCATTGCAGATTCAATGGTGCCCTCTTATTTTTAATCCGAGCACCAGTTCAAAAGTTAGAAAATTCCACATGTGCATTTACTAAATGCACATTAAAAAAAGTTCAATAAATTATTAATGTTCACCCTCGACCCGTGCCGATTGAGGTTAGGCTTTACCGAAGGAGAAAACGGACCAACGAACTCAAAGGTACTCTTATATTTTCAATCTGAGTTACCATTTAGAAGTTATGGATTTTAACAATAAAATCATTGTCACTTAATTATTTTATTTACGGCCAAAAACTAACTTTCACTGGTGGACCGCATCGACCAATGTTAATATCATCCTAATGAAATAATACCCTCACGAGTTCAGTGGTGGTATCATATTTTTAATCCAAGTTACCATTCATGAGTTATAAGAATTTGAAAAATAAAATAATTTTATTTAATTATTTTATTTACGGTTATTCCATTTTCAGGTTTTCTCACAGGTGGCCTGCACCAACTAAAATTAAGTTGCGCCTAGGGTAAAATCGCTATCTTGAACGCAACAGTGCCCTTAGATTTCTAATCTGGGAAACTGTTTAAGATTTATTGCACTTTTTCAGGAAAAATTCTTACAAACACTAATTAAATCTTAACAAAACTTTGATGGATTATTCTGGGCACTCCGTGCCTCATAATCACACGCCACCAGATTTCACGGTCTCGAAATAATTCTATATAATTTAAAAAAATTATACCAAAATTCTGGGACATTACAGAGGGTTGTAAGGAGAAGGTGCTTCATATAAAAACCATTCCATTGGTTTGTGTGTTGTAGAGGCATGGTATCCTTAAGGAGAGTACCTGGGAATGAGAGGCACAAATACATGCCTAGTACCTAGATCTATTTTGAGTTTTGATCTTGTGTTTTCCTTGTGCTTTGGTATGATGTAACATTTGACCTCGCTTGCTGTATGATAAGTTGTTTTCCTTGTTCTCTGAATGTGTGTGAAAAGTATTGACTATGGGGAGGGGAGAACCTGATCCCTAATCAAGATGCATTAATTTGGATGTGATTAAACCAATACGGGTGAGTAGTGCCGCCCAAAGTGGACAATATCTTGATATGGAGGAAGGAACTCCCTAATCCATATGTCTGGATGGTGTGAATTTTGTGTTTTTGTGGTTTCTTAGTGTTTCTACAGTTGTTCAGGAGATGTGTGAGAGAGTTTTTCTGAGATGTCGAGGTTCTATTCCATCTTTTGGACAACTCTAAGGTGGTTTTTCCTTGAGAGATATCTTATGAGGTGGTTGTTCTGACCCCTCTATTTTCGTTGGGTTTAGTTTTGATTCTCAAGGATGAGAATAGCTTGAGAGGTATCTGTTGTAATGGCCTGGATCCTCCTGGTCCATTACTTTTCCAAATTCTAGTGTTTGGGGTGTCCTGGACACCATTGGTGAGTCAAGAGAGCGTTGATATCGGTGACAGGGTGTCACCTATCGGTTCCACCGATCGGTCTCACCGGTCGGTGCCGCACCCGAACGGTGCCCCTGAAGGGTGTCAGGGTTCTTTCCCCAGTTTTACCGTAACACCTATTTTAAGTCTTCTTACCCTTTTAAATTGGATTAAGGCCATTTTTGAGGCTTGTAAAAAATACATTAAATCCCCGAGTGGGGATACCCTTTATTTTCCAAAACATGTATCCTCCTAATTAGTTCCACACCCTTGTTGCATTTTTAGTAACACCTGTGCGTTTTTTTCTCAGTTACCTATAATATATAAACTCATAGACGTCCACTGGTCTATCTTCACTGTATTTGAGGAGAATTATTAAATCTAAATTAATTCCAATTTTTGCAACTTCCCAAAAATGTGGTTAAACCACAATCCTATTTTTAATCACTTCATGATTTCACATCCCGTAACTCTAGGATCAGGCCTTTTAACACACCTAGATCTTATTCTTCCTTGATCTCTTTCTTTCCCTTAGTGTGATAGGAGTCCCTCTTCCAAAGAAAAATCGTGCACCCATTCTAGAGACCTTTACTCTTAGCCTTGGAGTTCTTCATGCAAGTCACGCTTCCCCAGTTCTTGGCCCAATAGGAAAACTTCGATCTTTGATAATCTATGTAGGACTTTTCCTTCATCTCTCTTTATTGTGCATCATGTGGGGTGGGTATGATGATGATCCTTCAGGATGTAGATGAAACCAACTTTAACGAAGAAAATAAACAAACTGTTAAAGAATGAAGGGGTGGGAAAGTTGATTATATTGTTGTGTTACTTTTTTTTTATGTTCGGAATTGTATGAGCTTATGTCCACTGAAAATTGTGGCAGTTGGTGGTCCTTTATTGTGCACAAATAAAACTCTATTTTCTGGATAATCTTGTGATTATATGACCGTAACATGGAAAATGGTTAATCATGTAAACTTGGTTGATTAAATGGATTCCCAATGAATAATAATCCGTGTATGATCACCCCGGTTAACCAAACATGAAGAAGAAACTTAATGAATGGTGTTGGATAAATATGAAAACTTCTTGATTTGTTCTGGAGATATGTATGGTTGCTCTGTTTGATGCCTTGTGGGGTGACGTAGAGGGAAATGGAACCTCTAGTTGAGGGGTTCTTAGTTTGGGAATCTGAGGCCATGTGGAGCTGGTATGTTGGGTATTGGTTTTGTTCCAGTACTTTGAGGGATCTCATAGATCACTTTTGATGTCGTTACTTTGTAAAAGAACTGGGTGTGAATGCTTAAATGTTTGCTTCACTATTTTCTTCCATTTGTTGTTTTGGCTTGTGGTCATGCCTATTAGTTTCCCAATAGTGAAATAATTTTTAAATGGGATCAATTGAACCTGATAACAAGAACAGGTACAATGGGTAATTGTTGTCTAGAAATGGGTTATGCTATGGTTGTGGTTGTTGTGCATTTATGCATGTAGGGATAACAGTGAGAGTGGTTTTGTATAGGCTTGTTGTCTGTTTCAGAACCCTTAGGTTGTGATGAGTGTTTGATTACCTATATGTAAAATATTTAGTTCTTGTGTTTCTTATATACACCCCACCCATGTTGAGCACTTCATGCCGAACACCCCCATATCATGAGGGAGGGTGTTTTTCCCAACATTCTTATGAGTGGATGGTCATTATATCCTTTTTTATCCCTCTCCTAGGTATCCCAAGACTCTTCGGGTAGGATGTGATGGCCTGAGGTCCATTATATCCTAATAATCTTCAGGCAGGACGTGATGTGGTGAGTTGGCCCAGGTGTGTGTAGGCAGGTTTGTTTCCCAAGTGTCTTTGGGATGAGGCCCAGGTGTCTTCGAGTGTGGTAGCGGATGTTGTGGCCCACGTGTCTTTGGAAGTGGTGGTGGTTGTTGTGGCCTAAGTGTCTAAAGTCCTGGTTATGTGTGGTTTTGGGGGCCCAGGTGTCTGCAGGTAGGATGTGTGGTTGTAGTATCCCAGGTGTGTTCTGGTGGGTTATAACAGTGAAACTACAATGGAAATGGTGGGGGAGGTCTGATGTGTAGGATGTACCAAATAATTAGCGGGAAATCGGTGTGGGGTACCCAAATATCGATGTGTTATTACTATTACTTTACCTGACCTGCATTATTTTGGGAGTGTGCCTTGGTGAGGATAGGTGGATAGTTTCCTTGCTAGGTGTTTTGGCTACCTCTTTTCTCACGGGGCATTAGAATACCTCCCCACTTGTGTATGAGATATTTTTATTTTCCCTAATTTGTATACCTGTATACTCACCCTATGTATATAAAACTACTTTCAGGTTTCCAGGAGTACTTTGAGGACCATGCCAGACCTTACTAGCTCATACGGGACTGTTTTCATTGCTACTTTTCTTTCCTTTTGGTACTTTCCTTTGAGGTTTTATTGTACCTTGTATCACATTATTTTGAACATGCATATGGGAATGGATTTTTGGCTTTACTTTTACTTTCATTGTTTTGAGTTGTTTGGGTTTACCATCTTATCTCCTGATCTTGTTCTATAAAAAGGGGAATGCCTTCCATATTACATGAGATTCTATACCCTTGGTTCTAGTCACCACTTAAAGGCCTACTGAAGGCAAGACTTAGGGATCATTATATCTCCTTCAACTTGAAGAAGGAAGGGTCTGGAAGTTTTCTTTCCCTTCCCTCATCTTGGTGAAGGAGGGTCGTGACAGATAATAACTGATTTATTATAAAAAAATGAATTTTTTTGTGAAATTAAAATAAATCCGTAAATAAAATTTACCTATAATATTATTTAATTAAAATAAAATACATAAAACAATTTTCTTTATTAATGTAACCTTTATTTTAGTTCTAGAAGATATTTTCCATGAGTTTTCTCAGTTCAAATAATTTTCTAAAATGAATAATGACATTCCTTAATTTAATATTTGACCACTTAAATGGTTTTATGACCTTCTAGGTGATTCATATATATTGGTAAAGTATTAAAAAATGTAACTTTTGTAAAATCCACATTTTCAACTAAAAAATGACATTTTTAGAAAATTATAAAAAATATATTAAGTAAATATTGATATTATAAATTAAATAATAAAGATAGTTTTATCTAATTCTATTTATAAAAATTATATATTTAAATTTTATTTGAAAATACATAATATAGAGATAAAACACTTTTATTGACTAAAGGTGTTTTTAATAATTATGAGTTTTTAATACTATTTTATAAAAACATTACAATTAAAAAAATATTGGGGCCAAAACCTCAATTTATTATTGAAAGAAAAGACCTCTTTAGGCTGGGTAGAGAGTGACCTATTACATAGCCCAAAGGCCTAAGGTCAAGTGGCCTGAATACAAGGCTTGAAAGCCCATTTTTTGGCCCAAAGGACCCCTTAGTGAACAATGCTGGTACAGTACTCGTGCTTCTACAGTTTCGCCACTGCTACAGTCCCTCCGCTGGTACAATGTCACCGCCGTTACAGTTCTGCTACAGTTCCATGCAACAGTACCCAGAAATTCAACCCTGCTCGGATTTGATCTTAGGTCTTTTGGATGCCAACCTGAAGCATGTACCACTAGCATACATGTTCGTTGGAAAAAACATTAAAATTAAAATAATTTCAATATATTAGATAATATATTGATAAATAATAATATTTTAAATGTGATAAACTTAATTTTTTTAATGTATTGTGATTTTTATTTTAGAACATGTGAAGAATGATATCGAATTTAAAGGATATATATATGTATATATATATATATTGAAATCTCAGGCTGTTATAGGAATATATTGAATTTTATCATGAAATTATGAATTTTAGATCATATTATATAATTATAAATATGATGTAATACATAAAAAAATTGAAAATTTATGCATAGATAATCTCAAAATCATAAACTTGGTTTCTTTGGGAACATCCTCAAATCATAAAAATATTTTTCATATCTTTCATAATGGTTCATAAAGAGCATGTGAATCAACCAAAGCATATCCCTTGGGAGTGTCTGGCTAGGTGTATAGTATTAGGCCCACTCATCTTGCACTAGCGATGATCAATTCAATACACAATCTCATTCAGAGTTGTTACCCTAGGTGCATCTATGCCATAATCACATCCACTTGTTAGTATCCATAAAAGGATGTATTTTCTAGGAGAATCACACAATATCCAATTTAATAAAATGTGTTGACATTATAATATACTTAGACTCATCCTTGGAGTCTGTTATAGGGTTATGTTATCCAATATATGTTTTCTTAAATCTAGTTCTCAAGGTTTCTACTAAACTTCCTCTAATACTAACTATAACAACCCTAACTCCAGTAACCTAAATCCGATGTCTAATTTATTACATTGGTATAAGATACAAGGGATCAAATAACCAAGGATCAATCAATTTAGTAATATTAAAGAACTATATACATACATGATTCCCATTTTAAGTTTTTAATAAAATTTAAAACATAGTAAATGTTGATATTATATATCCTTGAAACCCATTTAAAGATTCTGTCTTCAAATCCTAAGGAAAGGAAAAAAAATAAGGCTGATCTCAAACACTTAGTAAGAGTTGTGTACAATAGAATTTATAATGAGTAAATAAGGTATAATCAATTCAGAAAGTTAAGTAACTGAAAACACATGTCATTTAATCAATAACTTGAGAAAAACATGCATCCATGGATAATATAAATGTAATAATCTCATGGATGATAAAACCGTATTCTCGATGAAGGGAATGCATAATATCAGACATCTTGATCAATAAATTATGCTAATATATTTTCAAATATTAGTAGGTATAAACCAAAAACCCATTTAACAGTGCTAGCCCGCCTACACATGCGCGTCCCTGCCTCTCCCTAGATTCAAACTCGAGACCTCTTCCCTACACGCTGAACACTTTACCACTCCTCCATGTTTCTTTGTTCTCCATTTAATGATATATCTATTTATATATATATATAGTTATATTTATTCGTATATTAAAATATATTTATATTAATGTATATATATATATAGTTATATTAATATATATATATATATTTATTCGTATATTAATATATATATATATATATATATATATGTATAGTTATATTTTTTATCCGTATGTTTATTTGTATATTAATATATATTTAGTTATATATTTATTCATATATTAATATATATTTGTAAGATTAGTTTTATATACATTTATAAAATATGTTTTTGTGTGTGTTTATAAATAACTAAATAAATAAATACATACATACATACAACATACATACACATGTATATATATTATATATATGTGTATCTATAAGTATAATTATACATAATTATACATATTTTCATTATTATATATTAATATGTCTATTTATAAGTTAGAATATATAGATAATATATATCAGTTTGCTAAAACACACACACACACACTAATATATATATATATATATATATATAGACACACACACACACTATATAGGTATATAAATATTCATATTTTTTATTTTAAATAAAATGGATATTAATTTTTATTTAGATAAAGATTATATATTAATAAATATATTTTATATGTAAATATGTTTAATTAATTATTTATAGAATTAATTTTTAGTTGTGAATATATAAAAAATATGCATATATTGTTATATATTTGACTGTAAATAACAGTACATTGTGAAAAATGATAAAATTTCAAAACCATTATATCAATATAAATGTAAGACCTGTGAATAAATTTAGTCCCCACCAAAAAATGTCAAAATACCCCTGTAAATGAGCCTAAAAATCCATCAAATGTTAACAAATTAGGGTATGCTGACTAAAAACTCAGTTTTGAAGGCCTTCTAGGATTTTTTTGGCCTAAAACAAACCTTAACCTAGGCCCCCTAGTCCCAGAAGCGCATAGATCATTGTAATATTCGATTTGGTATGTGGTAGAGCTCAAATGGACACCCGGATCAAAAGTTATGACCGTTTGAAGCTTGAGTTATTTTTTCAACTTAATTTAGATCTTTTATTTTTTTATTTATTGATTTTATATTCAAATTTCTATTAAATGACTATTATTTGATAAAAATAAAAAATCATTATTTAAAATTATTATTTAAATTATTTCATAGGCTTTTTTTACTAAATATCTTATATATTATGTTTAAATTTCTATTTATCCTTATTTAAAACACATTTAAAAAATATATATCATATTTATATCAATATCAGTATACTTATATATTAATATATTACTTTTAATGATTTTTTTGAAATATACCCTTTATCAGTGCTAGTAAAAAAAGAGCTGATAGGGGGGGGGGGTCTTTATCAGCATTTTTAAAAAAGTGCTGATAAATGGTACCCCTTTATCAATGCTTTTTTAACACTGTTAAAGGGATGACACTACAAAAAGCTAAATCTATTGTAGTGAAAGTATAAAATGACTATTTTAGAAAACAATAGAACTATTCATTTTAAATATTATAAAAAGTCATGGATAACATAATGAGTCTTTAATAAATCATTTGAGTAAATAAAAAGGAATTTTTTAAAATAAATTTGAAAAATATGGACATGAAAGAAAAATACACCTTATTCTATAGTTTTAACCTTATTTATCCTATTTTTCCCTTTATCTAGGTGATAAATTTTAACACATATACAATTCATAATGCCTAAAAATAAAAGATAAATATTTTCCAAATTTGAACCACTTGATTCCAAATATGGAATATATTTTATAAAATTCAATTTCTATAAGTGTATGAAATTAATTTAAAAATATACCCCCAAAATGTGATGAACAACGTTTTTTCAGAAAAATAAATTTTTAAGAATAAAATAATATTACATCAACTTTATGAATAATAATAATTATTATATGAATTTAAATTAATATATATATATATAATCTATATATTTCATTTAAATCATTCATTATTAGGGATTATTTTAACTAATGAAAAATCACTATGCACTTAAAAATAGTTTTTTGAAAAATATCCCTTTTTACCTCTAAATGATCTTGTATTTATTTATATCAAATTGATAATATATATATTATTAACAATATATATTATAAAAATTTATTATAAATAAAAATATGATTAGTTAAGTACTACATTTTTAATTATTCATAAAATCTTATTTCTAAGGGAAAATTTCAAAAATATATTCTAGGCTTCTTTTGAAAATATATGTTCAAAATAAATATTCATCCTATAAAATTAGAATTTTTTGTACCATGAAATAATAAAATGTTCATTATGTTAAGATAAAATATCACTCACTATAATTAAAGCTAAAGTGTTACTAGTTATGTTTGTTTATGTATGTTTGATTCAGTTAAGTTAGGTTAAGTTTACATCCCATTGGTTTGATTTAATTCAAATCAAATTTCCTTGGGGTTTTTTAATGGATTATATTTAGAGTATTCTATAGAAATAACCTCAAGAGACTGAGAATATTTTAAAAATATTAGACCATATTAAATACTAATGTTCATTTAAAAAATGTGAAACTTTCATATGTTTAAAATAAATACAAGAAAAAAAGACAATCTCAAAAGGGCCATTACACATCCATGACTTGGCATGATAGAGGTTGGTCCTGGAAAGCATCCCTACCACCTTTCTAGGGATATTTGGAATCCAATTTCACTAATATTAAAGGACATGAAGATACCATAAGTTTTAAGAAGTCAATAAAGAATATGGTTATCACTAAAACTAAGGGAGTATATTCTCAAACAAAATCAAGTTGAGTTGTTACCAACTTTTAATGGAATACCACAAAAATATGCTTACACATTTATTAATGATTTCATAATGGAAGTATATTCATTCAATTTTAATGGGTTGTTAGATAATTATCCTTATTTGAGGTGTTTCCAATCTTACTTGAAGGGATAGGCAAGAAAATGTTTATTCTAAAAATAGGAAGCATGTTTTGAAACATTGGAGGATGTAAAGGAAAATAGAAGAACAAAGGTCAAGGCCTATAGTTCCACTACTTACCAAGAACTAAATTTAAATATTTCTCAATTGTAAAGATAATTTTATGAATTGATATCAAAATCCAAATGAAATAAGAAGGATGGGTATTACTCAATTGATTTTTTTGGGAAATCCCAAAATAAATTCATAAACAATGGTATTATAACACCCTATACACTATTATTTTTAAAAGAAAAGCATATGAGTGTCCTTGGAAATAAAACATGAAGAATTGATACTTTATTAATTAATATCATATGATTATGGTTATATAAATGAATTGGACTTGTTTTTTAGGGATAAGGTTTTATTCAACTAGGATGGAATTTTTAAAAATATGCTTATAAATGATATAATTTAAAATAAATATCAACCCAGTAGGGAAAAAACATTAACAGTCCCTAGTGGGAGCATGATAACTTTCACCAAGATGGAAAATAAATAATCTGGAGATGATTTCAAATCGAATATCAAGGGTATCATGATAAGAATTTTTCATTCTCATGTTCATAATATTCACATTAGAGGAAAAAATAGACTTACCTCTTAAAGATCGATATAACATTAATAAAGCTACAATTTTTTCGAATCTAGGGGAACTTTTAGCGTGATCCACATGAGAAAATTCAACCAAGGATGAGAGTGAATGAATAAAAAAACAAAAGAGATGGATTTTAAGAGATATATATTTTTATATCACCTTAAGAGTATTCAATAAAAGATAATAAGAAATGAGCACTGATTGGATATCTTCTTCAAAACAACCAAGGAACTCAACTAACACACAAAAAATATTTTCTTGAGGATGGATGATAGAATTGAAAAAATCACCAAGAACACCCAAATTAGTCATTCCATAACCACTTCACTAATTTCATTAAGTTCGTTTTTGGAATACACACTTGGTTCCAATAATATTTTCATGATAATTTTTTAAAAACTTGAAGTACTTCAAACATGGGATCGTCTTGTATTATATATCGTAACGATACATGTATAAATTTAGATGAAACAAACAATTATTTTTAATGTGAATTATTAGTCAAATTACTTTCCTCAAAAAGTAATGATGAATTATCTGTTCAATCAATATGGTTTGATCCATCTCCACCAACCAAACTATATAGTATATTAACCTAAACAAGATTTTGTGTCTATATGGATTTCACAATTCATTTTAAAAAATCATATTTAAACATGTAAATTATATTATTGGGTTAGGTTGTTTACAATCCATAGAATGAAAATACAAAAAGAAGAGGATAAAATAATATAAAATGTGAAGGGAAGAAACATAACTTGGCTATTTCACCTAAAAATTATTACAAAAATGATGATTCAATGTAGAATTGAATGAGAAACAAAGGGAATCATAGAGGAGGAGAAATTGGTTGTGGTTGAACTGATTTATCTCAAGAGAAAGTGACTCAGGTAGCCTAGTATAGGTGTGATACTATACTAATGGTTATAAAAATTGTTGGTATAGGCCAGTATTATACCAATGATTAATTAAAACCATTGGTATAGGTCTAAATTCTAGCAGTGACTGATAAATGAAGCCTTTATCAATGCATTTTTTAGTGTTGATAAAGGTGAAATTTATCAAATATTTTTATAGCACTGATAATGGATCTTTTATCAACACTATATTTAGTATTGATAATGATTTTTTATCAATTCTTATGTTATCATTAATAAAATAGGCCTTTATCAATGCTACACCAAGTGATGATAAAATCCATTACCAGCTATTATAGAGTTCTAAAAGATATATCTATAGCACTATATAGTATATTTTAAAAACAATTTAAATTGCAGTATAAATATTAAATTAAACATAAAAAACAAAGTAAATTTACATTGAACCAGCATTTCAATACAAATATTACATTAAATAATTTCATTAAACTATAAATAAATTAATATAAAATTCACTTACAAACAAAAATATTTACAACCAATACAGAAATAAAACTCTCATAACATGCCTTATCCATCAATAATCCTAATTGTATAAAAAATAATAATGTGTATATAATAAAAAGAATACTTATTTTTATAATAATACATAAAAAATAAAAACAAATTATAAAATATTTAGTGATCCCTGATAAATTTCAATTGGAATAATATATGGTTACTTTATATAAGTTACAAATGAATAATTTTTTTTCTAAATTATCATGACAATATGAGTGCGTTTTCTTAGTTTTGTGTATGTGACATGTTTTTTAAACTAAAATGTCATTTTAAATGAAAACTTACACTTTCAGTCATACCGGCCACACTGTGTGTTGAACTAACATGAGGTTAATTATTACATGTCTCAAATGAATAACCAATAATTTTATTAAGGTATCAATTACTAATGAAAGTGTGTTTTATCTATTTTGAGTTAGTGATGTGTTTTTTTCATTAAAATATCACTTTTAAATGAAAACATGAACTTTCAGTCATACCAACCACATCGTGTGTCAAATTGACATGTGGTAATTCCTAAATGTTACAAATGAATTATCAATCCCTACTAGAAATATAACCTATAATCTCATATATATAATAATATTTCTATATAATTATTGGTATAGGTACCCTATATCAATAGTTTTGGAGAACCATTGGTATAAGTCCCCTAAAATTCAATTACTTATACTAACAATTCTCTAAAACCATTTGTATAGGGTACCTATACCAACAGTTTTAGAGAACCATTAGTATAGGCACCGTAATTTTTTATGAATCATTTTGTCTAATAATAATTAATACTTCAAAATTTAAATTACTTATATATATACTTAATTATATACATAAAAATTATAACACCCTGACCTGCCCCATTGGATCGAGAAGGACCTGAGTTCCACTAACCTTAGGTGATATCCCATGGAAAAAAATATTTGATAATAAATTTAAAGGGATTGAACAAACCATGGGGGATGATTTTCCATTACATAGATTTCAACTTGTAAAATTTAGACTACAATAGTATATAATGGATAAACATGATGTATGGTATAAAAAGACCAACAAAAAACCAATCAACATAAGAAAATAGAACCATAATAAGAATCATAGTAATAAAATAGACACAAACAAGTATATATCAATGAAATACCCAATGAAACTAAAAGAAACCAAGACACTAATGTGGCACCGTGACTAACTACACTACAATACATCTCTAAACTCCAATTCCCAAAAATTATGACTGAAACATTAAGGTGATCCACTAATAAAGTAAGAGACCCGTCCTTTACTTGTATCATAGTAAAAAATTTCTACATATACACTAGGATGCATATACAGGGGTAGATTATAGTAACTTAGTAGGAAATCCCCCAGGCTCCCCACACATACCACTAGGACAAGAAGAATTTAGATATCATTTTATATAAAATAGGAGTGAGAAATATAAAATAGTTGTGTAAAATATCCATATACATAAACAGTGATAAAACTCACACCATGAAGGTATCCCATGTAATGAATGCATACCCATGAAACTCACACATCTAATGCACATCTTGTCAAAGAAATCCCCCAAAACAACCCATACTCATGAGTGGTACTTGTCCCTACAGACCTAAGTCATCACTTGGTGATAAAATCCTTTTAGACCAAATTGTCCTTGTGACCAAGTATAACTTGAAGAGGCCCTTTAGATGCACATAATTAAGTCACACACTCATTACCATTCTATTTTATCACACCCAAAATAGTTTTTGAAAATAATTTATGATTTTAGTAATCCATCCAACACATTATGGGTGAATCCCACAACCCATAGTTTAAAAAACTATTAAAATTAGGAAAACTATTAAGGAGTTTTCATAAATAAATAAAAAAAGTTATATTTGAAAACCAAGACTTTGAGTTCTAGGTAAATTAAAGTGGGATAGAAGACACTTACCTCAAAAAAATTCAACATGAAGAATCATTCCACAATTCATAGATCTGGACCCTTGTTTCCATTCCTTCAATGAATCCTAAAGAAGAACCATTAAAAAATTACCTAACCCAGATATATAGGTAGGATAGTCTTGTTCTAGATTTTATCTAAAATAAAATAATTGGATTATGTAGGACAAGAATAACTGAAATCAATACCTTTGATTCCCTTTATATTATTCTCAAAGACTTAATGGAGCCAGTATATGTTGATATGGTATGTTTGAGTATGATATAATCTATAATACTAAATGTAGGATCGAAATAATAGAGATACTGTATGGAGTATCTAATGATGCTCAAAATACAAGGGGGTGGGGGGTGGTGAATTGTATACTTTAAAAATTCCTTTGGAACTTTAAAGATGGTTATGTTTAACAAGGTTAAACAAGGTAATTCACAAAACCTCTAGATCTATAAACTTGCTTGAATCAGGAAATATGATTCCGAGAAAGCAATTCCAGAAAAGTGATTCCGGAAATGAAACTTAATGAAAGTTTACAAAGATGAAGATTATACCTTAAAGCGTATAGAATCTAACTAAATTAGAGTACAAATATAAGGAAGTATAAGATAGTTATACTTTCATCAACAATAAAAATACAGTGGAAAAAACTTGTAACAAAACAAGTAACAGTAATAAATATTTTAACCCAAAGAGAAGGGTATCCAACAACCTTGGATAAAGGTCCCTTTATTTACACTTTCAAGAATGTCTGTCTTACCCACACTAGGGTGAGCCCTAGATACAAAGATCGGAGTCTTCCTTTCTATCCCCGCAATCCCTCAACTTCATGGTAGTTGGAACCTCTGTCTTCCTTAGTAAGGAAGTCCTCAACTTCAAGGTAGTCAGAACCTCTGTATTCCTATCTCCGAAAGCCCTAGACTGTACACAACAACAATCGAAGTCGCACGAAGCAATTCTGCATGAAGTAAAGTTTGAACAAGCCGTTAAAACTTTCTGCACGAAGCCTAAGAGTTTATAAAATCCTCTCTCTCTAGAAATCACTTCTGAAAGTTCTGAGCTTCAAAAACATCCAAAAGTTGTGAGCTCTTTGAAATTAGCTCCTATTTATAGGTATGGTTCCAATGGTCAGATCCCTCCTCCAACGGTTATATTTTTCCTTGAATTTCGGAGGGACCTTTACACGTGTCACTCAAATAACAGTTAGTTAGTTACTGAATGCATGACATCACTTTTTAGAAAAACAAGTGTAAGAAAAATATGGTTACATAACTAAAATACAATATTAAGAATGTAAGAAAATGTTAAAGTTCTAAGTCTAACCAAAATTGAATTCGGATTCTACAATACAAGGATATTCGGATTCTGTTTTCTAGGAATTCAAAACCTGAATTCTATAGAATTTCATAGTTTGAATTTCTAGGAAATTCAGAGTCTGGATTCACAAGAATTCGGAACCAAAATTTTCAAAGTTCGGAGTCAGAGTTCATGAAAATTTGGAGTCAGAACTCAGAAGAGTTCAGAGTATGTATTCAGAGAATTCATAGTCAGAACTTAGAAAAGTTAATAATTAGAATTTGTAATTAGAATTCATAATCAGAATTCGTAATTTGAATTTGTAATCAGAATTCGTAATCAGAATTTGTAATCAGAATTCGGAGTCAGAATTAAAAAAGTTCATAACTGGAATTCTTATTCAGAATTCGGAGTCATAACATAGAAAGTTCATATCCAGAATTCATAATTAGAATTAAGAGTTAGAACTCAGAAAGTTCATAACCGTAATTCGTAATTAGAATTCAGATTCAGAACTTAGAAAGTTCGTATCCAGAATTCGTAATCAGAATTCTGAGAATTCGGATTCTAAAACAGAATGCTTCATATCTAGGTATTTATAGGATTCTGAGTTTTTGGTTTCAAACCGATTTTTACAATTAGAAAATTTTTATTGAATAATGAAAGACATGATAAGGGTAAATTTCTTTGGGGAAGAAAATTTTCCTTGAAGAAGTAAAACAAGGGTAAAACGAAATTTGTTTTAAGATAAGGTGTTTGTGATTTTCAAAACAAGAATGAATTATAAAGTCATAAGAAAATCCTTAATGACTTAAAAATATCCCCCATGTATGAAGGAATGGAAAAGTCAAAAGGAAAACCTTATTGACTCAACAATCTCCCCCTTTTGGAAAGCACAAATATCCTTAAGAAAAAGAATAAAAGGACTTAGAAAAATTTCTATACTTTGAAATAAATCTTATCTCCCTTTACTTATGAACAATGGTTAATACGACTAACTCCCCCTTAGGCTTTGAGACTCTAAAGATAGTATTATAAATTTCCGGAATGAGAAATTTCATTATCTTGAGTATGGAAATATTTTTAATGAGAACTCCCCCTTAGATAAACTCCTCCTTAGGGATATTTCTTCTTTACATGAAATTATTTTTCCTTTCTCCCCCTTTGTGATTTTCAAAAAGAAATTTAGGGAATGAAAAAAATATGGTACCTGAAATATTAGTACAAACATCCAAGCAAAACAAGAAACCACAATTTCATTATGATTGAAAGAATTTGTACAAGGAAAAACAGATACAACAAAAGATCAGATTTGGATCTATTTTGATTATTTTTCCTTGGTTATCAGCTTCTTCACAATGGGTTTCAGCTTCTTTAACTCTTTAGGATCCTCCTCTGCTTGCTTTTCTAATGCATTGATCCTGTCTTCCTGAGCTTTCATGGCCTCTTCTTGAGCCTTCAGCAATTCATCTTGCTTCACTAGATTTTCATGAATCTCAATCCGGAGATCCCTTTCTGTTTTCCAACTTTGGACAACAAAATTCAACTTTCCATTCAGATCTTTGACATCTTGAATCTGAGTATTCTTCTCAAGATTTAGCTTTTCCTTAAAGATATTTATAATATCCTTGATTTCGGTGTCTTCAGTGTCAAAGGAATCCTTAACATCATTTTTAAAGTCATCAAGCTCTCTCAGATATTTGACTATATTTTTGGACCAGCTTACCATTTTCTTGTAAGATTTTCTTTGGGCTTCATAGTTTATAAGGAAATTCTTGTGTTCAGCCACAATCTTTATGAAATTATCCATCACCATGGATACAAAGTATGATTTATGATTCATGATATGCTGGAGCATCTGGCATCTAGAGTCAATTGTTGGAAAGATCGGAATGGTATCTACTAACTTCTTCAAGGACTGAATAAGAAGATCATGTCCTAGTGCTGATGATTCTAAATCTGACACTTTACTTGGAGATGGTTATTCCTCTAGCTCAACCAGATTCATCTTAGAAGTTCCACCAGCTACCCTCTTCCTCAAAATTTCCTTTTTTGGGGTATCAACAACCACTTGTTTCCCCTTATTGGTTTTCAGAATAGCTTCTTCATCTGGAGATTACTGCTCACTTTCAGATAATTGAACAATCTTATCTTCATCAATTTTTTCTTCCTCAGCTCCAGTCTCAATATCCTTAGGATGAATAAAGTCATGATTATGATTCTCTTCTTCAGACAAAATTTTCACCTCCTCTTCAGCCATCTCATCAACCCCAGGAGTAGCAAGTCTTGAGGATCCAGCTTGAGAAGTCCGGATTGAAAATTTTTCGGAAGCACTTTCTTTCTCATGAAATTCTTCTACTTGCTTTATCAGATCAACTATATTTTCAGTGCTTCAGCTTTTTGTTCTTCTTCCACAGCTTCCTTTTCAACCTCCTTCTCTTTGGATTTTTCCGGAGACATGAAATTCTTTCCTAGAGTCTCAGGAAATGGTTCTACTAGGAAGGTTTTCTATACGAGAATGTTCTAAGATGCAACTTCAATAGCCTTGAAAAGAGATTGGACAATCTCTGCCTCAAACATCTTCTTCTTAAGATTCTTTTCCTTTTCTTTCTTTTCAAGCTCTTCAGCAGCGTTTTGTTTCAATGCCTTGGCCTCAGCGGGGTCTAGGACAAACTGTGGCTCCACTTCTTTCCTATTCTTTTTATCCTCCCTCTATTTGGTTACTACCTCATCTGGATAGGCTTTCTAATTTTTTGGTTTTGGAGGTGCGGATTGAGATTCTTTGGCTTTAGGGGTTTTATCTATTTCTTCCACTTCCTTTAGCTTCCTCTTATTTCCAGCTTTCTTGGATGGTTCAGATTCATCTATATTTTTCAGAATGGCTCTTGCCTCATCTTCTAGTAGATAATAAAATTCACCTGAATGCTTAGAGAAACCAACCTTTATCCTCTTGAGGGTATCATCACTGATCAACATTACTTTGCAATTCCTCGGCTTGGAACTACAAGGGATCTTGAAAGATTAAAGAAACAAAACTATCAACTTGGAGAGTAGGGCATGATACATGATAATCTGTGCTCTCAGATTCTGATTCTTGATATTCTCAATCGTAATGAGAATATGTTTCATCAGATTGATTTTCCTTAGATTTTCCAAAAAATATAAGATATATATATCACTTTTTTTAAGAGTGTCCTTGTCACCCTTTCTCAGTATAATGAGACCTTGAACCCATAATTATAAGATCCGATTATTGGTAGATAGATGAGCAATTTTTGTGGTCTTGACATCAGTGAGTCCAAGAGTTTTCATATCCTTCACATTGATGAAACTTCCTTGAAAATCTGGTAGCTTGTGGGAAAAAAATTCGGCCTCTCCTTCATAAGGTAATCCTACCAAGCTATCAGCCTTGGTGTAAGAGAGTGCATATGTCTTTCCATAACTTTTGAAGGAAAATTTTTCCCTACCATCTTCCTTGAAGAAACAAGCTGATTCATAAAAATCTATGAGAAAATCCGGATACACAACATCCTGAGCTCCTGTCTTTGATATGGCTATACTTTCCCATCTATTTAGCTTGATATTCTTGGAGATAATAGAGTAATACTTGTTGAAGAAGTTCGGATGAACTAACCTCTCCTTGTATATTTTCCACTCCAAAATCGGATTAACAGAGGACATATCTTGAGAAGGAACTTTTGCAGACATTCGGACTTGAGCACTTTTGAAAAATTCAGAACGGGATTTTGAAGTGGGAAAGAGATTCGACACGCACAAGCTTTGAAAACCGATGAGGGAAAACTATTGGGGGTCCCCTTTTATAGGAGTTTAAGTGACAGTTCATCTTCTCATTTCAATCCAATGGCTGAGAATTCTTCAGATCTGATCTGACGGTTGAAATGATAGCCATAAGGAAAATTTGGTAGGATCCGATCTTTTGAGGTTTTGAAGGAAAAAATTCGAATTTAAGGAAACTTGAATCTGAGAAATTTTAAAAACAAAAGAAACTAAAAGCAAGTAAAAGGTTATTACGAAAACTCAAGAAAGAATCATACCTTTCGGATTGCTAGGGAAATTATTTGTATTAAAGAAAATTCTTCTTAAAGGACTTTAGATTTCAAAAAAAACTTGAGTATGAAAAGGAAATTGAGTACACATATCTTCATTACAAAAATTTTCATTACGAAAATATACACTACAACAATTTTATGTCCAAAAATTTCCATTACAAAAATTTCAGGTCTAAAAATTTCTATTACGAAAATTTCAGGTCTAAGAATTTCCATTACGAAAATTTCAGGTCCGAGAATTTCCATTATGAAAATTTCATGTCTGAAAATATCCATTATCAAAAAAATTGAAAAACTACAATACAAAAAATATGAAAAACTTCATTACGAAAAATATCAAAAATTTTATTACGTAAAATTTGAAAAACTTCATTACGAAAAATATGAAAAACTTCATTACAAAAAATATGAAAATATTCATTACAAAAATATGAAAAATTTCATTACGCAAAATATGAAAAAATTCATTACAAAAAATATGAAAAACTTCATTATGAAAAATATGAAAAATTTCATTACGAAAAATATGAAAAACTTCATTATGAAAAATATGAAAAACTTCATTACGAAAAATATGAAAAAATTCATTACGAAAAATATGAAAAACTTCATTACGAAAAATATGAAAAACATGATAAGGGTAAATTTCTTTGGGGAATGAAATTTTCCTTAAAGAAGTAAAACAAGGGTAAAAAGAAATTTTTCTTAAGATAAGGTGTTTGTGATTTTCAAAACAAGAAGGAATTGTAAAGTCATAAGGAAAACCTTAATGACTTAACAATATACCCCATGTATGAAGGAATGGAAAAGTCGTAAGGAAAACCTTATTGAATCAATAGTCTATAGAGAGATTATGATCACTAAAATCACCAAAAGAGAGCTTGGGGTTCAAGGAAAAAAATAAGAAATCCAAATTAGAACCAAAGGTCATTGAAATTAGATGGGTTAAATGGAACTAGAAAAAATCATGGTGCAAAATATGAGTTCACACCATGAGTCTTCAGGATATACACATATGAAAAAATTCACACCACCTTAATTACAATCCTAGAAACCCATTCATTCCCTAAATGGAATTCATAGAAACTACCCATAAATAATTCAACTCATGAATTATCCATTCATTTTTGAATATAATCTTGTAGCCAGATTCCATATTCCACTCTACTTTATCCTCTGACCACTCTTGATGATTAAACCCAAGAACTCTAAAATTACAAGGAATAATATAAAATAGGGATGTATATCAAACCATGGGTGTCATATTCTCCCCACCATTAGGCTTTCCATCCTAAAAAATATTGAGGCCATCAGGGATTTGGAATATTTCTATGACATATGGTTCTTCCATTACCAAGTCTCTTCTTGTACCTGACCATGTTTCTATAAAACTCATAATAGAGATATTCATATACCACATAAGGCCTTTACTTACCTATCAATAATACAAACTATGGTGTGAAAAATTTTACATCAGGCTCTATAATCACTTGATACCAACTAATCTCATGGTTAGGACTTGGTTGGAACTTCTTCAATTATGATACATTGAAAACATTATAAACCAAACTGAATTTTGATAGTAGATATAACTAATAAGTAACTTCATCAATACATTCTGTAATTTCAAAGGTTATAACATATAAAGGAGTCAAATTCTCTTTCTTACCCAAATGATGATTACCCAACCTTGGAGACACTTAATAGAATACATGATTGACCACATCAAAAGAAAAAGCCTTACAATGATGATCTGTATAGGATTTTTGATGGCTCTAGACTATATCCATCATTTTCCCAATCACTTGTATCTTATCAGTAGTCTCATGCACCCAAATATGTCCAATTAAATAATTTCCCCCAGTATCGACCCAAAAAAGTGTATAATAACATGGGAATCCATATAATGACTCATACAGTTCCATGTGTATCATGGATTGGTAACTGTTGTTGTATGAAAAATCCACTAAATATAAATAGTCCTCCCATGAACCTCTAAAGTTCATCACACATGTTTTGAGCATATCCTCCATGGTCCAAGTCATATGCTATGAATGGCCATCCATTTGGGTATGATATACTATGATCATGGTCAACTTGGTTCCAAGGTTCTATTGTAAGGACCTAAAAACTATGAGGTTAATTTAGGTTCTCAGAAAAAGATAATAGAAACTAGTAAACCATTCTATTTGACCACTTCCTAAAGGTATATCTTTTCAAACTTGTCCATTATATTCATACCTTGAATTGGAATGAAATGTGATAACTTCATGAGTCGGTATATAATCACAAAAATGACATCATGCTTCTAAAGTGTCCATGGTAGATCCATGAAAATGTTCATAGAAATATGATCCCATTTACATATTGGTATGGGAAATTACTATAACATGTTGTATGTTCATTGGTGTTTGGACTTCACTTAGTGATAAGTGAGACATCTCACTACACATTTTTCCACATTATTTTTTACACCAGGCCACTAGAAATGGCACTTCATTACTCTATACACTTTTTAGGTATATGGGTGGATTTTTCACTTCGAATGATGATAATCACAATGGAGTTTATCTTAGAAATATTTAGGAACTAAAATATAGTCTCAAAATCACAACACAATCATATTATGTCAAACCAAAAATTTTCTCCTCACCATTGAGATTTTCCCTCACCTTAAGACAATTTGGGTTTGTCTATCACGCCTACTTGACTAACTAAACCATGTCAAGAATAAGGGTAACTTTAAGGAAAACCATTGTTTCATCATGATCATCACATTCCAAGTTCATATTAGTAATTACCGACATTAGTTTCCATTGATCCCGTACCTGTTTAACTACTTGATTATACATCCTCCGTCTTAATGCATCGACCACTTAATTTCATTTCCCAGGTGTATACACTAATAAAATTAAAATATCTATAGATATTCTATCCATATTCATTTTATCATATTTAATTATCATTGTGAGAAGACGTGCTTCATACTTTTGTGATTCGTGAACACAGTGAACCTTTAACGAAAGAGATAGTGGCACCGTGTTTTCATGGAATGGACCACTGTATCTAATTCTAGGTTATGGGTTGGATAATTATTCTCATGTATCCTCAGTTATTTTGATATATGAAACAACCTGATATTTTATGATATATTTATTTTTTAAATAAATTTTATTTCATTGATAACTTTCTTTACACACAAAACCAAGTTTAAATGGGCTGTAATATACAATTGAAATATTATTATTTAACATGATATTTATCACCTAGACATTGGGTCGGAGGGTATAAATAATATTAACTAAATTGTAAAAAACTATCATTTACATAGGTATAGAATGAATTCAATAATTTTCAATTGGTTAGAAATTAAAATAAAATCATTTGAAGGTAAAAAGATAATTTTTTCTAAAAAAACTATTTTTATACGCACAATGTGTTTTTATATTAATAAATTAAATTAATATTTATTGATGAATGATTTTAATTAAATATGTTGATAATATATTTAAAAAATACATTAACTTTTATCTAATAGTTTTTACATAGTAAGGAATGAAGCTAAACTCAATTTTATGCTTAAAAATGTATTTTTCTAAAAACAATTTTGTTTTTTATACACTTATTTTCAAAATAATTTATTCCAATTATGGGAATTAAATATTTTAAAATATATTAAATATTTTTAATTATAATAATTAATTTTATTTAATAAGTTCAACATAATTTTTGGTCACAATGAATAATAAACTAAGGTAAAAATTCATTACTACAGTAAAGGTTAAAAGGGGTTAACGAGAGGTTAAACCGAATAGATAATGATTAAAATGACCTAAAAAATTGTCCAAATACTATTGTTTAGTCTTATTTTGAACCTATATCATCTTATCTTCAAATATTAGTCATTTTGGATCCATTTTTCTTGAGTAAGACATTAATATATTTTAATATTTTGAAAAATTCCAAATGTGTCCTCTCTCTCGCTTATAAAAGAAAACCACCTATCCTCTCTTATCCATGATTAAAGAGCCTATCATCCCACTAAATTAATTTTAAAATCATTTTCTAATGCCCCAAAACATGTACTATAGGTCTTGTTTTGATCAGAATACCATCTTAAAAAGGCTTTATGTAATGCCCTACCTCTACCTCATTGGATTGAGAAGGCGGTGAGGTGATACTAGGCCTTAAGAGATATTCCCAAGATGAAAAAGGATGGAAATAAATTCTGAGGGTTTCAATAATAATTTGAGTAATGATTTTACCTTGAGATAAACCAACCAAACAAACAATCCATTACCAAAAAAACTACATGATGCATGTTAACATAGAAACCTGAACCATATAGTGCCAAAGGACAACCAAACTAATCCATAAAAATTACCAAAAACCAATACAACCAACCCATACCAAACTAAAATCAAAGTATCAATAGGAAGACTAAAAAAGAGACCCAAATTAAACCAAGACACACTTCACTACTCCACAACAAGCTCCATGCTCCAAGCACCACCAAATCACCTGAGAATCACGAAGAACCACTAGCAAAATGAGATGCCTTACTCTTAACTGTGTCCCCGAATATAACATCTGCAAAATCACTAAAGTGAAAAAGAATGGATGAGTAATAATAATCAATAGTATTTCCCCAAATCATCACAAAATGGGTTTCCACCAAGATTTTCACATCATACTCACAATTAATTTCAAGGAAAACAAATTAATTGCAATAAAGCCTAAAGTTCTAGAAAAGTGGTGTCGAGAGAGAATCCACCTACCCAATCCATGAAACAAAAGGGAAATCCAAGAAACCATTCCATAAACCATTTCACCATTTCACATTATCACAATAATTTTTCATCTTTCATAACAATGCACAATAAGGAAAATAACCACGGTGGAACTTCCCATCCAAACCCATTTACTACTTCTCCAAACTAGTGTTACTTTCCTACCACTTGTCCATAATGGTGGACCTTATATACACTATCCATCACCTTATATAATGAGACTTCTTTTCCACTTAAACACAATCAACACAAGCCATAATACTTAACCAACTAAAAACATAAAGCACTAATGCCACACATTATGCACAAAACTATCTCCAACACATGCCAATCATTAAATAAATCACCCATTTATTAAAAACACCATTTTACCATTTTACATGCCAAAATACATTTTTAATAAACCAAATTCTTATTGAAAACCATTTTACCAAATCATTTTCATAAACCAAACTAAGAAACCAATTTTAAAAGCTACATTTTAAAATCACACAACAAGCCCCTTTTCGCAAAAATATCCCATTTCACCTAAAATCCCAAAATCACCACCAAATGGGTTTACAAAAATATTTTCACATAATATTTACAATTAATTTCAAGAAAAACAAATTAATTGAAATAAATCCTCATGTTCTAGCAAAGTGGAGTTCAGAAAGAAGCCACCTACCTAAGGGTTCTAACGAAATCGACCCACAAGCAACCACACCACAAATCCGAACAAGCGCTCCACCAAAAACACTATAGATCTCCTTACCTATCATAAAAAATCCTCAATATCATAACTTAAGGCAACAAAAACCCTAGATATACATTCTACAGATGTAGATATAGAAAACCAAAAGAGAGGGAAGAGAAGATCTAGAGAGAACCACAAAGAACCCAAGAGATAAGACATACCCGAGATGAACCACATTAAAACCACCTTGAAAGCCCTAAAAATACCTTCCAAAATGAGTGGGATAGCACCCCTATCCCTTGAGAAGAAGTAATCCTATGTAGGGTTCATACGGGGGAAGAAATGGGTGAGTTAGGGAAAATCCTGACTAACCCCATTTAAAAAAACCATTTTTAATGGGATGCACAGTTAGATCGAACGGTTTGAAAAAGCATGTGCTAACCATGCATATGCTATTGTTAGAACAATGGCATATCACACGGTTACCTAGGATTCTCCCATGATTTCCCCTAACCGTGCTCAAACCGTTCAACCTTAAAAAGGCCTCCAAACTTTTCCAAAAACTTTCCAAAATCTCCCAAAACATTCCCAACCACATAATATACATAAAAAGGTATAAAAAAAGGTCACATAACTCAAATAGAGGTTTATGAATTCTCCCAACCATCGAACTTTCCATCCTTGGAAAGTAGAGAACCACCAGTCTTTCGAAAGAGATCGGACCATTGCTCGCCCACTTCTTTCTCCCACTCCTAAGTCTCTTCTCTAATCTGACCTTGCTTCCAAAAGAACCAAAATAAACCAATTGTTTTACCATGAATAACTTTCTCTTTCCTATCCACAATCCACACTAACACATGCACTAAAGTATCATCCGACTCTAACTCAACATGATCCCATCAAATCACATGGTCCTGATCTGGCTGCTACTTTTTCAACTATGAGACATGAAACACATTGTGCACCACACTAAACCATGGTGAAAAAGACAACTAGAAATCCATCTCTCCAATCCGCTCAAGAATCTCAAAAGGCCCAATATACCTCAAAGATAACTTACCCTGCTTTCCAAACCGACAATGTCCCAACCTAGGATAGATTCTAAAAAACACATGATCACCCACCTCAAATGAAAATGGTCATCGATGATGGTAAGTATATGATTTATAATGAATTTGAGTTGTATACATTATCTTTTGGATTTACTTGATCTTCTATGTAGTTTCCTGGACAAGGTTTGGTCCAATCATCAAAGTCTTACCCGTTTCCAACCAACATAGTGACGAACGACACAAATGACCATACAATGCCTCAAACAAATCCATATTTATTGAAGTATAATAATTGTTATTATAGAAGAACTCCACCAATGTTAAGTTATCCTCACATGAACCACCAAAATCCATAACATAAGACCTTATAATATCCTCTAAAGTTTGTATCATCCTCTCAGATTGGCCATCCGTATAAGGATGATACGCTGTGCTCATTATCAACTATGTCCCAAGGGCTTGCTGCAAGGATTTCAAAAAATGAGATGTGAACCTCATATCTCTATCTAATATAGTATAAAATAGAACAACATGCCTCTTTACCACTTACCACATATATATTTTTGATAGATCCTCCACTGTATAAGATTCATGAATCAGGATGAAATGGGCTGACTTTGTGAGATAATCCACAGTCACCCATATGGAATCACGTTTCCTCACTGTTCTCAGGAGACCTGTCACAAAATCCATCACTATTTGTTCCCACTTCCACACTTCCTTCCAAGTTAAATTTTTATAAAAGACATTTTAGGAAAATGGGAAACCAGAGTACACAAAGTGTTACCACTACGTGCTGAAAGAGCTCACAAACTGATTAAACACGAGACTGATATTACTTGACCCAGCTATTCTATAAAGCTCCCAATGCAGAGAACTAACCTGAATACCTGGATCATCGTTGATGAGCTTTTCAAGATGGGAGATCATCCTTTCCATTGTTTGAATAAATTCTTCTGAGTTGATTTTCTTCTGGTTAAAGCCTCGGGCCAGAATTCTATCTTGCTTGTCAATCCAGACTTCTTGCTCCTTTTTAGCATCAACTTGCAGCCTCCATTCATAAATCCTCTTGAGTTCCTCTTCTGATACATTGTGTCGTAAGTCTTTCTCAAGCATTTCTTCCTTGGAGTGTAGGATTAGATGCAGACACTCCCCATCTTCTCCCATCTTCCCTTTGTTCCTTCCTTTCTTGGCCGATCGAGTTTCCATGGGTTTTGGAAGATGAGAGTAATCCTTGCGTCCCTTCTCCCTTTTCCCCTGAACCATAATACATTTCCCTATGTCTTTAATACTTTTCTTCCCCTTCTTCCTGCGAGGGCTATGAGGGCCCTTCCCTTGACATCAGTTCATACTATCCACTGAAGGTAGACTATTACTTTCCTCCCATGACGAGTCATCCTCCTCATTCCATGGAGATTCTTGGTCTTCTAATCCATCAAAGCGATTCCCAAGCTTTAGCTGTGGGTCAACTGTAAGGGAAATCTTCTTAGTTTGAGATTTCCTTATGCATGATTTATTCTCCCGGCCTATTCTCCTCTCCCCTAACCCAGACTTCGGACAAAGGGTGTTAGGGTCAAGTTCCCTCAAAATGTTCTCATCAACAAACCTCATTTGGTCCTCATGAGATGTTTCAGCTAACAAAAAAGGCCCCTCCTGCACTGGTTCAGATTCAAGGAGTTGCACATACCCTCGGCCCATAAACTGCTGCTGAATTTTTTTTAACTCCCAGCCTCTTTTTTGAGATCCACCGGAACTTTGAGCCTCACTCCCAACTAAACTCTTCTCACCAGCCTTGGGATCCACTGAAGGCACTGCTAAGGGGACCTTTTCAGCGCTACAGATTCCCAGGTCCTGCTTTAACCGGGCGAAGACATCCTCAACCCGTGGTCCTGCCTCCTCTGTCCTCCCCTTCTGCACTGGTTCAGAGGGGTTTCCATGAGATGGAGCCTCCCCATTGTTGTCAACCGCTGCTGGAGAAACCTGGTTACTCCTAGGAATATGCATTAAAGGAACATCCCTGTGCACTTCTTCATTCAAACCTCCACTATCCCACAGCGGAAGGACACAGGATGCATCCGTATGAACTACTGTAAGCCTATCCCGAATCGCACGACGACACTCAGAGGAGAAGTGGCCGAATTTGAAGCAACCCGAGCAGAAAGCAGGCCATGCCTCAAACACCACTCTCTGCTTCCATCTGAACTCCTCCTTAACCGATATCCAAATCCACTCTACTGGTGGTTTAGAGACATCAACCTCCACACAGGCGCGAGGCATAATCGGATGACAGACCGTAGATGTTTGCTGATCCGAACAGAGAAAGCGACCAACCAGGTTCCCGAGCATAGAAAAAATGGAAGGGTTTTGGAAGGGTAGGGGAATATCGGGAAAGCTTACCCAAACATCAGCTGAAGGCGGGTCTCGATTCATGCTGAAATCGAAAGACCATCGCATGAGGAAGAAACTGCATCCGTTGAAGACCCGAGGAGCGCTGGACCAGGAGACAGCCAAGTCATCCTCCGAGTCGAAATGGATCATCAGCCGGCGATGATCAAGAATCCCTACCACCGCCTGGGATTGAAGACCCCATGATTCGAAGAGGAAACGATCAAAAGCATCGACCGAAGGTCGGCAACCCCTGAAGCGAGCGACCAGGGTCGATCTGTGAAGGTTAGACGCTGCATTGAACTCCTGGGAGGAAATCTCAAGGTGAGGAGAACCTTCGAGAAGGTCTGGGACCTTAGGGAAAAGCGGGGTCGGAGGGAAGGGAGGGAGGAGCTTCGGGTTGGTGAAAGGGGAAAAGGGACGAGCCGACGAGGAAAGAAGACGCACCCCCCTCCCCCTGGCGAGGAGGAGGGGGCCGGAGCCGCTGGCATCAATGGGCTAGGGCATCGCCGCCGTCGAGGAAGAAAGCTTCGGACCTCCCACTTCCACACTGGAATAGGAAAAGATTGAAACATTATTTCTAGCTGCTGATGCTATGCCTTGAATTTCTAACAAGTCAAGCACCTCAAAACAAACTCGACCACTTCCCTTTTCATACCTTCCCACCAAAACTATGATTTCAAGGACTTATACATCTTCTGAATTATAGGATATAAAACCCACTTAAAATGACGATAAGACCAGAGAAGTTCCTCATGACAAGATTCTAGTGCCACTATCCAATTCCAAAAACACAAAACTGAATTCACATTCAGTTCCCAGCCCTCAATGGTCTCCCCACCATTGAGTTTCGACCTCATCTCCATACACTCAGAATCAGATTCTTGCACCTCTTTAACCAAACCAACCATGTCAAGAACTAATGAAACTGAAAATAAGACTACTCTGTCACCTTAGTCCTCACATTCCAACTGCATTTTGGCTATGATCGACATTAACTACCACTGATCTAATGCCTTTTTCACCACATGGGATTATGATTTTCTACTTAATTCATCTGCCACCAAATTTCCCTTACCCAATGTTTACATTAAGTCAAAATCAAACATCCAGAGATATTCCATCCATATCTTTTTCCTCAATTTAAAATCTATTTGTGAGAATATATTCTTTAAAATCTTGTGATCGATAAACACCATGAATTTATCACCGAAGTGATAATGACACCACATTTTTAAATCACGAACCACTACCGCCGACTCCAAATCATGTGCTGGGTAGTTCTTCTCATGAAACCTCAACTACTGTGATCCATATAAAACAACATGATTCCCCTATATGAGAACACACCCCAACCATGATTGTGATGCGCCACAATACACCATATACCCATTCCTTGGTTCAGGAAAAACCAAGATTGGTGATGATGTAAGGAAACCCTTTAACTCTTCAATTTTTTTTGACACTGGTCATCCCAGTGAAATAGAAAATTACTCATTTTCAATGCTGTCATCAGTGAGGCCAATCGTGATAAATCACATAAAAATGTCGATAATATCCAGCTAGAATAAAAAAAACTCCATATCTCAAAAACATTCTTTGGTGGTTTTAATGAGATAACAACCTCTATCTTTTCTGGATCAACTAAAACACCCTTATCAGAAATAAAATTGCCAAGGAAACAAACCTTTTATATCCAAAAGTCAAACTTTTATAGTTGGGCATACAAATGGTGACTCCTCAAGATCCCTAGAATTATCTCCAAGTGCTTATCATGCTCTACCCTTATTTTCAAATACACCAGTATATCTTCAACAAATACCACCACAAAATAATCAAGATATCTCTAAAATATATGATTTATCAATGACATGAACACTAATCGTGAATTCGTTAGAACAAAGGGCATAAAAACATACTCGTAATGGCCATATCTACTTTTGAATGTTTTTTGGGAATATCCTCTTTCCTCACTCACAATTGATGATATCCTGACCTTAAGTAAATCTTAGAGAACCACTGATCTCCCCTAAACTAGTCAAACAAATCATTAATGTGTGGAAGTGGATATAAGTTATTTATCATAACTTGATTATTTCTACAATAATCAACACAGAGACGTAGAGCTCTATCCACCTTTTTAACAAACAAAACCAGTGCTACCCATGGAGACGTGCTAGTTTGAATGAATTTTTTTTCTATGGATCCTCAAATTGCACCTTTAATTCCTTCAATTTTTCTAGTTCCATTTAGTAAGACGTAAGTAAGATAGTACTAGTCCCCAGAAGGATATCAATCATAAACTCCACTTCTCTCATGGGTGGAAACCCTTCAAATTATTCAGGAAATATATCCATAAACTGGTCAACAACCAATGTAAAAACACTACGCTCAACTGCTTCCACTTATTCCAATGACAATGTTGCCAAATGATATGAGATTGTGGGACCAGTGGGTGAAAAAAATTATGTTGCACCCCACTTTTCATTCTTCTCCCCTCTAAAGAGATGTTGAATGCCATCCTCCATCATAAAACTAACCATTTGTGCATAGAAATATATGTGGTCCTTAAACATCACCAACCAATACATTCCTAGGATTATATCATAAGAATCCATATCAAGCACTGAGAAATCCCAAATCAATTCAATTCCATCCACAACTAAGCAACATGATCTACATAGGAAGGCTCAACATTCTCTTTGACCTAGAGGAGTTTGAAGTTTTAAAAACAAAGGTATCATTTCAACAGTTTTGACCCAGAAAACTAATAACATGAGAAACAATAAAAGAGTGGGAAACACCCATATCAAACAAAGTTGGCATCAATGTGGAATTCAAAAGAACCATAATTCGCACTATGGATGGTCCTGATTGATCATCCATCACAACCAGTTTAGCTCCAAACAACTGCTTGCTTGTTACACTCTGCTCTTTATTACCCTACTGAGGTGTCATGGTATTTATAGAACCACCATGTCTAACTAATCTCTAATGACAAGGATTATGCTGCTACCCCTATCCCATCGAGAGATAGGATGCCTACGACCCCTAAGGAGTGTCACAAACACCCGACCTCAGAGCATTACAAAAGCACCGTTGAAGATGACCCATATGCTTATAGTTATGACATGCTCGAGGTTTTTTTGAAAAATAATGCTTGATGTGTCCCATAGAGCCACACTAAAAACATCTTGGCTTACTCTGAGGCTTTGGAGAAACATTCATTGATCCTGCTATCAGATTCTAATCCGTATTCCCACCCTGGAAATAAGTGTTGCTCTTCCTCTTGTACCCAGCGTTTGTGTTTCCATTATTCCCCATGGGAACCAACAAACTTCCCCCACCACCATCCCCAAAAGATCCCATTTAGCTACCATTTCTCTATTCACCATTTCTGTGTAACCATTTATATACAACACTGCTATCTTGGAATGAATTTACTGCTTCAACCCAGATTCAAAAATTCGCGTCTTCAACAATGTGCTACCTGCTACCTCGGGTTCAAACCACACTAAGTTCATAAACTTAGATATATATTCTATTACCAAAAGGTTATCCTGCTCCAAATAGATGAAATCTGTTGTGCGCTGAATTTTGAATGTATGAGGGTAGAATTATTTATTAAATAGTTCCTCAAAACCCTCCCATGTCACACCTAGGTCCATCCCATATTAGACCACCATCTCCCACCACTGAAGGGAAAGATCTTCCAACATGTACCTGGATAACTTCAATTTCATCTCTACTGGTGTTCCTAGGAAGTCAAATATCCTGTTCATTCTATTCATCCATGCTTTAGCCCTTTCCGGCTCCGAATCACCAATAAAAATGGGCGGATTATGCTTTTGAAACTGAACCTCATGATCCACATGATTTGGTTATTCCTCTTTATCCCCACTTTCTATAGCTTGGAAATCTTTCACTATAATCTGCACTAGCTACTAGTTCACCTGAGGATCAAGTATAACCATATTTTCAGAAGCCTCCTCCGGTTGGTCTCTACAATGCCTACCTGGGGCCATTTATATCAACACAAAACAACCACAAGTCATAAACCCATAGCAAGAAAAGTTTTACGATTCAAATTCATTTATACAACAACCATCACAACCAATATTTCCACAAGTTCACATTTCCCATGTTTCACTATTCTAAAAAGTCCACCATGTTTTGAAAATCGACCCATTTTCAAAATTCCAAAACCATTTATATTTCAAATCCTCAAATTTGAATTAATTTCTAGATTTTCCACACATCCATATATCCATACCATACCATAATTCATTATACCAATTTAAATATTCATCCTAGAGGGAAGTCATTTCTACCATGCATGTCATACTAACCTTATTGGCTACACCCATGACAATGAGATATCCAATGCCTACAAGTTTCTCCAAAACACTTATGTACCCAACTCTCTAGTAGCTTTAAGTTCAACATAAAATAGTGAGCTAGGTCTTTTTATTCTATACATTTCATTTTTTGACAATCCTATGCCTTACTACCATCCCGACACAATGAACGGACCAAGAACGAATGTCAACACAAAGACCAAAAATTAACACCAAAGGACCGAACAAACTGATACCACTTGTAATGCCCCACCCCACCTCATTGGCATGAGAAGGCGGTGAGGTGATACTAGGCCTTAAGAAATGCTTCCAAGATTCCAAAGGATAGAAATAAATGCTAAGGGATTCAAGAATAATTTGGGGAACGATTTTCCCTTGAGATAATCCAACTAACCAAACAATCCATTAACAATAAAACTACATGATGCATGTTAACATAGAAACCTGAACCATATAGTACCAAAGGACTACCACACTAATCCATAACAATTCCCAAAAACTAATACAACTAACCCATAACAAACCAAAATTAGAGTACCAAGAGGAAGACTAAACAAGAGACCCAAAGTAAACCAAGACACACTCCACTGATCCACAACAAGCTCTATGCTCCAAGCACCACCAAACCACCCAAGCATCATGAAGAACCACTAGAAAAGTAAGATTCCTTACTGTTAACTATTTCCTACAATAAAACATTTTCAAAATCACCAAAGTTACAAAGAATGGGTGAGTAATAATACTCAGTAGGATTTCCCTAAATCATCACCAAATGGGTTTCTACCAAGATTTTCACATCATATTCACAATTAATTTAAATAAAAACAAATTAATTTCAATAAAGCCTCAAGTTAAAGAAAAGTGGAGTTGAGAGAGAATCTACCTACCCAAACTCTAAAACCCAAGGGAAATCCAATAAACCATTCCGTAATACATTTCACCATTTCACATTAGCACAATAATTTTCATCTTTCATAACAACACACAACAAGGCAAAAAACCATGATGGAGCTTCCTGTCCAAACCCGTTTACTACTTCTCCAAACTAGTGGTACTTCCCAACCACTTATCCATAATGGTGGCCCTTACGTCCACTATAAATTACCTTTTATAGAGAGACATATTGCCCACTTCAACACAATCAACAAAATCCATAATACCTAACCAAACAAAAACATAAAGCACCAAGGCCACACATTATGCACCCAACTATCTCCAACACATTCCAATCACTTCAATAAATTACCCATTTATTTAAAACACCCTTTAAACATTTTCCATGCCAAACTATATTTTCAATAAACCAAATTCTTTTTGAAAACCATTTTCCCAAACCATTTTCATAAACCAAACCAAGAAAGCAAATTCAAAATCTACATTTTAAAATCACACAACAATCCCCTTTTCGCAAAAATATCCCATTTCATCCAAAATCTCCAAATCTTCACCAAATGGGTTTCCAATAAGATTTGAACATCATATTCATAATTAATTTCAATAAAAACAAATTAATATAAATAAATCCCCAAGTTCTAGCAAAGTGGAGTTGAGAGAGAAGCCGTCTACCTTAGGGTTCTGACAAAATCGACCCACAAGAAACCTCACAACAAATATGGATAAATGCTCCATTAAAACCACTCTATATCACCTTACCCATCATCAAAAAGCTTTAATATCATCACTTAAGGAAAAAGAACCCTAGATCTACATGCAATAAATGTAGATCAAGAAAACAAAAAGAGAGGGAAGAGAAGATATACATAGAACCACAAAGAAACCAAGATAGAATACTTACCCGAGATGAACCGCCATTAAACCACCTTGAAAAAACTTCAAATACCTTACAAAATGAGTGGGAGAGCACCCCTATACCTTTATAATAAAGAATACCATGTAGGGTTCGTATGGGAGAAGAAATGGGTGAGTTAGGGAAAATACCGACTAACCCCGTTTTAAAAAAACCATTTATAATGGGTTGCAAGGTTAGCTCACATAGTTTGAAAAACCATGTGATAACTGTGTAGATGATATTGTCCGAACATTGGCATATTTTATGGTTACCTAGGATTCTCTTATGGTTTCCCCTAACCGTGCTCAAACCGTGCAGCCTTAAAAAGGCCTCCAAACTTTTCCTAAACCTTTAAAAACTCTACCAAACTCTCCCAAACCTTTCCCAACTATTTAATATCCATAAAAAGGTATAAAAAAGGCCACATACCTCAAACCATGGGTGATATAGTTTAGGTATAAACCTAAGGAGGTTATCTGAAGAATAGGTATATATTCCTACCAATCTTTTTCAAGTTTCATTATTTTTATACTCACTCTAAATATATTATATCTATCCTAAAATAATGAATCCAGAATCATAAATATAATTTTATGTTATTATTAGTATGGTATAACCATTTTTCCACATTCTTTCCATCAAATGTAAAATGAAAGTATCACTTGTGCGTACATGTGGACTACCACCTCCAATTAGTGACATGATTCATTTTTCATCACTATCATTCATGGTTAGTTATTATGGTGGATTTATAATTTATAAATTATATTTATGAGATAATTATTATTCTATTATTATAAAATATCATATACCTTCCCATCTGCTGGAAAATGATAACGTCACTTGTCTGTATGTGTGGACTACCACCTCCACAAAGTAATGAGATTAATTTTTCATTTCTAATTTATGAATATTTTAATAAGGATATATTTAATGAATATAAAATGATATTTATGATATAATAATAATTATTTATCGTTTAATTATAATTTATCTTTCTTTTATTCCATCCATTGAAAAGTGGAAGCATCACTCATGCATATGTACAGACTACCATTTCTATGAAATGATGTCATTAATTCTTCATCACTAATTTATATGAATGATAATAAAAGTGTATGTAAATAATAAATATGATAATTATTTCATGATTAATATTTTTTATATTATGAAACAATTAACAAGGCACAATTACCAACACCATCAAATATAAACATGCATGAAAAACGTATCAGTTTTCTCCTGAATATCCATTTTAAGGAAGTATTTTTAATAAAAGGATAATTGGAAATTATAAAGGAATAGTAAATAGTAAGTTATGTATGAATATGATTCTGGAATAGATTTATAATAAATCTATATTTATTATACAATTGGTTTGAAAATTTCTGAATCAAGATGAGACTTTTGGTAAGATAATTTTGTTACAATCTCATTTTTTGGGATCATTTATGTTAAATTTAAATTAAGGGAAATTATATAACAATTATCTTTTAAAACTCATATATTTTATTCTATTTTGGTTATTTTTTGGGGTTTTACTTTTTCCTTTCATTTAACTCTCTTTTGTACTTAAAATGATAGATAAAATGGTTTTAAGAAAAGTCAAATTTATTTCCTCTTTAGTCGGGAATATTTTTTATTCCATGTACATATTTTCATTAAAATATTTTCAAGAATGATTTTACTATCCTATAATTATTTATTAAATCCATTTTTACCCATATTTTACTTTCTATAAGAATTTTTAAAAGGAATATTCCTATTGTTTTCTGAATGAGGTACTTTTTACCGAAGGTGTGAACAAAATATTTGTTTTAACACATACCGCACGAATGAATTTTACCACCATCATGAATAATCTTTAATTAAAGGATTATATTATAATTTTCAATGTTTATTTTTAATCAAAATGATTTTTCTAATATTTTATAAATTTTTAGACTTTAAAAGATTTGATTTCAAAATGAAAAGGCTATTTTCTTCTAGAAATGTTCCAGTAATATTTTAAATGTATTTTCATATATGATAACATCCTTTAATGATACTTATAATTCACTAATGACATGATACAATGATACTATTATTATTATTTCTCAATATGGTTATTTATTATGATGATGAAATCTTAATAAAAACCCACTTGATAAATGTTTTTATGACCATGTGGAATACATTTGAATTTATTATGATTATGTGATGGTTGTGCCTATTATAACCCTCCAATTAATTAGGTAATGTTATATATATATATCTCATGAGATTATGATGATATGCATGTACATTATTTTAGATAAATATTTTCACACTTTGATGTTTGATCATGATTTCTTTTAGCTATTCTCACAAGAATATGTGTGGACATGATTGAGAATAGATATGTTCACATTTTGATGCATGAGTATGATTGATTTTGGATATGATCAAAGGAATATCCATTTAAATGATTGTGAATAACTATGTTCAAAATATTATTATTTACTATACTTATAATGACACATTCCTATGTTATTATTCTTGAATGATGATTAATACTTTTTCACCCTTATTGATCATACTTTTTGGATATGACTTGATTTTAGAGTTTATGATCTAAGATTTTATAGGTATTAATGTTTTATGTTGATAATATTCACTTTATTATGTTATCATTCCCTTATGATCATATTATGCTATCATAACTGGAATCTACCATGTTTACCCTTACTGATTATTTGAGTTAACCCATTCTTTTATTTTCCTTCCCTAGGTTTTGATGAATGGTTCTAGGTATGATGTGTTTTGAAGGGCACCAATATGAATATATTTATGGGAGATGTTGAATATATTTTAATAAGTTGATTATGTGTCTAGTCTATAAATACACTAAACCTTTATAGTTCTCTAACATGTATAATTTTGATTTATATTGAATATTCATCTTGAATAATGTAATAATTATATATGTTATTCATGGGCCACTTTAGTTGGTATCATAGGATGGTATAGTTATTTTTGGAGATTAGGTTATAAGAAATATAAGTATAGAACCTAATAAAATCTATCATGAACCCAAAGTGATATTATATGAACCTAAAGTATCATAGGTTTATGATAGGGTGTCATAAATTATGATATATTAAATGATTTTATCATAACTATTTACTCTATTTTTTGTTGCTAAATACTTATGTTAGCTATTTTTAGTTTTAGTCAATGGATGGAACTAGAAGGAATCATGTGAACAATAAATTTGATGGTTGATGCAATGATATTACTCATAATAAATCAAATTAATTTGGATATGGGATGAAATAAATTATGGCTAAGCCCACTCAACTCACTCGATCTATAAACAATAACACGGACCATACCGATCTTCCAAATTCACCAAGGTGGGAGTAACATTACATTGAGACTTTTATATGACAACGTACAACCTCCTTCAATGGGTCTTATTATCCACTAGTTTTCAAGTAATGGATCAATGTTATGGGAAATATATTTTCTATTCTTTAGTTCTCAATCCATGATAAAGTTTTCTTCGTAGTCTATCTATTTGAAAGAGAAACTGATCAATAGTGGAATCTTATCAAGAACACAAGGAAAGAGGAAGAAATAAACTCCATGTATTAGGAGGAGTTTAATAGGGTATTTATCAATAAATAATTTCCTATAATTCTTTATAATAAAATGGAACAAGGCTTTATATAGCTGAAATAGAAGGAAAATGAATCCATTGGTACTTATGACACAAACTTTACATGACTTTCAAGGTAAACTTCTTGATTTATCATCGACCATGTGTGAAAAATTGATTGATTATTTAATATAATAAAACCAAGTATTTGAAATTCATTATGAATAAGAGACATTGGTAACTATGAATAAATCGTTCAAGGTGATCTGAAGGTAGAAATAGAGAGTGAGAGATCCAATTATTCTTTTGGTTTTAGTAACAAGAATAGAAAAATAACGCTTCACAGAAACTTGAATGGTAAATTTCATAGAGGAAATAAATTATAACCACATGCATGCCAAAAATATAGGGGAAATAACTCTGGAATTTTTTTGAAAGGAATTGAGAAAAGCTTCAATTTTTAAAAGGATGGCCATAGAGATATTGATTTTTGATGGGGGATGAAAAGGTTGTAAATTTCAAAAAAGGATAAGAAGGATTCAAATGATGATGTTAAATGTTTCTGATGTAGGGATATTGGTAATTACACAAATCAATGCCTTAAAACAAGAGTTAGTGAGGATGATAGGACTCAATAATCCCCTAAGAGAAAGGATAAGTAAAGGCCTTTGCTATCATAATTGAACTTGGTTAGGATAATGATGCGGTGAAAGGTACACTTACAATAAACTCTAGAAATACAAACATCATATTTTGTTCTAGAACTACTCACTCTTTTATATCTAAAGAATTTTATAATAGTATCAAAACACCACCTTAATGATTAGATGTTTAGTTATCAATAAAAATCACAAAGGCACAATGATCACATCTTATGTTTATAGCTAATCTCTAGTAGAAGTTTGTGGGAGTACGTTTCTGTCAAATATTGTTATTCTCCCTCTAGTTGAATTTGATATTATATTGGGAATGGATTGTATTAATTATATAAATCACATTCCAATTTCAAATGATGGGAAGTCACATTTGATATTATGAATAAAATTATGATTTTTTATTAGTGTGAGTATGAAAATGAAATTATAATGGGAATTAATTACATTATATGGGTCTTAATACCTATTCATGAGGGATATTAATATCCAATGGTTATGAAAAAACTCAACATTGAAGATATAAATATTTTTTGGGAATATGTTGATGTATTTCTTGACCACTTTCCTAGTATTCCTCCAAATCATGAAGTTGAATTTTTAATATAACTCATACATAGTGCGACACACATTTCAAATAATCTTTATAGAATGGCCCCAATTGAGTTTTAGGAATTGAAGAAGAAACTATAGGATAATCTTGATAAAGGATTTATATGACTAAGTGTGTCACCATGTGATGCACCTATTATTTTTATTATTAAAAAAATGGGTAAATTCTTTTTTTCATTTATTATCAAGAACTTAACTAGATCACAATCAAGAACAAGTATCCTTTAATACATATTGATGACTTGTTTGATCAACTATGTGAAGCTCATTACTTTTGAAAGATTGAACTTGGTTCTTTATATCATTAATTGAGGGTTAATAAGGAATATATACCAAATAATATTTTTTTTACATGGTATAGTTATTATGAATTTATAGTAATTCCATTTAGAATTACCAATTACCCCTCTATCTTCATGGGTATAATGAATAGAATCTTTAAATATTACCCTGATCAATTTGTGGTAATCTTTATAGATGGTATTATTATATATTTAAGGATAAGGTAAGATCATGAAGATAATTTTAGGATTGTGTTGAATACCTAAATGAAGGAGAATATATATTCCAATTTCAAAAAGTGTGTATTCTAGCTTGAAAAGTTTCATTATTGGTTCATATAATCTCAAGTGAGGGTATATCGACAGATCCTTCAAAGATAAAAGTTATTGACTAATGGATCAGACTAACCACAATGATTGGGATGAATATTTTTTTTGGATTGACTAGATATTATCAATTATTTGTGAATAAGTTATCATTACTATATAATAAAGTAACCAAATTGACATGAAATAGATTCAAGTTCTAATATATAGATGATTGTGAGGAAAATTTAAAGGATGTAAAAAAGGATGTTTAGATCACATATACTAACACTACCCTATAGTGGAGAATAGTTTTTTATCTATAACAATTCCTTGAATAAGGTATTGGGATGTTTCATCATATAAAATGATATGGTGATAGATTATGCCTCACACCAATTGAAAATTAATGAGCAAAATTACCCAAATCAGGATTTATAGTTGGATGTGGTATTTTTTTCATGTAAAATATAGATGTATTATCTTTATGGTGAAAGATATGATATATATAATTACCATAAAATATTTATGTATATATTCACATAGAAATAGTGGAATATTTTACAAATGATATGGTTATAATTGATTAAATATTATGACTTTTAAATACACCACCACCCTGTGAAGGAAAATGAGTTGGTTGATTATATGAGTTGGAAGGAATATACTAGTTTTTCCATGATGAGGAATGAAAGAGATCCAATATTTTTTTAATACGGACTATAAAACCACGAGTAAATGGGAAATATCATATTTTTCTTAGATGAATGTTCAACCATCCATGCATCCATGTGAGGATTAAAGAGGTGAAAAATGAGGGCGTGGAATTATAGATAAGGGTAGAAAATGTTTCTGAGTTCAATCATGATTTTGATGGAATGATAATGTTCAAAAATTGAGTAAGTTTCCCATGAATAAAAAATTTAAAGAATGATATTTTTGATGAATCTAATAGTTTATCATTCTCTATTCATCTTGGATGTACGAAGATGTATAGAGATCAAAAAGAGTATTTATGGTGGGATAACATGAAAAGGGATATTTTAGAGTGTATATCTTGATTCTTGGTATGTTATAAATCTAAGTTTTAGAGATATATGTATAATAGTATGTTATAAACATTACCCATAACAAAATTTAAATGGGAAAATATTACCATGGATTTTTTTGGACTCCCCAAAACATCTAAAGGGCACAATGCTATTTGGGTTATAGTTGATTGTCTTATGAATCCATAACATTTCATTACAATAATATAATATTAATATATTGATCATATTTTAGGGATATAAATTAAGTAAGTGGTAATATTTCATGGAGTACCACATTCTATTATATTTGACATGGATATGAGGTTTACCTTGAAGTTTTGGATAATTCCTCTGCTGAAATTGAATGAAAAGTTAAACTTTAGCACTGCATGTAATACTAATATATTTGGTGAATATTAAAAGATAATTCAAAACCTATAGAATATTTTTGGATCCTATTAAATGGATTTCAAAGATGTTTGGAAAAAAACACCTTCCTTTGGTGGAATTTTTTTACCACAATAGTTTTCATTAGAGCATTCATATGTCTTATTATGAAGTTCTATATGGGAAAAAGTGTACAACTCCAATTTGTTGGGATGAATTTAGAGAAAAAAATCTATTAGTAATTTATATAGATAATAAAGTGGTAGATAAGGTTATATCGATTCAATAACACATTGGGTTAGCTTATATTTGATAAAAAAGTTATGCTGACAATCATCGGTGAGATCTAGAGTTAGAAGTTGGTGACAAGGTCCCATGAATATCACCTTGGAATCAAGTTATGAGTTTTAGAAAGAATATAAATTTGATCCCTAGATATATTATTCCCTTTAAAATTCTTTATCGTATAATGATATTTTCTTATCACTTGTTGTTTCCATCAAATCTTTCTTAATTTAATGATGTTTTCCATGTATCTCTTCTAAGAAAGTATATACATAATCCTTCATATATACTAAACTCAGATATTGTACCAACGGAGCATTATCTCTCTTATGAGGAATAAATTATGGAGATTTTTAATTGATGAGAGAAAGTTCTATGGAACTAGACCACTCACTTGGTCAAATTTTTTTTGGAAAAACTATAAATTTGAGGAAGCTACATGGGAACCCAAGGATATGATGAGGCATAAGTATCCTCATTTTTTTATATCAGAGTTATGGGATTTTGAAGGAAAAATTATTATAAGGTGGGTAAAATATAACAACCTAATATTCTATGATATATTTCTCTTTAAATAATTTTTTATTAATATCTTTTTTTACATGAAACACCTAGTTTAAACGGACCGTGATATACTATTGAAATATTATTATTTAATATAATAGTTATTACCTTTCCATTGGATTGGAGGGTATGAATAAGATTAAATAAATTATGAAAATTTATTGTTTATATAGGTATAAAATTAATTCATTGGTTTGAGATTTTTTATAAATTGAAATAAAATCATTCGAAGGTAAAAAGAGATGTTTTTCTAAAAAAACAATTTTTATACGCATAATGTGTTATTTATCATAGTAAATTAAATTAATCTCTATTTGTGAATGATTTTAATTAAATGTGTAGATAATATATTCAATAAAATATTTAAAAATTAATCTAATAGTTTTTAATTGTAATGAATGAAAGTAAACTCTGTTTCATGCTTAAAAATGCATTTTTCTAAAAATAGTTTTGTTACATTTTGCGCACTTATTTTAAAGTGAATTTCTACCACTTATGGGGAATGAAATTTTAATATGGATTCCAAATTTTAAATAATAATAATTAATATTATATAATAATAATTAATATTATATAATAATTTCAACTCAATTTTTGGTCACTATGAATAGTAACTGAGGTAAAAATGCATTACTACAGTTAAGTTTAAAACGGGTTCACGAGGGGTTAAACTAGAAATATAATGGTTACAATGACCTAAAATACTATTTAAATCTTATTTTGTAGTCATATTTAAACACTATATCATATAATATTCAAATATGTGTCATTTTGGATCCATTTTTCTTGAGTAAGAAATTAATATATTTTATTCTTTTGAAAATTTTTAAATGTGTCCACTCCCTCACTTATAAAAGGACACCATATCTCTTCTCTTATACGCACTTAAATATCATATTACATAAAAAATACCTACCCATATACTTTAATAACATCCCTACCCACATCCTAGAGGTCCTGGTTTGATCAAAATACTATCCTAAGAAGGTTTTAGGTATAAACCTAAAGAGGGTTTCCAAACAATAGGTATATGTTCTTAACGATTTTTTCAAGACCCATTATTCTTATTCTTAATCTAAATCAGTTGTATCCATACTAAAATAATTAATATAGTATAATAAATTTATTTATATTTTATTATGATTATGGTATAACCATTTTTCCACCTTATTTCCATCAAATGTGAAATGAAAGTATTGCTCGTGCGTACGTGTGGACTACCGCCTCCACGTACCGATATGATTCATTTTACAACACCATCATTCATGGTTGGTTATTATGATGGATTAAATGTTTATATATGGTATTTATAAAATATTTTTTCTTTTATAATTATAATATCTTATCAACCTTCTTACCTTCCCATCTATTGGAAAATGATAACGTTGCTCGTGCGTACGTGTGAATTACCACCTCCATGAAGCAATATGATTAGTTTTTTATTTATGCTTTAAATGGTTGATAATAATGATATATTTAATGAATATATATTATATTTATGGAATAATAATTATTATATAAAAGTGAATTATAATTTAACCCTCTTTTTTTCCATCCATCAAAAAGTGGAAACATCACTTGTACCTACTTACGGACTACCGTTTCCATGAAGTGATGTATTTAATTTTTCATCACCACTCTAAGTGAGTGATTATAAAAATGTATATAATGAATAAATATGTAATATTATGTAGATTATTAAACCATGACTAATTTGTAAGTACCAGAACCATCAAACCGAAACATGCATGGAAAACGAACCAGTTTTTACTTAAATATCCATTTTAAGGAAGGAATGATAATAAAAGGATAATTGTAAATTATAAAGGATTTTATATATTATTTTATGTATGAATATTATTCTAGAATACATTTATAATAAATCTATATTTATTATATATGAGGTCTTAATGTGTACTAAGAAAGACAATACTTGAGGTAAGATAATTATAACATAATCTCATTTATTTTTGGGTATGGTTAGGTTAAATTTATATTGAGTAAAAAAAATATTATCATTATATTTTTAAACAAATATATTTTATTATATTTCGGTTATTTATGGGATTTTCATATTTTCTTTTCATTTCCCTCTCTTTGGTACTTAAAATTACTGAGAAAATATTTTTATAAAAATCCGACCGTATTGTCTCTTTAGCCAAGATTCTTTTTCTTCCACGTCCATATTTTCTTTAAAATATTTTTAATAATGGTATTAATATTATTTAATTATTTATCTAAGTAATTTTTACCCATATTTTAATTTCTTTAAAATGGTTTAAAAGTGATATTCTTTTCATTTTCCGAAAGAGGTACTTTTTACTAAAGGTGTGAATGAAATCTTTATTTTAACATATACCACATAAATAAATTTTACCACCACCATAAATAATATTTTCTTTGAATCTTACTTTATAATTTTTTGTGGTTCTTTTGAATGATTTTTCCCAAAATATTATGGAAATTTTTAGACTTCAAAAAATTTATTTTAAAATTAAAAGGGCGTTTTCCTCAAGAAATGTTAAAGTAATCTTTTAAAGTAATTTTCATCCATGAAAAAAATCCTTTGATGTTACTTATTATTCACAAAGGACATTATCCAATGATACCATCCTTATTCTTTCAATCAATGGTTATTTATTATAATTATTAAATCCTAATGAAACCTATTTTCTTTTCCATGGGTTAAGTCATGATGACATGATAATTGTTTGATGACCTTGTGACATACAAATGAATGAATTATTATTTGTGATAGTTGGGCATGTTATATCCCTATAATGATTTTGGTAATGTGATATTGATATCTCATGAGATGATTATGATGGGAGTGGACATGATTATAGATAGATATCTTCACATTTTGATGTGTGAGTGTGACTTCATCTTACTATGCTCATAATAATATGCATGGACATGATTGTGAATAACTATATTCACATTTTGATGCCTGAGTATGATTGCTTCTATCTATGCTCACAAGATTATGAATTGAAATTATTATAAATATCTATGTTCATAATATTATGACTTATGATTCTTATTATGTAACATTCCTATGTTATGAATCTTGAATGATTATTACTACTTTAACACCCTTATTGATCATGATTTTGGATATGAATTAATTTTGGAGTTTATGATCTAAAATTTCCCATATAGAAATATTTTACATTAAGAAAATTCACCTGATTATGTTATCATACCATTATGACCATATTTTTCTCTTATGATAAATATTTCCCATGTTTACCATTATTTACCATTTGAGAAAACCATTTATTATGTTTTCCTTCCCCAAATTTTGATGGAAGTATCTAAGTACGATATGTATAGAAGTTTACTAATATGAAGATCCTTTTGTGATATGTTTAATATATTTTAATAATTAAGTTGATTATGTATCTTTTATCTAAAGAAACCAAACCTTTATGGTCTCTGAGTGTTTATAGTTTCAATATGTATTGAAAATTAATCTATAATTGTAACATCCCAGGTAAATAAAGAATAAAGAATTTTCATATTTATTAATATTTACGAATTAAATATTAATTTTATTTTAAAGGGGTTGCTATGTTCGATAGCGTACCCGATACACAACGATGAGTTTTTTGAAACTTACGTAGCACACTAGTAATAAAATAATATTATTTTAAATGTTAGTTACCAAGTAGCCGTTGTACTGGCGGGAATGGATAGAAATAACTAAAATATGATTAGATATGTTTTTAAATTTTTATACATTTACCCAATAAAAGATAAAGGCTTAAAATACGGAAAAAGTTCAATTTTAGGGCATATATACTCTAATTTTCACTAAAGGTTCACTTATCACCTTTTAATGGTGAACCGTCATTAAATATAGTTTTGATCACTCTTATACTTTATTTTGGACCAAATATAACTCTTCTTTAGAATCGGGACATCAAAATTTACTTTGTGTAAATTTTTGGTACCTTTCTGATAAAGTTCATTTTTTTTATGAATAGTGTAAAATGTTTTATTTTAATTCAAAACCTATTTTTAATCTAAATTATTTATATGATTAGATTATTATTTTAATTGGTTTTAAAGTTAAATTAGAAAATATTTTTACCAGTTAATCCAATGGTGGTCATTGGAATCAATTTCACTTTGAAATTGGACTTAAACTGGTGTCAATCTTTTGATACTTATTGTTTCACAAAAACACGCTATTTGTCATGACAGCGGGAATTAATTATTAAATTAATTAATTTGACTTATATGTTTTGAATTTTGTAAAATGAACTTCATTTTTGAATTCGGAATATCAAATATAGCTTAGGGTGAATTTTTGGTAATTTTCTGAAAAACTTCAATTTTTGATGAATAGTGAAACCACTAAGTGGTAATCAAGCAAACTGATTTTTTAGTTAAATGAATGTTTACCACTAATGTGTATTGAATTTTGAAAATCCGACATACATGGTTGTCATTAAGAAGTAAAATGTGGTTCAATGAGATTAAAATAATTTTTTGGTGAATAGTAATTTGTTTTTCATTAATCGCGATTAGAGGTAATTAGTGTAGTTTAAGGTAAAAATGGTATTATAAGAATGTGAAAACACCATGAAACTTGTCCTACACCTATTGGGTGATTCATGGCCGACCAAGACAAGCCATGGGCCAACTTGGGGACCCCATGGAGCCACTTTAGTTGGAAAATGACATTAATATATTTTTATTTAATGTTAAAGTGAAAATGACACTAACATAAATTGTTTTACTAAAATAATTTTTGTGTGGGGTTATACAAGTCCAAATTTTGATTATAAATAGTCATTGGAAAGCTAAAAAGAGTTCCTACATCATAGTATTTTTTTATAATTTTTAGACATTAAATAAATTAAATTATATATGACATAATAATGATGCAGCGATGACATCATTATTTGACGATTTAAATAAAATGGAAAGATAATGAAACATCTAAAACCTACACATGGCCAAAACCAATTGGATGAGTGGATTTAGAACCCTTATCACCTTATCCACTAATTATATCAATGTGGGACCTTTTAAAACCGAAACACATTTTCAAATAAAGTAATATTTCTTTACTTTCCAAAAGTGCCCCTCCTCTCCTCTTATAAAAGGCCCCCACCTCTACCCCATTTCACACACTTCTCAAGCCTTTGGCTCGGCCAAACCCTGCCCAATTACTCTCTCCACATCCCTATACTCAGCCTAGAGGATTCCCTTTGGGAAGAATTCTTTCAAAGGATGCCTTTAGGCTCAAATAAAAATGGAGTTACACTTTTAAAGGTAATTCATTCTCTCTTGTTCATTTGTTTTATTTTGCTTCTCCAACCCTCTAAACTCTTTTTATTTACTTCTTTTGTAACAACACCAGTATCTTAAATATACTAGGATGTTGTTATAAGATTTATTTGAGCTACACTCTCACACAACTACATAAAATGGTTAAAGAACATACGGTTTCCGTGGATGGCGAGATTCTGCCTCCCGAAACGATGATTGTTCAATACTCATTTAACACCTTCAAAGGTGGACATTATGATGTCACTATTTTTATATATGATATATAATATGTTTATGTTTTCTTTAAGCTTATGTATTTTTCATTTTTTGACATACCTTTATGGTTTCCATTATGGGTAAACACGATATCTTCATTTAAGGAAGTGCGTACTACCGCCCCCTAAAAGTGATGTGATTCGTTAATGACATATGTGGGACGTGTAAAGGATGGATTTAAAGTTATTATATATGATGTTATACTGGAATTATAATATACCTCTATATCATTATTATTTCTTTCCATTAATGTATGAGATAGAAATGAATGTAGCGTTCATGCGTACGTACGGCTTACCGTCTCCATGAACGGTGCATTTCATTTCTTATCCCCAAATGTAATGTACTATTAAAATTACATGTATATAATGTATATATATAATTAATGATATATCTAAATGATGAATATAATTCTGGAATTAAAATATACATACCTATCATTTAGTTTTAATTCCACTAATATGACAAAGAAATGAAAGTAGCGTTCATGCGTACGTACGGCTTACCGTCTCCATGAACGGTGCTTTTCATTTCTTACCTCTAAATGATTATGTAATATTATAAATACATGTATATTCTGGATATATATGATACATATTATATCCAAATCAGGAATTTCATTTTGGATATAAAGAACTTTTGACCACATGAACAACATGTAATTGTAAGAAGTCAACTTTCGACTTAAGAACCAAATATTGACAAAACAAACATTATTAACTTAAATGGTTACATAATGTTTATAACATGGCAATAAGTGATATAAAAAGAATAATGAACTTTAAAAAGGTTCTTAATCAAGTATAAATTAACTCAAGTTTATTATTCAGGACGTTAAAGAACGATCGAGTCAAGTCGGACCCAAGGTAAGGGACTTCGTCTCAATCTCCTTTCATTGAGGCATATTTCGTTTTATACAAAACTTTATTTTATACGGTGTATAAACTCCTTTGACTTTTACTTTTATACAAAAGGAATCTTTTTCTACAAAGCGTTTTACTAAACGACAAAAAGGAATGTTTTTTTAACGTACGCGGTGACAACGACCTTTTCCGCCGCCGCGAGTATTATTTGATCTTTGGCTTTCTCAACAAGCCGTAATGTTTTTAGAATAAAATAAATACCATATAATCTTTTATGTATTTTGGTATTGAAAATGGTTTTGAAAAAGGATTCTATTATGTCAATATATTTATGATATATTGTGATTGAAATGTGGAAATGTTATCATTCCTTTATATTGGTTTTATGTTTTATGATTTTATACTGGTACTTGGACATTTTAACGGGTGGTTACGTTATAAACCATATGACGGGTGGTGCCGTGAATACCAGGATGGGTGGTTACGTTATAACCTCCAATGCATTGGGTATGGAAGTCGGCCGTATGGCTATTCCATTAAGTATGTATGGAAATTGGCCGTATGGCTATTCCATTAAGTGATATGTGTGGAAGTCAACCGTATGGTTATTCCACTTAAGTATGTTTATGTCCCAAGTTACCTTTATATATTCTATGTGTTCATTATATGGGTTTTATGGTAATTCCTTTGGTTACAAAAAGGTAAGTAATGATACTTTATTCAGTGAAGATTTTTTTTTACTACTTCATGAAGGTGAAGGTATTACTTTGATATAGTATACATGGTTTACTTGATGTTTGAAAAACTAACAGTTTTCATTCTTTTTGTATCCCTTACTGAGCTTTTTATGCTCACCCCAAGTTTTTCGAAATGTTTTTCACAGGACTTAAAGTGGATTAAGGTCAAGGATGGGATCAAGGGAATTTCATGATATCTAAAACATGGAATCTAGACATCTTTCTTTTTAATAGTTTTTATTTTATGGAGACTTAGTAGAAGTGACTACTTTGTAATCTTTTAAGATGTAATAGTTATGTTCTAATTCTCTAAAACTCTAAACTTGAAAAGATCCTCAATGTGAATTATTAATTTAATTCAATATTAAGTAAGGTTTAAGGCTGGGGCCTTATAGTTGGTATCAGAGGTCGGTTTAGATAACTTTAGGAGTTAGAATTCTATTAAATGATTATCCAAAAATATTTTTTTGAAATGATATAGCATTTAAAGATTACCATGTTGCTTCGCCTAAGATATTTCTGTGTTCAGAATGGTTTTCCGCAGAGGAAACGAAGCAGCTATGTTGGGACGACATCAGGAGGAAGATAACCTTCCAAATCAGCAACCTGAGATGGTCGGAATCGGAACTGAACAGTTTCTTGCAGTAATGGCACAGTTGACTCGGGCTATAAATGGTGGTGGTATCCATGCACGAGATCAGCCAGATCAATCGCAGAGGAACATGTCAGTGGTGGAACATTTCATGAGGCAACATCCCCCATCATTCAGAGGATCATATGACCTTGTGCTAGCTGAAGGGTGGATTAAATCACTGGAGAAGATTTTTGATGTCATGGGGTGTTCAGAACATCAAAAGGTTAGTCTTGCTGTTTACCGTTTTGAAGGTGAAGCTGATCAGTGGTGGTCGATGGTGAAAAATATAAGGGATAGTGATGAGATTGAGGATCTTCACTGGGACGAATTCAAAGGTATGTTTCTTGAGAAATATTTTCCTAAGGTGGTTCATCTTAGGATGGAAAAATAGTTCCTAGAATTGAGGCAGGAGGATGATTCAGTGGCTACTTATGAAGAAAAGTTCACTCGATTGGCAAGGTATGATCCAAACTTCATACGAGATCTTGATAGTAAAATAAACTGTTTTTACTCAGAGTTAAAGCCAAAGTATTGAAGGGATTTAGCTTCTCGTGAGTTCAAAAGTTATGAAAAACTTGTTCGATGTACGGAGAAGGTGGAAATGGAGTTTGCTGATGATCAGGTGTTCTATGACAAACAACAGAATAAGAGGTCTAGTTGGCAGGAAAAGGGGAAGAATTCATCAAAGAAGCAAGGAGGTAAGAAAATCAAATATCCATCCTATGAGAAGTGTGGTAAAATGCATCCTCGAGAATGTTTATCCAAGTCTGGTAAGTGCTTTCGGTGTGGTAAGTCTGGTCATATTGCTCGTAACTGTAAGGAAGATGATCAAGCAGGAAATGAAAAGCCAACGGTAAGATGTTTTAAGTGTAATGAAATGGGTCATTATGCAAACGAGTGTCCAACGAAGAACTCAACTGGGGGAATGCAGCTAGACTACAAGCAGAAAGGGGTGGTAAAATCCTTTGCAACAACTTCAGCAGATGTTGGGCCATCGAATGAAGTGGTATCAGCTCCAGGGAGCTCAGTATTTTTCGAAGATTGACTTGAGGTCGGGGTACCATCAGTTGAAAGTAAAAGAAGCAGACGTTCCGAAGACTGCGTTCCGTACTAGATATGGCCATTATGAATTTGTAGTTATGCCTTTTGGGTTAACCAATGCACCTACTGTATTCATGGACCTTATGAATAAAATTTTCCATGAGTTCTTGGATAAGTTTGTGTTTGTGTTTTGAGGTTTGTGAAGAGGTTATGTGTTCCTTGTGATTCACAGTTAAAGAATGAGTTGTTTTTTCATCCTGGCAGTACTAAGATGTACAGAGGTCTGCGGGAGTATTACTGGTGGGATGGAATGAAAAGAGACATTGCTGATTTTACTGTGAAGTGTTTAACATGTCAACAGGTTAAAGCAGAGAGGCAGTTACCGAAAGGGATGCTTTAGCCTTTACCAGTGCCAGAGTGGAAATGGGAAAACATATCCATGGACTTTGTTGTGGGATTACCGAGGACATCTTGAGGTAATAATGCAATCTGGGTTATTGTTGATCGCTTGACCAAATCTGCTCATTTCCTTTCTATACGAGATACTTTTTCTCTAGATCAACTTTCCCGTTTGTATCTTAAAGAGATAGTCAGGTTACATGGAGTTCCTCTCTCCATTGTATTGGATCGTGAACCCAGGTTTACTTCTAACTTTTGGAAAGGCCTTCAGAAGTCATTGGGTACTGAATTAAAATTTTAGTACAGCTTTTCATCCTCAATCAGATGGGTAGTCAGAACAAACAATCCAGACATTAGAGGATATGCTACGAGCTTTTTTGATGGATTATCAGGGAAGTTGGGACCAACATCTTTCTTTGGTTGAGTTTTCTTATAATAACAGTTTTCATTCCAGTATACAGATTGCACCATTTGAGGAATTATATGGGAAGCGGTGTCAAACTCTAGCACTTTGGAATGAAGTGGGTGAAAGGAAGCTGATGGGACCAGAATTGGTAGAAGAGATGGCAGAAAAGTTCAGTTGATTCAGAAGCACATGAGAACAGCTCAGAGCAGGCAGAAGAGTTATGTGGATAACCGGAGGAAGGATCTATCTTTCGAGATAGGTGATTATGTTTTTCTCAAGGTTTCTCCTTGGAAAATTGTGATGAGATTTGGTAAGAAAGGAAAGTTGAGTCCATGGTTGGTTGGACCATACGAAATTCTGGAAAGAGTTGGATCAGTTGCATACCGAGTGGCTTTACCTCCGATTTTATCTCAGGTACACAATGTTTTTCACGTTTCGATGTTGAGAAAGTATATGCCAGATCCATCTCATGTTTTGAGCCCAGAGGTAGTTCAGCTGGAAGAGAACCTATCTTATGAGGAACAACCGGTCCAGATTCTTGACCACAGGGAGCAGGTGTTACGGAATAAGGTGATTCATCAGGTAAAGGTTTTGTGAAAAAACCATGTGATTGAAGAGGCAACGTGGGAATCTGAAAATGCTATGAGGGATAAATACCCCCACTTATTTTGATAAGTGAATAAAATTGCGAGGACGCAATTCCCAAAAGGGGGGAAGGATGTAACATCCTAGGTAAATAAAGAATAAAGAATTTTCATATTTATTAATATTTACAAATTAAATATTAATTTTATTTTAAAGGGGTTGCTATGTTCGATAGCGTACCCGATACGCAACGATGAGTTTCTTTGAAACTTACGTAGCACACTAGTAATAAAATAATATTATTTTAAATGTTAGTTACCAAGTAGCCATTGTACTGGCGGGAATGGATAGAAATAACTAAAATATGATTAGATATGTTTTTAAATGTTTATACATTTACCCAATAAAAGATAAAGGCTTAAAATACGGAAAGAGTTCAATTTTAGGGCATATATACTCTAATTTTCACTAAAGGTTCACTTATCACCTTTTAATGGTGAACCGTCATTAAATATAGTTTTGATCACTCTTATACTTTATTTTGGACCAAATATAACTCTTCTTTATAATCGGGACATCAAAATTTACTTTGTGTAAATTTTTGGTACCTTTCTGATAAAGTTCATTTTTTTTATGAATAGTGTAAAATGTTTTATTTTAATTCAAAACCTATTTTTAATATAAATTATTTATATGATTAGATTATTATTTTAATTGGTTTTAAAGTTAAATTAGAAAATATTTTTACCAGTTAATCCAATGGTGGTCATTGGAATCAATTTCACTTTGAAATTGGACTTAAACTGGTGTCAATCTTTTGATACTTATTGTTTCACAAAAACACGCTATTTGTCATGACAATGGGAATTAATTATTAAATTAATTAATTTGACTTATATGTTTTGAATTTTTTAAAATGGACTTCATTTTTGAATTCGGAATATCAAATATAGCTTAGGGTGAATTTTTGGTAATTTTCTGAAAAACTTCAATTTTTGATGAATAGTGAAACCACTAAGTGGTAATCAAGCAAACTGATTTTTCAGTTAAATGAAAGTTTACCACTAATATGTATTGAAATTTGAAAATCCGACATACATGGTTGTCATTAAGAAGTAAAATGTGGTTCAATGAGATTAAAATAATTTTTTGGTGAATAGTAATTTTTTTCATTAATCGCGATTAGAGGTAATTAGTGTAGTTTAAGGTAAAAATGGTATTATAAGAATGTGAAAACACCATGACACTTGTCCTAAACCTATTGGGTGAGTCATGGCCGACCAACACAAGCCATGGGCCAACTTGGGGACCCCATGGAGCCACTTTAGTTGGAAAATGACATTAATATATTTTTATTTAATGTTAAAGTGAAAATGACACTAACATAAATTGTTTTACTAAAATAATTTTTGTGTGGGGTTATACAAGTCCAAATTTTGATTATAAATAGTCATTGGAAAGCTAAAAAGAGTTCCTACATCATAGTATTTTTTTATAATTTTTAGACATTAAATAAATTAAATTATATATGACATAATAATGATGCAGCGATGACATCATTATTTGACGATTTAAATAAAATGGAAAGATAATGAAACATCTAAAACCTACACATGGCCAAAACCAATTGGATGAGTGGATTTAGAACCCTTATCACCTTATCCACGAATTATATCAATGTGGGACCTTTTAAAACCGAAACACATTTTCAAATAAAGTAATATTTCTTTACTTTCCAAAAGTGCCCCTCCTCTCCTCTTATAAAAGGCCCCCACCTCTACCCCATTTCACACACTTCTCAAGCCTTTGGCTCGGCCAAACCCTGACCAATTACTCTCTCCACATCCCTATACTCAGCCTAGAGGATTCCCTTTGGGAAGAATTCTTTCAAAGGATGCCTTTAGGCTCAAATAAAAATGGAGTTACACTTTTAAAGGTAATTCATTCTCTCTTGTTCATTTGTTTTATTTTGCTTCTCCAACCCTCTAAACTCTTTTTATTTACTTCTTTTGTAACAACACCAGTATCTTAAATATACTAGGATGTTTTTATAAGATTTATTTGAGCTACACTCTCACACAACTACATCAAATGGTTAAAGAACATACGGTTTCCGTGGATGGCGAGATTCTGCCTCCCGAAACGATGATTGTTCAATACTCATTTAACACCTTCAAAGGTGGCCATTATGATGTCACTATTTTTATATATGATATATAATATGTTTATGTTTTCTTTAATCTTCTGTATTTTTCATTTTTTGACATACCTTTATGGTTTCCATTATGGGTAAACACGATATCTTCATTTAAGGAAGTGCGGACTACCGCCCCCTAAAAGTGATGTGATTCGTTAATGCCATATGTGGGACGTGTAAAGGGTGGATTTAAAGTTATTATATATGATGTTATACTGGAATTATAATATACCTCTATATCATTATTATTTCTTTCCATTAATGTATGAGATAGAAATGAAAGTAGCGTTCATGCGTACGTACGGCTTACCGTCTCCATGAACGGTGCATTTCATTTCTTATCCCCAAATGTAATGTACTATTAAAATTACATGTATATAATGTATATATATAATTAATGATATATCTAAATGATGAATATAATTCTGGAATTAAAATATACATACCTCTCATTTAGTTTTAATTCCACTAATATGACAAAGAAATGAAAGTAGCGTTCATGCGTACGTATGGCTTACCGTCTCCATGAACGGTGCATTTCATTTCTTACCTCTAAATGATTATGTAATATTATAAATACATGTATATTATGGATATATATGATACATATTATATCCAAATCGGGAATTTCATTTTGGATATAAAGAACTTTTGACCACATGAACAACATGTAATTGTAAGAAGTCAACTTTCGATTTAAGAACCAAATATTGACAAAACAAACATTATTAACTTAAATGGTTACATAATGTTTATAACATGGAAATAAGTGATATAAAAAGAATAATGAACTTTAAAAAGGTTCTTAATCAAGTATAAATTAACTCAAGTTTATTATTCAGGACGTTAAAGAACGATCGAGTCAAGTCGGACCCAAGGTAAGGGACTTCGTCTCAATCTCCTTTCATTGAGGCATATTTCGTTTTATACACAACTTTATTTTATACGGTGTATAAACTCCTTTGACTTTTACTTTTATACAAAAGGAATCTTTTTCTACAAAGTGTTTTACTAAACTATAAAAAGGAATGTTTTTTTAACGTACGCGGTGACAACGACCTTTTCCGCCGCCGCGAGTATTATTTGATCTTTGGCTTTCTCAACAAGTCGTAATGTTTTTAGAATAAAATAAATACCATATACTCTTTTATGTATTTTGGTATTGAAAATGGTTTTGAAAAAGGATTCTATTATGTCAATATATTTATGATATATTGTGATTGAAATGTGGAAATGTTATCATTCCTTTATATTGGTTTTATGTTTTATGATTTTATACTGGTACTTGGACATTTTAACGGGTGGTTACGTTATAAACCATATGACGGGTGGTTCCGTGAATACCAGGACGAGTGGTTACGTTATAACCTCCAATGCATTGGGTATGGAAGTCGGCCGTATGGCTATTCCATTAAGTATGTATGGAAATTGGCCGTATGGCTATTCCATTAAGTGATATGTGTGGAAGTCAACCGTATGGTTATTCCACTTAAGTATGTTTATGTCCCAAGTTACCTTTATATATTCTATGTGTTCATTATATGGGTTTTATGGTAATTCCTTTGGTTACAAAAAGGTAAGTAATGATACTTTATTCAGTGAAGATTTTTTTTACTACTTCATGAAGGTGAAGGTATTACTTAGATATAGTATACATGGTTTACTTGATGTTTGAAAAACTAACAGTTTTCATTCTTTTTGTATCCCTTACTGAGCTTTTTATGCTCACCCCAAGTTTTTCGAAATGTTTTTCACAGGACTTAAAGTGGAATAAGGTCAAGAATGGGATCAAGGGAATTTCATGCTATCTAAAACATGGAATCTAGACATCTTTCTTTTTAAGAGTTTTTATTTTATGGAGACTTAGTAGAAGTGTCTACTTTGTAATCTTTTAAGATGTAATAGTTATGTTCTAATTCTCTAAAACTCTAAACCTGAAAAGATCCTCAATGTGAATTATTAATTTAATTCAATATTAAGTAAGGTTTAAGGCTGGGTCCTTATAATAATGATGTAATATTTATTTATGTTATTATTGATCCACTTAAATCCATAAACTACAATTTGATCTCCTTGCATGAGAAAAAACCCAATACAGTCCTAGAAGACTCACAAAAGAGAACATATCCCTCACATGGTTATGGAAATATAAGGATATGTTATAAATTAATCAGAACCTTGAGTTCCTCAAAGGACTTATAATTAATCACCAATCCAAAAGAAAGTAATACCCTTAATTATCAACATAGTCATGGGAGAATTGAGTTGTGAAGAAACCTAAACAAATAGAAAATAATAGTATGTTAATCCCAAGAAGATACATCTCTTGAAGACATTATTAGGTAGTTTCTAATATATAACTTCTGCAATCTTCTCAGGATTGACCGATTTTCCTTTTTATAATATGACATTCCAAAGGAAGTTAAATTATTGTATCCTAGATTGAAACTTTGAGAATGTTTCATAAATATGATGATCTCATTATGTACTCAGCACAATCTCTAATTACTTTTCATGATCATCTTCCATGTGAGAAAACATTAAGATGTTATCAATAAATACCATAATTAAAGAATCTAGGTATCTATTAAAGACTTGATTCCTCAATTCCATGAATATTTATTGTGAATTAATGAGGCCAAATGGCATGACCATGTATTTATAATGGATGTAATGACTTTTCCAAGTTTTATTTGGGATATCCTCTTTCCTGACCTGGAGTTAATGATACCAAAATTGGAGGTTAATTTCTGATAACCACTTATATACCTTCAATTGATAAAATTAATCTTCAATTTTAGGACTATTGTATCAATTATTTACTATAAATTGATTCATGTTATGATAATTGACACAAAGTAGAAGAGTAGAATCCATATTCTTGAAAAAAATTAGAGTGTCCCAAGGTGATATACTTGGTCTTATGAATCTCTTACATTCCAAATCATCCTGCTAAAATTTCAAATCTCATAGCTATATTGGTTCTATTCTATATAATGGAAGTGAAATAGTATTCTCTCTTGGGATTAGGTTAATATAAAATTCCACTTCCCTTTTAGGCGGTAAACCAAAGAAGTTATCTAGAAAACCATCTGGGTATCAATCTATCATGGAAGGAAAATCTCTATGTTTAGCAGTATCAATAGAATCCAAGGTAACTTCTAATAACTGATAAAATATGGATCCAACCACTATTACCAAAGGTCCTAATATACTTACATTCATGTACTATTTACATTTGAATAACTAAAAAACTCATTCAGGAGATGTTAAATTCACTTTCCATGTATAGAAATCAATATGATCCTTTGATGCTACTATCCAATCCATCCCCAAGATTAGATCAAATATATCCATGTCCAAGATAGTATGATCCCACAAAAAATTGTATTGATTCAATGGTGATGGAATATGTTGGACATTTAAAACCTTCATACTCTCATTGTTTGATAGATGTTTTTATGCTCATAACATGAGGCATCATTTCCATAGGTAATCCCAATTTTCATACCACATGATAAGAAATAAAAGAATGGGAGTCACCAATATAAAAAAACAAGAATCAAAGTGGAATCAAGGAGAATAATACCTCAAATCACCGAGAGACCTACATCCTCAGTTGGCATGTTTTTTCCATCTCTAAAAATTTGTCACTATAATCCCCCTCATCGATTCCTAATTCCTTTATGAGTCAATGCCTATTGGGGTTTTAGGGTATTTCTACAATAAACCTGTGTAATTAAAGTTTGAGGATGGGAAATGATCTAATGAGAGAATCCTAGTTAAGATCATAAGCCTATGATATAGTGAAACTATCTCTATTAGCTAACTTCAGAAGTTCCATGAAATAACACTTGATGTGCCTCTTCTAGACATATTTATGATAGTGTTTAGGCAGTGTTTTTTGTTGAATCTTCTTATATTTGAACAAACCAGATTGAAAACAAATGGGTTGGTTACTGGGATGCAGTGGGAAAGAAACTGATCTAGTTGATTGGTTCTCTAGTGATATACTACATAATGAGTAGTTTTCCATTCCATACTTGTTCCCTTCATTGAGTTACCATCTATTTCTAGGAGGTAAAAGGGTTTCCCTCCATTAACATTCCAAATGATGTCTTTATCTATCACTAAATCCTTGTTTATTGTGTCTGTGTAATCCTCAATACAGAACATCACTACTTGAGAATGAATGTATGATCAAAGGCTGACTTCAGACATCCATTCCTTGAGTGATTCAATAGCTACCACTTCAGGTAAAAAACATGAAAGTCATGTAAATTAGGATTCATAATCCATAATTTCCATGTTTCATTACTTTATCTAGAAGAAGTGCATTATTCACAACACTTAGAAGTAATGAGGGTAAAACCTTTTAATAAAAAATTCCTCAAATATATTTCAAGTGAGGCCTTAGATGAATTTATATTGAAGAACTAGGTCTCACCATTACCATGCTATATCCTTGAGAATATACACATCAATATTCGATTTTATTTCTATTGGGGTCCCCAAGAAATAAAAGATTATATTTATCCTCTCAAGCCATGCATCTTCTTTATCAAATTATGAGTCACTCCAAAATATTAGTGGGTTTGGACTCTAGAATTATAGTGAGTGATCTATATAACATGGTTCCTAAAGTTGACTTCCTTTATCCATAGTTTCATTGGATTCTATGATGCTTCTAATGAGTTATTGGTTCACTTATGGTTCTTGAGTTGGAACCACATTCTAAGCAGCATCCTTTTATTGGTTCCTAGGTCTATTGACTGGTGGCATCTTATTTATATTCATAGAAAATTCACCCTCAGTCACAACCAGGAAATTTAATCCCATATCATATATCTTATGCCAAAACACAAAAAGAAAGATCATAAAATATCATATGAATGATGTAGTCCTAGTGAGAGGTTTGATACTAATTCATGGTACTAAACTCTCATCGGCTAAATCCATAATGATTTGATGACATGCCTAAAAGTTTTAATAATTTTTTTTACCCAAAATTCCCTAGTAACTTGAAGTTAAATATAAAAAGGTTAGTTATATATTTTTATACTTACATTTCAAGACCCGACACAACCTATCTCTAAACCTATAATCCTAATGAATGGACCAACTAAACTGATACCAATTGTAACACCCCAACCCAACCCATTAGCTTGGGAATGACCTGAGTTCCACTAACCTTAGGTGAAAACCAATGAAAATTAAAATCTTGAAATAAATGTCAAATTATTGACCAAACCATTGGGGGGATATTTTCTATTACATATAGTAAAACATCCAAAAGATAGGCTACGCCATATATAATGAATAAACATTATGCATGATATAAAAAGACCAACCAAAAACAAATCGACATAATAAACTAGAACCATAATAAAAATCACTACTATAAAATAAAAAATAACAAGTATACATCAAGGAAAAACCAAATACACTAAAAGAAACTAAGGCTCTGTGGACAAATCTATTGGAAGACATCTCTAAACTCCAACTCCCAAACAATGAGACTACAAAATCGAGGTGATCTACTAGTAAAGTACATGACCCATAAATTACATGTATCATGATAAAAAATGCATGAACATACATGTAGATTCATATATAGGGGTGATTATATCAGTTTAATAGGTAATCCACAAATTATAGCACACACCACTAGGACATGCACAAGTCAACTAACATTGAATATAAAAAATATTTAGAAATATAAAATAGTTGAAAAAATATATATATACATAAATAGGGATAATACTCACACCATGATGGTTTACCATTTCATGAATTCATATCCATGCAACTCACACACCCAATGCACGTCCTGTTAAAGTAGGCATGTGATCTGTACCTATCCCTCTGGACCCAAGCTATTTATTAGAGGTAAAATTATTTGAGTCTAAATTGACCCCGAGGCCAATTATAGCTTGATGAGTCCCTTTACATGTGAATTATGATATCACACACCCGCTACCATGACAATTTATCACACTCAAAATAATTTTTAAAATCAATTTCTCATTTTAAAAATTCATACAACACTTTGCGGACAAGGAACACAACCCATAGTTTCAAAATCCAATAAAAAAGGGAGAACCATAAAGGTGTTTTCATCAATAAACACAAACAAGTTATATTTGAAAACCAATAATTAATGTTCTATGAAAGAATCAAAAGCATTAAATGTAAAGAATCATTCCACGATTCATAGATTTGGACATCCCTTTCCATTCCTTTAATGAATCCTAAATAAAATGCATCAAAAAAATTCCCTAACCCATATATCTAGGCATGAAAAAATTAGTATATAGTTTCTAAAAAATAAAATAAGGGGATTATATAGAATAAGAAGAACCAGAATCATTACCATTGATTCCCTAGGTTTAATGATTGAAGAGTTGATGAAGATGATATCTGGAGAGAGTAGGTACATCAAGATCACCTATAGAGAGAACAAACTTTGAGTAGAAAATAGAAAAGACCAATTTAAACTGAAGGTAACTAGAAATAAAAGGTCTAGCTAGAAATGAATAAATTAATGGTGTAAAATAAAATTTACCACCATGAGTCTTTAGGATATCAACATATACTGAAATTCACATTGCCTCAATTACGAGCCCCAAAACCCATTCACACCCTGAATGGAATTCATGAAAACTACCCATATATATTTCACACCATTAATTACCTATTAACATATTGAATAGACTCTTATAGAGATATTCTATCTTCTTATATACTTTCTCCTATAACCAAACCCAGTGATTCAACCTAAGCACCCCAAATAAAAAAGAAACAACATAAAACTTGGGCATACCTCAAACAAGGGGTGTAATAAAAATGGTTATAGGTTAGTGGTTAAGTTGTTTAAGTATAATTGAAAGGTAACAAGATTGAAAATTGATTATTTTTTTATTTTATTTTTTATATTACCAATACCAATGGTTTCACAATTGTTGGTTTAGAAGTATATACCAATATTTTGAAAAAACTGTTGGTATAGCCCTATTATGGAGGCTTTAGAACCAATGACACATCAAACCATTGTCATAGGTTATACCAAGAGTTTTAGAGACAATAAAAATGGTTATAAACCATCGGTATACCCTAAATTTATATTAGTGAATATATTTTTTCTAAATTATTAAGAAAATCCAAGCATTTTTTCTTAATTTTGAGTAAGCCATGAACATTTTAAACTAAAATGACACTTTTGATTGAAAACATGCACATTAAGTTATACTAAAAACACTACATGTTAGATTAAATTATGGTTAATTATTACATGTCATATATGAATTATCAATATTTATCATAAATTATCAATAAAAATCGAGTGTGTTTTCTCAATTTTGAGTATGTGACACACATTTTGAACTAAAATGTCACTTTTAAACAAAAACACACAGTTTTAGTCATATCAGTTACATTTTTAGTTGAATTGACTTAAGGTTAATTAATAAATGAAATAAAAATATTATTGATATTTTTATTAAAGTATCAAGAAAATCAAAGTGTGTTTTCTCATTTTTGAGTATGTGACATGCATTTTGAACTAAAATGTCACTTTTAAACTAAAAACATGCACTTTCAGTTGTAATGGTCACATCATGTTTTATATTGATGTGAAATTAATTCGTACACATAAAAAATGAATTATGTATCATTTTGATAAATTATAAATATAATTAAAGTGTGTTTCATGGTTTTTGAGTATGTAACATGTGTTTTTGAACTAAAATGTCACTTTTAAATGAAAACAATCACTTTCAGTCATACTGACCTGACCATGTATCAGGTTCATGTGAGGCTAATTAATAAACATCATAAATTAATTATAAATACTTTTCCTAAAATATCAAGAAAATTCAAGTGTGTTTTCTTGGTTTTGAGTATTTGATGCATATTTTGAACTAAAATGTCACTTTTAAATGAAAACAAGCACTTTCTTTTATACCGGTCACGCCATGTGTTTGATTAACTTAAGGTCAATTAATAAAAATAAAAAATTAATTATAAATCTTTTTCATTAATTATAAAGACCATCATATCATATTTTCTTAGTTTTGAGTATGTGGAACATGTTTGAAACTAAATTGTCACTTTTAAATGAAAACATGAACCTCTAGTCACACCAGCTGCCCCACATGTTAGATTAATGTGTGGTTAATTACTGCATGCCAAAAATTAATTATCAATATTTTTCCTAAAATATTAAGACAATTCAAGTATTTTATCTTAGTTTTGAGTATGTGATGCATGTTTTGAACAAAAATTTCACTTTTAAACTAAAAACCCACACTTTTAGTCATATTGACCATACCGTGTATTATATTGTCATGAGATTAATTTATCCATGTCATAAATGAATTATATATCATTATTATAAAGTATAATGACAATATAATCATGTTTTCTTAGTTTTGAGTATGTAACATGTGTTTTGAACAAAAATGTCACTTTTATATGAAACACTCTCTTTCTATCATAAAGGCACTCACCGTGTGTCATATTGATATGAGTTTAATTCTTAAATATCAAAAATGAAATATTAATATTTATCTTAAAGTATAAATTTTCAATATGAGGGTTTTTTATAATTTTTAAGCATGTGGTATGCTTTTTGAATTAAAATGTCATTTTTAAATGAAAGCACACACTTCCATACATACCCACCACACTGTGTGTTTGATATATATGATGTTAATTATTATATTTTACAAATGAATTATCAATATTTATCCTAAAATATCAATATAATATTAGTTAATTTTATTGGTTTTGGGTATTTAATGCACATTGTTAACTAAAATGTCAATTTTAAACTGAAACCATGCACTTTTTGTCATACATGCCACACCACGTGTCAGATTGATATGTCATTAATTCCTACACATCAAAAATGAATTATGATTTTTTTATATAATGTATGAATACAATTCTATTGTGTTTACTTTGACTTTAGTATGTGACACACATTTTAAACTAAAATGTCTCTTTCAAATGAAAATACACACTTTTGGTCATAAAGGAGATCACCACGTGTTTGATTAATGTAAAGTTAATTATTAAAAATCAAAAATTAATAACCAATATTTTCTCAAATTATTAATTGATAATTTTATATTTTTTGCTCAATTTTGAGTGTGTGATGTTCGTTTTGAACTAAAATATCACTATTAAATGAAAATATACAATTTTAGTCATACCACCCACACCGTGTGTTGGATTTACATGTAGTTAATTTCTAAATGTCACAAATGAATTATTGATATTTTTACTAAAATTTAAATAAAATTGGTGTACCCTATGAGTGAAATGTGTATTAATATCTCCATCACATTAAAGGGAACATTCCCTAAATCCACATTTCAAAGGATAAAATTTTCCTATATCATATTAAATAACTTAGAGATATTGTGAAGCATACTTTTATACTACTACCAATGCATATTATAATATATGACAAACTATATTGTAAGGATTAGTCTTATGAAAGTCATAGTATATGGATGACCATATATTATGGCACTACATTTGATTCAATTCTACTATCTTTGATACTTATGAGTACCTCCTAGTGATATTAATCAAACCCATATGATGATGGTTAAAGGTAGTGTAGTAGAAACAACAGTGTAAGGTACACATTCACTATTTATTTATTTCAATTTTACATGTGATTTCATTTATTTAGAATGGTGATATTATATTTAGTTTTATTTAATAATTTTCACTATGTTTAATATGAGTTGTTAGATCCCTTGAATCCTGGTGTATAAATGAGACTAGATATAAAAAAATATCATAGACACCCCTACCAAGAACCCATATTGGGCCTATAGTGAAGACCATAGTGACCAATAAATCACACCTCTAATAAACCTTGGGTTGGTGACTAACATCGAGGGTATAAACACACTAAATGGGAAGCATTACCCTCATGAATCCTAGAATAATAAATAAAAACACCACCAACAAACACCATATTATATAAATAAAATATGATACCATATAATAGAGTCCCATAACACATGATGTTTGATACAAAATAAATCTATAAAGAAAACTACCAAAAGACTCCAAAGAAATATCTTCCACAATAACTCCCAGCTCCAAGCTAGTACGATCCATCCATATTATGAAATCCCTCATGATCACCTAAAATATATATAGGGGTGAGCATAACATGTACACTAAGTAGGATCCTTCTTAGGAACTCTCATAAAAATTTGTGAAAATAATATTGATTCTATAATGGGTAAAGTGTAGAAACAACATGAACCTATTAGGTCAACTACCCATCCCCAGACTCACCAAGGCTCACTCAGCAAGAATAATATTCAATTATAATAAAATAGTACAAAATAATATAATAAAGGCACAACATGACCACTTCACCTAGATTTTTCTTCTCTCACACACCAACATCGAATATTCTATGCGCCATCCTATTCCATATCAAACATCCACATATCATATATCACATCAGATCTACATCTCATATTCACAACTACATCATGAACCACACAACCACATCTTCATCCACACAACTAAAATTTCCATTCTACACCATGAATTTAGAGCTGTAGGATATTGTGAACATGAAAGATATCAAACTCATACCCTCCTACCATGCACGACACCCACCACATATCCCCCATCCCATCATCATCCCATTATCATGAACTCTAAAATCCACTTCCACACCTTTCATGATCATTCCTACCTTGATCCATCACATCCCATACTACATCTAAAGGGGATGGGGAAGAGGGGGTAGCCAGCCATCCATTCCATCACCAATATATATATTAGAAATAATACCTAGAACCAAAACATTTTTCATTGATACTAAGTACTTGATTCAAGTGGGGTGTTTATAGAAATAAAAAAAGTGAAAATATAAGAACACATAATACCTAGCCTAAGGTTACATAGTATCAACCTTATCACAAAAAAAAACCCAACAGTAATACATCACCACTACCCATAAAATCTAGATCTAGAACTATATCATAAAATAATTCATAAACCCCAAAATCTACCAAATAAACAATCCACTATATCCTCATTAATTAGTTCATTCAGTTAATTCCAGATTTACTGTTATCCCTCTATTTTATATCCAATATGTTGTAAATTTACCATACTTAATAAGAAACCATTTAAAACCAACACCCACTACCTAGATTAATTATTAATAATATTAATTAATTGACCAAGTTAATTTATACCATCTACATTTTGATTTCATGTTTATCAATTTCATTCCATCCCATACCATCATGAATTAATAACACAAACAAATACTATCTAACCACCTCACAACCAGCCACATCATTTACCAATCATCTTATATTCCATATCACCAACATAACCTAATAACCATTACACAATAATTAACCCATACTTCCCAAAAAAACTATATCACCATCTCTACAACAATCTCCACCCACAACCACATCACACATAACAATATCACCAATATAATAAATAGAAAAAAACAACCCTATAGACATATAAAAATTCATGGGCCAACATTAACATAATTCAAGTCCAGATTATTCAAGTAGTCCATTTAATTACTAGCATTAATTATCATTAATTTTGTGAAGTGATCCTAGTACTCAAGAACAAGAACAATTCATATTCTCAGGGGAAAATAATTTCACAATAATTATGGGGAACAAACACATAAGGCAAGCACATAACAAAATTTCTTAAATTTAAAAGGCTTAAACATTGAAAAAATAATTGGTTTCATATGTTGTTAATTTCCACTAAATTTCATCCAATATACTTTAATGCTATTTTATTTTTAAATAAAATAATAGTTTTAGAAACTCATAAAAAAGAGTAAACGTGTATATTAAATACATTCACAACACCTTACCCATTCTTATTACATATTTCAAATTCATTTAATTATTTTTAAGTTAATTTATGATAATACCTAATAGAAATAAAATCAAGATAAAATCATGATTTACACAATTTAAAAGAGGTTCATGAATCCTCTACCTAATTTGAGAAGCTCAATGGTTCAATATAGAAGGAATAAAATGATGAAACTCGGTCAATAGTTTAAAAAGATAGTGGAATTATTATATGTTTATCGAGAATAATGTTATATAAGTAATTTTATAGTATTATGGAATAAAGAAACATATAAGGATTGTTACACTATTGTTTTTCCTTAAGTATTATAAAGTATATGTTGAATGGTACCAGTAACCATGAAAAGTTATTCAGATATTTTTGAAAAATGCATGATATGTGCATAATGATGGGATTAGGAGATAATGATATTTTTGATAATATTAATGAACTCAAGACTGATATAAGAACAAAGTGATATCATGGTGTGAGTTTATAGATTTTTTTGGATTTTTGGTATGTTTATAGAGTTAATTTTTGACAGTATGCATGTTTTCAGTAAGGTTCTATGGTAATTAAAGTTTTTACCATGTTTCAAAAGAAATACATGATTATGGTATTCATATGTTTGTAATGTGACAAACAAGAACTAAATAATGAGATTTGGGAGATAAATTCTAAGCCAATTTAGTTCACCTCTTTCTAAAGTTATAGATTTTTAGTTTTTGGGAGGATTTTAAGGTTATCCATTTATGAATAGTATTAGTTATATTCTAGTCGAAGTTTTTAAGATTAATGTATTGTCTTTCTATAGGTGGAATTATGAATATTTGATAACCTGTGATAACCTTTCTGTTAAGATATATGGAATAAACTTGCACTATATTTATCAATCACATGAGATACTAAATGAAAAATGCTAATTCATTTATTTGAATAAGAAATGAAGTAGAAATTGTTCAAGGCATGACTAACGGCGAGATTATACTGAAATCAAGAAAGTATTTATTCTCATGTTATTTAAATTTATGGAAAGGATATTGAAAACCAAATTTTTTTATCTTATTACCTTACTATTTGATGAATCATATGGTCCTTTAAGTAATCTCAGATTTATGAATTTTTGGTTGTTAACTTTATCCTAACCTTGTTCTCTATCACTCTCCATTAGAACTTGATGGTTAGATTTTTCTTCCATATCCATGTTTTTACTTACCACCTATGTTATCCTATGTGGAAACATAACAATGAGTTACTTTGGGTAACCATTATGTTTTTAACTTTCCTTTTTTAAAATTAACTTTTAGTATTCCTTTCTACAATGTGGGTCTCTATGAATGAAACTTTCATGTAGTAAACCTTTTATAACCCTGAAAATTTTTTAGGGTGAAATTAATTTTAAGGGGATAGAATGTAACACCCTGAGATTTTATGAGATATATTATTTTTAATTTCTTTGATGTCTTGTGTTTTATTCTACACTAAGATTATTTTGCGCTATACGCAACACCGTATTAGCTTGTGGTATACACAATACTATTCTTGGCTTGTGTTATACACAATTTCAAGTTCTTTTTTAATAATTCAATTCACAAAAGACCAAGTATAAGTGAACAAATAGATATTATTATGTTAGCTTATAACCTATCTATTAAAATGGTAGTAATTAACAATATTAATTTATTTATGAAAATATTGTTTATACATGCATTTAATTAATTATTTTGTGAACAATTATTTATAAATGAAAATAACTAAGTTTATAAAATAATAAAATAAATATTTATAGATTTTATTAGTGAAATATATATTTAATATAGTAAATGTAATATTTAAAATTCATCTTATATATTTTCTAGACATAATATAAGAACAAATTCAATTTTACCGATAAAATGAGTGTTTTTCCAAAAATGTAGTTTTAGTGTCTTTTGGTGGAGAAACCATTTTAAATATATTTTTTTACACTTTTATAAGTTATTTTTGACAAAATAATCTTCTTATTTGTAATAGTGACATAAAAATTTAATTTTTTTGGATTTTTGGTATTCTTCTAATAATATTCATTTTTAATAAATAGTGATTTTTTTTGCATTTTAATTTAAAACTTATTTTTCATCTAATTTATTTGTACAGAAAGGTTATCATTTTGATTTATTTTAAAGTGTAATTAGATTATGTTTTTAAAATTTAATCCAATTTTGGTCATTTTAAGAAATCTCAGGGTGAAATTAGATATAAACACACATCAATCTTTTGTTGGTTTTTACTAAAAAGCATGATTTCTCGCTTTGACAACATGAATCAATTTTAAATTAATTAATGTAACTTATATATTTTGAATTTTTAAAAATGGATTCCATATATGGAATCAGTGGGTCCAAATTATTTTAATATGTTACTTCTATTGTTTTTGGATATTATTAATAGCAAATACATTATTTTTTATTTACCACACTTAAAGGTAAATCAGGTAAATTAGGTTAACAAAAAAAAAATAAAGATAATAAAATTACCCTAATACTTGAAAAAATCCTATTGGATGAATTAAAGTAGACCAATAGCACCTAAGGTTTGGAATTGATTCATTTAATGGACTTTTTTACATGAAATTGATGTAATTATAACTAAAACAAAAGAAAGTGACAACATGTCACTCTCTTATCTCTTATAAGTATAATAATTTTAATGTAGTGATAAACTTAATAAAACCTAGAAACTAAATATTCTAAAAAAATATAATTAAATTATATACATCATGAAAATTTATTTATAATGTTTAGATATTAAATAATTACCATAAATATTGACACAACAGTGATAAAATATTTATTTTTTTAAGATAAATATAAAATAAATGATATTATAAATAGTAAAATAAATATTATTTGAATTACTTTATGTCATACAAGATTTTTATAGGTTAATATGACATTTTATAAGACTATTAAATTCTTTGGATCAAATTTATATCTCTGTTTTTATTTTATTTAAATTCAATTAAATGAATAGTGTCAAAATTCACACTATTCATATTTTATAAAAATAATATTTTATTAAATTATTTAAAAATCATAAAAATATTTTAAAATTACAAAGTAGAAATTTTAATGTATAAAAGTTAATTTAGTGTCCAATTATGGGAAATTTTCTCCATATAAGTAAACTTAATATCCTACTAATAATTAAAATGTTGTTACCTCAATTAAAATTAAAAGAGAGTAATTAAGGGTAAACTGAAAATATAATGTTTAAAATAAAATAAATACATGTCTAAAAATTATTGGGTGAGATTATTTATAACTATCCGAATATTATCCTAGAAATATATCTCTTTGGAGCTATTATAATTCTAAAATCAATTTATAATAAAATAAAAATTCAATCCTTTCCTAAAGTGCCCCTCCTCCCTCTTATAAAATGCCACCACATATACCCACTTACTCACACATCTCAAGCACCTTGGATCATCCAAATTATGCTCAAATAAGCTCCCAAAATCCCTCAATTCCTCCTAGTGACTAACATTTGGGAAGAAATCTATCCTAAGTATACCTTTTGTGAAAATCAAAAGGAGATACTCCAAAAAGAGGTAATTGTTTTATCACCTCTTTCAATTTTTTTCTTCTTTTACTTCCTCTTATTATGTTGTTTAAATACTAAACTAATAAATCCAATATATTCTATATTTTAGATATTATTATAATTATTGTATAACCTTATATATCGTTTTATCCATCCTAAGAATAATAATATCACAATGCGTGCGTATGTATGACTTACCGTTTCCACACAGTGGTGTAATTTTTTATTCAACAATAATTATTTTTGGATGGGTATAATGAGGATTATAATAGATTTAAATAATTAATATAACATGAAAATTATTCTGTATAATTAATATACCATCCAATTTAATACCATTTAACAATTAAGTGAATGATATCGTTACTCGTGCGTACGTACGACCTACCCTTTCTACGATGTGATGCGATTCATTCTACATGATATTTATTAAACCAAGATTATATACATGAATAGAATGAATAAATATGATATATATTATACTAATATCATTTTTAACTGATATAACTATAACCTAAGAAGTGTAACATGAACTTATCATATAAAACTTGCATAAGAACATAAAGCAGTTAATATCTGAATAACGAGTGACAATGAAATATTACTAACAAAAAGGTGATAATATAATCATATATGATATCATAAAAATAATTATGAATCTAGAATAATTCAATAAAATTATTTAAATCATTATATAGTAGGTTTGGATACATACAAAGTATATCGGATCAAAGTTATGGGATAATTTTTTAATCTCATTTTTATCTGAGATTGTTTATACGTAAGTATTTACTGGGGGTATATTGATTATCTATGTGCTCGTTTTGTAAAAATGGTTTCATAAAATATTTACTACTCTTATATGTATTTTTAAAGTCATTTTTATCAGTTTTTTACTTTTAATACATGGTTTGGAATGAATCTTTCTTTCGTTTACCATATGAGGTACTTTTTGACTTCTCCGGAAAAAGTATGAGGAAAATGTTTTTTCAACTTATACAACATGAATGGATTCTTATGATTTCATAAATCCTTATTTCCAAGAATATTCCTTTACAATATTTCAATATTTTTTTAAATGAAATTATTTTCTTTTAAAATTGTGTGACATTTTGAAAAAGAATACAGTTTTAAAGAAGAAAGGATATTTTCCTCAAGAATTAATTTCAAGTATTTTATCAAAATTAAATTCCATATAATATGACATAGGGTTATGTTTATATCCCTATTATTAATTTTATTTTATTGTGTTTATTATGGAATTAGTTTTATGAAATCCATTTATTTTATATGTATTATGATGGAATAGTGTTTAAGAAACCTATTTCTGTTCCTTGGGTTATGCTATGATGAATGGTATATGTTTTTGTGGAACATGTAAGAATTATTTTATTATGATATGGGTGGGACCAATATCTCCCTCCAATTCATTAGGTAAAGATTTATATCTCATTAGATTTACATCACTAGAATGGAAAGTAAATCTAGTTCAGAAATACAGGGATGGAATTACAAGTAAACCCAGTTCAGTAATGGACTTTTTCCGCTATGACGGTCTTGGCTATGAGCCTTGGATAATATAGAAACGATTTTTTATGATTATGTGTTTGAAAAAAGTTCATGTTTTATTACAATGATATATTTAATGTTCCTTTATGATATATTCTTTAGGTACTACCAAGTTTTATTTTATGACTCAATATTTTTATATTCAAAATATATGTTCATGTTTTTACATTCATAAATTTATGTTTTGTTTGATGTCCTCCATGTTTACCTTTACTAAACATTTGAGCTCACCATTTTTATGTTTTATTTTCACAAAGATATAAAGAATAGTTTTAGGTAGGAAAACTAATGGGGAATTTATTTATGGGAGATGTTGAAGATCTTTAACCAAGCTATAAGAATGTGTTTCGAGTTTTAAACTAATACGGTCATTGGGAATCTATTTGTGTAATGTTTTAATTATTTCAAAAAAGAAATGTAATTTCCTTGTACGTCAATATTGGGTCATTATATTTAGTTAATTTTCAATCCAAAATCCAAGTAGAAAATTTTATTTAGGTGAATTCATGCTGTTTATTTATCCCATGTCACACACGGATCAATTCCATGGGAATGAGTTGATTCATGAATCAATGATTTATTTATTTTATGGATGATTTATTTTTTCATTTGTTCTCATTACTCTTAATTTTTATATTATATGAAAATAGATATAGGATGAAATGAAAAAAGTCCAAGTTTATTTCCTCATGTTTATAGCTTATGGTTTTCTCCACTATTTCTTAACACGTTCATCATGGGCACTTTCTTGGCCCATGATTCGATGAAAATGGGTCTTTGACCATTTCATGACTAGTAATTTTTGAAACAGATCAATAATGTGGGTGTGTTTTATTATAAAGGGTTTGATTGAGGTTTTATGACAATAAAGGATTATTTTAAAGGTATTGGGACTAGACTGATAAATTTTGTTTTCCCAATGGATTCACAATGACGACTTGGTGTGGTGACAATTAGGCTCAAAGACATATTTCTAAGTAGTTTAAATCCAAATTTATAGTGAACAGTGATGGAGAGTGTTTTTCAACACATATCCACCACTAATAGTGATATTTGAGCTAGATCTGGAGATAATGGAGACAATGACATGTGATGAGAAGGAACCATGGGATCCTGCAAATCCCACGGTACATGACGTGTAATCTGGAGATACACAATATTTGGGGCCCTATATGAGGCACTGAGGTTTCCATGGAAAGTTAAGGATAAAATTCCATTTGGTCCCTACCAAATGTTTTTTGACCTATGGTTGGAAGAATTCCATTTATTTTAGAGGACACACGAACACATGTCGAGTACATTGGCTAAGCCATGTACTCAGACACGGACAAAGTACACGGGTTGAGCTGTGTACTTAGATACAATTAGGTGAACATAGGATAATAAATGTACTCAGACATGACCATAGTACATGGGATGATTTTCTTACTCATACACAACCAAGATTACATGGGAATAACCCAAAGTATAGGGGAATATATAGATGGAACAAGCAGAGTTCTGTAGATCTCTATGCCTTGTGTACCCTTAGAGTAAATTCCATGTATTTTGAGGTTTATATTTCATGTGTGTAGGTAAGACATATAAAGTCAAGTGGTTAGAAATACATACCTTTTACCCCTATTATACACAATTATCTCCCTATGAGAATGTTTAGAACCCATCATTTCTTTAGTAGATCAGAATTAGTTGAGTGTGATTCCCTGGTCCCTTCCAATGAGGGTATAGTGTGGAAGTACATCCTTAGAATAGGATTATGATCCCCTCACTAGGTTCAATTTTAGATAGAGTTTGGTTCATCCCCCTATAGGACCAGAGTGGGATACTCTATCATTCCTAGGTGGTTTTTGTGGTGTCATCATGACCACCATGCATAGGGAATCAATATCCCATCTAGTAGGCTGATCTAGTAGTGTTTGTGGAGTCCCCCAATGGCCCTTGGTTTGATCCCATACTTGAAAGATATGATCTTCAGATATCTAGTGAGTATGTATTGGGTGGGGCCCATCAATCTGACCTCTTGGATAATAATAATTAGTGATGAAATGGAAAATGGAGTGAGTACTCCCAAAATGAGCATTACCTAGAATCCTCAAGCATCATCTTGTGGCTGGTAGTATTGGTTGAGACCAATTGAGACCGGTTTTATATTATGAGTATATATGGGATTTTGTGTGCATTTATATTATGATTTGAATTCCCTTGATGTTTTATACTTTGTGATCTTGGGGTGTCGTACAGAGTATTGTTATACTCACCCATGCATGGGATCTTATCGTACTTGTTGCATCTTATGCAGACAAGAGACCTTTTGATAGATACCTTGAAGGATTGAGAGCTGGTTGAGCATAGTTATAGGATATATAGATTGAGGTGTATACCAGTGTTCATTTGATAGTAGTCCCCTCCTTCTAATAAGGTTTGAATATTTTTCTATTTTTCTTGGAATTTTATTTGGCATCTTTATCATTTTCAGTACTTCTATTGTACTCTGATTATGGTCTAGATGTATGAATGAATTGGTATTAGTTTTTTTACATTTCAATATTTTATAGGATTGGTGAAGTGTTTGTCTATACAAGTAATTATGATAATGCCTCAAATGTGTGGGATATACCTACATGGAACTGGTATCCATCCCCTCGCCTACTGGAGGTGGGTTTGGGGTAGTTAAACATGGATTATTGAGAACCAGGAGTGCCCTGGTGGGTAGGGTCATGAAAAAATGGCATTATAGGTATGATTATACCTAAGGGATGTATAATATATTTTTTTCTATCTATTTTATTGGTTTTTGGATTTATAGAAAACGTGTTAATGTAATGCCCCCTGATTTAGAACTCTCTCACGTGGCCAAAAAGGGTTGGTTATGAGACCTGAAGCTTGCCTCCCCATACACTAGAGGCTGGAAACTAGTATCAGGGGTATGATAAGTATATTGGGGAGACTATGAACCCTATATTAATAGTTTACAACAAAATAAAAAAATTCAATATAAATAAATGAATAAATATTAAAGTGAAAAAACAATGGAAATAATAATAATATAGCAGAATACCAATAATAAAATCCAACTGGAAAATCTAACAAATAATAAAGAAATAATGTAATGATGTTCTAGAATGTTAATAAACGTCATGATATAAGTAATACAAAATAAAATACTGGAGGACTCAATAAAAGACTCAAAATTCCCCAGTCTCGAACCCCATGTCGGTCCCTTCTCCAAACTCCACCCCATCTAGCATGAAAAGAAATAACAATAAGATCATTTTCCATTGTACAAACCTGAATCCATATAATATACTCAGGTACCAAATGGTGGCCCAAATAGGGTGTCAGTATAACTTAGTAGGTCGACACGACCATGCCTAAACTAACTAGTTTGATAAAAAGTGTATGCAACAATACAATAAAAAGTCTACTAATTAATTAAGAAATTAAATTAATACCACATCAACATACTTCGACACCATTCCTGAGTATCTATAAGCCGGTCTCACAACTATTCCATATATAACCATATAACTACGGTAAAACATAACCTACCTTGGTTTTATGTTGGAATGACTCTGAGCATGTCTTAAAACCTTGCAAACCATATCCTTATAAGTAAGGTATAAATTACACAAAGCTAGGTAAAACCCAATATATAATTTCAGCATGATTCACTTGCCCTATCCCACTATATAATCATTTCAGCATGTTTCACTAGGCTGAACCCTCAATATAAGCATTTAAGCATGTGTCACTAGGCCTATCCCACTATATAAGCATTTCAACATGAGTCACTAGGACTAGCCTGCTATATAATCATTTCAGAATGTGTCACTGGGCATATCCCACTATATAATACTTTTTTCATTTATCAACCGGTCCAACACCCCATATAATAATTACATCATTTAGTAGAACGCGTATCATAACAAACAAGGATATCACAATATCACATCATTTGGATCAATGGATCATTATGAAAATTAAAATTTATCTTTCAATTACATATTTCATATAACAATTGGTCATAACCAATAACATGATAGTCATCTCAATAAACAATCCAAATCAACTTGAAACTATATCAAGAAATCACCCAAAATCCATGTCATGCTAAACAAACTTTAATTTATAAAAAAATTCATTTATATTAAAGGGTTTTCTCACCCGAATGGAAGCCACAATCCAGGAAAATACTTAATTGGATCTAAATGGACTACAAGGAACAATTCTATTCATTATTTAATCAAATGATAAACACATATATTGGCATAATTTAAATATTGAATATAATTGAAAATTATCAAACCATAGGGTTTATGTTAAGAACCCCTAAATTTAATTGATGATATAAAAAAATTTCTAATGGAAAATTCCCATGATGAAGAAGGTGAAGACACTCACAAGAAGAATCCTCGATCAAAATTGATCAAGATAAAAACCAACAAAGCACCCAGTCAAGAGATTACACCGTAACATTTGGATAAACAAGGGAGAGAAGGGGGAACCAAAGAAGAAGCTATCACCCAGGAAATGATTGCACAAATAGACATATGGGATAGAGGTATGGGTTCCACAATTTCTTCGAAGGAGTATTATGGTCGAGAAAAAGGTACTACACATGAATGAATGAAAAAAATAAGATGCAAAACAAATTTTAAAATAGTAGGATGGGGAATTAAATGAATGTGTAATATAGTTACACATCATGAAATTATTTTTAAGGGGATATTACAAAAAACTCATCACCTCAAATTATAATTTATTCCAATAAAGTATTACCCAATGTGTAATATAATTACATGAAATATATTATTTTCATTCCATGAATCAGTTCACGAATTCTTACTATTCATGACATGTGTCTGGAAACAATTACATGATCTTTATTATAGTTACATGATGTGTAACTATTCTAAAGATAGTTTTCCAACCCAGTTTCCTTATAAAAACATGAACCCCCTTTAAGGTTCTTCAACTTACCAAGAACCCATGGTAACACTTGACCTATTTATATCTAGACACAATTAATTAAAAAAAAATATATCCCCAAAATTTAGGTCATTTTACCAAAAAAGGATCTCCATCCTCGAACAAGACATGACAGAAAAGGATCAAATGAAAATCTCAAAGAGGGACATACCTATAAAAAGACAAGATCTTACAATCTCCCCACCATATAACATCTAATCCTTGAGATACTCTAAGAATCACTATGGGTTATCAATAAAACATTCTTGCCACTGTGATCGTATATCAGTCTCCCTCTCCCAGTTCTCCTCCTAAACTCACCCATGTTTCCACTAAACTTGAACCAATGGTAAATTCCTACCCCATAGATACTTCTCACTACAGTCCATAATCTACATCAGATGCTCCTGAAAGTATGCATTGACACTAAGATTGAATTCTTTTATGCCTATCATGTGAGAAGGGTCTGGATAACAAATCTGAATTTGAGACACATGGAACACATCATGCATGGAAATATAGCATTGTGGAATAGATAAATGGTGTACCACAGGACCGAGCCTATCCACTATCTCAAATGGACCAATAAACTTAGGTTCTAGATTCCCCTATTTCTTGATATGGAATTCTACCAATCTAGGAAACACCTGAAGGAAAACATGGTGACCAACCTCAAACTCCATAGGTCCTCTATAATAGTTAGAATACAATTTATTCCTACTCTATGTAGTCACCAACCACTATCTAATCAACTGAACTTGCTCATATGTCTCCTATTACAAACTATACCGAAAAAGCACTTATTCACCTACCTCCAAACAACAAGGAGGTGAATGACATGGATTTCAAAATAAATCCTCAAAAGGTTCCATATGAATGAATTCTTAGAAGTTGTTATCATATAAAAACTCCGTGAGTGACATATGATACTCCCATGAACCACCAAAATCCAGAAAATAGTCTCATAACATATCCTCGAGAACCTGAACAGTACTTTCAAGTTGAACATCAGTATGAGGATGATAGGATGTAATAAAAATAACATGTGATCCCAAATCCTTTTAAAGACCCTTCTAGAAAAATGATGTAAAATAAGGATCTCTGTATGAAATGATACTTTATAGAATACCATGCATCCAAACCACCTCGCGCACACAGATAATTCCTAGATAATAAACTGTGAAGGTCTAAATGATAGGAAAGAAGTGATATACCTTCATAAGTAGATCCAAAATTTACCATAAAATATAATTCATATGGATTTAATTGGGTAATACTGTCACTAAATTCATAGTCACATCATCCCATTTCAAATCTGGAATGGGAAAATACTGTTAAATCCCAACAGACCTCTAATACTCGACTTTCACTTTATCACAAGTGAAACATCTTTCCATATAGCCTACTACATACTTTTTCATTCCTGACCACCATTACTATCTACAAAGATCATGATACATATTTTGTTAAACTTAGATGTACCAAAAATCTAGAAGTATAAAACTCTTTCATCAAATCCTCATGAAAAACCATAGGAACTCATACTCAGCCATGAAAAAGAAGATAATTTCCACTTCCAATAGACTATCTCAATGGAATATCCACACCATATAAGACGTATCTTAGAGATAATCCCTATGGATCAGATAACTTCTTGGTCTTAATCTGGTTGAAGAGCATGGGTATAACAGATGTCAAAGTAAGAGTTACTCATCCATGAGACTCCTGAACATCTATATGCATGTTTATAAAGAGGGATATCACCAACCACTCATCCAAAGACTACCATACCACATATTACTTCATCATTTGGTTCAATTTATAGGAAACAATGTTTCCCTTTCCTAGTGTAAAAGACAACTTGAAGTTGAAATACTGAAAATACTTGACTAACCTCCTCTACAGAAGGTTCAGGTGCCACTAAGAAAAGATATACCTGAGGATATTATGGTCTATATACACCAAAAACTTATCAACCATGAGATAATTCCTCCAGAATCTTTGGGCGTGTACCACTGTTTCTAACTCCAAATTGTGAGTAGGATAATTCCTCTCATATGGTCTAATATTTATGGAGCCATAACCAACCACTCGATCTTCCTGCATCAGATTTGTTCTAAGTTCCACTCCAGATGCATCAAATATACGCAATATATGGTTTAACTGGAACATGTAAAGTGAGGGTAGGTGTTGAGGTCATCCTACCTTTTAGCTCCTAAAAAAATTTATCATATGAATTCGACCAAATAACTTTCACAGGTTTTTTGGTCATCCTTGACATTAGTTCTTCCAAACAAGAATAACCCTATAAAAATCACTGATAATAACTTACTAAACCAATAAAACTAAACATATCAAATAAATTATTAGGATTCTCTCAAGATAGCATGGATGTAACTTTCTATAGGTTTACTAACACTTTTTCCTTCAAGATGACATGGCCCAAGAAGTGAAATTTATCAATCCAGAAACTACATTTGGTTATATTGGCATAAATATTATGCTCTCTAAATATAATTAGAATGATGTCAATATGTTTGAAATGATTTTCTACTGAATAGTAGTACACTAAGACATCATTAACAAAACCACCACAAATTGGTCCTGAAAATTATTAAATATCAAATTCATCAAGGCTATAAATACCACCGATGCATTGGTCAAACAAAATGATATCACAATGAACTCAAATAATAAATACCTACTCATAAAATAATTCTGAGGTCTATACAATGGTCTCACCCTAAAATTATGGTACTATGATCACAAATAGATATTAGATAATATCTTAGAACCCCTCAACTGATCGTAAATGTCATTGATGCATGGAAGTGGATATAGATTTTGACCATCATCTGGTTCAATCTATGATAATACATAGATAAGCACAAAGACTCATCAAACTTCTTGGTGAAGAGAACATGATAAACCTAAGGATATATACTTGAGTGTATGAAGCCTTTAGATTCTAGATCTTCCAACTAAACTTTCAACTCCTAAATATCCACAGGTTCCATTATGTAAGGCGGGATATAAACCAACTCTTCTCTTAGAACCAACTGGATCATGAACATGATCTTTCACTTAGATGGTAATACATAAAATTCATAAGAAAATACACAATGAAAATGGTGTACCTCTAGAGGAAAAGAACCCTTCTTCATTCCAATATCATCGAGAGTAAGACCAGCTTTTTGATCCATGATATAATACAATCTATACTGAATTGGCCCTGAACAACTAGTATGGAGATCCCACTAACCCTGGTGAAATTTTTTACCTCCTTATAGAGATGAAAATGTAACTCTCCTCCAGTAATAGTTGGTATGATCCTAGTATAGAACTAACCAACCTATACCTAGGATCAAATTGAAACCTATCATTTCCAGATCAAATAGTTCCCAAAAGAAATAGTAATCACCAATATATAGAGAACAAACTTTATAATGATTGATTTAATTTGACCACACTCCCAACGATGTGTCAATACTTAAAACAAAATCCAAGCTTTCCACATCTAATCCCAAACCATTTAAAAAAAAAGAAGATAAAAATGAATGAAATTACCCTTTATAAAAAAACAAAAAAATGGGTAGATGTTATAAGAATCATACCTCTAACTGTAGACGGTCCTACATCCACAATAAACAAAGTATTTTGTATAACATACAACCGACCATAACCTCTTTCTTAGGATCTATCCTAAATCCACTAAGCTATAACCTCTTCCTGGTACTTTTGTTCCAACATTAGGGAACCACGTGCACTTCTTCAACAAGAATGTCTAATGGAACAATAACTACCTATCTACTGAGGTGTAGTTGAGTCCTTCCCAGACTCTGGTACCTATAATATTCTCCTACCAATATTCTGATACTGTATTCCAATAAAAAATTTCTATAGATGGATAAGTTTTCTTCAATAATGACACTCCATAGTGAGGTACATACACTGAGGCTGTTTGTGGCCCATATATCCACACTAATAGCACTATAACGGAACACAGTTCTAAGATGGATTCCCACTTCCCTGACTGCTCTGACTGTTGATTCCCTAGATAAAACTGTCATATTGATTCTTCTTTCCACTAGAAGAAGATTTCATAGATTTCCCTACTAAAACAACCTAGATGCTACTAGGGGCCTCTCTTATATTCCCTTACATGATGAGTACCTTATTTATCACATATTCAAAACTACTCAGATAGAAAACATTCAATTACGAACTGATCTAATATTAATTACCATCTTGAAAACATATCTCTCTAGAGATATCATCAACTTCCAAAGATGGTGCAAAGTACTATAGGTCTATGAAACAATCAAAATATCCTAGCACTGGAATTCCATCCCATGTTAGGTGCATAAAATCACAAGACTTTTCATCCCTCAATGCCTCAGGATAGAAATGGCCCTGGAACTTCATCTCGAAGTCCTTCCAGGATAACTCCTACTACTACCCTACCTGCTCCAGAATGTCCCACCAATTCTTGGTTGGTTCATGAAGCATATACATAGAAGATTCACCCTCCTACCTATGGGTGTCTCGAGATGATTAAATATTGTCTGAAGAAACTCAATCTAGAACTCTAATGCTTGGGGGCCTCTCTCCCTAGTGAACATAGGTAGATGTTGTAGATGAGGCACTCTAATCAGCTAAAACATCAAAGGTATGGTATAAAAAATATCCCTTTCCATGGATATCATGACCCTCAAGAAGCTTCCACAAATCTAAACATCCATATGATACTCAATAACTATATGATGATTTGGTTCAACTACATTAGGAGCATGCTAATTTCCACTCTCCTGACGCTCAACTCGAAGATGAGGAGGACGAATTTTCTCTACGAGACAATAACACCCCTTAGAACACTTTCTATAACAAATTCAACTACAACAGGTAAAAAAATAGAGAACCTCTGACTCTTGGTATCTCTATAAATGAATTAAAAGTTTTTTATCATGACATAAAAGTTAATTTATTTTATTTCCCTGATATAATAGATATATCATATCACATTTTAGTAGGTAATTATAAATCAAATGTAAATAAATATGTCCCTATCATGAACAATGAATGCCAATATATATCCCTATGTGCCTATTATGATGCATGAATAATCATTTCATTCCATACTAGGCCATGAGTATAAATCTAGAAAACCAATAACATCATAAAACCATAACCTCACATAACATGTGAATCAACCAAGGTGAAATAAAATCAAATATAATAAGAAAAAAATATAAACTATAATCCCATACCTAGGTACTCGGATTTTCCCTCATATATTGGTTAACTACTCCCATAAACAATCTCATTACCAAGTAATGAAACATTTTAATCTCATTTATAACTTTCTTGAATAGTAAATAAACCTAAAATAAACCTGGTGTCCTATGAAAGAACTTTGTAATGTATCCCAATCCAGAACTCTCTCATATGGATGAAAATGTTTGGTTTCAAGACCTCAAGAATGCCTCCCTATATACCAGAGGCTATCGACTAGTAGAGGTGGTATGATAAGTATTGTGAGGAGACTATACCCCATGGATTCAGAGTTTACAACACAACAGAGAAATGAAATATAAACAAATGAATAAATATCAGAGTGTGAAAACATTGTAAATAATAATAATACAATAGAATACCAATAATAAAGTCCAATTGAATAATCCAATAAATAATAAATTAATACTCTAATTATTTGTTTGGATATAATTAAATGTCATCATATAATTAATACAAAATAAAATACTAGTAGAATAAAAAAAGCCTCAAAATTCACTGATCATGAAACCCATGTTGGTCCCATCTCCAATCTCTAGCCCATCTAGAAAGCAAACAATCAAAAATAAAGACCTCTGTACTTATCCAAACCTGCATCCATATAATCTTCTTAGGTACCAAATGATGTCCCAAATAGGGTGTCGGTATAACTTAGTTGGTCGACACCACCATGTATAAACAAACCAGTCTGATAAAAAGTGAATGAAATAATATAATAAACAGGTGTATTAATTAATTAATAAATTAAATTAACACCACATCAATGTACTTCGATTCCATGCTAGAATATCTTTGAGAATGTCTCTCAACCATGCCAACTATAACCATATATCTCTGGTAAAACATAACCTGACTCGGTTCCATGCTAGAATGCCTATAATAATGTCTTATAACCATGCCAACCATAACCTTATAACCAATGTATAAATAATACAAAACTAAATCAAACCCACTATTTAAGCATTTCATCATGAGTCACTAGGCCTAGCCCACTATATAAGCATTTCATCATGTGTCAATGGACCTAGTCTGCTGTATAATAATTTTAGTATGTGTCACTAGGCCTATCCCAATATATAATCATTTCGTCATGAGTCACTAGGCCTATACCACTATATAAGAATTTAAACATGTGTCACTCGGTATATCCCCCTATATAAGCATTTCAAAATTTATCAACTAGGCCAACACACCATATAATATTTACAACATTTACCACAACACATATTATAGAAAATATGGATATCACAATATTGCATCATTAGGATCAATAGTTAATTATGAAAATTACCATTTATAATTTAATTACACATTTCATATATCAAATTTTCATTACCAATAACATGTCAGTTATCTCAATAAAAAAACCCAAATCAAGGTGAATCTATAAAGAAATCACCCACAAACCATTTCATGCTAAACACACTTTAAGATATTAAAAAAATTCATTTATATTCAATGGTTTTTTACCCAAACTGTAGTCACAAGCCAGGTAAATAATCAATTGGATCTAAAGGGAATACAAGGAACAATTCAATGTAGTATTTAATGAAATGAGGTGCACACATATTAGAAAAATTAAAATATTACACATACTAAAAAATTATCAAACCATTGGGTTTAGGTTTATATCCCCTACCTTTAACTATCAATAAAAAAATACTTCCAATTGAAAATTTACTATGAGGAAGAAGGTGAAGACAATTAAAAAAAGGATCATAGATCAAAACTGATCAATATCCAAACCAAAAACACACCTAGTCAAGTGAATACACCACAATCATTAGATAAACAAGAAAAATAATGGTTAACTAAATTAGGACCACTCATTTGGAACATTATTGGACACATGGATGTATGAGATAGAGGGAGGTGCTCCAAAATTTCCTAGAAGGATACGTAGGCTTGAGATGAAGGAACTACATGTGGTTGAATGAAAAAAATCAGTTTCATAAATTTTTTTAAATCATTAGGTCAGGGAATTACACAACATGTAATATAGTTACATGTCATGAAATTATTTTTAATGGGATACTCTGAAAAACCCATCCCATCAGATTATTATTTATTCTGATTATATATTTCATGATGTGTAACACAATTTCATGATGTGTATTCTTTTCATGTTGTGAATTAGTTCATGCATTGTAACCATTCAAAACATGTGTTTTGAAATAATTGAATGATGTGTATTATAGTTATGTGACATATAACTACTCTGAAAATAGTTTTCTATCCTAGTTTTCTTATAAAAACATGAACCCCATTTAACGATTATCAACTTACCAAGAACCCATGGTAACACTCAACTCATTTATACCTAGACTCTACTAATTTAAACAATCACATATTCATGAACTATAGGATTTTTTTTAAAAAAGGATCCCTGTATTCAAATAAGACATAGCCTCTAAGGCTCAAACAAAAAATTAAAAGAGGTACATACCTAGAAAAAAGATGGGATCTTACAGTTAAAGTGTTTCAAGTTTGGATTTCTAGACATGGTGTCTAGTATTGGTATGGAAGTCGACGTATCCATTCAACAAGTCTCTAATTACCTAGTGGGTGACTAAGTACATACAAATAATTATTATAAGGAAAAACATTGGTACATGAATAATATATGAATGTGTTGTGGTTTTCATGTCATTATAGAGTCATATCCCTTGATATACTCTTTGATCGTGGTATATCTTGTTTATTTTAGGATGCCTCCAAAAAGAGAACCAAAAAATATTCCACTTCTTGATCACGAGGATGATCCACCAAGTGAAAAGGATTCAGTACATGGGAATATAAAAAATGTAGTACATCTGGGTGGGTTTCCAGTTATACCACCACTTATATAAAAGAAGATAATGCCAATTGTTCTGGATGAGGATACACACAGGCTAAGTGCATTTTATGAGTTTAAGAGGTATCAAAATCCTTGGTTTTAGGGTGAAATAGACCCCCAAGTGGTTAAAGACTAGATAGAGGAAGTCACCTAAGTTTTTTCCTCATGAGGACACTCACAAATTAGATGGAAATTCTCATAGTAGGTCTTATTCCAGGATATACTGGGAGATGGTGGGGTCATGTGATCTAGTCACACAATGAGATGAATCTCTCCAATTCATAATTTGAGAATCTCTTTAGGGAGGAGTTCAATCTAGCCACATTTTGATCAGTGAGCACCTATGAGCTTATGTGTTTATAGCAGGGTAGTATAACCATGTAAGAGTATTTAGTAAGGTTTACTAATCTCTCACAGAACTCTTTAAATATGTTTCAATATAGATTCTTAGAGGTATATACCTTTGAGCAGGGATTACATTGAGATATCAGGGATTTAGTGGCATCTGTTTCAATTCCCACCTATGATGGAGTGATTTAGGGGTCTTTATTAGTAGAGAGATCCTTCAATGAGCATACATCAATAATGGGTGCTGATAGTGGAAAACCATGAGAAGAGACCTAGATAGTAGGTATCTTATGATAGTATTAGATATTTTAGAATTTGATATTCTTCAATAGTCAATCATAGGACATAGTATTGGTGGTTCAAGGATCTTAAGATGACTTGAGTCAGTCGAGGGAGTGTCAATGCTTTTTATATGATGGTCAGGGACATCTTTATCAGGATTTTCAAACCTATCATATAGATAATAGAGATATGGTTGAGGGATTACCTAGGTAGAGATATAGGTAGGAATAAGGAAGTCTATAGGGTGGAAGATACGGTAGAGTGGAAGGTAGAGAAGCAGAAGGTGACATGTAGTTTGAACTATTACCACCACCACCCCTAGGTGGTCTACACTTGGCTCAGAGAACTAGTGGACATGGATTTGGATAGCTGTAGGATGTTGAGGCCTATGAACATGAGGATCCTGGAATTATTATAGGTATGATATAAGTTTACTCTACTTTAGATGTAGTATTTATAGTCACAAGTGAAATCTAGTCCCTTCTTTTTCACTTCCCTGTTTTATGAATTAGAGATTTTAGATGATACCTTGGCTTGACCCTTGCACTTGGAGACTTTGACAGTAGGTGACTCACCGATCACACACTTTTTTTGATAGTGTGCCCTGATGCTTGGAGGTGATAAATTCATATGGGATCCCTTTGTAGTGAAGATGAGGAATAATGCTCTCATTTTAGGTATGAACCAACTATCCAAATTTCATGACCAGATTGACTGTTTCAGAAAGAGGATGTGGTGTATCCATGGGGATGGATAAAAGTTTTACTTTATCTATGAGAATAAAATCGATGAATAGTAGGTTGGGATAATACATAGTTGATTACATCCAATTAATCATTAGTTTTCTAACATGACTTTTAGAGCAGTAGATACTATGGGATACCAGTTTCTTATGAAGGTGGAAGAGTATGAGGATGTTTTTCTTGAGGACATTCTAGGAATAATGCCCCTATAAGAGATAGACTTCTGCATTTACTTACACATTGAGATGAACTCAATATCTATACCAGTATATCAAAAGGACCCCACAAATCTTTGATAGCTAAGAGTGCAGTTTATAGACTTACAAAGGAAGGGTTTTGTGTGATCTAATGTTTCCACCTGGGAAGACCTAATGTTTTTTTCCAAGAAGACGAATAAGATCTTGAGGCTGTGTGTATATTATTGGTTCCTAAACTAGGTGACCATGAAGAATAAGTATCCACTACTTAGGATCAAAAACCTCTTCAATTACTTGATAGGGGTGTGATAGTTCTCAAATATTAAACTCAAATCAGTCTATCACTAGCTTCGAGTATAGGATGAGGATATACTGAAGATGATATTCAGATGTCCCTATAGTAAATATGATTATTTGTTGATGCCCTTCGGTGTGACGAATGCTCTAGAATTGTTCATTGGACTCATGAACTTAATTTTTTATTCTTTCTTAGAGTAGTTTATGGTGGTCTTAATTGATGATATACTGGTGTACTTAGCGTCTACAGTGGAAAATGTGAGACAGTTCAGGATGGTTCTAGACACACTAGGAGAGAACCAATGTTTTGGTAATATCTTTTAGTGTTAGTTATAGATTTAGGAGGTGCAATTTCTAGGAAACTTCATCTCGACTAATGGTGTATAAATGGACCTAGCCAAGGTCGAGGTAGTGTTTTCTTAGAATCCACACAAGATAATGATGGAGGTGTGAAGATTCCTTAGGTTTTAAGGATATTATATAAGATTCATGCATGATATCTCTAGGATATTGATATATTCTACTACTTTTACCCAGAAGGGACAACAATTTTTTTGGATAGGATGGTACCGACAAGATTTTCAAGAGTTGAGATAGTGGTCGATGAGCTCCCCCATATTGGGATTTATAGAGGAGGGTATTGAGTACATAGTGTTCTATAATTCCTTAAGGACCAAACATGTTTGTTTATTAATTGGTAAAATGTTATCACCTATGGGTCTCATCAGTTGATACTACATGAGAAGAAATACAAAACCCACAATCTTGAGTTGAAAGTGATGGTCTTCACCTTGAATATGTGGTTACACTACCTTATGGGAAAGTGGTTTATCATCTACTTTGACCATAATATTCTCATGTATATCTTCTCTCATAAGGATCTTAATTTGAGATTGCAGTAATGGCTAGAGTTCCTCTAGGATTATGAATTTTAGATAATTTATACTCCTAGTAAGGGTAACATAGTAGAAGACACTCTAATCAGGAGATCTTGTTCTCATTTATTAACTAGGGATTCAAATAAATAGGACTCATTTCATTTGTCCATATTTGAAAAGGATGGTGCTTAATATCTAAAATCGATGGTTTTTACCCCACCACTTTTACAGAATTTTAGGGAAGCTGGTATGGAGATACTGACTTTGATACCTTATGTATCAATATATCCATTGGATATTCCCTTAATGTATTTTTTAAAGGTGGGGAGTGATTTATCCTTTTAATAGGATGGGAAATGGTATCAGTGATGTTATGGGAGGAGGTGATGATAGGGCCTTAATATCACCTTTGGCGGTACATATAAGTTTGAAAATGATACACTGAGACCTCCAGTATCAGTTCTAGTGGCCAGAAATAAAGAAGGGTGTAATAGAGTTTGTCTCTCGATGCCTCACTTATATGCAGATCAAGAATGAGCACCAGCTAAACCCATGAAATTACTAGAGTGAAAGTGGGATGGTATATCTACAGATTTCATGATGGGGGTTACCACCTATGTCCATATGACATGATTCCATCTAGGTGATCATTTGATAACTCACCAAGTCGGCCCAATTCCTAGAAATCCAAGAGTAGAGTTTAGTAGTTTTTAGTAGAGATCTTAGGATGTCTTTACATGATAGAGATAGTCGAGATACATAGAGTTCCCTCAATAATGTTCCAGATCATAATTATCACTTCATACCACAATTATGGAGATGATTTTAGGAGGCCTTTGGGTGTTAACTGTATTTGAGCATGATGTTTTACCTCTAGACTGACGACCAGATCGAGCAGACCATTCAAGCTCCAGAGGGCATACTGTTGGATTTTATGTTCCAATTTGTCTATATTAGGGAGGACCACACACACTTAATGGAGTTTATGTACAACTACATGTACCATTATACCATTAGAGTCCTTTTATAGGTGATGCTATAGGTCACCACTACGCTTAACTGATCTAAGAGAGTAAGAAATTATGGGACCAGAGTTGGTGTGAGCTATGATAGAGAAGGTGTAGATTATCTAGGAGTGGATGAGGACTTCATAGAGTCATCATAAGTCCTATGTAAACTGATTACAGAGGCCTTTGAAGTTCTATAAGGGAGACCATGTGTTTCTAAAGGTCTAACCTCAATGTGGATTACAAAGATTTGGATGGGGTAGAAAGTTTTCTCTAAGGTTCATTGACACTTTCCTGATACGTCATAGAGTTAGTGAGGTGGAATAATACTTGGATCTATCACCATAGTTATAATATATACATGATGTATTCTATGTGTCATTGATGAGGTTGTATGTTCATGACCTATTGCATGTTACCAACTAAGGTGAGCTGGAAATTGATGATGGAGCTTCCTTTGGAGAGTACCTAGAAGATATTGAGGACAAGTAAGAGAAGATCCTATGTGGGATATGGATTCCCTTAATGCATGTCTGGTGGAAGCATGCCAATATTTTGTAGAGCACCTAGGAATAGGAGGCCTAGATACCAGCTCAGTACCCACATCTTTTCTAGTAGTCCTTTTTTATTTTTAGGATGAAAATCCCTAAGGTGGGGAGAATTTAATGTCTCATTTTCCCATGTAAATATTTAAAATATATGTGGTATTATTTTCTAAGCTAGGAATTGAGGTGAAGCGAGATTCCAAGGCCCGATGAGCCCAAATATATATTTTAAAAATATTTAATATATTAATATCACACACATGTAATTTTACTAAAAAGTAAAATAACTCCCAAATGAAGTCTTGGGAAAAAAACTAAGGCCACAATTGGGTTCAAAGTATGGGTTTTATTATATAAATGACTTAACTTTGTTGCGCATAATATGCTTGGGTTTAGCATGGTCATGGGAAGATAAATTAATAAATAAATAAATTTAATTCATTTATTGTTAATTTTCCCAACCTCGCTTCTTCCTCAATATATAGCCAGTTATGGGTAAGTCTCAAGGTTAGCCACATGAACCTGGAGTTCTAGAGAGTAGCTGTTGGAGATACGTTGGTGGAAGACAATAGATCGAGATCAGATCGAGGATCATTATGCAAACAGAGTTCATGGATCTCATAAATGATGGAAATATAAGACCATTCTTCATTATTTATTGATCCAAACTCTAGGTAGGACACTTGATTTATTTATATTCATCCCATTTATTTATCCTGCATTGAAGGAAGATCAATTCCACAAATAAGAACTGATTTGCACATTGATTATTGATTTATTTTAATATTGATTTATTTTTTTCTATTGATCATTCCTCTTAATTTTTCTATTATACGATAATGTATAAAGTATTAAATGAAAAAGTACATCTTTCATTACTCATATTTATGGTTTACTCCCCCATTACTTCATATGTTAATCAGGGGAACATTCTTGGCCTCTGGTTCAATGAATAACAGGTATTTGATCATTGCACGACCATTCTTCAGCGAAAAGGATCAGTACCACATGTGTAGTTTGTGATTGAGGGTATGATTTGGGTGTGAAAATGATAAAGGATTACCATAAAAGGATTATTATTGGATTAATGGATTCTATTTTCCTGATGGATTCATGATGATGGCTTAGTGGGGTGATGGTTTGGCTTGAATGAACTATTTTAAAGCAGATCGAATCTTGGTTTCTGATAAGCGGTGATAAAGAGGGATGATTAGAATAGATCCACCATTAATGGTGAGTCTCACAATAGATTCATAGATAATAGTGGAATGGACATACATAGAGAAGAAACCGTGGGTTCCTTCAAATCCTGTGGTACATGGCATGTAATCCAGAGATAAATGCTATGTGGGTCCCTAGCTATGATGATGAGGTTTCTATGGAAAGTTAAAGATCACATGCCATATGGTCCCTACCAAATTCCATGTGACCTATAGCTAGTATCATGCTATGTATCTTAGAGGATACATGGGAATGGGTCGAGTACATAGGCTAAGACATGTACTCAGACATGGTCAGAGTACACGGGCCGAGCCATGTACCCAGAAATATCCATGTGTACATAGGAATGACTTTACATACATGATAATGGATATAAAACATGAGAAGAGTGTTAGTTTACTCTACATTAATTACACCCTTGGAGGACATTCCATGTATTTTGAGGTTTACATGCCGTGTGAGGTTGTGAGACATAGGCATACTAGTGGTTGGAGGGACATGCCATGTACACCCAGTACATGCCATGTTCTCCCTATGATGTTGTTTAGAACCCTTTTTTCCTTAGTAAAATAGGATCAGTTGAGTTTTATTCCCTATACCCTTCCCATGAGAGTATAATGTGGCATTACATCATTGGAATAGGATTGTGATCCCCTCAATGTGTTCAATTTCAAATAGAGTTTGGTGCACCCCCCTGTGGGACCAGGGTGGGATTCTTTATCTTACCTAGGTGGGGTTTATGGTATCAAAATAACCACCATACATAGGGTTTAAATATCATATCTAGAAAGATGATCTGATTAGATTTTTGGCATCCCCCACTAGCCCTAGGTGTGATACCCTACTTGGATAGTGAGATATTTAGAGATTCAGTGAGTAATTCTCAAGTGAGGCATGATGATAATACCCTATTTGATGAGTGTAATCAGTGATGACATGGAATGTAGAGTGAGTACTCCCATAATGAGAGTCAACTTGAATCCTAGAGTAGCATCCTTTAACTAGAAGTATTGGTTGTGACCACTTGAGACTAGTTGTATGTTATGAGTATATCTAGGTTTTGTTTATTGTATTGCTATTATGAGATGACTAATCTTGATTATTTATTCTTAGTGATTCCAGGGTGTCCTACCAAGTATTTTTATACTCACCCCTATATGTAATCTTCAAACATGTGTCATGTATTATTTATATGAGCAAACTTTTGACAGAGTCCTAGAAGGACTGAGAGTAGGTGGAACATAGTTCTGGGCTAGATAGATTGAGGCATATACCAGTGTTAAAATTGACAGTAGTCCCCACTTTCTAAGTAGGTTGGGCTCCTTTTCAATTTTGGGTTGGTTTTTATTTATACTATTTGTCAGTTTAAGTAACTCTTTACTTTTATTATGGGATATATGTACTCATTCATTAGTATCAATTGTTTTACATTTTTGCAATGCATAGGCTTAGAGATGTGTTTGTGTATAAGTACTTAGGATAATGACTCCCATATGTGAGATATTCCTACTTAGCACTGGTCACCAGCCCATAGACTATTGAAGGTAGGATTGGGGTAGTCACACTTGGATTATCGCTGGCCAGGCTAGCCCAAGTGGGTTGATTCATGATAGCTTGGGGTGACACTCCATACCATATGCCTTTAACACATCCATAATGCTATTGATGCTTCAAATACACTTAAATTAGTTTCTCATTAGGTATAGGTGATGAATATTATAATTTCTAAATAGGATAAAAAATATAGGTAAATAAGTATTCATTCTTATATAACACTCTTTTAAATCCAAATAAATTTTTGTTATGCCATATTCACACATGATTCTCATACTTTTTTTGTTTTCATCTACTATTTTTCCATTTATATTTACACAATCCTATTTATACAGTATACTATATGGGATGGAAGTAGATTAATATTTTGATTCATCAATATGCAGATAGACAAAGGAACATAATTGTGTTTTTGTTTAATATCATGTAAAAGTTGTATTATATATTTAAAACACATACCAATTTTTTCAAGTGAAGCATACCTTATCCAAGATTTATAGTAAGGGTAATTGGTTTTGATACATGTTTCTTATTTTATAGACTCCCTTTACATTTTATAAATTAATAATTCTAAATCAAAGTGAACATAATGTTAAATAAAAGATTACAAATTATTATTTACTTAAAATGATTCCTCATCTTGATGACCAATGAAAGTATCCCAAGTTGTTTGGTTTATCATGTGTGTATATATAGTTAGTGGGTGAGGGTTTACTTTGCCCTCAAAATTCATAAGATAGTGTTTCATAAGAAGTGTCTGAAAGGGTCTATGAGCCTTTATAGTGACAGTTAATACAAATCTCATCTGATACTTATCTAACATAAATGTACCCTACAAGGGATAATAAAAATTAAATAAAAATTTTATTATTTGTTTTTTAGTAAAACAAATAAATTATATCATAATCTTACCCCAACATCTTCCCAAATTATTATATTTAGTGAATTCACATCATTATTCAACACATCTACAACAATCAACATGTGAATTTGAGTGTTAAACCTAATGTAACTAATGAAAATAGGCTTGTTGGGTTCAAAAAGTTTGACATGTGTATTCCATACAACCTAGAATTTTATACCTTTACTTATCAACTTAATAATTTTTTATAAAGTCTATCTCTCTAGGATACTAATATCTTTTTCCAACCATTTTTTTTCATGTTTAAATACTTCCTCAATTTTAATATCACCATTATATTGTTCTTAGACATTTGTAGCATCCGTAGGTGGAGAAACTATGCACTTGGATTTTGATAACATTTTTTTAATAAATATTTAACTTGGAGTTAAACATATTTTTTGTGTTTTAGTTTTCTAACATAGGTTTGTAGTGTTTTAGTTAATTTTGTATTAATATTATTTATTTATTATTATTAGTATATATTTATTTAATATTTTATAATGCATGTGTGTATTACCATCATATATTACTATTATTATTAATAATTTTAATAATAATTAAAATAATAATAATAATAATTTTTCTGTTACAAAATCACAATAAAATTTATTAGTAGTACTATCATTATTATTTTATTATTATGTGTAAAATTATTATTTTATCTAATTATATTTATAATTTATGTATTAACCTTAATAGACATAATTATATATATATAATACTAATTACATCTAATTAACTATAATACTTATTATTATTTTATTTATTAATAATAATATTATTATTATTGTTATTATTATTGGATAATGTAATGTTTAAAATTAAAAAATTTGAATTTTTCTTCTTCTTTCTATTTTTTGTGCATGAATGTATGTGTGGGGATATCCTTCCAATACTCTCCAAGTGTATCTACCATCCATCTCATAGGGCACCCACATACTCTTCTCTGGGGTTCATTAAAAACACTAGTGGCATGCAACCTGGTCGATTGCCCTACGTAGTACGACACCCTCCCTAGTTCACCATCCCTATGTGTTGTCATCATCTTCCACTATCCTTATCCCTATTTTTAAAAAGTGATCACTATACCCACCATCATTGAACAAACCATAATAAGACTATACTCCATGCCTAATGTGTCACACCAGATCTTACTTTAACACCCTGATATTTTTAAAGAACTCTATATTCGATATCATATTCAACACGCAACATTGAGTTTAAATGAACTACAACATTGTGTTAAAATATTATTATTAAATATGATCATTTTAAACTAGTCATTAAATTGTAAGGTAATAATAATATTAACTATTTTATGGAATATATATAAATATTTTAATCAATATTAATGTATTTATAAACTCTTAAGAAATAGACACTCACGTTTCAATAAAAACATTTATTTAAAAATGTTTTTTATTTATTTCAGTGAGAAAATATTATAACTAATTTTTAAAACTTTTAAAACTTTTATTTTATAAAATTAAAATTGTTTTTAAAGTAGTATACCGATATTAAATTAGGATAATTTTTTTTGGATTTTTCATAAAATATTAAATTTTCAGCAAATAGTGAAAAATACCAATTTTTATAAAATTGTCAGTTATTTTTAATAAATTAAGTCCCATTATTATTTATATTTTATTTTAAATTAATAAAAAATAATTTCGTTATATTAAATAAAATTAATTAAGTTTAAATAATATTTATATAGGATCTTAGTATAAGTTTATTCTTAGGCTTAAAACACATTTTTTTTCTTCTGAAAATTGTTTTAATGTGCATAATGAATCTTTATTTTATTTAACTAAAATATCATATAATGAGGAATTAAATTAATTAAATTTATAGATTATATATAAAAATATGAATTGAAATTCATTTAATTATGATTAATTTTCATATATTTTTCATAAGATTATCTTATGCTTGAAAAATCTATTAATTAAAAAATCATTTTTTTGATATGTTTGCAGGTTTTATTTTAAATTAAATTATTTTAATTATATGAGTTGAAATTTGAAAATTAGATTTTATATTTGGAATATTCGTAATTTATATTATCTAGTAAGGCCAATTTATTTTTTAATATAATGAATTGTGAAAATTAGTAAAATTTAATTACCGTGATTAAGGTAAAAACGAGTTTACTGGGTGAGGGGATAAACTAAAAGTTAAGGGTTAAAATGAACCAAAAAATGTATAATTACTATTTTATGGTCATATTTATACTTTATATTTGATAATATTTTAAGATGATCCATTTTTATTCTTGTGGCATGAGAAAAACGTGGGTGTAATTCTTTTTTTTTCAAAAATTCCAAGTGTGTCCTATCTGCAACTTATAAAATGACACCGTCTACCCTCTCCTCTTTAAAATAATAAAACCCATTTTATAAGAAAATAACATCCCAAATCACTTACATACTTACATTATTTCATACTATAAGCTTTGGTTTGTTTAGAAAGACAACCTTGAAAGGATTTTGGCGAAAACCTCAAAAAGTTTTCTAAGGAAGTGGCAATGTCCTTAACCAAACATTTTATTTATTTATTATTACAAATAATTAAAATATTATTAAAACATTATGTTATAAAAAATAATTATATTACATATAATTAGATATTTTTTATGTTAAGGGAGTGATATAAAACCATCTCCTCCTCCCTCAAATGGGAAATGAAATCGTTTATTATGTGTAAAGCAGACCACCGCCTCATGAACCTACATAATTAATTTTCATTCACCACTTATCATAGATAGATATAATGATATATTTAATTTTTATATATGATATTTATTATATAATTATAATTATTTAATAATAATATCACATAAAACTTCTTAATTTCTATTCCTTAGGGAATATGATAACGCTACTCATGTGTACGATAGACTGCAGCCTCACATGGTGATGTGATTCATTTTTCACATATTATTTACATGGAAGTAAATAAGGATTTATTTAATGTTTATATATTATATTAATTAAATATTAATATTTCTTGAAAATAAATATATCATATACTTTCTTACGTTTCCATCCATTGAATAAATGATAACGTCATTTGTTTGTATGGTGGACTATCTCCTCAAGAAGTGAAGTGATTCATTTTTACTTAAGAATCAAATGGATAGTATATGTAAGTGTATTTAAAAAATGATATGTTATTTATTATATAATTATCACTATTTAAAAATAAAATAACACTTACCTTATTTCCATCATGATTATTGAAAAATGGAAACATTACTCATGCATAAGTACGTCTTTCCGTCTCCATGATTATAACATTGTTTGTTTTTTCCTAACCATCCTTCATGATTGGTTTTAAAATTAAAATTGATTTATAAAAATTATAATTATTTCATGATTATTATTTTTGGATATTATGGAATAATTAACCATTTTACCATGTTCAACAAACTGATACCGTTTTGAAATAATGAATTGAGCATCCCCAAAGCAATTGATGTGGACATAACTGATTAAATAAATAAATACATCATTAAATCAAGTGAATTAAATAGTATAAATATAAGGTATTAAACCTGAAATTTTCATTAATAAATTAATTAATTTATATATGTTTATTATATAGGAGATAAAGGGCATACATGATAATATCTAGACTCAAGGTATGGGTTTCCGTCTCAAAAATTACTTCTTTGAGATGCATGTAATTTTATGCACATAATTTATTTTTATGGTGTATATAATGACCCTTTACATATTATATCATAAATAATTCATACTTCATGGTATTTTAAGTTACAATTCACTTACTTTATTCATGAGTATTATAATTCAAAAAGTTACAAAAGCAATAAGGGTTTATGATTCAATCTAATTTTAATTGGGATTGTTTAGGCTTCAATTTCCATTGAATTAAATTATTTTATTTTTGTATAATAAAACCATTTCATTTTATTATCCAATGTTACTTTATGAAATTTTCATGTAATATTTCCATTTTCATCTCTTAGGTAATTAAATTTATTGGGAGATTTTTTATGAAAATAAACTTTCATTTATCTCTTCGGTCAAAAATCATTTTCCTTCAAAATACATGTTTTCTAAAAATGTTATAAATATTTTTTTTAATTTTATTGAATGATTCATTGAAAAAATTTTGACCCATTTTTAACTTAAAAAAATTATTTTAAAGTAATCTTCCAATCATTTTCCGAATGAGGCACTTTTTTACTTTTATTACAAAATGTGAAAGGAATATCTTTTTAAATTACATGAAATGTGAATAATTACCAAGAATAATTTGATTTGAAGCTTAATTTATAAGTTTATAAGTATATTTTAAAATAAAAGGATTCCAAAAATATTTTTTTAATTTTAGTTCTTCAATAATGATCTTGAAAGTGGAAAGGATATTTTCCTTAAGAATGTTTTTAATATTTTTAAAAGTATTTCTATTCATTAATGAAAACAAAATTTAATGTTATGGAATGATTATAAAATCTCTCTCTCTATATATACATGTATCTCACATACATAAATCTCTCACTATCACTTCCTTTAATGTGGTAATACATGCCTTATTCTCATTTCTCAAATGAATTATTTAAGAAATATCTTTTGATTTTGTTATGCGATAAGATTATGCAACCCATTTCATTCCATGGGTAATTATTATGTTTATAAATTATGATTGAATTCTTTATGTGGAACATATATGAAAGTATATAATATAAATTTGATGGGTATTCCTAGAATTATAAATCCATCCAATGAATTGGGCAATGTTTTAGTCTCATGAGACATCATGTATGGGATTAGGTAGTGAACCTAATCCATCATGGGACTCTGTCCACCATGTGATATTGTCTAGGAGGTTATACTTGACTTATGCTTATGTCATGTTTTATGATACTTCCACATTTCCTATGATTCTATGATTTTATTACACCACGATCTTTACAATATTCTTCCGCATGATCACTAATGTACTAAATCTTTAATGATATCATGTTATACCTTTGAATCACATTTTATTCTTCCTTATCATATTTATTTCCCTACTGGGATTTATAGATCACCCCTTTATTTTATGTATTACGTAGTTTATTCTATGAAGTTTTATAAGCTCAAATGGATTGAAGAGCTCAATAAGGAGAATAAAAAAAATAAGGATGTGATGTTTTAGTTTCCTTTGATGTATTATGAACATTGTCTTCCAAATACACTAGGCCTCACAATATTTGGGTTGTAATTAATGGATGTTTGTTTTAAAAATCATGTAATAATTTGTGTAAAAGGGATGAGTTTCTATAGTTTTTATTAGAGTAAAATAAGTAATATTATCCTTAGGAACTCTCATGTGTGAGAATTGGAAGATTCATGGATCTCTACCCAAGAGATTCATGTGGAAATGGATACCATTATGGATGGCGGTGTGTCCCAAACAAGAGTTAAATCCACCAATGGAGTGATTTTATAGATATAAATTATAGTACACTAAAAATAATTCCATACTTCTACAGTTGGTATGAGAGAAAATGATTAATTAACCTTTTGAAACTAGGATGAGAAAACATTAGTGATAACCCCAGGGATAGGTCTAAAGACAAGACTAAGTATAAAAAAATATTACACAAGTGGATAGAGAGCAGTTTCTAAGTAATTATATACCTATCTAGATACTTCAAGTGGATGTGGTTCTGGAACAAATCTTCCAAGGGTTAATAACTTTGAAAAATGTTTTTCGGTATTGACTTGAGTGTTACCTAGTAAAAAAATGGTCCTTGATGTTCACATAGTTTGAAACTCCTGGGGGATATGTTTTAGAAATTCACAGACTGTTTATGAACTGTTATTTTCATTAAAAAATCATTGATAAGTTTTAAATGATATTTTGAAAGAAAATGATTCCCATAATATTTTTTGAATTTTTGTTTTTCAAATGTGATTTTCAAAAGTTGCAAGGATATTTTCCTCAAGAATATTTTTTTAATATTTTTAAAAGTATTTATATTCATCAATGACAAAAACCTTTAATGTCATAGAATGATTATGAAATTTGTTTATATATCTCTTATATATTTACCTCTCTCACTCTCCCTTCCTTTGACAGGGCAATACATGCCTTATTATCCTTTATCAAAGGAAATATTTAAGAAATATCTTTTGATTTTATTATGAGATAAGATTATACAGACCATTTTTACACAGGTAATTCTTATCTTTATACCTTATGATTATTTTCTTATGTGGTACACATATTCTTGTACATAATATGAATGTGATGGGTGGGCCTAGAATTATATATCTTTCCAATGCATTGGGTAATTTTTTATTCTCATGAGATATCATGTATGGGATTTTGGATTGAACCTAATCCATTATGGGACACTTTCCACCATGTTATGATGTCTTAGTAGTTATCCTTGACTTATGTTTATATCATGCTTTATGTTTCTACCACATTTCCTATGATTCTAGGATCTTATGATACCATGTTATTTATGTTATTATTCTATTTGATTACTCATGTTCCTTGTCTTTTATGTTATCGTATTATACCTTTGACTCATATATTATGCTTTCTTATCATGTTTATTTCCTTACTGGGATTTCTTGCTCACCTATTTCTTTTATGTATTCCTTAGGTTATTCCATATAGTTTTATGAGCTCAAATTGATTTAGGATATCACTAAGGAAAAAATGATTCCATGTTTTAGTTTCCTTTTATGTATTATGAACCTAGTCTTCCAAAGACACTTGGAATCATAATCTTTAGGTTGTAATTAATGGATTTTTATTTTAAAAATAAATTAATAAAATGTGTAAAATTCATGGTTCATTATACTGAACTTCACTAGTCACATCACCCTCCATCCTATTAGGTTTATTTGAATTATATTCAAAGGTTGGAGTAATTTCTATTGAAAGAGAAAATATAGAGAAACATTCAATTCTGTCAAAGAAGCGGCAACATGTTTCAGTATAAAAACAATGTGTTGATCAGAAATTATGAATTTCGAATGGATTCTCAGATAGAAGTGAAATCACTAGAAGAAAAATAGGATTTAAAATCATTGGGATGAGGCAGTTCCTATGTTTAAATCATTTTTATCCTAGAATTTGAGGAAAAAAGATGAGACAAACCAAACATTTTGGTTCTACCAATGATAGGAGTTTAGATCAAGGAAAGATATGAGGATTTGGCAGTTTCAAAATGCAATGAATGGGTACTCAATAATATTGGAAGTTTATGTTACTTGATGACTGGGTGGGTCACTAAATATTTAAGGGGTGGGACCACTTTTTGTGGTGTTGAAATTTTATACGAGGTAGTGATCTTTGTGGATTCATAGTAATAAGATATTGTAAATTTGTACTTTTGATATAATGAAATATTATGATGCTTCCTCCATGGATGTCAGAAAAAATTCCAAACCACATTAAACCTTTTTTATATCATCTTTTATATTATTTTATTTCCTTTAATTAATTAATATAAATGTTTATCAGTGTTTGAGTAAATAGGCTTGAGTAAGTCTGATTTAGTGTGGTGATTAGGGTGAAAATAATTTATCCTAGTTCTGGTGTATTTACATTGTGAGTATCCACTATTAGTGACCTATTTTTTGCAAAGTGGTATTTCATGGGTGAAATTACAGTGTCTATAATTTTTTTTTATTCTCAATAATTGGTATCCGAGTAGAAGTGGGATTTCTCATAGGCTCATTAGTTTCTCAGAAATAGCTCAAGTAACATTCCTACTTGCTCATTAATTTTTTTATTCGGTGGGATTCATTATGTCATAAGGTGATGAAATTGAAAGACATTAAGGTCTAAATAAACATATTTTATGGAATGGATTTTATATTCTGAAGAATACACTTAGAGGCCTATATCCTCTAAGAAGATCTATAAGTTTCATTAAAATGTGTTAAACTAGAAGTAATAGAAAAAAGAGAATTAGAAAATATGTATAAAACTTATTTTGGTTTGGTTAGGATATTATTAGCATGTAATGTGGATTTAAACATCTAGGAGAGTAATACTCTTAAAGAGTTGATAAAAACATTGTAAGAAATGTATGAGAAGCCTAAAACTATCAACAAGGTGTTATTAATATGATTTCTATTCATCATGAGGCTATGAAAAGTAAGATCTACCTTTGATCATGGGAGTGACTTCAATATGATCATAAGATATCTCAAGTATGTGATGGTGAATTTTCAGCTAATTTTGGGACATTTTTTTGTTATCATTATTACTTGAATATTGAGATAAATGGTGATAGTTGTGAATAAAACTAGAAAAAATAATTTCTTAAAATTCAAGGATGTCCATAACTTGATTCTGAATGAAGAGATATAGATGAGGATGTATTATGCATCTTTATGTGAATAAATGAATGTACTTATAATAGGGTACTTACTTAATTAAATAAATTGAATGTGATCATAGGTAAATTAATGAGAGATAATTAGAGTTAAGTCTACCAGACTGGGGATAGACTTTGGAAACTATAGAAAAAGTGGTCATATTAAGAAGGTTTTTCATGAGTGAAAATAAAACTAGTAAAGACAAAATTCCAAAGGATTAAATTACATGAAATTATCCACTAAGAGTACCACCAAACTACTCATGTGTATCAATAAACTATTAGAATATTGGATCATATATTATGGTGCATTATTCCACTCCACCAGTGAAAATGAATGTATAGAAAACTATGTGTCTAGAATATTTAGAAGATCGTATCTAGTAGAAGATGATAATATTGATACTATAGGGAAGAGATATGTCAAAATTAATTTTGAGAATGAAAGTTTCATTAAGATAAATAAATTTCAAAATATACCAATAATTCAAAATAATATGATATCAGTTGGTCAACTGGATGGAGCTGGATATAGAACTACCTTTACTGATGTAATATAGAAAATCACTCGAGGTTATTTGGTCATAGATTAAGGTGTAATAGATGAAACATTGTATCTGACTAGAAGTGAAGTGGGAGATATAATCACTAGGACTATAACTTCTTAAAGTTTAGATTTGGGGCATTTTCAGCTTGGGCATCCCAGTGGGAAAGGTATGAAGGATCTAATAGAGAAAGAGATGTTTAATATAGACTATTATGAATTCAAAAGTTATGATATTTTTATACTCTCCAATCAAAAGGAGCTAATTAACTTGATAAAAATAAAACTAAAAATATAGAAGCTATATCTTGTTTATACATATTTCTGGGGACCTAAATAGATTAAATATCATGGAAATTCATAATACCTTTTGACTTTTATTAAAGACCCCATGGGGAAATTACGATTATACTTCTAGAAACATAAATCATAAGTTTTTGGTGTATCCATGAAATGGAAATATATGTTTTAAAGGGAAATATGATGCAATATAAAATGATTGTGATTAGAAAATAAAGGTTAGTACATTGGAAGAAGTTTTTGGAACTTCTACAGACATAGAGGAATTAGGCATGATAAAATGTTACATAAAATTCTTGGAAAAACAACATTGCTAAATGGATGAATCAAATATTGATAGAAATAGAGTGGAGTAGGAAGATGAATTTTTGAATGCGTAAGGTTTTTTAGGTTTATTAAATTAGAAATATGGATTAACTAATCAATCATAGCCTCTTAGCACCGATGACGCAAAAATTTTCAGAAGTTTTGTGGATAAGGAAGAAAATAGATCTAGTTCACCTCAAGGTCATCAGAAGTTTAACCTATGCACATTTTGATGCCAAATATAGAGATAATATTGATGAAAAATATTGAACATGTTTTTTCATTGGATATGTAGATAAATATAATCTATTTTGAGTTTGGGATGATGAGGTGAAACAAATCATTATAAGTTAGAATATGATATTTAATGAGTAGGTCCTATGGAAGGAATGAAATTTGAAGGAAAAGGAAGTTGAAGGTAGAGAACCAAATTTATTTCAAATTTATCTAAATCGAGGTCCTATAAGTTGATGTTTTTTATAGAATTGACATGACTCCAAGTCTATAATTTTTTTCAAATTCTAGAGGAATATGGAAGGACCAATCAGGATCTTTGTGATCACTGAGAGGGAGAGGGGGTGAATCAATGATCGTTTCTTTTTATGTTTTTAAAAATTAATAAATAATATTAAACTATTTTTAGTGAGAAATTATATTATTATAAAACTATAAAATAAGAACAATTAAATGAATACATTTATTTATTAGGTTCAATACTCAATAATAGTATCTAGTCCTTGGCATAGTTTAGAAGTAATCCAAGACCAAAAAACCACTAGAAACAAATTATTTGAATGTGGTTATATTAATAATGGAGTATCCTTTAACTTTAAAAGAACTAGAGTCAATTGAAAGTTCATGTTATCATTACATAGATATTTGATATAATAATGTTTTTATAAAAAATTGTAATAATATTGAACAAGATACTTCAGTATATTGTCACTATGCTTCTTGAACTTTTTTCACACTTTCTTTTCTTTCAAGTAATTATTATTCACCTTCTTTCACAAAAATGATAAATAACCTTATTTAGTTATATGGTAGTTCATCAAGTATAATTTGTTTGATTTTCATCTAGTACACTCCATCTGATGTTTGTTTGGTATATTTAGTCAAGTTGCATCTTGAAGATTGAAACCAATTCTGATGTGATGTTCATCTGATCACCTAGACACACTATTTATTTGATACCACCTAATAGAAAACCCCATCCAATATCTTTATGACTAATTCATCTTCATCCTATTCATCTGACTACCTTTATAATTTTGTTGTACTTCCCCTCACTTAAGAAATATATCACATTAACTAAGTGTAAAAACCCCATTTATATAAGTGTAGTGCATCTTAAAATTTATATAAATGTGTGAAATTTATTTCAAACATCCTAATCAAAACTTTTGAGCACCCATCTTAAAAACTTCCTTCCTTTGAACACATTCAATTATCCAAAAATATAAGATCTCTCCTTAAGAATCGATAATAATATAATTCTTAAAACTTTTTTAAGATTCTGTGAAATCAAGGTCTTCTTTTGTGATTTTAGGATTGTTGAATGACCATATCAACATCATCACATTTGATATGTTTACAAAATATTAGTAAAGTCCTTCAAATGGGTACATCATTATACCACTCATCCATCTAGAAGGACTTCATAGCAATACTTTTGCCTGATGAAACTCCATGCGGTGTTCTTACACAACTTCATATGAACACATTGAATGTATTCATCTAGATACATCCTACATAAGATGAACCAACTTATGACAAATTAAATTCATAAAAAATCATTTGTCCAAGGACTTCAACCAAAAATATTTATCTGATGAGTCATAGAATTCTATTTGATCATGTGATAAAAAATTCACATAAAAAATTCATTCATGTATATACGATATAAATTGTACATAAGTAAACATCCTTTAAAAATAAAAATGGTTCATTCAATGGACTCAGACTGATAACATTATGAGAGATCATCCTGTGTTCTTCATCTAAATAAATTCCCTAGAAACTTCTTTACGACACTATAACAAAATTATTCTTATTGAAGGACTCTATAAACATCCAACTGTTAATACTTTGTACCATCGTAACTCTAAATCCACATAGGATTCCAGAAAAAACTTTTTAAATTAGTACTAATATATATTAAAAATCCTCAAAAAAAAATCCTCCTTTTTACATAGGTTTAGATCATGAAAAATTATAGTAGATATTATGTTAGGAACTTTAATAACAACAAAGTATCTCCATATCTATGCTTCACCAAATAGTCTATTCAATAGATCTTATAAGAAAGGTAAGATAAACACTCATCATAAAACTCTGGTTGATTACATCAGATTGGTAAAGTTCGCTTGATAATATTGAGTCATTTCAATCCTTATGATCACATGTGTAATAAATCTAAACAATATAATGTGTTTTATGTTAAAATAAAGATAGTAATTTGAACAAAACTTATTCTTTTATAATAAGACTAACCAAGATCATCTTATCATAACATCACCTAAAAACATCTTAGTCCAAAAAGAAAGTTTATAAGGGAGCATAAAAGGTTCAAGGGTGAGATCAATAGATAATATATTTGAAAGATAAATAACTAGGGATTATTGGTCTAGTGTTCTTAAGGATGAACTAGAGGTTTCAATTTAGGAAAGATAAAAATTACAGATTGTATTACATAGATATACAAGGGTCAGATAATCTATACAAATGTATGGATTTGATTTTAATTTCATAATTTTAATGGATGGACGATACTAGAATTGCTAAAATTGATGACTACCCTTGGTGATTCTAGTGAGTGGGAGTTATCCATGTAAGAGGAGTTGAATTATCTTTACGCGAATAACACATGGGTCCTAAAACATTCAGCCACTAGAAAAAAGATACTTGAAAATAATTGGGTTTTTTGATTAAAATATCAATCTAATATAAGTATAAGAAATAAGGAAAGGTTGGTGGTCAATGTATTTAAGAAAAATAAGGGCATAAACTTTTCTAAAATTTTATCTCATTTAGTTAAATGTAATATTATACTAATAGTTCTCAACATGGTTTATTATGGTGAATTAGATATAGAATCGATGGATGTGAAGATAAGTTTTCTTCATAGTTTTCTTAATTAATAAATATATATGAATAAAATTACTAGTTTCATGGATTAAAAAAATTATGGATTAGTGTGTAAATTAAAGAAAATTCTATTTGGGATAAAACAATAACCAAGGAATTGGACCTGAAAGTGAAACTCTTTCATGGAGGAGAAATGATTCAAGTGGTTTAACTCATACCGTTTCTATTATCTAAAGGATTATAGTGATGAGAAATTAATATTACTACTAATGTACGTGGATGAAATTCTTTTAGTGGGTATATCAATATAAAAGATTTAAGAGATAAAGAAATACTTATTGAGAAAGTATAAAATGAAAGATCTTTGTGAAGTTAATAAGATCTGGGGCATGAGGATTAAATGAGATAATAAAATTAAAATCTTTTTTCTATATCAGAAAGAGTATTTAAATAATATCATAGAATTTTTTTTGATGATAATATACATATCCATTTTGATACCTCTTTCCAGAAAATTTAAACTCTTAGAGGAACTAGAACCAAAAATAAAAGAAGAAGCTAAGAACTTGAAAATATTTCTATTTTCATAAGTATTTAGATATGTCTCATATATTTTATATCATGCACTCTATCATATATTTCTCCTATAGTGGGAGTGGTCAGTAGGTTCATGTAAAATATAGGGAAATAATATTGGGAATCTGTGAAGTGTATTTTGAGATATATTAATGGAATGGAAGATATATCCATTTTCTTCAGAGATAATGAATTTTTAGTTGGTTATGTTGACACAAAAATTAGGGTAGACTCATGTTCATGGAAAATAGTAACATTTTATTTCTTTACCTTTAGTGGAACTGTGGTTAGTTGGATGTTGAGGTAATAATCAATGATTTCACTATCCATAATGGAAGATTAATATGAAACAATAAGCAGAATAAATCAAGGAAATAATGTTGTTGAATCATATGATTGAGGAGATCAAAGTATATAGGAAGTGTATTTCTCTATAGTGATAGTCAGAGTGTAAAAAAATTGGCTAAAAATATAATTTTTCATTTAATGATGACTCACATTGACCTAAAGTACCACAATATCTTTAAAATATAAGAAGATGGTGGGTTAGAGATATGGAAGATAATTGGGAAGAAGAAAACAATAGAGCATTTCAAAAATAATTTGATATGGGATATTTTTTAGGAAACATATTTCCTTAGTTGGACATAGGTGAATAGACCAGGGAAATTGATAAGTGTTACATGTAGTAAAATTATAGAGGGTCATATTTGTAGGATCTTATGGGATCATTGATGTAGTCTTCAAGTGGGAGATTGTTAGGATTATGTGAAGTCTCTCCAAGTGACGTGGTAATTTCATTGGAAGAATAAGCATAGAGAATACTTGTATTCTTGACAACATAATGTTTTGATAGATATACAATATGTTGATTGAAAAATATGAATTTCCAATGGATTCTGAGTTGGCGGTTAGATCACTAGAAGGGAAGGTGTTACAAGGAAGAGGTAGTTTCTGTGATGGAATCATTCTTAGGATGATCTCTATATAAAATTGATGAGGCATAGGGAATAATTTTATTCTATTTGTTATAGATGGTCATATCAAGGATAGCCTCAAGGAGTCTACAATTATATAGTTCAATAGATAGACACCCAAGCATATAAGAAGATGGTGTTACTATATGAAAGAGTTAGAGCCTCTATATTCATGGGTGTGAGACCACTTTGTTGAGGTGTTGAAAATATATATGATTTATTAATATATATTGCTGACTAGCCACATGACATTATAACCTTTCTCTATTGATATAATGAAACACTATGATTCTTCTCCCAATGTACAAAGGACAAAAGTCTAAACCACATAAAACATTTTTTGTTCCCTATTTTACATTATTTTTTTTAATTTAATATATTAAATTAAATTTTTATTAGATTTTTAGTAAATCAGTTTGAGTAAGTGTGATTCAGTGCATTGATACGTGTGAATATACTTCTTCCTAATTTTGGTACATTAACATTATGAGGATCCATTTCTGGTGACTTGTTTCCACCAGTGTGGTATTTAGGTGGAATTTTTTTTGTGTCTATAATTCATTTAGGATTATCAAAATATCCATAAAAAACAACATATTATATATATCACACATCCCTATTACCAGATGCACCCCTTCTCTCATAACACCAAGCCTAGTTTAGCCTCCACCATAAGTTTGCATCAACCCAACATCGTCCACTCCTCCCCTATGCGTAGTGTCCATGAAGTGAACCTAGTGTAAAATGAATATATATTACATCATTATAGATGGATTTTGAATATATATCACAATTATACTTTCTTAGGGATCGTAACGGTTTAGTGTCTTTGAATAATAGATACATAATCAACTTATTTATTAAAATATCTTCAATATCTCCCACATTGATCTTCATATTAGTACCCTTTTTGAAACAACATACTTATAAGCATCTATCAAAACATTGTTAAGGAAAACATAAGAAAGGGTGAGCTCATATTCTTAATAAGTTTAAACATGGGAGATATCAATCATAAAAGCATAAGATAATCATAAGGGTATAATAACATAATCAAGTGAATATTATTAATATAGAATATTCATACCTAGAAAAACATACATCAAAAACTTAAAAATCAATTCATATAAAAAAATTATTAATAAGGGTGAAGAAGTAGTAGTCATTATTTAAGAGTCATAACATAATAATATGGAATTATAGTCATATGAAAACACAATATTATGAATATGGTTATTCATAATCAAGTTCACATATAATCTTGTGACCATAGTTAGAATCAATCATAGCCCCACATCAAAATGTGAACATAGTTATTCATAATCATCTCCACACATAATATTATGGTCATAACAAGGAGAAATCAGACTCAAACATCAAAATATGAACACATCCATTTATAATCATGTCCAAACATAATCTTATGAGCATATATATAACCAATTATACTCACACATAAAAATGAAAACAAATTTATTAACAATAACGTCGATTCTTATCATCATCATCATAATAATCTCATAAGATATCAATATCACATTACCCAATTCATTATAGGGCTATATAATTCTTGGTCCACCCATAAAATAATCCTAATACTTTACTATGTATGCCACAAGATCATAAAAATATACATCATATCATCATAACATAACCGGTGGAAAATAAATGGGTTTTGTAAACTTCTCATCATCATAATCAAAAACCATCTAGAGAAATAATAAGGATGATATCATTGGATTATATCCCCTAAAAATAATATGTAACATCAAAGGATGTCATTATACATGAAATATACCTTTAAAATATTAGTGGAATATTTCTTGGGGAAAATACCCATTTCATTTTAAAATCACTTATTTAACATCTAAAATGTAAAAAATATTACGAAAAATATTTTCTTTGAAAAGACCCATAGAAACTTTTAAAGGAATATTCAAATAATTAAGTGGTCATAATGGTAGGAAATTATATTCATTCCATAATTGTAATGTTATGTGCCTCCTTAGCTTATTACATTACTATTTTGGGATTTAGAGTCACCCAAAGGAGGCTCAAGGAAGGTATAATAGAGTTTAGAGTAGAAATTAAACTACTACAAGTGACTATTGATGTGAACATGTGTTCATTACGTGAGATGTTGTTTCATATCTAAGAGGTTTTTTATTCATAGATTAATGTTTTGGTTGAATGTTCTATGACCAAAGAACTCAAAATGTGAATTAATTATTCATGAAATTAATAGTAACCATGAAATTAGGTGGATCTTAATTTGGTTTTGAGTTTTTGAAATTCATGGCCTGAATTAGATGACCTCATAAAGATTCACAATGTGAATATGTGTTTCATGGTGTGAAAGTTCTAAGGTCTAACATGTCTATAAATATTGGGGCTCACATAAATCCTACCATTATCCTATATTTTCTCTCACAACATGTGATAACCCTAGGTGATTTTGGTATATTCTTCAGCACCATTACAGCAACTTTAATCCATTGTGTTTGGAGGATTAATTTTCTAAATACAAGGTGGTTATCCTCTTATACCCCTTGTTTTATCCTTGTTCTTCATTTTGGAAATCACAGTGGTGTAAATGTTTTAGTTTTTGGTGTGTTTGTGATGTGTCTTGATAACACCGAGGGGTGGTCTAGGTTAATCCATAGTTTCCTAGTGTGATTGTGATCTTCTGTTTATTTCTCATTCACCTCATTGTGCATAGTGTTTCAAAAAAATTTATTGAAGTAAGGGATCCTTCTTCTTTCCTCCTTTAATTATTAATATTGGGGGATTATGATTTGGTTATCCTTTGGGGAGATGGTATGTTTCTGATTAATGAAGATAATAAAAATAATTTAAAATTAAATTTAAGGGGGGAAGATAAAAAATTTCACGGTTTACTGCTTTGATGTTATTACTGATGAGTTTATACATGCTTGATTCCCTTGTTGAAAATCACATCTTTTGGGAACCATGTTTTTATGATATTTGATATGATTATGGAACCATGCAGTATGCTTGTTTGATATTACCTTAAATGAAATCAATAATAACTTATATGTGGATAAATAAAATGTTTCCCATGGAAAATCTTAGTTTGTGTGAGAATAACATTGAACATAAATTAATGAAAGCTCATGAACTTGAATTGTGAAATATATGTAATCCAAGTTGTGTTTCTTGGTGTGGTTATGCATGGCGTGTTTCCTTGTATGGAGTGGTATATTGTGAGGTAAGAGTGGTGACTATTTGGGATGTTTTTAGGTAGTGATGTGATAGTTATTTGGAATGGGATGTGACATGGGTAGATTTGTGGAAGTTGTGATGAGATGTGACGGTTTTGATGACATGTGGTTGTGGAACGGGGCCCTATTAATGTGATATGGATGGGTTGTTTGTGTTTTTGAGATGTTTAGTTAGTTTCTCGGTGGTTATGGAATAAATGTTAATAATGAAACTGAAATGGAATGGGTTTGAAAAGCTGACGAACTATTGAAATAAAATGGGAAGTGTGGTTAAAGTGAATTGTTAAATATAAAATTTAAATGGCTTAATAATGATAATGGTTGTTAATTTAGAAAATTTGGTAATAGATTAACTTTAAAATAAAAGACTGAATTTGGATTCTATCTTTCTCATATGGTTTTATACATTAGAGGTTATGGTGAAATTGGTGGAGGTTGTGAGGCTTTGTGGTGATTTTGTGAGTTGGTATGGTACTCTTGTTGTTAACCTAAAGGTTGTGATTTCATGTGTAACTATTATATATTTTATTTTCATTGTGATTTCTATACACACACACCCGTGTTGAACACCATTTTCCAACACACAAATGTTGGGGGGGGGGGTTTACAATATCCAGATGGTGATGAAAGATGCTAGGCTACCTCTATCCCTCACTCTCTCTTCCAGGCTAGTTTGATATGCACAAGCTACAACTTACACTATTCATTAGTGCACTAGTGGTAATTTTTGATGAGATTATAGGGTGGATCATAGTGTGGTTCATGCATGGTAGGATTAGGGAACATGTTTTATGTCCTTCATGTTCACGATAGCCTAATATTTTGGATATATGTCTATGGTTGAGATGCAATGTGATGGACTAGGTGTCTTTGAGAGAGATGATATGTTGTGGCCTAGGTGTCTTCAGGTGAGGTGTGATGGCCAATTTTACACAACATTCTTGGCATGTTGCAGTTTCTCAGGATTCTTAGGGAAGGATTCTATAAAAAATATGTGAGTGATAGGACATATGGTGTTGAAGTGTGAGAGTGAAAAATCAATGGGGAAGTTGTGTGGGGTACCCTCCTATTTATATTATTCATATTATGTTACTACAATTGTATTAATTATTTTTTGAGGGTGCCTTGGTGAGGATGGTATTGGTTAATTTACCTACATTGATGTTTTGGGTTCCACTATTTACTCATGGGTGCATTAAAATTCACTTTTTATTTGTTCAAAAGAAACTTTGGGTATGATCCTACTGATTATACATGTTACACTCACCCCATGTATATATAAACTATTTTCAGGTTTCTATGAGGACTTTGAGGACTAAAATAGATATTACTAGCATTGATTTTAGAGTTATTGTTGAGTCCCTACCATAGGACCCGTCTTTTGGTATTTAATTATAGAATTTTATTATATTTATTGAAATTGGTCATGTATTGTGGGATAGTTTTGGGTTTAATTTTTTATTATGTATTGGAGTTTCTTGGTGGTTATTTATCTTATATCCTAACACTATATTATTATAGATGGAAATTCCATCCTTACGTGAGATTTTTATATGCTCAGTACTTTTTTCCATCATAGGGCCTACTAAAGGTATTACTAGAGGGTCATTATCCCTCTTCCTTCATTGTCTACCTAATAGGGGTACCTCTAGAGAGAGGGGTTCATAAAAAATTGGTATCAAAAATAGGTTGAGAGATAGAGTGGATTTTGGAGTTAGGTCTTAGGAGAATTACATGGGTGGTTAGGGAAACAAAATCAATTGATTTTGGGGTGTGACTTAGTCTAGGGAAGGGTAGCTATGAAATATAATTTTAAGGCCCCCCATGATCCGATGAAATGAATTTTAGCCTACCAAACGACCAAGTAAGGTGGATCCTCTTGAAAGGTAGAGCCTTATGATAGGTCCATGCATTAATATTGTTTATATTTTATCTGTATTGGGTGGTTCTAGGATGTAAAAATGAGTTAATTTAAAGAATATTAATACAATTACATATTATTAGGATTAGGGAAATCCTTGTTTTCCTTTTCAACAATGGATCCTAGAAATCATCAGCATGTGGTTTTGGTTGGTGAGGTTCAGTAGGCTGACCTAGTTGACCGTTAGAGGGTTGATCCAGTCAAAGAGGATGATCAATGGTAGAGGATATTGTGTGAATTTCAGCGATAGGACTTGGTTAAAGTATGAGGGAAACATATCTAATCTAGATATAGATCATTGGTTGGAGGATCTTGCGATCACTTTCTGTCTAATCTAGGATATGGAAGAGTACTGGGTCCCTCTAGTATTTAGTTAGATTAAGGGTTTATCTCATCAATGGTGGTTGTTTTATCTCTATGAGAATAAGGAGCCACATATTTTTTGGGAATACTTCTAAAATGTGTTTTGAGTGGAGTTTATATCATCATATATAAAGGTAGTGAAGTGGTAGGATCTAATTACTCTTTATTAGGAGAGTATGTTATTAAATGTTCTTGGAATCGAGTTTACATACCTTTTGTGTTTCACTCATGATTTTTACCCGATATAGAATCCCATTCATGATATATTGGGGAGTCACTCTTCCCTTATATATAGTACAAATTTACCCCTTTTATGTTTCCAACACATTTGGAGTTTTAGAAGAATGTGGAGGTGATTGAGTGTTTTCACTCATTAAATGGGTCACCGCAATAAGGTAACCATCATGATTCATTAAAGAGTAGAGTTGTCATTGGCAGGTCTTCGGCACCGGTTCCTTTAATGTTTGGACTAGTAGGGAGTTGATCTCATTAGTTTCCTAGTGCTAGTGGTTTATTTTTTTGTGGGAAATTTGGAAAAATTTTTTTGGATGGGGATCGTGGTCATTATTAGAATCTATAGCCAATGGTCCTTCGAGCTTAGTAGAGTGTAGGTTGTCAATTTCAACATCATCCTTAGTAGAAGCTACCAGTTGGGTAATTTTAGAAGTTGGGGTAATATGATTATTCTTTATTGAGAGTATATGAGGATAGTATAGGGTTAACTCAAGATGTACCTTGTATTTTGGAACCTTTAACTGAGTATGTATATGGAGGTTGACAATAAAAATAAGTTATAGGAGCTGGTTATGGGAAGTTTCATGTTGTAGAGATGCCAACACCAGAGGTACTAGAGATCATTAGAGGTATGTTCAACTTGTTATCTACCATTTATCTTATATTTTTTATTTAGGATCTTCAATATACTTTATTAAACCCTCTTTAGCGTATTCCCTGAGACTAGATGTAGAGAGGCTTCTCATGCCCTTGGTTTTGACTATGCTATCCAGAGGCTAGACCTGCTTATTTGATGTGTGATGGGGGTGCAGCCTGATAATTGTGAAACATCAGTCATGTGGGGATATTTTATTGCTATAAATATAACCATATGATGTCATAATCAACATTAATTAGTTTTATTCCATGCATGCAGTTATTGACTACTTCCATAGGAAGGTGATGTTCTAGAATGTGGATGTTTAGTGTGTAGTTTTAATCAATGAACATGGTTGTCAGATGGGTAACATATGTGTGGATCCCCTTCTTTCCTTGATGGAAGGGTTTTCTATGGAATCATTAGACATTGAGAAAGTGGACGCTCCAGGGTCTGTCAGGTAGTTTTTGGATGTTTTTTTAAAAGGAGGTTGTGATTATACCCCCTCGATGTGATATCGAGCATGGGATAGATCTATAGATCGATGCTTATACAATTTCAATGGATCCTCATCGAATGAAACCCTCTAAGTTGTGGTATTTGAGGATTTTGATAGATGATCTGATACAGAAAGGTTTCATTTAGAATATTGTGTCACTATGGGGTGCTCTAGTGTTATTCTTGATGATCAAAAATGGTAGTCTAAGAATGTATATAGACTACTAGTGGTTGAACCAGGTCACGATCAAGAATCATTACCATATTTCAAGGATTGATGATATTTTTTACTAGTTTAGAGGGGCTAGTTGGTTCTCTGAGATCAATCTACAGTCTGGATATAACCAGTTAATGTTGAAGGAGGAAGATATCCAAAATTCTTCCTTCCAATACAAGTGAAGGAACATAGAATTCATGTTCATTCCATTTGGTTCCATAAATGTACTAGATTCATTTATAGGGATCGTGAATGCCATATTCCATGAGTTCCTAGACTAGTTCATCACTGTGTTCATGGATTATATCTTGATCTAATCAAAGTCAGAGGAGGAGTATACTAATAATCTCAGAGTTTCTTTGCAAGTCCTTCGATACCCCCAGATCTATCTAAAGTTTTCAAAGTTCAAGTTTTAGATGCGATGGGTACATTTCTTTAGGCATGCAGTGCCTCTGTAGGGTGTGTTCATAGACCCTTATAAGGTCGAGGTAGTTGTTTATTGGGAATCACCTAAGAGTATGGTAGAGGTTCATAATTTCTTATCCTTACAAACTATTCTTGGAGGTTAATGTATAATTTCTCATGTATTGCGGACCCATTGGTAGATTTGAAAAGAATGTACAAAGATTTTATCTAGACTGATTAGTTTTAAGAAACATTCAACTACTTAAATGTGAAATTGATAAGTTCTCCAGTGCTTCAATTTCTAGAGGAATTGGTGATTTTGAGGTGTTCTGTGATGCTTTACATCTAGGCTTGAGATTTTTATTTATGAAGAATAAGGTTGTTATCTATTATAAATCTAGGTAGTAACATCCCCAAAAGAATAAATATTCTACCCATGATATAGATTTTATAGTGGTTGTATTTTCACTAAAGTTTTAGTGGTATTACCTCATCATAGAACACTTTATGGTCTTCAAATATCACAAGAGTTTTAGGTATTTTTTTAGTGTGATATGAATCTATGAAAATGGAGGTGGATGGAGTTTCTAGTGGACTATGACTTCAAGATATATTATACATCAAGAAATGGGAATGTTGTTAATTATGTTATGAGTCAAAATTCTTGAGGATATGTGGTTCATAATTTTATGGATGTTTGTAAAGGGATGGAGAATATTGTAATGATGTATCTTGATGTATAAAAATGAAATGGATGAGGTTTATTTTATTATATGATCATGAAATCATCCCTGATGTAGTAGGTGAAGGAGTCTTAGTGGGGATGCTAAGAGGTAGATGTGATGTATGACCATGTTTCCCATGGTGATGCTTTAGAGGGATGTTCAGAGGATGGTTAAAACTAAGTATTATTTTAGGAGATCTAGTTTGTTCCATTGGAAATTCAAAAGGGAGTTATCCACGAGTTTCAAAGCTCACATTTATCTACATATCCTAATGTTAATAAAATGTACCATGGATTTAAGAGGTTTATTTAGCATACTATGATGAAATAGTTAGTGGAAGAGTTTGTGCTTAAGTGTTTGTATTTTTAGTAGGTGAAAGTAGAATACCATGTTCCTAGTGATTTTTTATAGTCATTTCAGATCCTTGAGTGGAAATGGGAAGAAATATAGATGGATTTTTTACCAGGTTACCCCTGTCTTAGGGAGGATGAAATGCAGTTTGGGTGACTGTGGACTAACTAATGAAGTTGTCTCACTTTTTATAGATCCATGAATCAAGTGTTATAGATGTCTTGGTGAAGTGGTATGTGGGTGATGTGGTTAGCCTTCATGGGGTATTGAGGACCATCATCTTTGATCAGGATACCCATTTTTCCTCATATGTATAGAGAGGAATACATCATTATTATGGCACTCTATTATACCTCAGCACTACTTTCACCCTCAGATGGATGGCCAGATAGAGTAGACCATCCAAATATTGTAGGACATGTTATACGACTATGTATTAAACTTTGGAAGATCTTGGGAAAGGAATCTAACCTTGGATGAGTTCTCATAAAATAATAACTTCCAATCATCTATTTACATATCTCCATTTGTGGTGTTGTATGGGTGACTATATTATTATCTTTTGAGATGGATAATGGTTAAAGAGTCAATAGTTCTTGGTCCTGATGTGGTGAAAAACATGACCGATAAAATCTAGATGGTTTAATAGTGGATGATGGAAGCATAGGACTATCAAAAGTTTTATGATGATTATAGGTGGAGTACCCTAGAGTTTGAGGTTAGAGACCATGTGTTCATTAGGTTCTCCCCTCAATGGGGGAAGTATAGGTTTGGTAGGGGAGTAAGATTTCCCCTCAACTTTTTCCACCTTTTGAGGTGTTTGAGTATGTTGGAATTATGGAAAAACAATTGGTGATTACACCATTGCTAGGAAATATCCTTTATGTTTTCCATGTGTCTTATCTCCATTAGTATTTTTAATATAACTTCCACATCATTGATTCATGAGAGTTTGATATCAACTATGATGAGACATTCGTGGAGAAACTAGTAGAGATCTAGGTTCATTGAGAGAAGGTGATACATGGATAAATAATCACATTGGTTCATGTGCTATGGAGGCATAGTGGCTTGGGTGAGAATAACTGGGAATGTGAAATGCATATTTATACTCAATATCAGAAGTTATTTTGTGTTTTCTTTGTTTTATTTTTCTTAATGATGTGATGTTTGAATTTTTATATTTTATGAGATGTTTCTTTTTCCCTTTATAGTGCTGTATGTTGTGTATTTGAGTATATACAGTGGGGTAAACCCCTTCCTAATTAAGATTCATTATGATTTCAACACATTTTAAAACATTTTTGGAGAGTTAGTGCTGCCCAAAGTGGATAATATTTTAATACAGAAGGTGGAATAACTCAATCTATGTGCTTGGGTCCATGTTGTGTGGTGGATGTAGTTGTTGTCATCTTGGGCTATGTGTAGGTTTTAATGGTAATGTGAAAAGGTAGGGGATTTTTAATAGTGTATGATGATGCAATGATGTGGTTGTGTGAGATTCTTTTCATATGTTTTCAACTTCTCTTGTTGGGTTTGGTTGGTGGTAGTGTTTGGGGCCTAACAAGATCCCCGAGTGGTATCTTTTAGGATGGGTTTTCAAGAAATTACCTTTACTTTTTGGGTTTGGTTTTTATTCTCAAATATGAGAATCACTTGAGAAGTATCTAATGTAATGGTTCATGTCTCCTTAGCCTGTTACTTTGTTTTTTTGAGAGTTGGAGATGCTTGGAGGAGGATCAAGAAGGGTTTAATAGAGTTTGGAGTTGAAATTATACTGATATAGGTAGTTAATGATGTGAGAGGTTGTTTCATATATAGGAGGTTGGTGATTCATGGATTGAAGTTATGGATGAAAGTTCTGTTCTCAAAGAACTGATGACGTGAAGGAATTGTTCATGATATGAATAAGATCCATGAAATTCCATGTATGTTCACTGGGTTTTGAGTTTGATAAATTCACATATTGAATTTATTTCATGGCCTAGAATATAGGACCTCATGAATATTCACATTGTGAATATGTGTTTCATGGAGTGAAAGTTTCTAGGTCCATCTTTCCTATAAATTTCAAGCCTCACCCAAATTTTTTCATTCCACCCTTGTTTCTCTTGAACCTTGGGTGAACCCTTTGTGATTTTGGAAGATCCTTCATCTCCTCTACTCTATATTTTATCCTTATATTCTGATGGATTTATTTAGGAAATCCAAGATGAATTATCCTCTTTTATCCCTTTTTTCTTCCTTGTTATTCCTTCAGGAAATAATAGTGGTGATATTGTTTTAGTTTGATATGTTTTTGGGTTGTGTTTTGATAACTCATTAATGTGGATCTAGTTGATATGGGTTTTCCATGGGTGGTTTTGATCTTGTAGTTTTTCTCCTTCAATTTTGTGTGTGTAGTATTTCAAAAATCTTCTTTGATTTAGGGGATCCTTTGTCTTTCTACTTTAGATGTTCATGTGGGGAGATCATTCTTTTTTTCTCCTTTGGGGAGATGGTATTCCCCATATTAATAAAGAAAATAAAAACTAATTTAATTTAAATTGCAGGGGTAAGGGAATAAATTGTACATTTTAATGCTTTTATGTTATTACTAATGAGTTTATACATTATTGGTTCCCTGGTTGAAAATCACAGCTATTGGGAGTCTTGTTTATGTTGTATTTGATATGTTTATAAAATCCTATGGTGTAATTGTTTGAAATGACCATGAATTAAATGGATAATCACTTATATATGGATAAAGAAAAGGTTTCCCATAGAAAATATTGGTTGGTGTGAGAATTACATTGAATGTAAATTAATGAAATCCCATGAACCTAAATTATGAAATATTTAAATGTCGATATGTATTTCTTGGTGTGGTTATGCTTGTTGTGTTTTCTTGCATAGTGTGGGCTATTCTGTGATGATTTTGGTGACCTTCTAAGATATGATATGTATTTGGAAGTTATGAAATGGTTGGTTGGCATGGGATGTGACATGGGATGATATGTGGTAGTTTTGATGAGATGTAGTTGTGGTGTGGGGTCTTTCTTTTCTGAGATGGATAAGTTATTTATGTTTGTGAGATATTGAGTTAATTTCTTAGTAGTGATAAAATAAATGTTAATAATGAAACTAAACTGGTATGGGTTGGAAAGGATAATGAAATCACAAAATAAAATAGAAAATATGGCTAAAGTGGTTTGTTAAATATGAAAATGAATGTTATTGATAATGATAATGGTTGTTAATTTGGAAAATATAGTAGTGGATTAACTTGAAAATAAAATATGGAATATGTCTTGTGTCTTGCTCGTATGGTGTTATGTATTGGAGGTGGTAGTGAAAGTGGTGGAGGTAATTAGGATTTTCAGTGATGTTGTGAGTTGGGATGTATTATTATTGTTAACCTGTTGGTTGGTCTTGTACAAATGACTATTATATATTTTATTTTCATAGTGATTCCTATATGAACCCACTCGCATCTAGAACAGTGTTCTAACAATAAAATGTTTTAGGGGGTGTTTTTCTCAATATCCAGATAGTGAGGATGGATGGATGTCTACCCCCTCTTCCTCGCTCTCTCTTCTAGGTGAGTTTGATATGCACATGCTGTGATGGAAAAAATTCAAAAGTATAGTAGTGGTGATGTTTGATATGATAATGAGTTGGATTATAGTGGGGGTTATTCATGGTAGGAGGAGGGAAATAGGTTTTTTCCTTTATGTTCATGATAACCTATTATTCTAGATATACATTTGTGGTTTAGATGTGATGTTATAGACCAGGTGTATTTGGGTGATATGAGATGTGGTGGCTTAGGTGTCTTTGGGCAAGATGTGATGGTTAGTTGCACATTGGGTACTTGGCAAGATGCAGTTTCCCATGTGTCTTTGGGTAGGATTCTATTGAAGGGTTGAAAGTTCTAGGATGTATACCATTGGGTTGTGAGTGTGTAAAATCAATTGGAAAGTTTTTTGGCGTACCCTATTATTGATATTCTTTATATTATGTTACTACACTTGGATGTGTTATTTGATGAGAATGACTTGGTGAGGATGATATTGGTTAGTTAAACTGCTTAGGTGTCATTGGTTATTATTTTTTCTCAAAGGTGCATTAATATTCTATTTTCACATGAGAATAAGATACTTTGGGTATGATCCTACTGATTATACAAGTTATTTTCATCCTATATATATAAAATCTATTTTGTAGGTTTCTAGGAGGACTTTGGGGACTGATAAGGACTTTACTAGATTGGGTTTTGGAGATGTTGTTGAGTCGCTACCATTGGACTTTTTTGTTGGTATTTACATGGATACTTTTATTGTATTTTTTTGGCATTTTTCATACAGTATGGGATAGTTTTTTTTAATTTTATATTATATTCTAGAGTTTCTTGGCAGTTGTTTTTCTTATCTATTGATCCTATATTATTATAGAGGGTAACGTATTCCATATGTGATATTTTTACACCCTTAGTGATTTTAACCAAACCAGGGACTAATAGAGGCAGGACATAAGGGTTATTATCACTCATAATTTAGTTTTGTCCAAGGAATATTACCTCGGTAGGGGGGTTTCGTGGTAGTAATCGTTTAAAACAAAGTTTCTATTCCCAGCTTTGGTAAAAAGTACACCATTTAGAAACTAATAAAAATATTCCTTTATTTTTTTTTATAGAAAGTTATATATGGGTAAAAATTATATAAAAAATTATTTTATCATAGTAAACTATTCTTGAAAACATTTTAAATAAAATATTTACATGGAAGAAAAACTTCACCAACTAAAGATGAAATATGGTATATGTTTCTTTAAAAACATTTTATCGATCATTTTAAGTAACAAAGAGTTGAAAATGGTAATATTATCTAAATATTATACAAATAATTAGATAATAAAAAATAAATAGGGTTTAAGGTATAAGTATTATATAATTTATTTCAATGGAAATCTAACATAAACAATCCTGAAAATAAATGACATTGTAACATAAATCCTCTATCACAAGTCTCATCTTGTTTTATACATGTTCAAACCTCCTATATAATAAATATAGATTTATTATAAATATATTATATAACCATATTAATACAAAACTTACTATTTATCATTCCTTTATAATATCTATTTATCCTTTTACTAACAATTTCATCATTAAAAAGGACCATCAGGTGAACACTTTTCTATTTTCCATGTATGTTTCATTTTGATGGTTCTAGTTATTTCAACATGGTCATTGTTATAGAATATTAATCATTAAATAATTATAATATTTTTTCATTATATATAATATTATTTCCATTAATATAAATTGGTCATAAAAAATGGATTACACTAGTTTGTGGAGACGATAGTCCGTACGTACATATGAGTGATGTTTCCACTTTTTGATGAATAAAATGAAAGAAAGGTAAATTTTAATTCAAATTTATATAATCAATATTATATCATAAATATCATATATATTAATTAAATATATCCTTATTTCCATCCTTGTAAATAATAAATGAAATATGAATCACATCGCTTCATTGAGGTGGTAGTCTACATGTACGCATGAGCAACATTAATGTTTTCCAAATAATGGAAAAGTAATAAGGTAGATAAGATATTATAATTATATAATAACAATTCTTTCATAAATATAATATAAAAATATTAAAACTATAATATTTATCAACCATGAAATATGGTTATGAAAAATGAATCATATAGCAATGTGGAGGTCATAGTCCACACGTAAACACGAGTGATACTTTCATTTTCCATTTGATGAAAAAAAGATTACTAAAGTAATAATATTAACATAATAACATCTCAATATATGTGAGATAATTATGTTATTATATTTTAATGTTTAGGATATAATTTAATGAGGTAGGTGAATATGTAAAACAAAAATGATCGGTTAAGATGATTACCTTCACTTTGAAGAACCTCTTTTGGATCTCTCCTTAAAAACCCTAAGTATGGTATATTAAAAATAAAAAACCTCTATAATTTATATAATAAATTTAAAAAATAGTTTTTTAGATATTCATTGAACTAAGTGTTTTAAGAAGTCTAAGGAAGAGAAGAGAAGCAGTGTCCTTTTATAATAGGGAGAGGGGCACCCATGTAATTACTTAAAGTATTAAATTAATATAAATTAATTTTCATGTTAAAGTGAATCCAAGATGATATGTTATGAATATAGGATTAATATAAGTATAAATAGTCTAATAAAATATTATTTATATAATTTTAGGCAATGTTTTGACAGCCATCTCTTAGTTTTAACCCCCGTTAACCCTTTTGAGGATTACCGTGATATCAAATTTTTTTACTGTTTAGGGAATAAAAATGTTAATATAAAAAGAAAAGATACCCATAAGTGGAAAATGGTTGATATTATATACCATATACCATTAAATTGTCTTAATATAATATTTTTAATAATTTTAATTAATTAAATAATATATTATTTTACATAAGATACCATTAAAGTCATTTCTATGATTATACACATAGTTGACTTTTTAAAAATAGAAATAATAATTTAATTTGAATATAAACTTTTAATACATACCTGATAAATTATGTTTATCCAAAAAATTATTGTATCATAGTAAATCATCCAAAAAATATTACTTTGTATGTTTTTAGATCCATTTACTTTATTTTTATACAACTTGCACAAGCACCTTGTTGACATTGCATATGAATTTAAAGTAATTATTCCATCGATAAAAACTAAAAATAAATAACCATGATAAAAAAAATTAATTAATATTTCAACGAAACATTTATAACTAGAAATAACCACTTTTTATCCCTATGAAAAAATATTATATATATTTAAACAAAGAGAGATATTTTGTATTTATTCTTTACATAAAATATTATTAAGGTAATTATCAAAGGAAAATTGAAACGATTTAATATATATTCAAATATTGGATGAGGATTGTTGAAATAAACTCATAAAATAGAAATTATATATGTTTTACATATATTTTTAATGCATGGTCACATTTTTTAACTGTAATTACCCAATTTACCCTTACTAAGGTGACAAATATTTACCATAATTACTATTCATTATGGAAAAAATAATATCAAACTATTTTCTAAATTTGGAAATTATGATTAAATATTTGGAATAAATTTTATGAAATTCATTCCATATAATTGGAATAAATCACTTTTAAAATTAACCTATAAAACACGATGAAAAATGATTTTATAAAAAAAATGAATTTTTAAGTATAAAAATGTTTTTATACCAAAATTCAGAATAATTTAGATTAAAATTAATTTAATTGGATTATGTTTAATTAAAAATAACTAATTAAATTTTAAATTTAATTTAAAACAAAATCGGACACTATAAATTTATGAAAAGAAAAGACAGTTTTTAGTAAAATCAGTATTTTTCACTATTCATTAAAAAATCAACCTTTTTATAAAAATCCAAAAGTTCCACCCAAAGATAATTTTCATATGTTGATTTTAAAAATTATATATTTTTAATAATATATAATATCCAATATTAGATGAAAATAATTATAATATTCACTCACAAAAAGAAATAAAATCCATTAAGGAAAATATATTTTTGAAGCATAAAAAAACTTTACTAAAAATTGAGTGCTTATTTCCTAAGAAAAAATAAATAAAATTGTATTGAGTAGGACCGTTATAAATATATTTCAAAACATATTTAATCCTTTTCATACTCCCAATTCAACATCTAGGTTATGACGGTCATATTTCAATAGTAATTTTTTATAGTATATCTTAATCCTCTTAAAGCTCAGTGTTGCGTGTTAATAAAGATATTGAGCATAATATTATTTTAAACTAAATTTTCATGGTGTTACATTCTTCTCCACTTAAATAAATTGTATCCTTATAGTTTTATTTTAGTAGTCAAAGGTTCAATATTTTAAATTACATTTTTTGAAATCCCACATTATAAAAATGGATAATAAAACTTCCTTTAAAAAGGAAATGTTAGAAACATAAAGGATACCTAAAATAACACGTAATCAGGTTCCCAAATAAAGAGAAGATTTAAAGTAAGCTAAAATATATATGTAGAGGACAAATATAATGTTTAAAAAATAATATAGTGATAGAGAATATGGTCATGAGAATGTTAATAACCAAAAACCATAAATCAGTGAGGGTTGAAAAGACCATTGATTCATCAAAATAACTGTAAAAAGGAAAAAATTCTCATTTTCAAGACACTATTCATATAGTTAAAGAATTATTTTACCATGGAATATAATAAAATATATTTACTTATTTATTTAAATCTATAAAAATTATTTCATTTTTGGTTGCATGTTTTAGTTAGTTTCCACCTAATTTCATCCCATATTATAATGATGAATGAAAAATTTGAATTTTTCTTACATGAAGAACTAATTTTTTTAATATAACATGAAATCTATAAAAGGATAAAAATTTATTCCTCCTATCAATATTCAGTTTCTGAAACTAAAAAAAATTACTGGTATATTCTAGGACTAAAAATATTAATAAACTATCATTTAAAATATTTTTATCAAATATTACAATAATAATACCCAAATATATACTTAATTCTTTCAACATATAGATAAATTCAAAAACTCCTAAAATCATGCGTAACCAGTATTCAAAACCCAATAAAATTAGAAAAAAAGTCAAATTTTTTTCCTAAATCGACTCAAATTTAATCCACAAAAAACATAAAGTGGATCTTAATGTCACATACCAAACATGTCAATACATTGATAATATATTCTCCGAACACATGCTAATAACTTGAATCACCATAAAAACTCAATGAAAACATATATGCTTCCAAAAATTAACTCTATCCCCTTTCCCTAAATAAAATCAGTGAGTATCCAATATATTCTATAAATTAAAAAATGTAAATAATTTTATCAAAAACAACATAAATCACTAATTAATTTCAATGTTACCAATACTATTCAATTTACTTTATCAATATCAATCAACTATTTATACTAATTAAACATTATTATCTCATAATCTGACACATATTAGGGGTCACCTACCCTTCAATCATGTGTTTTTTTAAAATACCACCTTACCACTAAATCACTTTTCTAAGTTATCTATACCATTCAATATATGCAAACAAATATTTAAGAAAAACTACTTCCGAACAATCCGTAGATGTTTCATTATTCTTATAAATAGAATATCATTTAAAAACACTTATATAATATAATTCTAGAATCCCAATATATAAACACTTCAGTCATCCCACTTTAAAGATTAACATAACATAGGCCCTTCCTTGGTTTAGGAGTTAACCCTTGGATTAGACCATTAACATAAATATTTCCAAAGTTCCCCAAACAAAAGTAAATAAACTATAAATGGTACCTTAGAGTTTAATTTAGCTCCCTCTAATAAACTCTTCATTTTAACTCCACAAATAGTTTCTTTATGCCCTTATTTTACACACATATAACATCTTCTCATTACATTAAGACATTTCCCCGGGTGCTTCTTCACACATTCTTGACATGTAGGAGGATAGATATTTTTTGTCCATGGACATCATGAAACTCCAATTTTCTCTTATTATGTGTGTTGGGAAACTCATCCAAGTTTATATTATTAATCATATAATGAGATATATGATTAGGAATAATCATAAGGTTCCACATTCTAGCTCCTATTTCATTTTTCCCATAAGGATAATTATTCCATTTTCCATCAAATTTAGTGTTAACACGATTCCCCATGGTTATAAAATTTGAATAAAACCAAAAATCATAGAGTGAGAAATAATAATAATAGTGGGAAATCATATAGTCATGAAAAAATTCAAAGAATATAAAAATCATGACACCTTCTTTTCACTCTATGGAAACATAGGTTTAAACTAGGCCATACATAGCCATTATCTATTTAAATCCTTCATAATGATTTTTAAATAAAATGTTAATTAACCTAATAATATCCCCCATGAGTTTCTATCTAGGTGTTCAATCTTAGGACCACTCATTGTGAACTGGTGACAATTGGGTTAATTCCCAGTACACCCCTTTCAAAGCTGTTACCCCTAGGTGCATCATTTCCACAACCACATTCACTTTCCAATATCCAGACAGGGTTATATTTTTATATTAAAATCACACTCCTTTATTTAACATAACTTAGTATGATCTCCTATACATAGGCTTATCCTAAGGGTTCTCACAGAAGTACTCTAATCCTAATATCCAAAAATAACTCAACCATCCTCTAATACCAACTGAAGTGAACCAAGCATGACATGCATAAATATTACATCATTATAGATGAATATTCAATATATATAACATTAATAAAATATTGAGTACCATAAAGGTTTAGTTTATTTGGATACTATATATATAATCAACTTATTCCTTAAAATATCTTCAACTTATCCCACAAATATCTTCATATTTGTACTCTTCTAGACATATCATACTTATATCCTTCCACTAAAACCTTGGGAAAAAACATAAGAAAGGGTGATATCATATTATAATTAAGAGAAAACATGAGATATATCAATCATAAAAGCATAATATGATCATATTAGTATGATAATATAATCAAGTTCATGTTCTTGATGTAGGATATTCATACCTAGAAAATCTTAGATCATAAACTACAAAATCAAGTCATATCCAAAAAAATTATTAATAAGTGAATCAAAATAGTAATCATCATTCGATAATAATAACACAATCATGTGGAATTATAATCATAAGAAATCAAAATCATGTGAATATAGTTATTCACAATCATTTCTAAACCTAATCTTGTGAGCATAGCTAGAATAAATCATAAACATGCATCAAAATGCGATTATAGTTATTCAAAATCATGTCCACACATAATATTGTAAGTATAACTAAAATAAATCATACCCATACATCAAAATGTGAATTTATACGCTCATAATCATGTCTACACATAATATTGCGAGCTTAACTATAATAAATAATAATCAAAAATCAAAAACTGAACTAAACTATTCATAATCATGTCCACTATTATCATCATTATCTAATGAGATATCAATATCACATTACCCAATGCATTATAGGGATATATAATTCTAGTCCCACCCATCACATAATCATAATATATTCATAAGTATACAACAACATCATAAAGCATTCATCATATCATAATATCATAATCTAAGGAAAGTAAATAGTTTCATAAATATCTCATCATCATAATCATAAACCTACTAGAAAAATAATAAGGAAAGTATAAATGAATCATATCCCTAGTAAAGAAAAAGTAAAATTAAAGGATGTTATCATATATAAAAATGCCTTTCAAAGTGTAGCATCCTTGACCTGGAAGTCACTAAACTGGTGCTATGAGATGGGTCACCACATGACCTCAAGCACACCTCCTTGTATGACAGAGGTTGCTAACTAGTAGAGAGGGTCTAATAAGTCACGTGGGGAGACTATACCCACTTTACCAGATTAATAAAAAATAGATAATAAATTAAATTAAGGAAACAATAAATAAATAAATAGAAATATACAATACCAAGAAATTCCCAAATAGGGTACAAACCATCACCAAATAAAAAATATGTCATGTCATGATAACAGTGCCAAAAGTGAAGGAAAACACAAAATAAATACCAACATATTAATTCCCAAAATGGGTCCTGAATCCAATTCTAGATCCTCACCCATGCACTTCCCAAGCCTAACTCATGTACCTAGCATATGACCTTTTCCCTTGTCCAAACCTACAATAATGAAGTATGCTCGGGTACAGAACGACAGACCGAGTAGGTTGTGAGTACAACTCAGTATACCACCACTAATGATGTCTTTAAAATATATATTCTAAAATTATATTTCATGAAAGATCTAAATAAATAAAAAAGTAGACAAGACTCAGGTTCCATTAGGTGAAAATGTTTACTTCACCCATTTACATCATTTGTTTCATGTTCATTATTTAGTCCATCTTCATAATTTAATTAACTTCCATTACATGTTCCATGAGTTAGGAATGTTAATTATTTATAAAAACAAACTATGAAAATAAACTACTAAGAATAAGGGAATATATCAAGTTTCCTATCTCTCTAGGGATAAAAATTTCATAAACATGTACATCACACTTACCTTGGAGCCTCGGTTCAGGTAGTCTCATCAAATGTATCTGTTAGAGGAATAGATCCTCAATCCCCTTCCCTAACCCATGAATTATGGGGTGGGGTTTAGAGCCTCAGTCTAACCCAACCCATGGGTGTAGAACCTCAATTCTAATACCCCACAACAAACAATACATGTGCACATGCTATTTATCCATTTACCACACATATACCATATCAAAAAAATACACAATCAATACACATAACAATCAAATTTTACATTTCATTTAACACATAAATCACCCTTATTCCTTAACTCTTTAACTTATTTTCCATTTACTTAGAATAACCCATTTAACCCATTTCCCTTTCTATGCCTTAACCCGTTTAGCATATTCGACACTTTCCATATGTTATCTTATTTCATAGATTCTACAATTTCCATACATTAACCCATTTGGCATATTTAAAAATTCCAATTGATTATCCCATTTACCTTATTCATTAATACCCATTAATTAATCCATTTAAAAAATAACCATTTCATATTCCTTAATCCACATAATCATTTCCCTTCCAATTTCATAATCCATTTGACCCACTCACACTAATCCATTTAAATACTTTTTCACATTATGCCAAATGATCCCTTATAACATTATCAATAACTATAAACAACCAATATTAGAGCCATTTATAATTTAAACTAACATGTCAACACTTTTATCATGGGATCAATTTCAATACAATTAGACTTAGGGATTAAAATTACTATTTTCCAAGCCCTGGAATATTAGCACACCCCATGGGTGGCCCTAAATTTGTTTAATCAACCTTAATGCATCCCACATGGATTGTGAGGGGTTTAATTCATCATTTAGCCAACTATTTTACCAAACCCTAACAAAGGAACCAAATTTACAACAAGGGAGAACCAAAACTCAACTATACATGCACAAATCGACAATAAAACTATGGGATATAACATGTAGAACACCTAACTTGAATCTGATGATGAACATACCCTTAAACTTTTCCCTAGATCTAGATTAAAGAAAACTTTGAATCCCCAATCTGGAGCTTCGATCCACCACCAACACTGCTCTAAACGATCTAGAATTTAAGGAGAACCACCCTTGGGAAGATTTGAGAGATTGAGTTTGTCACTAGGTCTTTATGAAATTCAGGATCATACAACCTACCCACCTTGTAATGGATCATCCTCAAATTCCTCTTCCCAAGCATCACTGGGATTTTGAAATAAAGAGATTAGTCCATTTATCCCACATATCTGACCCTCTATCCAAAGTTTATTCTTGAACATTACCATGCTACCATAAAACTTGAACCAAGGGTACAATCTTGCATCATAATAATTTCTCACTACTACACACAATGTGAACTAGATAATCCTCAAATGAAGCATCAAAATTATACTCAATATCCTCAACATCAATCACATTAGATGGGTTAGATGATACTACTGAAGTTTTCACACATGAAAAACATCGTGCATACCACTGTATTGATGTGGAATATCCAATAGATATGCCACCAGTTCGATTCTCTCCACAGTCTAAAATGGCCCCACATACCTGAGTGCAAACTTTCCTTGTTTTCAAATTTTATGGTGACCCAACCTTGGTGACACCTGAAGAAACACATGGTCACCTACCAAAAATTCAAGAGTTCTACAATGCTGATCTGCATATGACTTTTGCTTAGTCTGACCCATTTCCATACATTTTTTAATCAACTTAACTCATTCCGACATCTTCTACATGATACTCAGTCCCAATAGTTATAATTCTCTATCTTCCATCCAACACAATGGGAATTGACATGGTCTACCATAAATACCCTCAAGTGGTTCCATTTGAATCACAGTCTGGAAGCTATTTTTGTATGAAAACTCATAATAGACAAGTGGTTTTCCTATGATCCACTAAAATATAAGACACATTCCCTCAAAATTTCCTCTATCACTTTAATGGTACATTTTGACTGCCCGTCTATCTGTAGGTGGAAGGTCGTACTCAAAAATACATGAGTGACCAACACTCACTTTAATCCCTACTAGATGCATGATGTAAAACATAGATCTTGATATGAAACTTTCATCCACAATACCCCATGAAATCATACTATTTACCAAACATATAACTCACCCAACCGATCCATGGTGAAGGTATCTTGAATTGGTAAGAAATGATCCACTTTATTCAATTGATTCACTACCACCTAAATCAAATCATTCTTCCAAGGAATACTTGGAAGAACTAACACAAAATCCATCATCACAACACACCATTTACTTTATTGAATGGGTAATGGATGCAACAAACCTCATAGTCATTGATGCTCAGCCTTCACCTGCTGGTAGATAAGGCATTGGGCTACAAAAACCACAACCTCTTTCTTCATCCCTGTTCACTAATACATCCTATGAAGATAATGATATATTTTGGTCAAATAAAGATTTACAAACCACTTTGACACATGAAACTCATGCATCAACTCTTATTTAATACACAATGACACAACTACATGACCATGAAATTTGACAACCCCATCATCTCCAATGATACAAATAGAAGGTGACTCCCCACCTTTATGATTTTCTATTCAAGACAAACATTCCGGATCATCACACTTTCTCTCCTTGATCTAGCTCATAAGTGTAGACTCAAATGACAAGGATGAAAAATGTCATATTCACATGCTAATCCTATACCTAAAGATGAATCTTAGTAAACATTTCCATAATTTTCCACTCCAAACTCGATTCATGAACAACATTATTCAAAGACTTTTGACTCAAAGCATCTTCAACACTATTTTCCCTTCCCGGTGTGTAAACCAACTCAATATCAAATTATTGAATATATTAAACCCATCTTCACTAATGAAGATTAAAATCACACTGAGAGAATATATACTTTAGGATTTTGTAATTGGTATACAAATTAAACAATTATCCTAGAAATTAACACAATAAACATTTTAAGGCATGAACCACTAAGGCCAACTGAAGATCATGCATAGAGTAATTTCTTTCATGGGGTCTCAACCATCATGACCCATATGCCAAAACTTGATCATCCTACATCAACACCACCAAAATACCAACACAAGATGCATAAAAAGGTATACTTATTACCTGGCTCATGTAAGAACAAAATCAGTGCGCTTCTCAATCACTTCTTCAACTCTTGAAAGGCATTATCACAAGTCCTAGAACACTCAAACTTGATACCCTTATTGGACCAACATGAAAGTTATTCTACCAAATGAGAAAAGTCTTTAATGAACCTTCAGTAATATCTATACCAACCAAAAAAACTTCAGACATCATAAACATTCTTGGGATACTCCCAAGACACAATTTGTTGCACCTTCTACAGATCCATAAAGATACCTTCCTTCAAGACGATGTTCCCAAATAAATTCACCTTATCGATCCAGAAATGAAACTTGGATAGATTGGTGAATATCCTATGACATCTTAGTGTAATAAAGATGATGTAACGATGTATGACATGATCATCATGATTTTTAGAGTACAACATTATGTCATCAATAAAGACATCCGTTAAATGGTCTAGATATGGGTGAAATATTCAATTCGTTATGTACATGAACATTACCTATGCATTGGTAAAACTAAACGACATAAAAAAACTCATACAACCCATACCTACTTTTAAAGGTAGTCCATGATATATCAGAAGGTATCACCCTCAAATAATGATATCCTAACCTCAAATCAATTTTTAAATACACTTATGTACCTCTAATATGGTCAAAACAACATCGATATGAGTAATATGGTATAATTTCTTAACCATCATATGATTAATCATTCTATAATCAATATAAAATCTCAACAACCTATTAAATTTCTTAGAAAAGAGCACTAGTGATCCCCATGGTGATGTACTAGGGTGAATGGAAACCTTATTCTTAGTTCCTCCAATTAAGCTTCAAGCTTTTGGATTTCTACCAGTGCCATTCTGTTTGGCGGAATGGAAGCTGGTTATGCTTCTGATAATAAATATATCATGAAATCAACATCACTATTGGGTGGAAGCCTCAATAAATCCTCAGGAAACACTTCTTGAAACTGATCCACCATAGTATGAAAGACAAGCTACTCTATTTCCCGACCATCAAGCATAATACAAGCACTCAGGCTGTGAGTTCACCCAACTACTGAAAAACTAGCCATGCACAACCTTTCCAAACATCCAATTCACCATGATGGGTATATGTGCCTCCCTCAAGAGATGTGAACCTTACCCTATGGTAGTAACAATCAATACCATCTTGGTATAACACTAGCAAATCCATACCCAAAACAAGATCAAAACCTGACATCTCAAGCATGAACAGGTCCCATAGGAAATAGTACCCACCTACCTCGAGTGAAAACCCCTTAAATTACCTGATATTTTCTAATCATGTCCCTAATATTTTATCAATTGATATAAAACCACAAATACATTCCACAACTAGATCCATCTTAACCCCAAAATGAGCATAAATCAAAGAATTCGAGGCACCTGTGTCAAATAAATCACTAGCGATCATGGAAGCTATAAGGATAAAATATCGAACTATTGATGGATTTAACTTTAAACCTCTAGGTGTAGACTTAACCACATGGATCTAACCTTCCCCTATTCCATGGGCCCTGGTTTGAGTCCCTGGTGCTCCACTACTCTGCTAGTATGGATGTACTCACCCCAAGGTACCACGTCCACCACCTCTACCGATACTGCCAATCCAAATCCAATAGCATACCTGATATAGGGTAACCGATCCCCAACCTATATTGGAAAGAAACTCAATCATCCACCTATGCCTGACTATAGATGGTTCCTATAAAACTTATAAACATGCCCCATCCTTCCACACGTTCTAAAATCTACTAGTGGTAGTGGCACTGGGAACTCATGTTCCCTGACCCACCACATTGAATGAAAAACACATTCCCACCACTATGAGAGGTTGGTCCTCTCTTCAGGCCACTTTGTGAACTTCCACCCTAATGTGTATTATCAAAATGATACTCCCATCCCTCGAAAGTTTCTCCACTGGTTCGTAAAACTAGAACCACAAACCCACTACCTGAAGCCTCCTTTAATTTCCCTTATGAAATAAGGGCATGATACATCACTTATGAAAACCTCTTTAAAAAAAGAAGTTTACCCAAGACTTAATATCATGTATACGCTCATCCAAGAAATGTCTTTCTATCATAGGTTCATATCTCTCCAACGCTATAAAAAATCATTGCAATTCTATGAAATGACCTGCATAATATATCAATAACATCATTCCCTGGTTCAATATCATGAACTCTGTCATCCCGCTCCTACATCAGGTTTTTGGGTAAAAGTGTTCCAATTTTTTTTCCTGGATGTCCTTCTATAGTATACTATATATAGGCTAGGTCTGAACCAAGATATACCAACAACACTTCACTGGTTCTCATAGCACATACACTGTCAACTTGGCTCTCTTCTCTATAGAAGTCTCCAAGTGATCCAAAATCATTTGGATAGACTCTATATATAACTTTGTAGCCTCATGTCTACCCTCTATAGAAAACATTAGAGGGTATTTCAACTAAAACTATTTGTACAGATCAAACATAATCAGTAATGCCTACCTTGGGTCCCATTCCATCATCTGAATAAATTGAGGGAAGTTCTCATGGAACTTCTCGCCTCCTTTATTATATTGAACTATCAGAATTTCCCACCACATCACTAGAGGATAATTCTAAGCGGTATCCTCTTGTCTTTCGAATGACATGAGTCGACATGGTGGAATCTTCCCATAATTAAAAGAATAATTATTAGGAAATATAATATAATTCTTCCATAATTTTCATAAAATAAGGCCTTGCACAAGCAATAACAACCCATCCATCACACATTATTCCAATGAAAATCATCACACCTAAAACTCTACCCATGACCATATCTATCATGGGTCATGGATAACATGGGAAAATGGGACAAGCATTGAAACGTGTGAAAATTTTAAATATTTATTTACCTACTAACTACATTAGAAGTGGCGAGTAGGGTTGAACCACAGAGAGAATGTGAGTAGACACTAGAAATTTCCTTTTGGAGGAATGTTTAGGAAGATGGGATTTAATTATGTGATTAATAACTAAGTTCTAAAAAAATAATGGACTATTTTAATAATGACTATTTAAATTAACTAAAACTATCTATGTGAACTAAGCTATGAAAGAAACTGGCAGAGATGGAAGTGTTAGAGTCATGACGTCCGTTCAAGTGTATGCAATGTCAATTATTTAATTCCCACATTTGAATATTTATTTATCAATTATCATAGATTCCAAACTTAATCAAAATACTATTTGGTCTTGTTCTATAATGTTAGACAATATTCTAATGTCTACCCAAATTATCCTTCATTTCGTTCTCTATCCTGATGAATAATTTGCGCGTCATTATAGCACTGGATCACTTGGTGAAATACGATGACCCGTTTCTCACAAAGTCGAAGTATCTACCTGCGTCAGGTTCGCTCACATGATATCACTTATTCAGTATCACTCACCCAAGTTTTAATAAGCTCACACACAAAATATTAATTTTTTCAATTAATATATTTATTTATTCATAATTTTCTCGCGCGCTTGATCGAATTCTGGATAAATAAATTCTCTGATGAAATCCCGTTTGTGATTACTTATTAGGTATCACATGAACGAGCATCAAAGAATGTGTGAATATCCCAAATGAAAATTAATTTAAACAAAGATACAGTTAATTAAATAAACATACAAATGAAATTAATTCAAAAGGCAATCAAACATAGGAATAAATTAAAGACAAGCATTCACCGTCACATTTTTCACAACTCCAACAAAAATGAAATTACCCAACCATCGCGACGACACGACACATTAAATAATAAATAGAAGATATCACCATGCTCGTGTCGTTGTTGTGGTCAGCACGAGATGCTGTCAATGATCGAAAAATAACAATCATCACTATTCTTTGTGCATTCACTAATGCCACACCCGAATCAAACCACCATGCCACTGAAAATATAATCCGATCTACGCTCACTCTCGTCATGCGACATCAATCTCCAGAAGTCCAAGCGAACCACCGCGCATGTCGACAATTTTTCCGAACCACTGTTGTTCTCTAAAAATGAAGGAGGGGTGGTCACTGGAAGTTGTGCTGATCAGTAGAGGGATCATCGATGCTTGCTTCCTGCTGCACTCTGAAGTGGCCGAGATGGGAAGGGGGAAGGTAAGTGGGGTGTGAGCGGGCTGGAGAGATGGGATTGGGGGAGGGGGGGGGGTCCAGGGGTATGGGATGAGGCAGAGGGATGATAGGGGATCAGGAGGGAAGGCAATAGAGGAGTGGAGCGGCGAGAGAGGCTAGGGAGATGGGGTGAGGCGCTGGGGCTTGAGCGGGCTGGGGAGATGAGATTACTGGGGGTGGCGTGGGCTGGGAATGGGAGCGAGGAAAGGGGCGGTAGGTAGGGGAATAGGGGGATGAGGTTGTGGATTGGAGAGAGGAGATATGGGGGGGATTCTTTGATTAGAGAGAGGGGAGGAATGAGTGGGGTGTGGGATTGGAGAGAGGGGAGGAATTGGTCAAAGGGGTGGGTTATTGGTGAGAGAAAAGGGGGAATAGGGAAGGGTGACATGGGAGAGGGGAATGGGTCAAAAGGTGATGGGGTGGTGCGTGGATAGGGGGAAAATAAATAAAAAATGAAAAATAAAAATAAAAAAGTTAAATCTAAATTTTAAAATTCAGAATTCAAAATAATATATTAATATAAAAGTTAAATAATAATAATAATATTTAAATATTTATGCACATGTAATTAAATATAATTATACTATTAAATATAATAATAAACTAATAACAGATACTATTTTATTAATACAACAAAATAATGAAATAAAATAAAATACAAATTAAAATATACATACTAATAAATATTAATGAAATAAACTAAACTAAAATTAGAGAAACTAATAATAATAAAATAGTGTTAAATATAATATATAAAATTAATATAACTAATAGAAATACCAAATTAATAATATAAGTATATAAATTAACTAAAGATTATCAAAATATCTAAACTAATACAAAACTACAAAAATAAACAAAAAATAAAAAAATTGGTTAAACTAATTAATTAAGACAAAGTTAGAAAATTATAAAAATACATGAAAAATCCATGTACATAAGCAAACAAACATACTTAGACATGAATATTTCATTAGAAACCTTTTTAAATAAATTCCACCACTTAAAACACAAAACATTCTCCTTTAGACACATTTCTATATTTAATGTTTGTTAAAACTAACAACTTTAACACATTCAAAACTCATTGTAACCAACATTTTAACTCATTATGCCCCTTCATTAAGTACAATACTCTAAACATTCATTAAAATTATTCCTTTTACCCATTTTAATCATTTTTATTAAACACTAAATTTTCTTCAAATTTTCCATAAAGTAAAATAAATCCTACCCTTCATGCCCCACACACCCTTCCCATGTGTTACTAGCATGATTCATGCCAACTATATCCTTTGTTGCCTAAAATGATACATGAATATACAAACTTGTTCCATTCTATCAATGAGAAAAATATCATAAAAAAGTCACATCACATAACAAGTGCATCACTCAATGGTGAAATATCATTCAACCATAATGACACACATTAAGAATAACAATTCCCACCCCATACACTTGGGTTTTTTCCTCATACATGGGTTAGATACTCCCATGCATGATCAAAATGAAAAGGCCCGACATTTCCTAACATATTTTCTACCATCCCAAAAATTAAGACCTTATAAGGCAACCACTTGGATTCTACTTTGTAACATCCCTGACCTAGAATCCACTAAACCAATGCTCTGAGTTGAGTCACTACATGAACTCAAGCATGCCTCCCCATATACCAGAGGTTTCAAACTAGCATTAAGGGTATAATAAGTCATTTGGGGATAATATACCCTCTTTAACAGAGTAATACACAACATATAAAAAATTAAACAAAGGAAACAATAAATAAATAACCAAGAACATGCATTACAAACAAATTCCTAAACATGGTACAAATCAAGACCAAATAATAAATATGAAATGTCATGATAATAGTGCCAAAAGTGAAGGAAAACCAAAATAAAGTCCAATAGCTAAATTCCCAAATGGGTATTAATCAAAGTATGGATCCTCACCCATGCACTTTCCAAGCCAAACTCAACTCCTTAGAATAATTCCTTTTCCCTTTTCCGGACCTGCAATAATGAAGTCAGCTCTGGTACCCAACGATGGCCCGAGTAGGGTGCGAGTACAAATAAGTAGGCCACCACCAAAAATGTATACAAAATATCCATTCTAAATATATATTTCATGCAAGAGATAAATAAAAAAACAAGGTAGACAAGAAAATTCCGGATCCATTAGGTAACAATGTTTACATTACCCATTTACATCATTAGTTTCATGTCTACTATTTAGTCCATTTTCATCACTTAATTCATTTACCTTACATGTTTCAGGGGTTAGGAATTTAAATCATTTACACAATTCCATAATAAAATCAATTACAAAGCGTAAGGGAATAAATAAAGTTCCTCATATCTCTAGGGATAAACATCTCATAAACATTTACATCACACTTACCTTAGATCCCCGCTCTAGATGGTCTCATCAAATGCACCTGTTAGAGGTAAAGAGCCTCAATCCCATTTCCTAACCCATGAATTGTGGGGTGGGGTTTATAGACTTAGTCTAACCCGACCCATTGACATAGAACCTCAAGTCTAATACCCTAAAACAACCAATCCATGTGCACATTCTATTTATCAATTTACCACACATATACCATATCACAAACCTTACATAATCAATACACATGAAAACCACATTTCAAATTTCATTTAACACATAAATCACTATTATGACTTAAAGTTTTAACATATTTAACATTTAATTAGCATAACCCATTTAACCCATTTCCCTTTCCATTCCTCAACCCATTTAGCACATTTGAAACTTTCCATATGTTAACTTATTTCACATATTCTATAATTTTGATACATTAACCCATTTGGAATATTTAACAATTACCATAAATTATCCCATAAAATTATTCATCACTACCCATTCATTAATCCATTTACACAGTAACCATTTCAAATACCTTAATCCACTTAATAATTTTCCTTCCAATTTCACAATCCATTTGACACACTCAAACTAATCCATTTAATTCCTTTTTCTCATTATTCCAAATGATCCCTTATGTCATTATCAATAATTAGAAACAACTACTATTGGTTCCATTTATAATTTAAACTAACATATCAACACTTTTATCATGGTATCTATTTCAATACAATTGGACTTTAGGCCTAACATTACAATTTTCCATGCCTCAGAATATTGGCGTACCCCATAGGTGGCCCTAATTTTTTAATCAAACTCAATGCATCCCATGGGGATCATGAGGGGTTTAATTCTTCATTTAGATGACCATTTTACCAAAACATAACAAAGGCACCAAATTCAAAAAATGGGATAACCAAACCTCAACATCACATGCACAAATCAATAAAAAATCAGTGGGATATAGCTTGTAGACCACCTACCTTGAATCTGATAATGAACACACCCTTAACCTTAGCATTATATCTAGATTCAATCAACATTTAAAACCTAAATTTGGAGCTTCGATCCACAACCAACGATGCTCTAAACTGCCTATAATTGAAGGATAACCACCCCTGGGAAGATTTTGGAGTTTAAGTTTATCACTAGGGATTTAAGAAGTCTAGGATATTACAAAAAGATCACCCAAATATTTTTTTTGAGGAAAATACCCTTTTCATTTTGAAATAATTTATTTAAAAATGAAAAATTTCTATAATATTATGAAAATAATTTTCTTTTAAAAGAACCATATATAATTTTAAATGAATATTCAAATCCTTGAGTTTTCATTATGGGGATATTTTTTATTCGTGCTATAATCATTAAAAACAAAGATTATATTAACACCTTTGAAAAAATTAACTCATTTTGAGAATTAAAATAATATTATTTCTGAAACTTTTTATGGAAATTCAAACATGGGTAAAAATGACTTTAAAAAAGAATTAGATCATATTAAAAACATTATTGAAAACATTTTAAAGTAAATATTTACATGGAAGAATAATTTTATCGACTAAAGATAAAATATTTTTGACTTTTATTTAAAATGTTTTTGATCATTTTAAGTACTAAAGAGGAGAAAATTGTAGTTTTAAATGAAAATTCACTAAATAAAAATAGGATAAAAAAATACATGGGGTTTAAAGGATGAATATGATATAATATCCGTTAATATAAATTTAAAAAATCCTAAAAATAAATATGATTGTAACATAAATACCTTACATGGAGTCTCATGTAGCCTTACACTCATTCAAACCTCCTATAAAATAAATATATATTTATTATAAATTTATTATAGAATAATATTAATCATAAATTACTCTGTATAATACCTATATAATATTCATTTATCCTTTATTAACAACTTCATCATTAAAAAGGACATATGGGTGAAAACATATCCGTTTTTCCTGTATATATTTCAGTTTGATAGTTTGGATTCTTACACCTTGGTCATGGTTATAGAATATTAATCATGAAATAATTAAATATTGATTAATTATATAAAATTTAATAACAATTAATATAAAGTGGTGATGACAACTAAATTACATAAACTCCTAGAGACAGTAGTCTGTATATACACACAAGTGATGTTTCCACTTTTTGATGGATGGAATGAAAAAAACGAAATTTTAATTTAAAATTATAAAATAAAAATTATATCATAAATATAATATAAATTCATTTAATATATCATTATTACTATCCATGTAAAGAAAAAATGAAAAATTAATCACATCACTTATTTGGAGGTGGTAATACACACATACGCATGAGCAACAATATCATTTTACAATAGATGAAAAGTTAAGAAGGTAGATAAGATATTATAATTCCATGATAATAATTACGTCATAAATAGAATATATAAACATCAAATATATCACAATAACTAACCATGAAATACGGCGATGGAAAATGAATCATATTGCAATGTGGAGGCGGTAGTCCACATGTACACACAAGTGATACTTTCATTTCCCATTTGATTAAAAAGGGGGATGAATAAGGTTATAAAATTATCATAAAAATATCTTATTTTATGGGAAATAATTATGTTATTATATTTTAATTTTTAGGATATAACTTAAGGAGGTATAAGAATAAGTAAAAAATAAAACGCTCGATAAAAACGATTACCTCCTCTTTGAAGAAACTCTGTTGGATCTCTCCTTAAAAACCCTAGGAATGGTATTTCAAGAATTAAAAAACCTATATAATGTCAATAAAGAAGTTTAGATGAGTTTTGTTTTCAGGTTTTATTCAATATTATTGGCTTTAGAAGTGTGAGGAAGATAAGAGAGGTGGTGTACTTATATAAAAGAGGAGAGGGGAACCCTTGGAGCTACTTAAAGTATTAAATTAATATAAATTAGTTTTCTTATTAAAGTGGATTCAAATTGATATATTCAAAATATAGTTTGAATATAAGTATAAATACTATCATAAAATAATATTAATAAAAGTGTAGGTGTTATTTTTACCCATATCTCTTAGTTTTAACCTCCGTTAACCATTTTCATGATTATCATGATATGAAAGTTTTTACACTTTAGGGGTCATGAATGTTACTATAAAAGGAAAAATTATCTATAATTGTAAAATGGTTGATATTATATACCATATAACACTAAAATGAATGAATATAATATTTTTTTTTATGAATTTTAATTCATTCAATATAATATTATTTAACATAAGATACCATTAAAGTCATCTCTAGTACAATTCACATAATTGATTTTTTTTTTAAAAACAAAAAAGTAATGTAATTATATTATAAACTTTTAAAAAATATATAATAAATTATTTTTATCCAAAAAATTATTGTAATACCTCAACTCATCCAAAAAATATTACTGTTTATGTTTTTAAATAATTTACTAAATTTTTCTACTTCTTGCACAAGCACTATGTCGGCGTTGCATAATAATTGAAGGTTATTATTCCATAACTAAAAACTTAAAAAAGTTAAAATGAAAAAAAATCATTAATATTTAAAATAAATATTTTAAACTAAACATAACCAATTTTTATCCATAAGATAAAATTTTATAGATATTAAAATTAAGAGATTGACATTTTGTATTTATTCCTCACTTAAAATAATATTAAAGTTATTATGAAAGAAAAACATAACCAAGTTATCTTATATTAGAATATAATATGAAAATTCTTGAACTAAAATCATATAAAATAAGTAAGTAAAGTGTTGGATATATATTTAAATACTTATCACATTATTTTTAACCTTAATTACCCAATTTACCCTTATTGAGGGGACAAATATTTACCAGAATTACTATTCATTTTGATAAGAAAACAATGTTAAAATATTTAACAAATTTGTAAATTATTATTAAAAATATTTAATCATTTTTATCAAATTAAAATCCTATTATTAGAATAAATTAATTCTAAAATAAACTAAAAAAATGCAATGAAATTTTTTTTCTTCAGAAAAATGTATTTTTAATTATAAAATTGTTTTTATACAAAAATTAAGCATTTTATTGATTATATTTAAAGTAATTGGATTTTTTAATCAATAGTAACTATTTACATTTTAAACCCAATTCAAAAAAATGGGACTCAATAAATTTATGAATAGATCATACAATTTTCTATAAAATGATAACTATTCACTATTCACTGAAAAATCCCTAATTTCAAAAAAAAAAAAATTCATCCTAATATAGTTTCTGAATAATTGTTTAAAAATGATATATTTTTTGTAAAATAAAATTTATAAAATTTCTAGAAATCAGTTATAATATTTTATCACAAAAAATAATAAAAACCATTTAATGAAACATATTTTTGAAGCATAAAATGACTACTAAAAATTGAGTGACCATTTCTTATGAATTAATAAATATAATATAATTTATTAAGACCATTATACATATATTTTATAATTTTATTAATCCTATTCATACTCACCAATTCAATTACTAGGTTATAACATTCATATTTAAATAATAATGTTTTTATAGTATATAACAATTCACTTAAAGTTTGATGTTTCATATTAACAATTCTATGAAGCATAGAATTATTTTAAAGTAAATATTATAGGTGTTATAATCCATATACAAAGAACTATACAACCTAGATCCATCCTCCTCCCAGGTTTTACCCACCTTACATATTGTTTTACACATAACACCAGGTGAACCTCCCTTATTCACACAAGACTAAACCGTCATCATCTCCCCATCTGCATCTCCTCTATTAACAAAAAAACACCAACTAGGAATGATACCAAGTCTTGGTTCATATATCATTACCATCCATTGACGACAAGAAAACATCACTAACATTTGTTCGGTTGTGCAATAAGCATTGTCGATGTTTGGTTAGTATCACATCCATGTTCAGTGGTTGTTTGTATGTGCAGTGAGGGTTAACAATGTTCTTGCATGGAGGTTACTTGTGTGGTTGTAATTGGTGGTGGTTATGAGTTTCTAAAATTATTGAAATGGTTTTATTGGGAAATATGGTGATTGATAACATGACAGCTCCCATTCATTGATCATTGATGGGAGTTTGTAGTGATCCTTGCATCAACGCTTACATAGTCATCTCTATTCATTTTTTGTGTCATGTTTTCATGCTGGATGGAAAATTATCATACTATTTGAGGTTTGATTATATGAAAATATATTCATGCACATTATTTATTTCCCATATTTTATTTTGAGTTTAATTTAATTTAATTATTATTTTTTAAAATTATATCCATGTTTAAATAATTTCTACTTCAAATTTTTTGATGTTTATTATTGTGAAACCTAATAAGTAATAATGGGTGGGATAAAAATTAGATAATTTATTTGTTTTATATTTAATTACATGCATGAGAGAATCAAAAGTCACATGTGAGAAAATTTAATATAAATAATTATAGTGATTTATGAATCTGTATTTTGTGTGATTACTATTTAAACTTCCATAGGTGATATATAATAAGTAATTTTGTGTGTGTGAACTCAACACAGATAGATACTTCAAATTTTTGAGAAACTGGTCATTATATTTCACCTAGTGACTCGACACTTAAACATATTATAATTTTTTTATAACACTGAAGAATATGAAATTGAATAATTTATGAGAACAGTTATAGTATTATCTAACATTAAAGAAAAAGACTTGATAATATTATGATTATGATTAGAATTAATGATAGTCAAATGAATAATCATCTAGATATGAAAATTTAATAATTGGCATCACATGTACCTAAGTATAAATCTTGACTCTATAAATTTCATCCCCACTACCTTCCATTAAGTTAGTTTTTGTTCATTTTAATTATTATTTAGTTTATAAATATTTTAGTTTTAATCACAAAGAAAATTCATTTTCAAGAAAATTATTCCATGAGGATATCAATAATGTCTACACACATTATCCCTATTAGTTTGAACCTAATTCCACTATTATAGTTGTTATTAGGTTTTATGTATTTCTAAATTTGACGCGCTATGACAACACATACCAAATTTCTTCCACTATTTTTGGGGGAATTGTACCGCAAGGAATCACTTAAAAGAGAGTGATTTATATTAAAAACATTAAATAAAAAAAACACACAAAAATGTTTAGATTACTACTTTGGGTGATTTTTCATTTCATGAAACTTCCAGACGCATAGGAGTTCAAAAATTTATGGACAACACCATACTTTTATGATAATTTCTTACCACACCCGACCAAAGTGAATAGTAAAATTTATAATTTTAAACCACATATAAGTTCTCCAGGTAATTCATTTTATTATAATTATTTTTATTCAAATAAATGTGATGATATTCAATAATCCTTCACCATATTTTGACATTTTTCCATATGTATATTTTGATCATTTTCAATATCAAGGTGATCCTTAAAATACTGAAACTATTAATTCATGTAGTTTATATATGCTTTAAGAAATTTTATAAAAATTTCAAAACACAATTTTAAAGTCTCAAAACCTTGTAGAACTTGAGCCACCCTTCCCACTAGATTAAGACACTCAATTTTACCAATCCCTACATGGTCCAAACACTTAAAAATTAGATAAAAAATGTTTACTATGATAAATTAGGTACATAAATGGTTTATACTCAAAGAAGTGATTAATAAAGATTTAAATTCTATAATGAAAAATATATAAAATAATTGGAGTCTGGTAGTTTAATTATCCCCATCATTACCACATGAAATTATAACTTATAACAATCCTTATGAGTAAAGTGTAGGAGAGGTTCCATATGAACAACATCAATTTTTTGATTCTAATGATGAATCATCTTAAATTGAGCCTTCTTCTTATAATGACATCAATGAATAATATGATCCACAACTTGATTCATTAGTTCTTATCACATTTGAACATCCTATACTACACTCTATCATATTTAATGATCTATCAAACAATGTAATCTCATGTCCCTCTCATGTGAGTTTACAAACCTTATACCCCGATGTGATAAAGTATGTATTTGATGCATAACAACTACCACCTTTTGAGGATGAATATTCATTTGAGGATGAAGAAGGCATTGAATTTATTCCCTTATTTATTAAGATAGAGCCATAATTGACCCAAGACACCGTGAATTTTCAAACACTAGAGAACATCAATTATAATAACCTAGACTCACCTCTTCCTAAGAATCATTATGAGTTAGATACATTTACTAAAAAGGTAACATCTAAAACAATTTAAGGGCCATTAGAATGTGATTGTGACGGGTTTTTAGGGAACTCAAAACATTCTAGAAATATTGGAAGAATGGTATTCTATGGATGATCTTGATCTAAGGGTGACACATGTGGTAATGATGAAACATGATGAGAAAAATATAAAATAAACTTTAGGTGATATTATTATTTTTGAAATCATGAAGTCACCTACTCTATTTGATATGGTTCCACCCTCTCCATGTGTTGAATTTGATAACACTTCACTTAAAATACATATATTTTTGAACAATACTCTTAACCATGATGTAATAAATGAAGATGTGGTGCATGAATTGAGTTGGTAACTAGAGGACTTCCCAGTTTTGGTAGTCATTGAGGAAAAATAACTAGGTTTCATGATTTACCTAGATAATTAATTCAAGGATTAGATAAATCTAAGCAGATAATTAAGGGATTCCTATAAATACATTTTTTCTATGAGACACATTAAAAGAGGTAATTATCTTGATATTAATATCAATTTATTTTACATAAACTTCAATTATTTGATGATTTTTATTTCCTACAACCTTTATTAATCTTATTTTGAGTGAAGATATTTTCATTTAATTCCCCCATCCATTTTAATAAAAAGTTTATTTTGATATATTGTGTTCTCTGGAATATAATTAACTTCTCAACAGATTCATGGAACACTTATACTAATATAGAAACAAATACATGGTATACATTTCAATTAGATCCTAGTGGAGTTTCCCCATTTTTTGATTGGATATGAAGTAAACTTAGCTATCAATGGGAGAGAACACATAATTAGTATTTTTTTTTATTTTTATACATTTAATTTTATTTAATTTAGTTTTTTAGGTAATTAAATTTAATTAATCTACCTACAATTTTTTTTCTCCTAACACTATAATGGAGTTATATTCATCATTAATATTTATATCATTAATTGTTTTATCTAATTTTGGCGTTACCTTTATTTTATGATATAGGTATGTGTTTTCTATGTGTATATTTTATAGTTTACATCATTTTTTGAGCTTCATTAGATACATGCAACCTCTTCACATTTATTTTCAATTACTCAGGGAAGTGTTACATTTTCGGTTATATTTTATTTACACTTACAAAAACACCATGTAAAATAACTAACTAAAATAATCATAAAAAGGTAAAAAAAACTAACAACCCTGTATTGTTAAGCCCAAATGAAAACTATTATATTTATATAGTAACATAATCAATGAAATACCACATTTTTCCATAGTAATTTTGAGGAAATGATTCATGGTTAAACTGATTTTATTCTTGATACGATGATTTAGATGATTGTTAATATCATTCCATGATATGAAAATGTTTTTACAATTTTATTTTTATTTTTTAGACACTTGTTTTCACTCATGATCATTCATACCATCTAATTTTATATTTATATACCCATGAATACTCTATAACTTTCTATTTCTCATCATATTTCTCATTTTCTTGAGATAATATCGACCTTATTATATATTCTAGAACTTGAATTTTTTTCCCATAAAAGTGTTATGATTTTTTTTATAGTGACATAACTATAGCGTTTTTTTGTTTTATTTAGAACCTTTGATCCACTGATCCACTATTTTATTTTTTAATTCTGTATGTAACACCTTGATATTTTATTAAATTATTTTTTCAATTAAATTTAATATCTTTCACTACTCGTAACATAGAGTTTTAACAATCCACTATATACTATTAATATTATTATTTAAACATGACCATTATAAACTTTACATTAAAATTTTTGGAATGAATAGGAATAAATAAATTTTGAACTATGAAAAATGGTTTTATATAAATAAATCATATTGATAAAAAAGTACATAATTTTTATTAAACTCTTTATTTTCCCCATAAATAACTTTTCCCTAGAAAATGTTTTTATTTATTTTTGTGAACAAATAATAAAAGTAATTTTTGAAACTTAATTTTTTTATAAAATTAACCTAATTTTTTGAATAAATATATTAATATTATCTTATGGTGATTTTTGGGATTGTTTTTGAAAAGTTTAAATTTTTAATGCATAGTGAAAATATTATTTTTAATGAAAACAATTTATTCATTTAATTCATTAAAAAAGTTAAATTTTGTTTTAAAAATGTTTTAAAGTAAAATTATTTTAATAATTTTATAATTAATCCAATTTATGTTATTATAATAAATTTAATAATGAAGTTTTATATATTTTTTTTATAAATTATGAGACATTTCTCTTTGGAAAACTAGTTTTTCATTGGGTCTATAGGTTTTATTTTAAATTATATTTTGATACTTTTGTGAATTAAATTTTATAAAATGGATTCCATATTTGTAATAATAATAATTTATATAATATAATATGGTAAAATTAATTTTTTGTGATAAAAAATAGTAAAAACAAAAAAAAATTAATTACTACGGTTAAGGTTAAAAAAGGGTTTGCATGTTATATACGTATGTTTTAAAATTATTTTTTATCATACATAGGATCTTTATTTAATAATTTATAATTCATATTTATAATTAGTGGGTCTAAAATATATAATAAGTATCATTTTATTTTTATTATTAAGGGATAAATTATCTTGGTAAATAAAAAGAGACTAGTTACCATAATGAAAACTAAAATGGAAAAAATGAGCAATCTTAGAGGATAAGGGAAATACATGTTTAATTTTTTTTAGGTTTTGGAGGTTCCATTTGGACATATAATCCCTAAAAACCATAATTTATCAATTTTGGAGCCACATGGATTGAGAGTGACTTCCCATTATTGGATAGTTTTGGGTATTTACAAAAAATGCCACTCTTCAATTATATAAAGGGGACCTCTTCCCCTCACTTATTCACACCTATTAAGACATTTGGATAAAAAAAAGCTAAAAAAATATCTCTAAAACATATTTATTCATGTTTTATATATTATTGTATTCCAAAATATGAAACCTAGGGTTCTTATTAATAGATCCAAAGGACGTTTTCTAATATAAGGTAATCGTCTTCACTAAAACCTTTTTTTACCTATTCACTTACCAACTTCATTAATGTTTTAATAATTACAATATAATATACCAGTATATGAAATATAATAAGTTTTTTTTTATTTTAATGATATAACATATATCCATCTTATCTTTCATCAACAGGGAACCGAAACCATCGATCACGTGTACATCAGACTACCGCTTCGCAAGGAGATATAATTCATTTTCCATCATCACCTATCATGGGCGGATATAATGATATAGTTAAACAATATATATGATATTTATGAAATAATTATACTTCTATAATTATAATATCACATATACCTTATTACCTTCCTGTCCGTTGGAAAACGATAACATCGCTTGTGCATACAGGTGGACTACCACCTCCATGAAGCAATGTGATATGTTTTCATTTATTTTAACATTTTTTGTAATAAGAATATATTTAAGGAGTTTATATGATATATATTATATAAAACTGATCTTGAAAATTTTAATTCATATTTACCTTTCTTTTTTTTCCATCCTTCAAGAAAATAGAAACAATGTTCATGCATACATACGACCTACCATCACCATGAATGGTTTAATTTATTTTCTATATCTAAATTTTTTAGATTAAAATAAATAAATAAATATTTATTATATTTTATATTTATATCATGGTTAAAATTATGGATATTATGGAACTATAATCAAATCTAGATGACCAAAAATACTAAACCAAAATATACATGGAAAACGAAGTTGTTATTACTCAAAATGTGATTTTAACAAGGAAATATTAATAAGCGGGTAATAAAAAGTCAAAAGAAAATAATATATGTTATAATATATATTATTATAGTTTTATAATATATTTATAATAAATCCATATTTATTACAAAGGAGTTTGGAATGTATGTGAAGAAATTTGAAACTCGAGGTAAGAGATTTTCATCTCAAATCGTCTTCATTGTGACATATGTTATGTTATGACCATATTTTCATTTATGGGGTGTATATAAAACCCCTTTAAAATTTTATATCATGAATTTATTTATTCTAATTATATTTGAAGTTTCAATTAATTTTATTCTTTCATGGAGCTTAGGATTCAACAGATACCAAATTTGTGAAGGTTTTATGATACAATCTCATTGTTTATCAGGGTTATTTGTTATTAAGTTTCTAATGATGAAATATTATGATCTATATCTCTGATAACTCATGAATTTACTTATTATATTTTTATTTCACGAAAATACATGTTTTCCATTTTACTCTCTTAAATAACTAAATAGACAAAGAAAATTTTTTTAAGAAAGAATGACTTTATTTTTCTCTTCAGTAAATAATCATTTTTATTCTATGTATATATTTTCTAATAATGTTTTGATGGATATTTTTATTAATATAAAAGGTTTTTTTAAAGAAATATTTAACCATTTTTTAATTTTTACAAAATTATTTAAAAGGAATCTTCATTTTGTTTTCCGAATGAGGTAGTTTCGACTTTTCACCCAAAAGCTGAAAATAATTTCTATTTACAACATGAAAATAATTTCCAAAAAATCATAAACACTCAATTATTTGAAGCATACTTTATAAAATTTAAAATTAATTTTAAAATAAATTTTTTTCTTTAATATTTGTGAAATATTTAGATTTTAAATATGTTCTTTTAAAATGGAAAGTATATTTTCCTCAATAATTTTTAGTGATATTTTTATAGAATTTATTTTCATCAATGAAAATAACATTTAGTGTTGCTTATGTTTTACTAGGGATATGATCTAATGGTACCACCCTTATCCTTTATCTATATGTTTTATGATTTTGATGTGGTGATTATTATGAAAACCATTAATTTTTCCATGGGTTATGCTATGTTTGATTGATAAAATTATTATAAAAGCTAATTTCATCACACATGTTATGATATGATGATATTATGAATGTTTAATGATTTTATGGAACCCAAAAGTATGGTTTATGTGATGGGTGGGACCTATATATCCCTCTAATTCATTGTGTAATGATTTATATCATGTGAGAAAATTATGGGAAATAAGATAATGTGGTTAATACACTATAGGAAATAGGCCAATGTGATTGATCTACTATGGAAAACAAGTTAGAATGCATGATCCACCATGGGAAACAAGTTAGTGTGGTTTATTCACTATAGGAAAAGGCGACGATGACTAATCATTTTTTGTTTTGTGAAATAGGTAAGAATTTCTGATCCACTATGATTTGATGGTATCAATATTTGACCTTGAATTATGAAATTATTTTTATACTTTTGATGGTTCCAAACTTATAGAACATGAAATTATGGCTTATTATTGATTTATGATGAAGAAATATGCTTGGGAGCACTCTTCTTAGGGGATCTCGGTGGGGGATCTCTCCACAACTTCTTCTTTACTCCAGTGAGGCATCACTTTGATTGATTCTTGGGTATCAATGCATGAGATGTTTACATGTCTAGCAATAATCAGATTCATTTTATGTCTTACCTTCACAAATCATGGCCATCAGTGTAGAATGGATTTCATATAAGCGTGAAAACCTATAATTTTCCCCCTTATTCTCTGACACTATTTTTTTTGCATACCTAGATTTTTTTCACAAATTTTGTTTTTTCTCTTGACTCCCATACTGTAGGTGGTATTTGTGGTTATACGACAGGGATGGAATTTATGGATTATGTGGGGGTTATTGAAAGGATGGGGTATCTACCTGCTATTGCGGATCGTGGTACAAGAGATTCTATAATTGATGGGTATTTCGATCATGCATTAAAATAGTGGGTAGTGGTGTGGGTACATGTGGTGTAGGCCTAGTAGTCAACAGATATGAAAGATTGGAATGATTTTGGTGACATTTGGAGATTATGGTAGTGGTTTCATGGAACTAGGGGTCAGTTGTGTCCTAGTGTTTCTCTATTTATCTTTGGGTTTTAGTTATTTTTGGTCACCACATGACTTTGAGAAATGGTATTTCGGGCCATCAATTTGGTCTTTATAACACTGTGCTTTTGGGTCAATGTTTTTATGTGGTTTTTTGTCCAAAGTATTTTGAATTTGTTTTTTTGTTTATGGGCCTTTGGTTCGTGTTTCATTTAGGGAACTTTTCCATGTAATGAGTTCCATCCCACATTAAAAGAGTTTCATTTTTGTTTTTTTTAATAATAGGAATTTTAATCCAATCTATTTCTATAATATAAAGATTTATCACTCTTATGATTCATGTATTTGAAATGATAATATTTATGATTTAACTAATTTTTATGATCTTTAATATATTGGGTATGAAACTTTTAAGTTATGCTCATGATCTCATATCCTTATGCCGAACTTGTTCTTTTTTATGATCATCAATTGATATCTACCATGTTTAACATTACTAAACACCTGAGATCATCTTTTCTTGTATTTAATTTCCCTAGTTTATAAATAAAGGTTTTAAGTAGGGTATATCTATGAGGTGTACTAAATGGGTAGATATTTATGGGATATATTGAAGACCTTTCATGAAATACAATGGCCTTGTGAATAGTATCCAAAGATACTAAACATTTACAGTTAATAGGCATGTATTTTTGAAATGTATTGAATATTCATCTCAATATATATAATATTTATTTATGAAAATTTTGGGTTAATATAGTTTAGACCTTAGAGTCCATGAATAAGCCTTTTCAGCATGATCCCAAATTTGATACCCAACCCTACCCTTTTCTTGAATGCTTCCATGATAATTTTTAATCAAAGTGTGGGGGAGTGAGTTATTTATAGAGAGGGTTATTTGAGGGATAGTGAATAACTCGATATACATGGATGATATTATCTCACTTTTTTTTAATCTTTTTTCTCTTCATAGTATCTCCAATACTTGAATTTTTTTGACATGGGTATTTATATTTTTTTTTCTAACAACAAGCACACTTGTGGTTATTATGTGGTAATCCATTCATTTTGGGATACATATAAAAGTGATAACCCATTACTTTAGGATCTAGAGAGTTTTTATAAGGAATAATTTTAAATAAAGTATCAGGTAGTGAGTTTATAATCTACTTGATTTAAAGGATAGTTGTAAATATGTGTGGGTTAATATTCATTGGTTGAATTGGGGGTTATGACATCCAAAAATATTTTGTGATATTGCTTCTTCCATTGGTATTTTAATTCTAATGGATAATTCTACTGAAACTATCAGTTATGATCATTATTAAAGGGTTCTTATAGAGGTTTATATCAGATTCACATTGAATAATAAAGATATTTCTTTAACTCCAAATTATAAGGGCAATCCAAGGATTTAATATGAGATGGTTCCACCCATCTTCCCTCTTTATGGTATCATTGAACACTTGAAGTCCAATTGTAGGAAAGAATATGTCTATTCAACCTTTATATTTTAGGGGACATGATATAAAATATTTTAAAGGGTAAAATGTGAATCTATGTAAGATTAATGTAGTAAAGACACTATAGAAACATTTGGTGCAATATAAGAAATGTATGGATCAAGTTGAAGGATATTTGGCCGGGGAAGGGGGAATATAATGCAATTATCTCAGAAGCGTGATTGACTTGAACAAGATATGGATGTTCATACATCCATGAGAATAACTTATATTGGAAAATAAGGAATCTAATTCCTTAGTTAGTGGGGAATGGGTTGTAATTGATCTTAGATGGGATAGGGTTAGTCAAGGGTAGGGGGATCAGAGGCAGGGATTTGAGAAGGGGAAAGTGTAAACAAAATCTTCAGTATAATTTCAGTCGAATCATGATGGTTCAGTTACTATAAGTTATGTAGAGAGAAAACTATATGAAACTAACATGTAAAATGAATGTATTAATGTTAGTGACATTAAGCATTTATAGCTTGTACTCTATAATCATGACCTATATAAGTCATCGGAAAAAATATTACCAGGTTAGTTTAGAAATAATTTGGGAAGAAATGGATTGAGTTGAGCATATTAATATTGGCGGAGTTTGGTTTAGATGAAAATTAAATGGATTTAAAGGTACTAGATTTTGTGGTTGAAACTGGGATTTCAACTCTGGTTTTGGAAGAGTGAGAGTAAGATATGTATCTAATGATTTTGGGACAAGAATTTGTTTTATAGGGTCAGTATAATCATGATCAAATATAAAAAGAGATCAATAATAAAATAAATATAAATAAGAATGAAGGTAGTTAGGAATACCAAAAATATGATAATATATCACCTGATAGTGTTTTATACAAGGTTTTCCTTGAAAAAGGTAAGAAAATATTATTTGATGACAAATGATTTCAAAAGGTATCAACAAGAAAGACTAGAAGGAAGAATTATGTAATGTCCTGGTTCTAGGAGATTCCCAGAGGTGCCCCGTACCCGGTTGGTCACATGGCCTCTATCACATTTCCAATACTAGAGGCTACAAACTAGAATAAAGGGCCTTGGTTATGATAGTGGGGAAACTATTCCCTTATTGGTAGAGTAATGCTGTGGAAATAAATAGATAACAATAGCAGAAGCGGTAATAACATGAAATAAGTAAACAGTGGAAGACTGGAAGTAATAAACAACTGGATCACAAATATATAAATGATGCATGATACATATGTCAGGAAAATAGCCAAACAAGTCACAATGCTAGAATACAGTACTAAACCAAGGTAAAAAGAAAACAAATAAACTCTAGTAGCATCGCAAGCCTCTTCTCGGTCCCACGCTCTCCAGATCCACAACAATCAAGTACTTGAAGTAGAAGGGTGCTTTCCCTTATCTATACCTGTAACAATATAATCTGTTTGGGCCCAAAATCATGACCCAAATAGGGTGTGAGACTAATCCTAGTAGGAAACCACCCAAAGATCTATGCCTAATAGTCAGTGAATATACATGGCAGAAAGTAAGGAAAAAAGAAGTAGTAAATAAGGAAGTACTCAAAAGTAAACAATCCTATAGTTCAATTTCATTCAATTTCACATCTCAAGTAAGAAGCTACTCACAAACAGGTAACCCTATGGGAAGTACTCACAACCTAACCCATCTAGTTCAACCAACACAAACAAAAGAAACCCTATGGGAAGTACTTATAGTCTAACCCCTCAGGTTCGGCTTTAGCAAAGACTCTTTGAGGAAGCACTCACTGTTAATTTCCCCTACGGGCTCGTATCAGTAACTATAGAAACTATGGGGAAGAACTCAATGTCCAATCCCCCCTGTGGTCTCGTAATGAGTAAATACAATCACTTTTAGGGAGCACTTACATCCATCCCCTCTATGGTCTCACTACATAAAGTAAACCAACACTCTAGAGAAGCCATCAATGTCCATTCTCCCTATGGTCTACTACACCAGGTTTCCACAGACCTGTGTAAACAATAGTGCACAAATGGTAGGAAGCCAAAGTAACCTCAAGAACTATTTTTCTAAATAGTATACATCATATCACAACATTTTAGATAAAGTCACTCCATTCTAACAAAACTAGGCATGGAAAACAAAGCAGCAAAATAGGCAAAGCCAGACCAAATGGTCAATATCAAGAAAACATGGGCAACACATCCATAGTAAGGTATAACCCTATTTATAATCATAAATACTCTACTGAAGCACATAAGTCATAGTAGGAAAAAAAAAACAGGGCTAAGAACCATAAACACGCAATACCTCAAACAAGGGTATTGGGCACTTTTGCACATATAACTCAAATAATAAATACGGAAAGGCACAAACCACCTACCTTGGCATTGTACAAAAAATATACATGAACCTTAAGCCTTGAATCTCCCTAGAATGTTGTAGATATATAAAAATGCTAAAAACGTTCAACTGAGGATATCTCACGAAATAAGAAGAATCAGGAAACGAGGATTTAGAAGAAGGAAGAGCTTACCCTAGTGATTCCAAAGCAATCGATGATGGTCGATTCGGAGAATATATGAGGAGTCGGGGGATCAGAGAAGATTCGCGGCCTACGGTCGCTCTTGGATGAGACAAATGAAGAAAAAGGGCGTTCTATCGAATAGACGCAACCCCAATCCCTTTAATGAAAAAAAGGAAGTACACAACGTGTTCTTTAAAATTACATGGTGTGTACTTCCCTTATCTGGCCTCCGATTTAGGTGGTCTCTAGGTGACCCCACACATCCATGTGTTCGGCCATTACACTGCCATCACACAGCTACCCATGACAACTGAGTACACAGTGTACAATTATAAATACACAGTGTCTACTCCTAAAATTTCCAGAAACTCTTATTTTTTCTCAAAAACACTAGAAAACAATATTCATACCTAAAAATAAGATTCATGTTCTTACAAACTTCCCCCCTTAAAGAAATTCATCCCCGAATTTCCCTAGCAAGGTGGTGTAGAAGAAGATTCCTCAGACAGATCTGGCCACTACGATTGTACATCGGCCTCCCTCTCCCAAGTCTCATCCTGTACTCGCTCGTGTTGCCATAGCACTCATACCAGAGGAATAGACTAGCCACACAGAACCTTTTCAATGCGATCAATAATTCATACAGGAAGCTCCTCGACTGATGTGCCCACATCTAGCTCAACCTCCTCGGGTTGAAGGACATGAGATGGGTCTGAGAAGTAATGTCGTGGCTGAGAAAAATGAAAGATGTCATGCATATCCCGATACCTATGAGGTAATTGTAACCGATAGGCAACTAGCCTGACACTTTCCAAAACCACGAACGATCCAATGTACCTCAGTGAAAGTTTACCCTATCTCTTAATCCTATTGTGTCCCAACCTCGGTGTGACATGTAGAAAGACCAGATCTCCGACCTTGAACTCCAGAGGTCATCCCTGTCAATCGACATAAGACTTTTTTCATGATTGTGCAGTACCCAACCTCTTTCGAATCATCTATATCTGATCTGTTGTCTCCTGGACAAGACGAGGTCCTAACATAGCTGCCTCTCCTGGTTCTAGCCAACATAGGGGTGATCGACATGGACTACCATACAAATCATCATAAGGTTCCATATTAATACTTTCTTGAAAACTATTATTATATGAAAACTCCATGAGAGGTATATGCTTCTCCCATGAACCTCCAAAATCCAAGATGCATGCTCGAAGCATGTCCTCAATCACTAGAATCATATGATTGGATTTTCCAGCTATCTGGGGATCATATGCTGTACTCAAAAGTACCTGTGTACCCAAGGTCTTCTGTAGTCCCATCCAGAATCGAGAAGTAAAATGTGCATCCCTGTCTGAAATAATGGAGTGTGGAACCCCATGTAAACGTAATATCTCTCTGATGTACAACCTTCCCAACTCATCAACACTGAAGGTCTCCTTGATTGGTAAAAAGTGAGAAACCTTCGTGAGTCTATCAATGACAACCCAAATTGCATCATTCCCTCAATGCAGCCTCAGTAACCCTATCATGAAGTCCATCGCGACATCATTCCACATCCACTTGGGAATGGGTAACTACTACAAAATTCATGCTGTTCAATGATGTTACACCTTTACCTACTAATATGTGGAACACCTCATGATAATCCCATCAACATCTCTCTTTATACATGGATACCAATACTGATGGAGTAGATCTCGATACATCTTGGTGACACCAAAATGAACTTCCCAAACTGAGGAATGAAAGTCTCGCATTATCTCCTCACGCATGTCTTTTGACACCCCCATCCATCCATGAAAATGGAAGATCTCATCCTCACCAATGGTCAATCCAGTAATAAGGTCCTCCCCTAACACACTCCCCCATAGGACTAGGCCTTCAGAATTTGATAGCTGCCTCATTCAAACTCAATCAAGAAGAGTAGAGGTAATAGACATAGAAGAAATAAATGACTCTTCGTGTTTGTCATGTACCTCAAAATGCATCTCAGAGAACATAGACATAAGTTTCCACTCACTACTGGCCTCCTGAATAGCCAGTATCTAAGTCCTCCTACTCAACACATCATCTACTACGTTGCCTTTCCCAGGCATGTAGACAAGCTCAAAGTCAAAGGACTAAAGGTAATCAACTCACCTTCACTATCTTAGATTCAGATCACACCGAGTGAAGATAAACTTGAGACTTTTTTGGTCGGTGAAAACCACAAAATTATGTCCCAACAAGTAATGTCTCGAACAATGTAAGGCATGACCAAAAGTAGCCAAATCGAGATCGTGCATTGGGTAATTCTTCTCATGTGGCCTCAATTGCCGAGACTCGTATGCAATGACTCCTTATCCTTGTATAATCATAGCTCCCAGTCCGATACCTGATGCATCACAGTACATAGTATAACTCTTGCCCAGATCTAGAAATACTAGTATTGGTGCTGAAGTTAACCTCCCTTTCATATTTTGAAAGGCTGACTCACAAGATTACGACCAAAAGTACTTCACACCCTTCTTAGTTAGGCCCGTCACTGGTGCTTCTAAGAATGAGAAGTCCTGTATAAAACATCGGTAGTATCCAACTAGTCCTAGAAAACATTGTACCTCAAAGAGGTTCTTCAGTTGCTCCCATAGAACTACTGCTCTCAATTTCTCTGGGTCTACTGATACTCTTGTATCTGAGATAACATGACCCTAGAAGTGAATTTGGTCAATCCAAAAGTGGCATTCCGAGAGCTTAGCATATAACTGATGCTCTCTCAGTCTACTCAGAATGATCTCAAGATGTGTGTAATGGTCGTGTTGAGTTTGAGAGTACACCAAGATATCATCCACGAAGACTACCACGAAAGAATACAAGTATGGATGGAACACTCGGTTCATCAGAGCCATGAAAACTGAAGGCGCGTTTGTGAGATCGAACGGCATAAACACATACTCATATAGACCATACCTGCTCTGAAAGGCTGTAAAAGGTATATCTGATTGTCTAACATGCAACTGATGATAACCGGATCTCAATTCAATCTTCAAGAACACTCGAGCTCCTCAAATATGATCAAAGAGATCATAAATCCTTAGCGAGGGATATCAGTTCTTGACCGTTAACTAGTTTATCTTCCGATAATTCACACAAAGTCTGAGGGTACCATCCACCTTTTTTGCAAATAGGACAGAAAAACCACAAGGAGATGTACTGGGTCAAGATGAAACCCTTTGCCTGCAACTCCTCCAACTGCTTCTTGAGCTTCTGTAACTATGGTGTAGCCATCCTATAAGGATTAATGGACACTAGTGCCACTCCTAACACAAGATCAATAAAAAGTTCCACCTCTCGCTCTGTAGGAAAACAGAAAAAGTCCTCGAGAAGGATATCTATGAAATGATCGACCACTAGAGGAAAGCACAACTGTGAATTCCCCTAGTCATCCAGATATAGACTAGAAAACTAGGATGTAACTCCTCCCAACCCATGATGCTCGGGACTTTCTCTGCTCTCCTAGACATCCCATTCACCCTTATTAAGAAAAAATCCACCCTCAGGTGATTTGAAACTCACCCTAAGATGATAGCGATCAACCACAACCTAAAAGGGAACTAACTAGTCTATTTTGAGAATGACATCATTTCCTTTCATCTATAAGACATAGAGGTCCCATAATAAGTGACACCCACCAATCTCAAGAGGGCACCCCTTTCACTAACGTACACTAGCCGTTCTTGTCACTACTAGAAAAATAACATATACCCACTGTTCAAAACCGTGGGTATAGCCCCCAAAACTGTGGGTATAGGCTATACCCACGATTTTGGGAACCATGGGTGACCGAGGCATCAGGATAGGTCCCCAACCTATACCCACAGTTTTACAAACCATGGGTATAGATTTTCTTCCATGGTGTCAAAGCCTCATGCCATACTGTCTAAGCCTTATACTCACAGTTTTAAAACCGTGGGTAAAAATCATACAAAAAACCGACCAATAGAAGTCAAACCCATTACCTTCCAATCAAATTAGGGGATTCTCACCACTCCAGCTACACAACTTACAAGTATATATATCTATATTTCACTAAATATATTAATCCATGTCCTTAATTGGAAAAAAAGCCAGCAGGTCTCGATCCTGTGTTTCTGATTTAGAATTGGAAGGATTAACGAACCGAGCAAGCACAATTATATATTAATTTACCTATATTTATCTTAATATATTAATCTTTCTCCCTATAATAGAAAAAAAAGGTCAATGGGATTTGATGCAGCGATCGGAGGGAACACATAGAAGTGGCTCACCAACTCAACTATGACACTTATTTTATTATATATTTGTTTCTACCTAAATATATTAAATCAAACCGTGGGAATAGGTTTTCCTGCCAAATATTTTTTGTGTCCCGTGGGATTTTTTCCAACTATAATGCAGGAAAGATATACCCACGGTTTCATAAAACTGTGGGTATAGGTCTATGAAAAAAAATCCTATACCCACATTTTTTTCATAACCGTGGGCATAGGCTTTGAAAAAATTTCTATACCCACAATTTTCACCAAAACCATGGGAATAACTTTTATTCCCACGGTTTTCCATAACTATGTGAATAGGTCTTCACAAAAAAACCTATACTTCATAATTTTTCTTAAAACCATGTGTATAGGTGACCTATACCCACGATTTTTCAAAACAGTGGGTATAGGTTCTCATACTACCCCTATACACATGGTTTTTAAAAACATTGGGTATAAGGGTGCCCTATACCCACGGTTTTAGGTAAAACCGTCAGTATAGGGACATTTTTTAGTAGTGTGTCCCCAATGGAGTGTCTAATGTGAAGATATTAGTAGAGGTAAAGATACAAAGACCAAGGCTATCCACAATAGCAACAGATATAAAGCTATTGGAAGCCCCTGTATCGAAAAGTGAAGAAGCTAAAACTAAGGAAAATAGGATCATACCTCGCACTGTAGAGGGTCCGAGATCATGCTCTTTCTAGGTCTGCTCCACTAAAAAAGTTTGGCCTACACCGAGGCCCTGTGACCCCACCTGACCACCCTGAGCTAATCCACCCTATTATCAATGAAATCCTGCTGACTGACTACCACGATCACGACCTCCACCTCGACCTAAATGATCTGAAGAACTCTAGTTCCCAGACAGATAAGAAACTGGTGGTGGTTCTCCTAAACAAAGAGTCATAGAATAACCCCTATCACCTACTACTGGTGAGAAAAACTCATAGAAATTATGAAGGTGACCCATCTTGCTGCAAGATCGACACTCCACTAGATCTCTCAGGAAATGTGGCCTCGTATGCCCACTCTTCTCACATTGGTATCACACCACCTGGCTACCAGAAGAAGTATCCCAGCAACTACGATCTCCACATATAGTCTCCCTATGACACTTCCTGTTATCAGCAAGAGGGGTACCAACTCTGGATGCCGAGCCGCCCTGCCTCACATCTCCAGAATCCCTCCGACTGTGCTCTATGATTAGTGCCTAGTTGACTATAGAAGTAATATAAGTTAACCTAAAGATGTTCACCTGAGATCTGATGTTATTCCTGAGACCATCCTCAAACTTCCTCACTTGAAATAAATCATTACCACCTGAGATGGGTGTGAATCATTGAAGCTCGGTAAAGAGAGAAGATTAATCCATGACTGAGAGAGTACCCTGATCTAGAATCATGAACTCTTGGGCTTGATTGGCCCTCAAAGTCTCCAGGTAGAAGTAGTCATAGAAGGAATAATTGAACTCATCCCATGCCATAACCCACTGGCATCCCGCCTGTGAGATCATATTCCACCATCTCTTAGCAGAGTTCGGAATCATATAAGTCGCAAGCTTCACCCTCCTCTCTGGAGGAATCTCCAGATGCTTGAAGATAGAAAGCATGGATTCCAACCATGACTCTACCACCTGAGGTCCTCCATCCCCTGTGAAGGTGGAAGGATGCTTCTACTGGAAAACCCGCGTCAATTCTTCCATTGACAGGGCAAGATACAGTGCTCCTAGGAAGGTTTTCATGAACCTCATAAATCCCTCTCAGAACTGTGTGTCAACACCTACCTTCAGAATAACGGCTAGGGACAAGAATGGAACTACAAAAGGATCTACTAGTAGTCCCTGATCAGCCATGTCCTGTGTCTGATCACTACCATGTAACTTGCGAACAACCGAAGGATGTCTCGGTGGCATGACTCTGCAATTTCAAGCACACACCTTAGATCATGATTATGAAGGACTGAAACTTAGAAGTGTAATAAGGGAATAAAAAATGAAAGAATTAATGTTTTTCAAAACATGGGTACATGGTGTGTATAACCCTTATACGACGTGTTTCTTTAAGCCTCTACATGGGCATGTATTTCTTCCAAAACTGGTCATGTAACACCCCATACACATGATATGTTCTACCAATACACGTTGTGTACTTGATTCGTTTCCCCTGACTGAGTTCTTCTATATGACTAACCCGTACAATTATCCTAGGACAGGACTACACGACATGCTTGTGCCAGACATGGTGTGTACCGCTTAGGTTTCAACTGCCCATGTTGTTAGTCACACGGGTGGACACACAACTGACTGTACACGGCATGTTTATGTCAAACACAACGTGTACTAGAAGGATTCCACCATCCCGTGTTTTTTGTTACACAGAAGGATACAAGGGTTATACTGCACGGCGTGTTCAAGATTGACATGATGTGTATAACCTAAGTTTTATCCATCCCTGTCGTTAGTCACATGGGCGGACACATGGTTACACAACATGGTTTGTACATATGGTACACTGCGTGTCCCTCCAAAGATTTCCCAAACCTGTGTCTCTACCCACACAGCCAGTGACACAGTTAGAGACTACAGGACATGTACATATAGTACACGGTGTGTACTTAAGAAAATAGTTCCTTCCTAAACAGAAGGATACATGGCATGTATTAATCATTACATATAGTGTATTCTGAGTTTTTCAAAATATTAAGCCTTAGAAACTACTCCGGAACATAGAAAACACTGAAATGAACATTAAAGTTCCAAATTATGATCCGTGAGGGCCCATACTCCCTGCAAATCAATGCTTGGAATATGATACATGTCATATACAAGCATAACAATGCAATGATCCACCAAATTCCAATTCATGAGGGCCCATAACACCTCAAGAACCAAAGTTTGGTGTTCATTCAAACTAAACCTTAAAAAAATTAATACTCTATCAAACAACATGTATCCTATCAAGGAATCTATCATAACAACATGCATGTCTTGCACAACATCTATCCCAACAACATGCAATTAGTAATTCACCTTAAATGGCATGGCAATAATGCATGACATGTAATATCTAGAAAGTGTCTATATGATGCATGAGATGGAATACCCTCATATCACCAGGTTGAAATAGAAATAGAACCTCAATAATATCAACAATAATAGCAAAAAACATGTGAATAACCCAATGGTGAAATCAAATCAACTATAATAATTGAAAAACCAAAAAAAAAAGAAATCATAACATAGAAGGTAAATTTGATTTTTCCCGTACACGGGTTAGCTACTCCCAAGCACAAATTATTACCAAGTACCTATTCCTTCCTATCCCTAGATATAGGCTCCAAACAGTAAGTCAAGAAGAAAAGAATCCTTTGATACCACATTGTAATGTCCCGGTTCCAGGAGCTGCCTAGAGGTGCCCCATACCTGGTTGGTCACATGGACTCAAGTGCATTTCCCCAAATGCCAGAGGATGAAAACTAATAGTAAGGGCCTTGGGTGTGATATTAGGGAAACTATGCCCTCATTGGCAGATTAATGTAGTGAAAGTAAACTGATAACAATAGAGGAAGCAGTAATAACATGAAATAAGTAAACAACAGAAGACTGGAAGTAATAAACAACTCGAGAAAACATATATAAATGATGCATGATACATATGTCTAGGAGAGCATCCAAACAAATCAAAATGCTGGAATACAGTACTAAACCAAGGTACAAAGAAAAAAAATAAACTCTAGCAGCATTGCAAGCCTCAGTTTGGTCCCATGCTCTCCAGCTCCACGTCAATCAAGTACTAGAAGTAGAAGGGTGCTTTCTCTTATCAATACCTACAAAAATATAATCTATTTGGACCGAAAATCATGACCCAAATAGGGTGTGAGACTAATCCTAATATGAAACCACCCAAATATATATTCATAACAGTCAATGAATATATATGGTAGGCAATAAGCAGAAAGAAGCAGTAAAAAAGGAAGTACTCAGAAGTAAACAATCCTACAGTTCAATTGCATTCAATTTCACATATCAAGTAAGCAGCTAATAACAAACAGGTTACCCTATGGGTTCCCCCTTTGGTCTTGTAACGAGGAACTCCAGACACTCTGAGGGAGCACCTATATCCATCCCCCCTATGGTCTTGCAACGTAAAGTAAACAGACACTCTGGAGAAGCCCTCATTGTCCATTTTACTTATGGACTACTACACCAGGTTCCCATAGCCCTGTGTAAACAATCATGAAAAAATAGTATATAGAAGACAAAGTAATCTCAATAACTACTTGGATAAATAGTCTACAACATATCACAACATGTCAGATAAAGTCCCTCCATCCTAACAAAACTAGGCATGGAAAACAAAGCAGCCTAACAGGAAAAACCAGACCAAATGGTCAATATCAAGAAAACATAGGAAAAACATCTATAGTAAGGTAAAAACCTTATTTACAATCATAAATACTCTACTCAAGAACACAAGGAATAATAGGAAAAATAGTTCTAAGCACCATAAAAACGCAATACCATGAACAAGGGTACTGGGAACATTTGTACATATAACTCAAAGACTAACTATGGAAAGGAACAAAAGACCTACCTCGCTGTTGTACGAACAATATACATGAACCATAGTTCTTTAATCTCCATAGAATGTTGAAGATCTATAAAAAATGCAAAAAATGTTCAACTGAGGATATCTCATGAAAGAAGAGGAATTAGGAGATGAGGCTCTAGTAGAAGGAAGAGCTTACTGTGGCGATTCCAACGCAATCGATGATGGTCGATTCAGAGAATGGATGAGGATTCGTGGGATCAGAGAAGATTTATAGCCAAAATTCTCTCTTGGATGAGACAAACAGAGAAGAAGGGTGTTCTGTCGATTAGATGCGTCCCCGGTCCGTTTAATTAAAAAAAGAAATTACACGACGTGTCCTTTAAAAGTACACGACATGTAATTTCCTTATCCGACCTCCACTTTAGGTGGTCTCCAGGTCACCCCACATGACCATGTGTTTAGCCCTTACACATCCATCACACAGCTACCCATGGTAACCGAGTACATGGAGTGTACTCCTAAAATTTCTAGAAACTCCTCTTTTTCTCGAAAACATTAGAAAACAATATTCATATTTGAAAAGGAGATCCATGTTCTTACAAATTACTCTTAGTTACCAAGAACTATAATCAATAGAATAGAAAGACATTATTTTTAAGGTTTGGACTCATATAATGATTATGATCCAAGAAAAGAGCTTCTATATTATGAACATTAAATTTGTTTTTTCATTTTTTATTTTAATTCATTGAGGGAAGTTTTTATTGTCTAACCCTTTTTTCCTTTCATTATAACATTTTATCTTTATTTTAATAATGGGGTGGGGGAATTTGACACCTAACTCCACTTTTTTGAATAATATTATTCCTATTACTAAATTATTTTAACATTTTTTTAGTATGATTATTATTAAATTGTTATCATGTGTTTAATTATAATGATATTAAATTATTATTTTTTAATTTATGTATTAACCTTAATATACCTAAATATATTTATAATATCATTTAAATATAATTAAATTATCGTATAATAATAATAATAATATTATTACTATATAGGTTAATTACATATTCCACTATAGAATACAACACAAGGAAGAAAATCATAGAAAACATGCAAGTATAGGGACTTAACCCCATGAACCACCCCTGACCTCCAAGCACTTACAAATTATTGAATAATGTAATTTTTTATATTTGGAATTTGGAATTTGTTTTTATTATTTAAAATTTTTATATAGGAATTTACATGAGGGTATCTCCCTCCCATCATCTCTAGGCATCTCCGCCATCCCTCTCGGGGGGCACCCGCATCCTCCTCGTTTGGGTTCACCACAAACCCTAGTGATGCACAAACTAGATGACATGTATAGATATTGTGACACACTCTTTGGTTCACTATCCTTTTGTACTATTATCATCTTCCTTTATCCCCATCCCTATTTAAAAAAGTTCTCATTGTCTCCATCATCATCAAATATTCTTTTATAGGCATACACCCCATGCTTGTTGCATCCCACACTCTTCGAACTTCAATAGGCATTTCACCCACCATTCATAATAGAAAAATATGATATCTATACCACATATCTATTAATATTAGTACCCCTACTATAATAACACTAATCCAAGGTCAACCAACACTATGGGTTCACATCAAACCGACAACATTTTTCCCCCTTTCATAAAATGACCATCCACAGGATCTTGCAATGATCATTACATTGACAGGAACACTGTGATCTATTTTAATTTTTTTGTGTTTGTTTTGTGTGATGGTTGAATAATTATCATTGTTTCAATGTTTTGATTATTCTACGATATATTCATTCATATTTTTTGTTTTTCATGTTTGATTTTCAGTCAAATTTACTTTAATTATATTATCATTATTTAAAATTATACTTATTTTTAAACAATTTTCATATGAGATTTTGACATATGTTTTGATTCCCATTCACATGATACCTAATAAGTAATAATGAGATGGATAAACATTAGAAAATTTATTTTTTTATCACATGCATGAGAGAATCGTAAGTCACATTTAAGAGAATGTAAAATGAATAATTTTATTTATTTATGAATTGATATTTTTTGAAATTACATTTAAAATTGGAATAATTGATATATATGAAGTAATATTGGGTAAGATAACATTGTAAAGATGGATAACTTGTCTTTGTGAGAAATTGGTTATTGTATTTCACTAAGTGATTCAACATTTAATCATCTTACAAATTGTTCATAACATCAAAGAGTGAGATATTGAATAATTTGTGAGAAAAATTAGAGTATTATTTAATTTCAGATAATTATACTTGATAATATTCATACTAAATTTGGAATCAGTGATAATAAAAAGAATAATCAATTGATAATGAAAATTGACTATTTTAAATTGCATGCACCTAAGATGAAATCTTGATTATGAAACATACATCCCATCTATCTTCCATCAGGTTAGTTTTCGTTAATTTAAATACATATTTAGTTGATAGAATTTTTAGTTTTAATCACATGGAGAATCAATCCATTCCTAGAAATTCTTCCAAGAGAATATTACTAGAATATACAACCATTGTTCTTATGTATTTGATCTTACTGACAGAGTTACAATAGTTAATAGGTTTTATAGACTTCTAAATTTGGTGCACTATGAAAGCATGTCCAAAAAATCCATTATCCATATATTTAGTTAAATGGTTAATTTAGATTATATAAATATGGTAGTGAACACATAATATCATGAGAAAAAAATTATATATATAAAAAAATAATCATATACATTTGACTTGTTTAAAGAAATCAAATTCTTTTCTTTAAAGTCTCAATGTATTAGGCATGTATTGTATCAACAATAGTCTTTAAATTATGATGATTTTGATACTCACAAATACCCTTTTTTGTTTTCTAATAAAGTATAATTGAGTAAGTTTTCATAAATTTATATCCAGGTTAAATTAATTTAATATTTTGGGAATAACTTTAGAAACACTATTTCAAAACCCTACATGTGGTAAATGAACATATGGTATCAACCCTATGTTATGCTAAACAAGTGAAATAATTACGTATGATATCAACCCTACATTACAATGAAAAAGTGAAATTCTTGAGTATGGTATCAACCCTACATTACAGTAAACAATTTTCATTTGGATCGACATCCTTATGTTTGGAAAATCGATATGCTTACGGATTAACAACCTTATATTGGAGTTTAGATTTATTGTTCATACCCTATGTGAGAAAGGTTGAATGTATGTTTAATTAATGTTACGTTCAATATTTTATACTGAAAAGTATTAATGTATGGATTATCATCCCTATGATACTTTTTTTCCCTACGTTACATAATGGTGAAAGTATGGTTATGGAACCCTATGCTACGCGAATGAACCCTACATGATGCGAAGGAACCCTATAATATGCGAAGGAACCCTATACTACATGGAGGAACCCTATGCTACAAAAACGAGCCCTATAACTTACAACTCAACCCTACGTTGTGTTCTCAAAGTAAATATTTTTCAAGATGTGTTTTCAATCCAAGATTGCTGCAATGTTCAAGTCATAATTTAAGGATATTTTTTATTATTTCCAAGAACCAAGTTCATTAGATAAAATCTAAACTATTTATATAGGAAGTTATGACTCTTTTGGTTAATTGGAATTTTAATTTATGTGATCAATCAGGATATTATTTTGGATATGGTATACTAAAGAAAATTTTATGTTCTATATATTCTTTCAAAGGATCTCTTAAAATATATACATATATATGTGTGTGATAAGTGATTCACATATAAGACTGTATTATTGAGATTATATTTTAAAATGCTGCTGTAATGGATGATAGATTCAAAAAGTAGCTACACTTTGGAGATATACATGTTCAATCCTTTACTACTGTAAGATTACAACTTCTGTTTAGTTGATACCTTATTCAAGATTAATATTTTTTCAAAAAGGATCACTTCAAACTATTTCATCATTGAAGATATTATTTTCTAAAGAAGAAGATCCATCAATTTTAAGTTTCTTTCTACTGCAACTATGAAGAAAAACCCAAACCTTTTAAATAAAACTTTTTTGATTTATTAGAGTTTCAACTGCTCGTACTCAGTTGTGGTGGAGTATTAGCTTCTTTATCTAAGATATGGATAACTATTTCTCTATTATAGAACCATAAGTATTTGTTATTAGTCTTATTGTAAAGGTATCAACTTCATGTACTTAGTTTAAAATTAATGGTCTTATGATAAGGGGACCATTCTAGTGAAATTTACCAAGATCGCAGAGAGATTGATTAGTAGAGTGGACTAGGAGATATTTGTGCCCTAAAAAATTATAAAAAGTTTTGTTCTCTATTTATGTTTATCTGTTTCATATTTTCATATAGAAAAAAACAATACATATATTCCTATATAACAGTGGGTCTCAAAAGCCATAATTGTGTAAGATTTTTGAAAATAAAAAATTTACCCCCTCTTACATTACATTGTATATTCTGACCTAAAAATAAGTATCAGAGGAAAAATTTTGTATAAATCTATAGCAAGATAAAAGTATAAAGTCTATACAAATATGTCATTGGATGATCCTAGAGACTTAATTACAATGGTACATGCTCTATATTTTTAATGGTGAAAATAATGGATGTTTGAAACCATGAATGATTATCTATATAAAAAATCTTGGATTGAAAGTCTACTAAAAAATCATTACTCCTTATAATATTCCTAAGAAATCAAAAACACGAGATGTTGTAACAGAAGAAGTGAATGATATCAATTCTAAAGAAATTAATTATATTATTTTTGGTCTTGGACCATATAAATTCAATCATGTATCACAATGTACAACTCCCTATGATATGTAGAAACACAATTCAATTTCTCACGAAGGAACAAATAATTTCAGACAGATGAGATAAGCTATAACAAAGCTAAAATTTGACACATTTAGAATGTTTTATGGTAAAATAATCCCATATATGAATGGAAGGATTATAGATTTTTTCAACAATATTACATCCTTAGGTGAACCCATCAAGAAATTTGATAAAGCTTTAAAATTACTGAGAGTACTACCCTTTAAATGGGATGGAATATCTGCTACTATTCACAAATCATCACCTGTCAAAGATCTGATAATGAAAGAACTAATTGGAACACTGAGGATGTGTGAAGTAGAAATGTAGGTTGAAGCTTAAGACCATAAATTTATAGTAAATATATAAAATACATCTATGAAAGTGACATCTCAGAAGCATATAAAAAAAGCAAAGCAAAAAATCAAAGAAGATAAAAATTCAGATTCCTCAGATTTTAAAATGGAACTAGATCATCTAGTAGAAAGTTAATAAAATTATAAAAAAATAAAAGAGGATTCAGAAAATAATTTAGGTAGGATGAAAAATAACCAAGAGAAGTTTGATGTTATGAATGAAAAAAATTGGGGCATATCAGACCTGATTTTCCTCAATTGAAATATAAAATAAAAGGCCGAAAAAGAGATATCAGAAAAATGATGATTATGAGAAAAAAAGAAAAATAGAAATGAAAGCCACATGGAGTATATATAAAGAATCCAAATACCCTTAAAATTCTGATTCATAGAAGGACAATCAAATCTAAAATCTAACATGTGCTTTATGGCTAAATAGGAAAAGGTAAAAATTTATTACTCTTCTGATTCTGATACTAGTAGTTGCTCAAATGATAAAATCGCTACCTAATATTCTATGTTAGAAGTAAAATATGATTCCATAAAATAGAAACACAAATCATTGAAAAGAATTCATAATTTTGTTTTAGGTGAAAGAGATACCATGCTAGAATAACACCAAGATCTAATTAAAAAATTTAATTCCTCTACGTCAAACAATATCAATCATGAAAAGACGATCAAGTAATTAATGGATGAAGTGGAATGTTGTAAGGGTGATTCTATTATTTTTTATAAAGGAGAAAATATATTAAATGAGATTCTTGTAAATAGTGTATATAAAGACTCCAAAAACCCTTAAAAGTATGATTCAGAGAATAAGAAATCAAATCTAAAATATAACATGTGATTTATGGCTGAATAGGAAAAGGTGAAAATATATTACTCTTATGATTCTGATACTAGTAGTTGCTCAAATGATAAACTCCCTACCTAATATTCTATGTTAGAAGTAAAATATGATTCCATAAAAGAGAAACACAAATAATTTAAAAGCATTCATAATTTTGTTTTAGGTGAAAGAGATACCATGCTAAAATAACACCAAGAGCTAATTGAAAAATTTAATTCCTCTACATCAAACAATATCTATCATGAAAATAAGATCGAGGAATTAATGGATGAATTGGAATGTTGTAAGAGTGATTCTATTATTTTTTATAAAGGAGAAAATATATTTAATGAGATTCTTGGAAATAATGTCATTAAAAGGGAATGATTCTTAATATGAAGAAAGAAAGGAAATTCAAAATTATATAATATTTATTTTGTGCCTAATTCTAAAAATGAAACCTATTATTATTGTGGAACAAAAGGCCTTGTCACTAATAATTTATATTTGAAAAATCCTCAAATTAGTGTTATTAAAAGTGACTTTTTTTCTGAAAGTTTTTCTAATGAAAGTGATATAAATTATTGAAAAATAAAGTATATTTGGATACCCAGATCATTGCTTGCTAACAATACTAGAACAAAGAAGATATTGGTAAAAAAACAAACATTTGTTTAATTACTTTTATAGGAAACATGTTACAGAAAAAGAAAATCCATATGTTATATGGATAGTGTCTGTTCTATGAATATGAGTGGGGATTCAAAAAAATTTCATAAACTGACTCAAATGGATAGAGGATTAGTCACTTTTGGTGACAATTAAAAAGAAAACATTATTGGAGTTTAAACTATTAGAGATCCATGGAATATCTCAATCAATAAAGTGATGTATGTACAAGGGATAAAGAAAAACCTGTTAAGTATCTCTCAACTCTATGATGATGGATTTGGTGTTTATTTTTCTTAAAATTCTTACTCTATGTTTAACGATAAGTTGCTTAAATTTAGAGCACCTATAAATGATAATGTTTATACTTTGGATTTGAATTCCTTATATAAAAAAAAACTGAATTGTTTAACTGCTAAAAAAACTGAATCTTGGATTTGGAATAGAATACTTGGACACTATAAAATACATTATTTACATAAATTATCTAATAAACAATTAGTTTTTAATTTTCATAGTCTCATGTTTAACAATGATAGATTCTGTGATGTATGCCAAATTGGCAGGAAACACAAATATTCTTTTAAACTTATTAAAAAATTGCCACATATAAACCTTTATAACTTATCAATATGGATTTTTTGGACCATCCAGAGTAGAATGTTTGGCTGGTAAATTATATGTTTATGTTTTAGTTGATTATTTTTCGAGATTTACTTGGGTTTATTTTTTAAACTCAAAAGTGAAGTTTTCACTATTTTTGAACTTTTTTGTAAAATTATTCAAAATGAAAAAGGTTTTAAAATAATTTCATTGAGAAGTTATCATGGTGGAAAACATTATGATCAAGAATTCAGTTCTTTTTTCTCAAATATGGTTATTAAACACACATTCTCTACACCAAGAACACCTAAAAATAGAATTATTGAAAGGATAAATTGAACAATTCAAGAAATAGAAAGGATTATATTGAATGAATATAGTCTTCCTATCCATATTTGGGAAGAAGATGTAAGTACAACCTGCTACATCATGAACAAAGTTTTAATTCGTACATATTTTTAAAAATAACACCTTATGGATTTTGGAATAATATAAATCCTAAATTAATGTAATTTAAGGTTTTTGGATGCAAGGTGTATATCTTGAATACTAAGGACAACCTTTTTAATTTTGATCCAAAATATGAAGAAGGAATATTTTTGGAATATTCTGCTACCTCTAAAGTTTATAGAGTATTTAATAAAAATTCAATGATTGTTGATGAATCAGTTCATGTGAAGTTTTATGAAACCAAACCTTTTATTAAAGATAAATATAAAACTGATAAAGTTATTGACTCTTTTGAAAACATGAGGCTTAAAACCCTTAAAGTTCATTTTTATAATGATACTAATAAAATTCAGTCCAGTTCAGAATAACATTATTCTTAAGATTCAGAAAGTGTCTTTCCTAGATAGTTTATAACTTTAAAGAACCATCCTCTAGAAGCTATAATAGGAGACCTAGACATAAGAATTAGAACAATAATGAATATAGGAAACCTAGAAAAATTTTCTACCATTCTATCTCATTTAGAACCTAATACTATTGAAGAATCCTTATAAGATAAGAGTTAGATGATAGAAATGCAAGAAGAGTTAAACTAATTAAAAAGGAATGAAGTTTGGGAACTATTAGAAAGACCAACCGATTATATAGTTATAGGAACAAAGTGGGTCTTTAGAAATAAACAGGATGATCATGGGATCATAACTTGAAATAAATCCAGATTAGTAGCCAAAGGATATAATTAGGAAGAAGGTATAGACTATGATGAGATATATTCCCCTAGAGATAGATTAGAATCCATTATAATCCTTTTAGATTATTTACCTTATATGAATTTTAAATTATATCATATGGATGTTAATTATGACCTTTTTAAATAGTTATTTAATGGAGGAAGTTTATGTTGAACAACCACCTAGTTTTTAAAATCCTCAAAACCAAACTCTGTTTTAAACTTACTAAATCTCTCTATGGCCTTAAACACGCACCTAGAGCTTGGTATGAAAGATTAAGTTATTTTATTTGGAAAAAAGGATTTACTCTTGGATTGGAAGATCCAACACTTTTCAATGAAACCATTTGTTCTAATATTTTATGAGTTCAAATTTATTTTGATGATGTTATTTTTGGTTCAACTAATAAAAATATTTTTCATGATTTTTCAAAATTAGTTAAAAAATAATATGAAATGTGTATAATGGGAGAAATGATTTTATTTTTAGGATATCAAATTTATCAAAAATATTATAGAAATGTTTTAAATAAAAGTATGTATATTATTGATTTATTGAAAAAGTTTGGACTTGGGAACAACAAGACATATAAAACTCTTATGTGTACCCATATTAAATATGATTTAGATGAAGCTAGAAAAAAAGTTTACATTAGGTTTTATAGAGGCTTGATTGGAATTTTTATATCTTTATGCTAGAAGACTAGGAATTATATTTCTTACATGTATTTGTGTGAGATTTCAATCAAATCCAAAAGAGTCCCATCTTTCTATAGTTAAATTATTTTTTATACATTTAAAAGGAATTGTTTTTAAATATATTATTTAACCCAAAACATATCATTTTAATTTAATTTCATAATCAGATACTGACTTTGGAGGTTGTAGATTAGATAGAAAAAGTACCTCAAGAACCTATCATTTTTAGAAAAATCTTTAGTTTCATGGTCTAGTAAGAACAACACGTAAGTGCCTTGTCAACCACTGAGGCAGAATATATATCTGCTGGCAGTTTCTGTGCACAAGTATTGTGGATGAAAAACACTCTACATGACTTTAGACTAAACTTTAACAATATAATTATTTTATGTGATAATATTAGTGCTATAAATATTTTAAATAATCTTATAAGACACTCTAGGACTAAGAACATTGATATAAGACACCATTTTCTAAGAGATCATGTCCTTAAAAAGTATATATCTTTAAATTTTTTTAATACTAAATATTAATTAGATGATTTTTTACTAAACCAATTCCTAATGCTATTTTTTATTTTATTAAATGGGAGTTTGAAATATTTGAGTTTAAGTGATTGTTTATTAATTTATTTCCAATCTATCTATTTTTATATTAGTAAGATTTCTTTAATTTGTTTTACTCAATTATGTTTTTATTTGTAATTTCATTTTTATTTTATTATATTTTTATTTTAAAAAATTTAAAAGTAATGATTACACTCTCAATCATCTTGAGAAGACCATTTTTCTTCTCCTTATCTCTTTCTCCTCTCTTATATGTCCTTTAAGTTTACAGAGCTTAATTTAATTACCATTCTTTGAAACCTAAACCTTAAATACCTTAAATCTCAAAACCTTTAGTGATAGTAACCTCTTGAAGATCTGTAGATGTTGAGTTGGATGCGTCTACTTATGCTTAAGGGAAAGCCCACAAAGTACCCTAGGGAAAGGTAGTTGATTTGGTTATTAAGATTCTATGATTATTTATCTCAATGAAGAAATTATATTTAAAGGTTTGCTTTATACATTTAGATAAGATAATATGCCAATTGTTTACGACATTGAAGTACAAGAATATTTTATAAATTCTTCGTTTATTCTTGGATTCAAAGAAGATTAAGTTGTATCTAAGATTAATGATTTTGAGTTTTATTTGTATTTTTTAGAAGTGGTTGAGATGTTACATTGTCCTCATGAGGTGGAGTTTTAGTTTTATTTGAGAAATATTGGTAATGGAAGACATTTGTTAGAGGATATTATGTTTTCATTGTTTGGAACAAAAAACTTTTAAGAAGGAAATGAAAAAAGAACTTACTCCTGATCGTTGAGTTATTTTGAAGTTTATTCAATCTATATTTTTTCCTAGGAATGATGAGCTAGAGAAATTATTATATCCTAACATGTATATTTTTTTTCTGAATCACAAAATATTTAATTTATTCCAATTTTTGATAAGATATCTAAACCATTTTTCCAAAAATATGTGAAGATGAGATATTATCCCTATGTAAGTATTATTTCTTTTTTTCTACAAAGGAGAGGAAAAATTATTAATATATTTTTTGGTAAAACATGTCACTACAGAAGCACTTTGAATATTGGAACCATTAAGAAGCTTAAATTTTTCTGTAGTAATTCTTGTAATGGTCTTTTTCCAGTTAGTGAAGAACAAAAAAAGATGTTGTTGGCCACTAATTAAAGGGAGAAACAAATAATTCCTTCAGTTTGTTCTATTCATTAGAGGCCTGATGAAGAAGGAACTTCAAGTCCAGAAGTATCTCTTGTTTAGAAATTAATAATTATAACTTTCCTTCTAGAGACTGTGGATGAAGCACTAGGAGTAGTTGAGCATGAGAATCCTTTGGATGAGAAAGTTGAGAAAGAGGCTCAAAAATCAAGAACTTATCAGGGAAGTTGTTCCTAATACTCAAAATCATGTTTTTCATGATTCTAATGTTTCTAGAGGATCTTCCTAAGGAAACAGATCAGTTCGTAATGAAGATCCAAGTTTGGACTTAGTATAAGTTCATCATAGGGAAGCTATTCCTAACCCAGACAATCCATCTCTTAAATATTCTAATTCTTAAGCTGGAGCCTTATTTATAAAGATCAATATTTTTTAGACTCATAATTAATTTCTTAGAGAAAAATTGGAGGCTGAGAAAAAGAAATTTGAATAATATAAGGTTCTCTCAGTGCCAAGATCTAAGTTTGAAGCTCAGAATATCCATTTTAGGGAATTAAAAGAAAATATTATTTTTGTTGGAGACCATAAAGAGATTATTAGAAATATTTCTAGTTAAATTTGTTAAGAGATTAATCTATTAAGAAATCATGGTTGTATGAGTTTAAGATGATTATAAGAAGAAAATTTTCATCTCTCAAGGAAATTATTCATGCATAATCCTCCTCCCAATAGAGTATACTATAACTGCTCAAAAAGTTTGAGGGAATTACCTCTGTATTGGCCGAGTTCAATGATAGACTATATACTCTTCAGTGTGATAGTACTCCTTTAAGTGTGATATTGGAAAATCAAATAAATCTGATTAGTTAACTAAATTAAAGTGAATCATGGTTGGGACCGATGATTAATAAAATTAAGGACAAGATGAACTCATTCATTCAGTCAAAGGAATCTATGAATGAATTTGTCAAGGTTAATCTGATTGAGAATTTAAAGGCTGTAAATGATTCTAAGAATCATTTTCAACAATGGTCAGAAGTCTTCAACAACCATTTCTAGAGCCTTCTTTTGAATCTTCTTGACATTAGTAGTGCAATTCAATCCCTTCCTCATACTGATGAACCCTATGTACCTACTAGTCCAGTCCAAAGACCTTCATTTTTGTGAAACTTATGTTGACTGAGGATTGTTCTTTATTTTTCAAAACATTTTAATTCATTTTAAATTCAATTTTTTTATTCTTATTTAGGTTTATTCTATTTTATTTTAGTTCAATGTTTAAACTACCAATCCAAGATTTATTTTTTATTATGCTAGTATTTATAACTATTTATTATAGTTTGGTGTTATATTAAATGTGTTTTATATCATTTATTCTTTCGAACTGCCTTTTTGATTTCACAAAAAGGGGGAAAAATTTGTGCAGAATAATCATTGGGAGATAATTTATAAGGGAGATTTTTTGAGAATATTTTCAAACCAAAACATTTCATTTTAGAAAATATTTAATTTACAAGTATCTATTTTACTTCATCAAAATAATACTGTGAAATCAAATTAGAAAAATATTTTCAATATCTATTTTTGTATGTTTATAAATCTTACATTTTATTTAAATTTTTTTATGGATTATGTTATGGGTTTTGTGATTGTAAAAAGGGGGATATTGTTGGGTATGTATTCTCTCAACAATACTCTATAAATTATGATGATTTCGATGCTCATAAGTACCCTAATCTATTTTCTAGTAATGTTTTATTGAATGAGTTTTTAGGAATTTATATTCAGATTAAAGTAATTTAACGATATTGGAATAACTTTGGAAACACTATTTCAAAACCCTACAATCGGTAAATGAATGTATGGTACCAACCCTACATTATATTGAAAAAGTGAAAGGATTGCATTTAATATCAACCCTACGTTACACTGAAAGAGTGAATTGCTTGCATATGGTATCAAACCTACATTACACTAAACATTTTTCATTTGTATTGACATCCTTATGTTTAGAAAATCAACACGAATTTGGATAAGAAACCCTACATTGGTGTCTGGATTTAATATTGATACCCTACAAGCAGAAAAGTTGAACATATTGTTAATTAATGTTACATATTGGATTTTAAGATGACAATGATAAATGTATGGATTATCATCCCTACACTACTTTGGTTCCATTTGTTATGTAAAGGTGAAATCATGTTTAAGTAACCCTATGCTACACGAAGGAACCCTACGCTACGTGAAGGAACCCCACTCTTTAAAAAGCAACCCTATTCTATGAAGATCGGCCATATGTTGTGTTCTCAATGATGAAGTTTTTCAGGCCATGTTTTCAATCCGAGATTGCTGCAATCATCAAGTTATAATTAAAGACTGATTGAAGGATTATTTTGATTGTTTCAAAGAACTGATTTTATCAGAGAAAATATCTCTTATTTCTATGGTAAGTTATGAATATCATATTCAATTGGAATTTTAATTTCTATAGTCAATTAGGATATTATTTTGGATCTGGTATACCAAATAAATTTTTCTATTTTATATATCCTTTCAGAGTATCTCTTCAAATATATACATATATGTTTGTGTGATAAGCGATTCACATATAAGACTATATTATTGAGATTATCTTTTATAGTTCTATTAAAATGAATGATTGATTATAAAAGAAGCTACACTTTGGAGATATACATGTTAAATATTTTACTAATGTAATATTACTACAGTTGTTTACTTTCCACCTTATTGAAGATCATTTTTTTGGAACAAGGATCACTTCAGACTATTTCATTCCTGAATATATTCTTTTTCAAAGAAGAAGATCCATCAATTGTCAGTTACTTGCTACTATAACTTTGAAGAACAACTCAAACCTTTCAAATCAGACTCTTTTGATTTATTAGAGTTTCAAGTGCTCGTACTCAGTTGTGCTGGAGTATCAGATTCTCAATTTAGGCTATGGATAATCAGTTCTTTGTTATAAAACTAGAAGGCTTTGTTATTAGTATTATTTTTAAGGTTTCAACTACTTTCACTTCATTTTAAATTAATGGTCTTGGGATAAGTGAACCATTCTAGTAAAATTTACCAAGCCTATAGAGAGAGTTATTGGGAGAGTGGACTTAGGGATCTTTGTGACCCAAACCACTATAAAAATCTATGTTCTTTATTTTTGTTTATCCGCTGTATATTTTCATACAGAATAAAAACACTCCATATCCTCAAAAATCACAGTTGGTGTCAAAATCCAAAATTTTGGAAGATTTTTTCAAAGACACAATTCACCCCCTATTGTGTTACTTTGTATATTTTGACATAACAGTATGGATTTAGTCCCTCTTCTAAGTATCCAAACCTCCTCATTGTGATCCCGTCTAACATTCAAGTCATTATCTACATTGGGAAAACTATGAAATGATTGCAACATCCCAATTAATGTATTATCCTCAATGGATTTTTCTTTTGACCCATATTTGTTTTAATTGAAAGTGGAAGAATTAATTTTTTTATAGGATCCATGACATAAAATACTTTTACTTACCAAATTCCATTATGAATGGTTTATCTTTGTTCTCTTCCTTATTAAAATTAACTTTTAGGAATCCCAATTCATTTATGTTAACTTCACTTATTTAATTAATCCATTTTCATAAAAAATGAAACTTGGAATGTTGTATAACCCAAATCACATATTTTTTCTATGATAAAAAATTATAATATATTCACATAAATAAGATTTCTTTTATTTGTACTATATGCATGAATAAATTCTATCAAAAGAGTAACTCTACTATTATTCATCATACTATATCCATGAAATTACTTTATATATAATTTATAACTATTAATTACATAACCAATATAAGATAATACACATACACTTAGTCCTCTAGCTAAAAATCATATTTTTTATAAAATTAAATTCACATTTACAAATTATTCCTAAAAAATATGAACTCAAACCATCCCATATACTATTGATTATGTGTATTTGATATTCATATTTCATCCCTTGATTTATTAAAATACATAATAATTACTTAGTCAATTTCAAAATATAGAGTAACATATTTTTTATTATGTAAAATGTAAAGGTGATCCCACTTTCACGTTATAATAGTTATTGTGACAAAATATCTTATAGAAATTACTTCACCCACAAGACACCCACTGTAATGAGATTTTGGGAGTCTAATTATATCAACATAGGACATGTACTTGGTATATAATTCAATAATTTCCTCAATAATTTACAACTTTGTAATAAAACCTTTTATATGAATTTTATTTTTGACATTCCCATTTAAAATATTTATATATCGTTCAGTGGGGTACATCCATATATAATGTACTAGATTACATAGAATGATCTCTCTAACTATCTAAACCATGAAGTGGACCATTATATCAAAGAATAATGGTGTCAAGAACATCTCCAATTTGCTTAATATAATTTCAATTCCATTTTTCATAGTTGGATACTTCTTTGGGTATATAACTTAATTTCATATAGATTTGAAAAATAAGAAAATCCTGGTTAACACATGTTGTTCATTTTTAAATAAAATTAAACATTAATCCACACACATTAAATATTTCATCAAGACATAAAAGTCATAAAATTATAAGTAATTTAAATTTAAATAAACCAATGACAAAATATTCATGAAATTTAATGAATATCACCCAAAACCTTTACACCATTTATGAAGTTACAAAACTAAAATCACTCTTTATTGTAAAGAGTGTAAGCCACTAGAGGAAGAAAATTCTATCTATCACCTTTTACAGGTGCTAACTCTTCCCTCATCCCATGAAAATCATGTCCAACCTAGACATAATGGCATCTTTTTTTCATTAGGTGTATTTGGAAATGTTCTCATGACATTATCACATGCATTTTTTTTCTACGTGCAATACATTAAGAAAATGTCTGGATAACTACAACATAAACATTGATAAATGATTTGAAAAGGGTCATTTTAATGTTCTGTTGCAAACTTGATGAACTCTTTAACCCCATATTAATAATCCGTTGTGAAAAAATTGACATCCATCCATTCTAAATTCATATTCATCATATTTGGTTCAATAAAATTTATATTTAAAAATAAATAAATAAATACATGTAAGCTATCCATATAAAGTATCATTTTTATATGAATAAATTATATAAACCATAAATTTAAAAAATATAATTATAAATTATAATATATAAATATATAAATTATATAAAATAATACATATAAGGCTTATGTTTCATAATAAATTGGTGGTTAATATTCAAAATAGAAGTTTATATAACCAAATTTCATTAACATACCTTATTATATATAGTATGAAAAAATATGAATAATTTCAAGAAATCGAGGAGTCCATATTTAATTTTTTAAAGGAATATATCTAAGGATATTTGATGAAAGATACTTAAAGTAAATTTACCATGGGTATACACATAATAGAAGATATTACATGTGATATAAAAAGAATTCAAGAAATAATGTTTATAGATTTGATGTTATTATATTGGATGATGATGTTAGATACAAAGAATCAATTCATTTTGAAGATAATTTTGAATAGAATCCTGTTGAAAGATCAAGAGAACAAGGTAAATCTACACTCATTGGTCCTGAAATTCATTCTGAAAATGAAAATTCTAAGATTTCAAGTTATGAAGCAGTTATTTAATAAGATGTTTCAAAGTATTCATGACTTATAATGTGACACCCCAATATTTTAAAAGTGAAACATCATGTATAATAGCATGTATGATACACAACACCAAAATTAAAATAGAATACAACACCCTAAGTCATTATGATATAAGTATTTTTAAATAAATTCAATCTCATTGATAGCTTTTGATTTACACAACACCAGGTTTACACGAAACACAATACTCTATTAAAATATTATTATTTAAAATGTGACTGTTATAGCCTAATCGTTATGTTGATGAGTATGAATAGTACTAAATAAATTGTGAAGATATATGGTTTACACAATTATAAAAAAACTCAATAGATATATTCTTATTATAAATAAAAATTAAAATCATTTTAAAAAAAGTAAATGTATTATGAAAAATTGTATTTTTTAAAAGGCAGTTTAGTCGTGCTTTTCACACATAATTTAAAATTTATTTTCACCACTTTTATAAAATGTATTTTCCAAAATAAAATTTATTTTTTAAATCATCATATCAAAATTAGAATAGGGTAATTTTTTTAGGGATTTTTTGGAAATATTTAATTTTTGTGATGAATAGTGAAAATACTAATTTTTATTGAAAACTACTTTTTCATGTAAATAATCTAAAGGTAAAGTTATATTATAAGTTAGTTTTAAAGTAAAATTAGTTTAATTATTTTAAAATTTAACTAATTTTGTTCATTTAAATCAATTTCATATTGGATTTTGAAATTAAAACCTTTAATTTTAATGAGAATTATCTAATTGGAAACCTAACTTTTCATCATATCTACAGGTATAATTTTAAATTGGATTCCACCACTTCTATGAATTTTTTAACACCCCCTGATTTTAAAATAAGAACATTTTATTCGATAGCATTTGTGACATGAAAAAAAAATCGTAGAAGAAAATATGTCACCTAGAGACTTTACGATATATTTATTTTTAAATAAATCTCTTCAATTTCTTTCATTACACACAACACAGAGTTTAGCTTTAATTTTATAAATTATTATGTTTAGATTTCATTACACGGAACATAGAGTTAAAAAAACGTGAAATATTATTATTATTTAGTATAATAGTTATCACCTAGCCATTGGAATGTTGGGTATGAATAATAATAAAAAAATTATGAAAATTATGGTTATCTACTGATTAAGAATAAAAAAAGAATAATTGAAAAGTTTAATAAATATTTTCTAAAAAATATAATTTTTCTAAGTGATGGATTATCCGCGCTTTACAAACAAGATTTAAAATTATTTTTAACACTTAAAAAAATTTATTGGATAAAATAACCTTCATTTTTGAAATAATCATTTCAAAATTATCTTAGGGATATTTTTTTTTGATTTTTATGAAAAGTTTCATTTTTTATGAATAGTGAAAAATATTGGATTTTAATTGAAAATTTCCTTTTTGTTTTGAATGATTTGAAATATTAAATTATATTTTGAATTAGTTCTATAGAAAAATTAGTTCAATTTTATATCAATTAATCCAATTAAAATCTTTGGAATCATTTTCATATTGAGTTTTGATTTAAAAACTTTGTAAACTTTTAGACATTTTCTCTTTAAAAATCTACTTTCTTATCGCATGTGTGGGATTAATTATAAATTAATTTTTTCCACTTATGTGAATTAAATTTAGAAATATAGACTCCATATTTTCAATTGGAATAATTTATATTTTCTAAAATTTTCAAATTAATTTATGTTCATAATTATTAGTAAAGATAATAAACATTAATTATCGCGGTTAAGGTTAAAAAGGAACTTTTTCACGTTACATACTCTTGTGTTAAAAATATTTTTAAAAAATATTGAATATTTATATGATAAAATATATTTTATATTTATAATAAATAGGCCAAAAATATCTGATAATAATCATTTTATTTTAGGCATAAATATTTAATTACCTTTAAAAAAAATATTTACTATGGTGGAAACCAAAGTGGTAAAAAGGGAGTAAACTTAAAGGATAAGAATTTCATGTTAAAAACATGTTGTATTTTGTGTATTATATGTGTTTCTAAACCATATCATCCCTAACCTCCATTTTTTATCAATTTTGGATCCATATTAGGTGAGTGTGACCTCCCGTTATTCAATACTTATGGATATTTACAAGAAATATCACTCCTTAATTATAAAATAGAAGTCACTCCCCTCACTTCTTTTCACCCATAAAGCCATTTTCATTGACTAAAACCTACCCAAATAAATTCCTAAATTCCCTAACCTCATCCTAGAAGACTTATTTTAACAAAAAATTCATCTTGGGATGGATTTGGCACAATCTAAAAGAGGTTTCTTGAAGAAGAGGTAATGTTCTTCAATAAGAATTTTTATTTTATTTCTTCCTCCACCTCCTTAAATTATTATTAAACCGTGATGATATAATAAACTAAGTATTTCAAATATACTTAAATGTTATTATTCTGATTTAATGACCTATAAACACCTCAAATTCCATCAAATGGGTTGAAAAATCATTATTCATGTGTACGATGAACTACTGCCTTACGAACCAATGTCATTCTTGTTTCCATAACCACCTTTCACGGTTGGGTATGATGATGAATATAAAGTATATATATAATATTTATAATATAATTATACCTATATATTCATTATAATATATATATATATATATTAATTTCCATTCTGTAGAGGATATGATAACATCGCTTGTGTGTCAGGCAGACTACTGCCTCACGAAGCGATGTGATTTGCTTTCACTAACACTTTACATGGAAGGTAACAAGAATAAATTTAATCAATAAATGTAATATAAATGTCATAATTATGATATTAAGGATATATTTATAATTCATAAAGGGTAATATATCATTTTATTTTTTACACTTAAAGATGATGACATCATTTGTGTATGTGTGGACTATCACCTTCTCGAAGTGATGCAACTCTCTTTTCATCACCACACCACATGGATTATATATATATGTATATTTAAATAAATAATATGTTATTTATTATATTATGATCATTCTGAAAATATAAATATTTACTTACCTCATTTCTATAATGATCATTGAAAATTTTAAACGTTACTCACGTGTACATACAACCTACCGTCTCCAGGATCGTAACATACTCCATTTCTCAAAACCACCTTTTATAATTAGTATTAAAGTTATAATTGTTGTATAAATATGATAATTATTTCATTATTATTATTATGAAAATTATGAAACTATATAATATTCACAAAAACCATAATATTCATGAGAAAGCATGAATAAGAAAATAAGACAAATAACACCCAAAATAATGAAAATAATGAATCACTATTAAGGAACGTGTGATAAGATATTATAAAAGGATAATAAATGATATTTTAAATATTAATATTATAAAAAACCAAAATAAAGTCATCCTAAGATATTTGTTACTTTATTACATTGTTATTAAATACAAGTAATTTCATCCCAAAGGACCGAATAGTATAATAGTTTTGGAGAATAAGATATATACATGGTTCATTTATTACATTTGGTAATAAATATATAAAATAATAAAATAAATTAAATAACATAATTTAGATCATTAAAATATTTAATCTTCATAACCTTGTAATGTAAAAAATTTATGGTAATCTCAAATGACCAGTAAGAGTTAAATACAATAGAAGTTACCAAGAATAAATATGATTAATCAACATGGTAAGGTAAAAATTGAAAACATGAAAATTATATAATAAATGAGAATGAAATTAAATAATTGATAATATCAAAGTGAAAATATCTTGTATAATAATAATAACTAAAATAAATTAAATGCTTAAATATTTAATTTCATGTTTTCTAGACACATGATACCATTACTATCAAGACCTTTCACAAGACTGTTTAAACTATAGGTAAAAACTAGTTTAAAGCTAGATTAACTTGATTCACCTCATGTGACTACAAATTCATGGAGGGGATATCATTAACTAGTCTCCACCCATGTATTTAATGTATAATTCCTCATATATCAAATAATTAATTTAATTCATGAAACAATATTCCTTATAAACAAATATCCATATTGAATAGAGAATATATATTTATCAATACTTACCTAGTCAATCAAACACTTTCAAAATGTAAGACCATATCTATAAATGTTATACATATTAAAAAAATAATAATATGCATTATTTAAGAATTTTTATATTTAATATAAATATAATTTTCAATGAATGATCATCAATAATAAATCAAAGGGGGAATATATACACGACCGAAAATAAATTGGGAGCATAATATTAAAATATGCCTCAAAGATCATATCATTAAAGTAATAGTAGATCAAATGAATATATTATATATAGTAATAGTATATACATATAAAAAGTTTAAATACTAAATAATATAAACAAAATACATTTCACACATAATCATAGCATGATATAATCAATGAAGAAGAAGTTTAACGAAAGGAATGGAAATTGAGTTAGGAAATCCCTTACCTCACACTTCCCTTCAGTTAGGCACATATTAAACTCTTTTAAAATGGTTTAAATAATTTTATTAATTTATTAAATTACTATATTCATATTTATAATACCTTATATAATCATTTTATAACATATTAACACTGATTCATTAATAATATTTCATCATTTTCATTGTTTCAGGTGTTAATTGCCTTGTTTTCTCATGCATATTCTCTCATGAATTTCCTGATTATTTTTCATAGGATATAGATAGAACATATTAAAAATTAAATTAATGTTATAAATATCATATTTAATAGTTAAATAAAATTTCAGAACCATTCTTTGAATGTTGAACATGGAAATCGAATCGCATCACATCATGGAGATGGTAGGTCGTGCGTATGCACGAGCAAAAATATCGTTCCATTAATGGGTGAAATAGTAAGGAATTATATGATATAATAATTATACAAAAATTATATCATGTAATATAGATAATATATATTTTTAATTTCCATTATTATAACAATCCAAGTAAAGTGGCGATGAAAAATAACTTACACTATTGCGTGGAGACGGTATGCCATACGTACACACACACACACACGATGGTTTTGTTTTTAGTAGGATAGATAAAAGGTTTAATATGTTTTTTTTAATCATCATAATAAAATATAATTATATACATTATACATTATTTATTAACAAATTATAAAGACTACACATTAATAGGAAGTAGAAGAATAAATAATTTTTAAAGAGTCAGTAAAGAAGATTACTTATTCTATGAAGTGGCTCCTTTATAACATCTCTTAAGGGACTTAGGTTAAGTCATTTGGAAGGAAAAAACTATATAACTTAAATAAATATGTTAATAAGAGTAATGGGTAGATTTTTGTCAATATATATTTCTAAAAGTTGAGTAAATAAGTGAAGTAAGGAGTTCCCTTTTATAATTGAGGTGAGGGGCACTTTTGAAAACTCTCAAAAATATTAAATTAATATAAATTAAGTTTTAATTAAAAAGTTCCAAAAAGTGATTTATTTTAAATATAATATTATTATGGTTTAAAAGTATATCTTAAAATAATTTTTAGACTAGTTTAGGTCACATTATTACCCTTATCATTTAGTTTTAACCCTTATTTAACCCCTTTAACTCTTACCGTGACAACATGGATTTTAATCCTTAAGGTTCAACATTGTTACTATAAAATGAAAATGACCATTAAATGGATAATGTTTTATATTTTAAACCATATTATAATCAATTGAAAGAATATAATTTTTGTAAGAATTTTATATCATTTAATAGTTTTTTTAAATATCATTAATTTCAATCTTGACACTATTCATTAATTTTACTTTTAAAAATTTAAATACAACAAGATAACTAAAAAAAATAATTTAATATATCCATAAAATGTAAAATTAATTTATAAAATTATTTTATAACATTGATTATCTCAAATTAAATTTATTTTAATATTTTTAATAACATTTATTAGAAAATTTAATTAATTAAATAATTACTGCATCAGTGCCGTACAAGAATTTAAGGTAATTATTTCTTCAATAAAAATTAAAAATAAATTAACATGATGAATATAATTCCTTCTGATTTAAAAATAATATTTATAGTTGAATATAACATCTGAATAACACTATAGTAAAAATTTTATAGTTATTAAAATCAGGAATGTGACATTTTTTACTTTTCTTTAAATAAATTATTATAAGGGTCATAATCAATTTATAATAAAAAATGGTATCATATAAAAAACATGGATGATTATGGATAAAAATTAATCATCCAATAATATTTTAGCAAGTGTTTGGGTTATTTTCTAGTCCTTATCATTTTATTTTTAACCAATATTACCCAATTTACCCTTTATCGTGGTGACTGAAATTTCTGAGCTTACTATTTATATTGGGGAAAAAAATAAAAGGGAAATATTTAATAAATTTGTGAATTATGAATCCAAATATGGAATCAATTTTTTAAAATTCATAATATAGAATTTTAAGAATTTAAATTTAAAATAATCCCATAAAACTCAACGAAAAATTGTTTTTTTGAAAAATGCATTTTTAATCCCAAAAATATACTTATACCAAAATAAGGTATAATGATTATTAGAATGAAATTAATTATATTATATATATATATAAATAGTACTTAGGTTAATTTTAGATCAAATTCAAATCATAAAGGTATTTGTTCATATAAATACAATAATAGTTTTATAAAATTCAGTATTTTTCATTATTCATTAGAAAATTGATCTTTTGAGAAAATTAATATAAATTACCCATAAGATAATTTTAAAATGATGATTTAAAAATTATATTATTCCTATAAAATACATTTTATAGAAGTTCCAAATTTTTTTTATAATATTTACTCATAAAATTCATGATTTTTTTTTGATTGAAACATATTTTTGAAGAATAAAAAAATTTACTAAAACTTATGTTCTTATTTCCTAAGAAAAAATAAATATTAACTTCATATATATTTCATAATATATTTAATCCTATTAAAATAAACTATTTTATTGGCTAGTTTTTAACTATTGTTTTAAAATAATAATATTTACTTGTATAACATGATTCGTTTAAGATCGGTGTTTCATGCAATGTAAACTGTTAAAGAAATTGAATTTATTTAAGAAGAGGCATATTATAAAGTCTTGTTGTGTTATATTTTTACCTCCATAAAGTAATTTCTTCCTCAAAATTTTCCTGAATAATACATTCTAAAAAGATGAGGGTGGTTCTTCTTCATAACACCCTCATGTTCCGACATTTCTTCTTCCAATTTAGGGTTTCTTCAAAGATACTTTACCAGTTGAGTCATCCAATTCCTAAAAACATTATATCTAGTGTTTAAAATCTCGATAAGATATATAAGTTTCCAGTTCTATTTCTTAATAGGTGAGTACATGCATTGGGTCTAGAAAGAACTTCCTTAACAATAATATTTGAAACAAATCATGAACTTTAGAGAGACTTGGTAGAATTTCAAATCGGTAAGCTACTGCTCCAATTCATTATAGAATATTGAATGGTCCAATGTACCTGGGGATCTATTTCCTTTTCTTACCAAACCTTATGACACCCTTCTATGGTGATACTTTTCAAAATAGATGATCTCCCACATGAAATTCCAAGTCCTTTCTTCGGTTGTCAGTATAACTCTTTTGCCTAATTAGGGATGCTTTAATATGATCATGAATAATAATTACCTTTTTTATTTTATCTTCAACATGTTTTGGTCCTATAACTTTCATTTCACCAAATTCGTACTTAAAAGTTGAACTATGAAATCTATTTCCATATAATGATTCATACGACACCATTTTAATACTTGAATGGAAACTATTATTATAGGAAAAATCTAAAAAAGGTAAATAATAATCCATAATAACTTTAAAGTCAAGTGAGAATGATCGTAACACGACTTATAATGTTTTAATAGTCCTTTTATACTATCCATCATTTTGAGGATGGTATGAGGTTCTCAAATGAAGCTCAGTATCTTGAGATTTCTAAATACTCTTCTATAATTTCGATGTAAAACAGAGATCTCGATCAGATATAATTGATTGAGGTGCACCATGAAGTCTTAAAATATCATTAATATTGACTAATTATAGGCGTTATAGAGTTAAATCATCTTTTATAGGAATAAAATTTTCTAATTTGATTAGGATATCAATAATAACCCATTTGCATCATTACATATAGGAGTCCTTGGTAGTCCTATGAAAATGTCCATCGTAATGTCATGCAATTTCCACGCAGGTATATGAAGAGCTTTCATGACTCCTTTAGGATGTCTCTTAGTCTTTACTTGTTTAAAAACTAGATATCTTGAAACATAGTCAGTAATTTTCTACTTCACAATATCCCACCAAAAATGTTCCTTCATAACCATATACATCTTGGAAGTACTGGGGTTGATAGAGAAATTTGAGCTATGAGTGTTATCCAATAGTTCCCTTTTTAGATCAGGTATTTATGGAATACATAACCTCTTTCCATATTTTCAAAATACCATCTTCACAAACAAATCCTTCAAATTTTACACCATTCATACCTTTAATTTTATTATAAAATTCTTATCATCATATTGAGAGATTCTTTTCCATGAAACATGATTTCTCAATCATTTGAAAAAGGATTGGTGTCTCCCCTTGCATAATAATTTCAATATCCATATTTACTAAATCTATAAACACAGGATCTCTCTCAATCCTCATTTCAATTAGAAATCCGTGATCTTTCATACTTAATGCATATGCTACTTTTTTTCCGGGGTGGTTGTGTGTTGAGAAATCACAATCTTTGAGTAACTCAAGACATCCTGTTTTCCTCATTTTGAGTTATTTTTTGTATAAATATATATTTCAAACTCTTTTTATCTGTATATATCTCACATATTTCACCATAGACCTTGTATCTACTTATCTTTAGAGAAACAATTATATATGCTAACTCAATATCATGAGTTGTATAATGTTTTTAGGATCCTTTAACTTCCTTGATGCATATGAAACAAATTTATGACTTTTTATAAGGACGTAACCCATTATTTTGTTTGATGCATCAAGGTATATTATGAACCCATTTTTTCTTGATGTTCAAGTCAAAATCAGAGTATTGAACAATCTCATATTCAATTCTTCAAAATATTCTTTACCTTATTTTTTCTATTAAACTTAACCACTTTATGTGTGATATTGGTTAATTGGTAAGCCAATTAGGATAAATTATAAATGAAACACTGATTGTAACTTGATAAACCAATGAAACTATATACCTCATTTATGTTCCTTAGTGTAGGGCATTCTTGGACTATATTTTTCTTTCCAAGATTCATAGAAATTTTATCCTTAGAGATAATATGGCCATGAAAAGAAATTTTCTAAATCAATAAGTCACACTTTCTAAACTTAACATATAAATATTTCCTTAAAAGAGTGTCAAGAACGATCTTCATGTTATTATCATGGTCTTAAAATCTTTTATAGTAAACCAATAAATCATCTATAAGATCCACAAAAAATTACCCATATATTTCGTGAATACTCTATTTATTAGATCAATGAAAATATAGGGTTCAGTAGTGAGTCCAAATAGTATTAATGTAAACTCGTAATGTCCAAACCTTATTCTAATTTTTTTTTGGAATATCTTCCTTATTTACTCGTAATTGATGATACCTAATATGAAGGTCAATCTTCCAAATTTTTTGTGCTTTGTGAAGTTGATGAAATAAATCATCAATGCGAGGTAGATGATACTTGTTCTTTATTGTGATAGCATTGATTTCCATATAATCAGCACACAACCCAATTTTCTTCTTAATGAAGAGAATATTACCTCCCAATGGTGATACACTAGGGTGTATAAATACCTTATCACAAAACTATATCTGTTGTTTCTTTAACTTCACTAATTATGAAGTGTCCATTATGTAGGGAATTTTTGATATGGGTTTTTCATTAGGTATTAAATTGATAGAAAGTTATTCCTCACTCTATAGTGGATTTTCATGAAATTTCATAGGAAACACATGAATATATTCTTATAAAATTTGTTCATTCTAAATGAGGATATTACATTTTTTATACATAGGTTTTGTTTTCTTTTCTTCCCTAAGAATATAATTTAGAAGAGCTACTAGGGGTGGGTCTAGGAATGAATCAAGTGATGAAGTATCCACTCTAAATATAAGGAATTACTCATCTTCATCATGAATAGTATTTTACATGCCTTTTTAATAAATTTTTGAATCATATTTTGAAATATAGTCCATATCAAGTATTATATCGAATTAAACCATAGGTATGATAATAATTTTAGAAAATAAATAATGGTTATGTGTCATAATAGGGACTTCTTGACACATCCTTTTTGTAATGAGACTCCCCTTAAGAGTTTTTAATGATAAAACCCTTATTAAATTAAAAGGAAAATGTATACTTTTCATGGAAAACTAGGTAGATATAAAAGAGTGTGAGGATCCAGTTTCAAATAAAGTATTAGTTAAATTTGATGATATGTTGAAATTACTTTCCACCACATCATTAGGAATTTCCACCTCAGCTATGATAATCACTTAATCTTGGACTTATCCTCTTGGACAATTCTGTGGTGGATTCCCCTAATGATTTGGACATTGGTGTGAATAATGACCATTTAATTACAACTGAAGAAATAAAAATAATTTATTTGTTTCTTCCCCTTGCATTCATGAGCCTGGTGACCCGTTTATCCACACTTATATCGAAACCACATGCCCTTCAAGAATTTCACAGGATGTTTCTTTCTATTGTTTTCACAAGGTGGAAATTGATTCATTTTCTTCTTCTTCATTAATGCATTCCATTTTTCAAGATTCTCAACCAACATATTCTTCTCTAAATTTCATTTTAATATGTAGGATATAGATAATTACTTCTCCATTTTTGTGGAACATAATACTATTTCATCACATGATTCATTTTTTTGAGAAGCTAATTCTCATTCGAGACTTAACTTAATACTTTTATAGAAATGATCGATATTAATTTTTGGATTATGTATATATTCCATAGCATACCTAGATATTATTAAAACTATATCCTCATAAATTGTAACAATTTATTCCTCATTTTTATTTATGTTGAGTAACTTTCTCTTCATTTTAGTTTTTTTTCTTATGAGAGAAATATTTATCGAATAATATTACTTTAAAATCTATCCACTCCATATGACCAATTTATTATTCCTCCTTAGTATGTTGGATCAAAGACCACCATTGATCAACATTACCTATAAGAAAATACACTACCAGTGTAACCTTTTCCCTTTCATTACATCCCAATGTGAGAAATATCTTTTCAAGAGACTTGATCCATTGCTTAGCTACCGCTAGATTAGTAGTTCCACTAAAATATGGAAAATTTTGTTGCATAAAATGATCTAATAATGTTGTATCCAATTGTGTAAAATCACATTTCTCTATATGTACAAGGTTATTAAACATTACCTAAGTCATCTACCCTAGTATATCCATGATCTATTCATCTCCAACACTGACTATATTGAATTTATCAGTGAGGAAATACCTACTTTGAACATGGGTATTGATTCTGTTTCTTTCATTAAGCACCATCACTAAATAATGACACACACTAAGTTATCTTAAAATCATTATTAATATTTATCCATAAAATAAAATACCTCTAATCATAAATTTCTTATATACTATAAGATATTATCATAGTTCTCATGTTGGTTATGTTAATTTTAAAATATAATACCCATGGTTTGTACTAAACTTCCTCTAATACCAACTATAACAAACCCAACTCTAGTAACCCAGAGTAAGTCGTTACATTATTACATTGGTATTATATAAAAGGAATCATATCTCTAAGGACCGAATAGTTTAGTAATTTTGAAGACCAAGATACATACATGGTTCCCTTATTACATTGGTAATAAACATAGAACATAAGAAAAAATGTAAACAACATCCTTAAATTCATTCAAATATTTCATCTTCATAACTTGGAAAAAAACAAATTAAGGGTGAGATAAAATTCCAAAAAAAATTTAAATACAATTGTATATACCAAGAATAAATAGGTTTAATCCACAAGGTAAGGTAAATAATTGAACACATTCCATTTAAATAATAAATGAAAATGATTTTTTTCGATAGGTAATATAATTTTGAAAATATACTCGATAGTAATAATAACAAAAAGGAATGAAATTATTAATTATTGGATTTCATGTTTCCCTATGACATGATACCATAATTATCAAGGCCTTTCATAAGACGGTTTAAACTATAGGTAAAAACCTCTTTAATGCTAGATTGGATTGATTCACCTCCTAAGAGTTTGATACATTGATGGGATATCATTAATCGAGACCCACCCATGACTTTCAAGTCCAAATAATTCCTCATATATAGAATAATCGATTTAATTCATGAATCCGTACTCCTTATAAACAAATTACCATATTGAATAATAAATACATATTTATCAATAAATATCCAATCAATCAAACACTTTCAAAATGTAATACCATATACTGAAATGGTATATGTATTAGGAAATAATAATATGCATGATAAAAGAATATTTATATTTAATATAAATTTAATTTTCAATGAATGATGATAATAAAAAAATAAAATGAGGAATATATACACCATTGAAAAAAATAAGTTGCATTATATTAAAATATGCCTCAAAGATCATTTCATTGAAGTTAGAGTTAATAAAATGAATCGATTATGTATAACAACTATATATAGAAAAAATTGTAAATATAATATAGCATAAACAAAATTAATTCCACACTTAATCTTAGTATGATATAGTCAATGAAGTACAAGTTTAGACCAATGAATGGAAATTGATTTAAGAAATACCTTACCTCATGTTTCCCTTTAGTTATGAGTACTTTAACCTCATGTATTATAAGGACCCAACCTTAAACATTACATAATATTGAATTAAATGAATAATTCTCATTGAGGATCTTTTCAGGTTTAGAGTTTTAGAGAATTAGGACATAACTATTACATCTCAAAAGATTACAAGGTAGACATATCTACATTTTTTCAATTTTTTTTCATAAAATAAAAACTCTTAAAAAAAGAGTCATGTCTAGTTCCATGTTTTAGATAGCATGAATTTTCCTTGATCCCATCCTTGACCTTATTCATCTTTAAGTCCTGTGAAAACATTTCAAAACTTGGGATGAGCATAAAAGGCTCTGTAGGGGTTATAAAACAAATAATGAAAACATTTTTTCATAAATACTTACAAAACATGAACTCTTTTACTTACCACATAAAATCATAAGATTTATGAAAGACACATAGAAATCATTAATCATAAAGGTAACTTGTGGCATTCATATCATACTTACATTGTAACTATCACAGCTACATAAGGAGTTACTTTGGAATACCCATCACAGTATATTCCCTAAATCTATTAGGATAAACATTCATGTTTACCTCCATCACGTTACCCAATGCATTGGAGAGATATCTCGGGATCACCCGACCTAGGTTTATCATGAAACCACCCGTATATGTAAATAATGCCCAATAACCATAACATGATCATAACACATAACATAAGCATAAAGAAAAGATAAAATTTCCACATTTCAATAATAAAATATCATTTCAAGATATTGAAATAATAAATCCATTCTCAAAATCATTTTCAATACCAAAATACTTAAAAAGAGTATTTGGTATTTATTTTTCCTTTTAAAAAACATTCCAGTTTGTTAAGGAAGCCAAAGATCAAATAATACTCGTGGTGGTGGAAATGTCGTTGTCACCGCTTACCTTAAAAAAACATTCCTTTTTGTCGTTTAGTAAAACACTTTGTATAAAATGACTCCCTTTGAATAAAATGAAAATTAAAAGGGGTTTATACACCTTATAAAATAAAGTCGTGTATAAAACTAAAAATGCCTCAATGAAAGGAGATTGAGACAAAGTCCCTTACCTCGCGTCCGACTTGACTCGATCCTTTTTTAATCTCCTGTATAATAAACTAAAGTTAATTTCTACTTGCTTAAGAACCTTTTTCAAGTTTATTATTCCTTTTATATCACTTATTACCATGTTATAAACATTATGCAATCATTTAAGTTAATAACGTTCATTTTGTCGATATTTGGTACTTGAGTAAAAATGAACACCTTATATTTACAAGTTGTCCATGTGGTCAAAGGTTCATTATATCCAGGATTATATTCATGATTTGGATATCATATATGTCATATATATCTAGTATAAACATATTTTTATAATAGTACATAACATTTATAGGTAAGAAATGAAATGCACCGTTCGTGGAGACGGTAAGCCGTACGTACGCATGAACGATACTTTCATTTATATTTATTATTTTAATGGAAATAAAACATAATGATACATCGGTATATTATAATTCCAGTATAATATCATATATAATATCATTAACACTATCCTTTATACATCTCACATAAGGCATTAACGAGTCACATCACTTTAAGGGGGCGGTAGTCCGCACTTCCTCAAATGAGATTATCGTACTTACCCACTATGGAAACCATAAAGGCTTGATATAATTGGGAAGTAAAGAAGAATAATGAAATAATAAACATAATATATATCATATATAAATATATTTCCATCATAATGGCCACCATGAGAGGTGGTAAGATGTAATTGAACAATCATCATTTCGTGAGGCGTTAGTTTTCCATCCACAGAAACGTTATGTTATTCATCCATTAGATGGAGGTGTGTGTAAGTGTAGTTAGAATCCTTCTTATAAAAAAATCCAAGTATATTTAGGATACTGGTGTTGTTAAAAAAGAAATAAATAAAAAGATTTTAGGTGTTGGAGAAGTAAAATAAATGAAAACAATTTAATAGAAACCGTTACCTTTAATTTGGGTAACTCCCTTTGGTTTGAACCTAATGACTTCTTGAAGTGCCTTCTGCCTAAGGTAATGCTTCAAAGAGGAGGATAGGGATGTTGAGAGATTAATTGGACATAGGTTGGAGGATCCAAATGGCTTAATAGGTGTGAGGAATTGGTTAGAAGTGGTATCCTTTTATAAGGGGGAGGAGGGGCTCTTTAGGCAAGTGTGAAACTATTATTTTATTATATAATGATATTCAGTTTCTAATGGTCCAAAAATTATTATATTCGAAGATAAGATGACTCATGGTCGAAATAAAACCATCCAATCATAATTGGACATGTTTTGGATAATATTGTAATCATTATAATCTTATTTATTTAAATCATTTATTAATGAGGTAAATACTTCATCATTATTGTGTCATAAATAATTTAATTTATTCGATGTATAAAAATTATAGAAAAAATACTATCATGTAGGAAATATATTTAGATTTCCAACAAATATTTATAGTCGAAAATATAACTTTTATAACACCATATAAAAATTAATTACTAAAAGAATTTTGTTTATGTCATTTTGGCCTTTACTTTAAATTAATTAATCTAAATTGTCATTATCACTTCCAGGTGGATAAAAAGGGCCCCAAAATAGACCCAAAGATTCCCATGGTCGTTAATGACTCAAAAAATAAGGTTAGGACAAGTGTTAAGGTAATTTTGAATTATTATAATATTATTTTTACCTTGAATTACCTTATTTACCTTTAACCGCGGTAAATAAAAGTCAAAAGTTACTATTCACCAAAAATTATTTTCATCTTAATGAACCACATTTTACTTCTTGATAAAAACCATGTATGTCATATTTTTAAAATTAAATTCACAGAAGTGGTAAAATTTCATTTAAATGAAAAAGTCAGTTTTTAACTACCACTAGGTGGTGTCACTATTCATCAAAATTGAAGTTTTTCAGAAAAATACCGAAAATTCAGCCTAAGAATTATTTAATATTATGAATTCAAAATTGATGTCTATTTTTCCAAATTCAAAATATAGAAGTGGAATTAATTAATTTAAAAATTAATTCCCATTGTTAAAACAAATAGCGTGTTTTTAAGAAACAATAACTATCAAAAGATTGATACTTGTTTATGTCCAATTTCAAAGTGAAATTACTTCCAATGACCAAAATTGGATCAAATGGTAAAAATATATTTTAATTTCACTTTAAAACAAAATAAAAAGATAATCGAACCATATAAATAAATTAGATTAAAAGGCACTTTTGAATTAAAATATGATATTTTTCACTATTCATTAAAAAATGAACTTTATCAGAAAAATACCAAAAAAAATTACCCAAAGTAAAATTTGATGTCCCCATTATAAAGAAGGATTATATTTGGTCAATTAGAACATATAAAGATGACCAAAACTTGATTTAATGAGGGTTCACCATTAAAAGGTGGTAAATCGGCCTTTTAATGTAAATTATGCTTAAAATTAGATTCATTCACATTTTAAGCCTCTAACTTTTATTGGATAAAAGTAAATACATATAACAAACATGTATAATCATATTTTAGTTAGTTTCGTTCATTCCCGCCGCTACAATTTCTAGGAGTTAATTACCATTTAAAATAATAATATTATATTATTAGTGTGCAACGTAAGATTCCAAAGAAACCCATTGTTGCGTATCGGGTACGCTATCGAACATAGAAACCCTTTTAAAGTAAAATTAATATTTAATTCACAAATATTAATAAATTTGAAATATGTATTATTATTCATTTAATTGGGATGTTACATCCTTCCCCCCTTTTGGAAATTGCATCCTCGCAATTTTTATTCACTTATCAAAATAAGTGGGGGTATTTATCCCTCATAGCATTTTCAGATTCCCACATTGCCTCTTCAACCATATGGTTTTTACTTAAAAACTTTACCTGATGAATTACCTTATTCCGCAACACTTTCTCTCTACGGTCATGAATCTGGACTGGTTGTTCTTCATAAGAGAGATTCTCTTCCAACTGAACTACCTCTGGGCTCAAAACATGAGTTTGATCTGACATATACTTTCTCAACATTGAAATATGAAAAACATTGTGTACCTGGGATAAACTTGGAGGTAAAGCCACTCTATACGCAACTGGTGAAACTTTCTCCAGAATTTCATAAGGTCCAATGAACCTCATACTCAACTTTCCCTTCTTACCAAAATGCATCACACTTTTACATGGAGAAACTTTGAGAAAGACATGATCACCTACCTCAAAGGAAAGATCCTTCCTTCGGTAATCAACATAACTTTTCTGTCTACTCTGACCTGTTCTCATGTGCTTCTGAATCAACTAAACTTTCTCTGCTATCTCTTGTACCAATTCTGGTCCCATTAGCTTCCTTTCACCTACTTCATCCAAAAAGCTGGAGTTCGACAACGCTTTCCATATAATGCCTCAAATGGAGCCATCTGTATACTGGAATGAAAACTGTTATTATAAGAAAATTCAACCAAAAAAATATATTGGTCCAAACTTACCTGATAATCCATTGTGCAAGCACGTAACATATCCTCCAATGTCTAAATTGTTCGTTCTGACTGCCCATCTGATTGAGGATGAAAAGCTGTACTAAAATTTAATTCAGTACCCAATGACTTCTAAAGGCCTTTCCAAAAGATATAAGTGAATGTGGGATCACGACCAGATACAATGGAGAGGGGAACTCCATGAAACCTGAATATATCTTTAACATATAACCAAGAAAGTTGATCTAGAGACAAAGTATCTCTAATAGGAAGGAAATGAGAAGATTTAGTCAATCGGTCAACTATAACCCAGATTGCATTATTACCTCGAGATGTCTTTGGTAATCCCACAACAAAGTCCATGGATATATTTTCCCATTTCCACTCTGGCACCAGTAAAGGCTGAAGCATTCCTTTCGATAACTGTCGCTCTGCTTTAACCTGCTAACAAGTCAAACACTTCACAGGAAAATCAACAATATCTCTTTTCATTCCATCCCACCAGTAATACTCCCGAAGATCCCTTTACATCTTAGTACTGCCAAGATGAACTGAAAATGGAGAACTATGAGCTTCACATAACAACTCATTCTTCAACTATGAATCACAAGGAACACATAATCTCTTTCCAAATATCAAAACAGAATCATTATCAACGTTAAAATCAGGCAACTTACCCTTCTGAACTAACACGACCTTTTTGTGCAACTCACTATCTTCCTTCTGCGCTTGCTTAATTCTATCTGATAGAGATGATTTCACTGACACCTGAAACAAAAAAGAAGAATTTCCTGCATCAAAAACTTCTATGAAAAAGTTTATAAAATAAAAAACCAAAGTATCTCATTCCAAACGTAGCATCGCTAATGAGACATTACTTTTTCGACTCAAATCATCGACCACTTTATTTGCTTTTCTCGGATGGTAATGGATCATGCAATCATAACCCTTGATTAATTCCAAAAACATCCACTGTCTCATGTTCAATTATTTCTGATGGAATATATACTTAAAACTTTTGTGATCAATATATATTTCACACTTCAATCCATACAAATGATGCCTTCAAATTTTTAAAGAAAAAACAACAGAAGCTAATTCCAAATCATGTGTAGAGTAATTTAACTCATGTGGTTTCAACTGACATGAAGCATAAGCAATTAACTAATCATTTTTCATTAGGACACAACCTAGTCCTTTCAAAGAAGCATCACTATAGATAACAAACTCACCATTTCTGGAAGGCAGTGCCAAAACTAGAGCATTCACCAATCTTCTTTTCAATTCTTGAAAACAATCATCACATTATTTTGTCCAGATGAAATTAACACCTTTTCGAGTTTACTTAGTCATTGGACTAGATAACTGTGAAAATGTTTCAACAAAACTCTGGTAATAACCTACCAAACCATGAAAACTATGAATGTCAGTTATATTTGTTGGTCTTGTCCATTCTTCAACAACTTTCGTTTTAGAAAGATCAATAGTTATGTCATTTTTTGAAACAATGTGACCAAGGAAAGAAATTTGTTGTAACCAAAACTCACAATTTCTGAATTTCCCATAAATTTTCTTTTCTTTTAAGGTTTTCAAGACAACCCTTAAATGAATTTCATGTTCCTCTTTACTTTTGGAATAAACCAAAATACCATCAATGAAAACAACCAAAAAATTATCCAAGAACTCACAGAAAATTCTATTCATAAGATCCCTGAATATAGTAGGTGCATTGGTTAACCCAAAAGGCATAACTAAAAATTCATAATGGCCATATCTAGTACAAAACTCGGTCTTTGGAATGTATGCTTCCTTTACTTTCAACTAATGGTACCCCGACCTCAGGTCAATCTTTGAAAAATACTGAGCTCCCTGGAGCTGATTAAACAAATCATCGATATGAGGCAAATGATACTTATTCTTAACAGTGGTGTTATTCAATGCTCAATAATCAATACAAAGTCTCATTGAACCATCTTTCTTTTTAACAAACAAGACAAGAGCACCCCATGGTGACATGCTAGGTCGAATGAAACCTTTATCTAATAACTCATGTAATTTCTTCTTTAACTATAAAAGTTCAATTTGATACATTTGATAAGGGGGTTTTGAAATTGGCTTAACATCAGGAACTAAGTCAACAGTAAATTCAACTTACCGATCAGGTATAATACCAGGAAACTCATTAGGAAAAACATGCAGGTACTCGTTTACCACTGGAACATCATTAATATGAACATTTACTTTGTTTTCAACAATATGTGCAAGGTAACATTCATTTCTATCTTTTAATAGTTTCTCAGCTTCCTGATATTTTATCAACAACAAGGGTTCATTCTTGTATACAAACTGAAAATTATTCTAAAAAGAAACCTCTTTAGCTTTGCAATCAATCTTAGCATGATAAACAGAAATCCAATCCATGCCCAAAATAACATCAAACTCTACTGGAGGCAAAATAATAAGGTTTGCAGGTAGATTCTTTCCACACACAAGGACTGGAATGTTATTATGTTTTCTTTTTGTCTCAAAATTTCCACCAGGTGTTTTTACCATAAGTTCTATATTCATATCTTGAGATGGAATTCCCAATTTACTAGAAAAGTTCTCAGAAATGAAATAGTGTGTAGACCCTGAATCAAACAACACATTGGCATAATCTGAACAAACAAATAGTGTACCTGATACATCTTCATTTGATGTCCCAACATCTGCTGAAGTAGTTGCAAATGATTTCACCACCCCTTTCTGCTTGTAGTCTGGCTACTTTCCTTTGGTTGAGTTCTTTGTTGGACACTCATTTCCATAATAACCCATTTCATTGCACTTAAAACATTTTACTGACTATAAATCGGATTTTTTTACCATTACCCTGATCTTTTTCAGTGCAATTACGAGCCTTATGTCCCATTTTACCACATTGGTAGAACTTAACAGAATTCAAAAGACATTCCCCAGCATGATTTTTACCACAATTTTCACAAACTGTAAACATAAGTTTCTTACCATCAGACTTTTTTGAAGAGTTCTTCCCTTTCGCCTGCCACCTCGACCTCTTATTCTGTTGTTTGTCAAAGAATACCTGATCATTGGAAAACTCAATTTCCACCTTCTCCGCACAACGAACAAGTTTTTCATAACTTTTGAACTCACAAGAAGCTAAAGCCCTTCGATACTTTGGCTTTAATCCTGAGTAAAAATGGTTTATTTTACTATCAAGATCTCATATAAAATTTGGAGCATACCTTTCCAGTTGAGTGAATTTTTCTTCATAAGTAGCCACTGAGTCATCCTCCTTCCTCAATTCTAGGAATTTTTTTCCATCCTAAGATGAACCACATTAGGAAAATATTTCTCAAGAAACATACCTTTGAATTCATCCCAATCAAGAGCATAAATCTCCTCACTATCCCTGATATTTTTCACCATCGAACACCACTGATCAGATTCACCTTCAAAATGGCAAACAACAAGACTAACCTTTTGATGTTCTGAACAAGCCATGACATCAAAAATCTATTCCAGTGATTTAATCCACCCTTCAGCTAGCACATGGTCAGATGATCCTCTGAATGATGGGGGATGTTGCCTCATGAAATGCTCCACTACTAATATGTTCCTCTGTGGTTGATCTGGCTGATCTCATACATGGATACCACCACCATTTATAGCCTGAGTCAACTGTGCCATCGCTGCAACAAACTATTCAGTTCCAATTCCGACCATCTCAGGTTGTTGATTTGGAAGGTTGTCTTCCTCCTGATGTAGTCCCAACATAGCTTCCCTGTTTTCTCTGCAGAAAACCATTCTGAACATAGAAATATCATAGGCAAAGTTACATGGTAATCTGGAAATGCTATATGATGTCAATATTAACATAAATTAATTTATGGATATTACTTTAACAATACCCTAACACCTAAAGTTATCTAAACTGACCTCTGATACCAACTATAAGGAACCAACCTTAAACATTACATAATATTGAATTAAATGAATAATTCACATTGAGGATCTTTTCAGGTTTAGAGTTTTAGAGAATTAGGACATAACTATTACATCTCAAAATATTACAAAGTAGACATATCTACATAGTTTCTATTTTTTTCATAAAATAAAAACTCTTAAAAAAAGAGTCATGTCTAGTTCCATGTTATAGATAACAAGACTTTTTCTTGATACCATCCTTGACCTTATTCATCTTTAAGTCCCGTGAAAACATTTCAAAACTTTGGAGGATCATAAAAAGCTCAGTAAGGGTTTAAAAAAAAAGAATGAAAACTTTTTTTCATAAATACATACAAAACATGAACTCTTTTACTTACCTCGTGAAATCATAAGATTTCTAAAAGACACATGGAAATCATTAATCATAAAGATAACTTGTGGCATCCATATCATACTTACATTGTAATTATCACAGCTACATAGGGAGTTACTTTAGAATACCCATCACAGTATATTCCCTAAATCTCTTAGGAGAAAAATTCATGTTTACCTCTGTCACGTTACCCAATGCATTGGAGAGCTATCTCAGGCTCACCCGCCCTAGGTTTATCACGAAACCACCTGTATATGTAAATAATTCCCAAGAACCATAACATGATCATAACACATAACATAAGCATAAAGGAAAGATAAAATTTCCACATTGCAATAATAAAATATCATTTCAAGATATTGAAATAATAAATCCATTATCAAAATCATTTTCAATACCAAAATACATAAAAATATTATATGATATTTATTTTTTCCTTTTAAAAAACATTCCGGCTTGTTAAGGAAGCCAAAGATCAAATAATACTCGTGGCGGCGGAAAGGTCATTATCACCGCTTATGTTAAAAAAACATTCCTTTTTGTCATTTAGTAAAATTCTTCGTATAAAAATATTCCCTTTGAATAAAATGAAAAGTCAAAGTGGTTTATACACCATATAAAATAAATTCGTGTATAAAACTAAAAATGCCTCAATGAAAGGAGATTGAGACGAAGTCCCTTACCTCGCGTACGACTTGACTCGATCGTTATTTAATCTCCTGAATAATAAAATAAAGTTAATTTCTACTTGCTTAAGAACCTTTTTAATGTTTATTATTCCTTTTATATCCCTTATTACCATGTTATAAACATTATGTAATTATTTAAGTTAATAACGTTCATTTTGTCGATATTTGGTACTTGAGTAAAAATGAACACCTTATATTTACAAGTTGTCCATGTGGTCAAAGTTTCATTATATCCAGAATGATATTCATGATTTGGATATAATATATATCATATATATTCATTATATACATGTTTTTATAATAGTACATAACATTTAGAGGTAAGAAATGAAATGCACCGTTCATGGAGACGGTAAGCCGTACGTACGCATGAACGGTACTTTCATTTCTATTTATTATTTTAATGGAAATAAAACATAATTATAAATAGGTATATTATAATTCCAGTATAATATCATATATAATATCATTAACACTATCCTTTATACATACCACATAAGGCATTAACGAGTCACATCACTTTAAGGGGGCGGTAGTCCGCACTTCCTCAAATGAGATTATCGTATTTACCCACTATGGAAACCATAAAGGCTTGATATAATTGGGAAGTACAGAAGCATAATGAAATCATAAACATAATATATATCATATATATATATAGTTCCCTCATAATGGCCATAATGAGAGTTGGTAATATGTAATTGAACAATCATCGTTTCGTGAGGCGTTAGTTTTCCATCCACAGAAACATTATGTTCTTCATCCATTAGATGGAGGTGTGTGTAAGTGTAGTTCTAATACTTCTTATAAAAACATTATAGTATATTTAAGATACTGGTGTTGTTACAAAAGAAAGAAATAAAAAGAGTTTAGGGGTTGGAGAAGTAAAATAAAATAAAACAATTTAAGAGAAACCGTTACCTTTAATTTGGGTAACTCCATTTGGTTTGAACCAAAGGACTTCTTGAAGTGCCCTATGCCTAAGGTAAGGATTATAAGAGGAGGATAGGGGTGTTGAGAGATTAATTGGGTAGATTTTGGACTAGCCAAATGGCTTGAGAGGTGTGAGGAATTGGTTAGAGGTGGTCTCCTTTTATAAGGGGGAGGAGGGGCTCTTTAGGAAAGTGTGAAACTATTATTTTATTATATAATGATATTCAGTTTATAATGGTCCAAAAATAATTATATTCGAATATAAGATGACTCATGGTCGAAATAAAATCATCCAATCAGAATTGGACATGTTTTGGATAATATTGTAATCATTATAATCTTATTTATTTAAATCATTTATTAATGAGGTAAATACTGCATCATTATTGTGTCATAAATAATTTAATTTATTCGATGTCTAAAAATTATAAAAAAAATACTATCATGTAGGAAATATTTTTATCTTTCTAATGAATATTTATAGTAAAAAATATGACATATATAACACCATATAAAAATTAATTACTAAAAGATTTTTGTTTATGTCATTTTGGCATTTACTTTAAATTAATTAATCTAAATTGTCATTATCACTACCATGTGGATCAAAGGGGTCCCAAAAATGACCCAAAGATTCCCATGGTCGTTAATGACTCAACAAATAAGGTTAGGATAAGTGTTAAGGCAATTTTGAATTATTATAATAATCTTTTTACCTTGAATTACCTTATTTACCTTTAACCGCTGTAAATAAAAGTCAAAACTTACTATTCACCAAAAATTGTTTTCATCTTAATTAACCACATTTTACTTCTTAATAACAAACATGTATGTCGGATTTTTAAAATTCAATTCACAAAAGTGGTAAAATTTTATTTAAATGAAAAAGTCAGTTTTTTAACTACCACTAAGTGGTGTCACTATTCATAAAAAATTGACGTTTTTTAGAAAAATACCAAAAATTCAGCCTAAGAATTATTTGATATTCCGAATTCAAAATTGGTGTCTATTTTTCCAAATTCAAAACATAGAAGTGGAATTAATTAATTTAAAAATTAATTCCCATTGTTAAAACAAATAGCGTGTTTTTAAGAAATAATAACTATCAAAAGATTGATACTTGTTTATATCCAATTTCAAAGTGAAATTACTTACAATGACCAACATTAGATTAAATGGTAAAAATATATTTTAATTTCACTTTAAAACCAATTAAAAATATAATCTAACCATATAAATAAATTAGATTAAAAGGCACTTTTGAATTAAAATACGATATTTTTCACTATTCATTAAAAAATGAACTTTATAAGAAAAATACCAAAAAAAATTACCCGAAGTAAAATTTGATGTCCCCATTCTAAAGAAGGATTATATTTGGTCAATTAGAACATATAAAGTTGACCATAACTTGATTTAATGACGATTATCCATTAAAAGGTGGTAAATCAGCCTTTTAATGTAAATTATGCTTAAAATTAGATTCATTCACATTTTAAGCCTCTAACTTTTATTGGATAAAAGTAAATACATCGAACAAACATGTATAATAATATTATAGTTAGTTTCGTTCATTCCCACCCCTACAAAGGCTAGTATTTAACTACCATTTAAAATAATAATACTATATTATTAATGTGCAATGTAAGATTCCAAAGAAACCTGTTGTTGCATATCGGGTACGCTATCGAACATAGCAACCCTTTTAAAGTAAAATTAATATTTAATTAACAAATATTAATAAATATGAAATATGTCTTATTCTTCATTTACTTGGGATGTTACATGTATAATGGTTTAAATAATTTTATTAATTTATTATATAACCATATAAATATTTATAATACCTTATATGATCCTTTTATAACATCTCAACACCCACTCATTAATAATATTTCATTATTTTCATTATTTTAGGTGTTAATTTAATTTTTTCTCATGCATATTTTCTCATCAATGCACCTGTTATTTTGTATATGATATAGATATATCATATAAATAATGATATTAATTATATAAATATAATATTTAATCATTAAATAATGTTTTATAACCATTCTTGAAGGTTGAATATGGAAAATTAATCGCATCACATCATGGAGATGGTAGGCCGTATGTACAAATGAGTGAATAATTTAATTTTAAAATTAATCCCCAAAAATGCAATGAAAACAAATTTCTTGAAAAATTCATTTTTAAGCCCAAAAATGTACTTATAAAAAAAACTTATATGGATGATTGGAATGAAATTGATTATAATATATATTACTAAATAGTAATTATGTTTCTTTTATATCAAATTTAATTAAAAATATTTCTTTTTAATATAAATAAAATAATAGTTTTATAAAATTTGGTATTTTTCACTATTCACTAGAAAATCAATGTTTTCATAGATTTTCAAAACATTAACCATAATATAATATTAATATGATAATTTAAAAAATTATATTAGTCTTATAAAGTAATTTTTTTTTATAATTTTCATAAATTTCTTAAAATATTTACTCATAAAAAGAAAGTAAACCATATTTTAATAAAACATATTTTTGAAGAATAAATGACTTTACAAAATATTAAGTGCCTATTTCGTAAGAATAAATAAATATGAAATTCATAAATATTTAATAATAAAATTAATACTATAAAAACATCCCAATTTAATGGATTCTTAAAATGGTCATGTTAAAAAATTAATATATAATAGTATATCACGGTTTGTTAAAGCTCGGTGTAGCAAGCAATGTAAGATATCGAAGAAATTGTATTTATATAAGTAGATACATACCATAATGTATTAGTATGTTATAAATATAGTAATGGTTTAAGTTAATGACTTGTTTAAAACCAATATACCATAGGTTAAGTCACATTTAATCAAAAAAAAAGCATGAGGTAAGTTTTTTCATCTCAATTTCCCTTCATTAAGGCATATTATAATGTTATACACATAATTTCTTTTAAATAGTATGTATACTTCCCTTTTAAATGTAATATCATGATTAATTCATAATTCATGGTATTTTAAGTTTCAATATTTATTATTTCATCCAAGGGTATTTAACTTGAAAATTACCAAGTGGTAAAAGTTATCATACAATCTCACATTCATTTGTGATTGTTAACTTTCTCTTGAGAAAATGACTTTCTTGTGAAAATTTTTCATTGGAAATTAAATTTATTTTAAATATCCACATTTTTTTATTTATATAATAATTTCCTAAATCATATACGATTATTACATATGGGATTTACTTTGAAAGTTATTTGATTAACTTGGGAAATATTAATGAATATGCATCCTTTAATCAATATGGGTATTTAATGATAAGGAGAATTATTTATGAATTAAATAAATTAAATAATATATTATGAATGATTTGGATATATAATAAATGGGTGGGGACCAATTATAAATAGCCCCTCAATTCATCAGTAGTATCATGAGATGAATCAGTTGGTCAAATCAGATGGGGTTTTACCTACTAGTTTTAAACTATCTTGAGGACAGATCATGATGGTAAAGGTATAATTTTCATAGGAAACATGAATTCCTATAATTAAGAATTTAATTAATTTATATTTTAGTTATTATTATTATCTGTGATATTTTCACTATGATATTATCTATGGATTGATTTCATTCTCATTTAATTGATTAAATAACATGTGTTTTCGGTTATTTACCTTACTATATTGATTATGCAATACCTATTCATGAAGTAGAGCTATTTAAATTGAATTAATTTTTAGTTACTCACCTTTACAATTTGATTATGTTTATTGATTCATGATATATTCTGTTGTACTTAACCCTTACTGATCATTTGAGCTCACCCTTATTTTGTTTCATTTCCACAGGTTATAAAGAATAGATCTTTGAATGAGTTTTCAAGTATAATGTTTCATTTGATTTTGTTTTTTATTTTATTTTTTTATTCCCAATTTAAAATGGTTATCATGTATCTATCTGGTTATCCAAAACTCCTAAATTTATCAGTCCCTTGGAATTTGACCATTTGTAACTCTGACAATGTTATAAAGTAAGACATCGGCTCTAGGCTACTTGTGTTGGGGTCTCTACAAATTGAATTTGAAAAAATGGATTCCATATTTGTAATAATAATAATTTATATTATCTAATAAGTTTAACTAAATTTTTTACCATTATGAATAATAAAAGCGGTAAAAATTAATTATCACGGTTAAGGTGAAAACTGATTTATCGAGGGATTAACCTAAAAATTTAAGCATTAAAATGACCTAATAACTTTTAAAAAACTAATGTAATGGCCATATTTTGACCTTATAACCTGTAAGTTTTGATAATGACCCATTTTGAAATATTTTTGCAAGATAAAAATATGGGTGTAATTGAATCTTTTTAAAAATTCCATGTGTGTCTTCTCCCCCGCTTATAAATGGACGCCCCTCTCCTCCCCTATTCACACTTCCAAATCCAATTTTTCATCCGATAACTACCCAAATAACTCACTTAATACCCTCAAAACATAAAATATCCCTTCTATTAGTTAAAATACATCCTATGAAGGATCATGGTGCAAAACTAAATAAGTTTTCCGAAGAATAGGTAACGTTCTTAAATGATCTTTTTTATTTTGTTTCACATTAATCATCATTAAAATATTATTAAAAAATACATATATAATAAAATAAGTATCTTACATATAATAATATTTTATTATGTTAATTTAATTACTTATATCTATCTACTCTTCTATCAAATTGGAAACAAAACCGTCGATCGTGTGTACGCCAGACTACTGCCTCATGAACTAATGTAATTCATTTTTCTTCACCACCTTTAAAGGATGAATATAATGATATATTTAAAAAAATTATTTGATATTTATGATATAATTATACTTATTAAATTATAATATCTCATATACCTTAATACTTTACATTCTATTTAAAATAACATAACGCCTCTTGTGTGTTCGATGAACTATTGACATGCGAAGAGATGTGATTCTTTTTTCACATAGGAAAAACATGGAAGGTAATAAGGATAAATTTAATGAATATATGTGATATATAGAACATGATATTTATTATTTAAAATTAATATATCACCAAATTCCTTATGCTTCCACTCATTAATAGAATGATATCGTTACTCATGTGTACGTATGACCTACCGTCTCCATGAAGCGATGCAATCCATTCTGCATATTAAAATTTAAATATTGATTATAAAAATGTATCTAATGAAAAAATGATATTTATACCATTAATATATTTCTTGATATGATGTAACTGTATAATATTCCCAAGAACTAAAATTTTCATAACAAAACATGCATGATAAAATAAGACAATTAACACCCAAAACAATGAATGTAATGAAATATCATTATCAAATGGGTGGTAAAATGTTATAAGAGGATAAAAAATTATATTATAAATATTAATATGGTTTTTTATAAATCAATAACATGCTTAAAACCATTATACATGAGGTTAAATCACATTTAACAAAAATAAAGTGTGAGGCAAGGGACTCATCTCAATTTCCCTTTATTGAGTCATATTGTAATGTTATTCACCTAATTTATTTTATATGGTGTATATATTACAACTTTTGTGAAATAAAATCATGATTCATTAATAATTCATGGAATTTTATGTTTCAATTTTAATTATTTTATCCAAGGGGATTTGGCTTCAAAATTACGAAGTGGTAATGAATTTTTAAACTCAATTTATTTTCATTGGGTTATATTACTTCTTCATTTCCATTAATATTACATGATTATGTGTGTATTGAATTTTGAATATATTATTTTTTATACCCAATTGTTTTATTTGGATTTACATTTGATACACATAATCACTTCCCTGGTTAATTCTCAATTAAATGTTTTGATCATTGTAAGGGTTCATTTCACAATCTCATTTAATCGGGATAATTTATGCTTTAATTTCCATTGAAGGAAATTATTTTATCATTGGATAATAAAATAATTTAATTTTATTCTCCTATGGTTATTAATTATTATTTCTTGTAATAGTACCATTTTACAATCCTTGGTACTTAAAATTATTGTGAAAATGTTTTTAATAAAGTTTGACTTCACTTCTCTCTTCATTAAAAAAACAGTCTTCAACCAAAACCTTGTTTTCTAAAAATGTTTTTGAAAATGTTTTTAACATTCTAAAAATGATTTATTAAATACATTTTCACCCATGTTTTAATTTTTTGTTTTTTTTGAAAGGATTTTTCATGTCATTTTCCAAATAAGGTCTATTTGTATTTTATAAAAAATGTGAAAGGAATACTGGTTTTAATGTGTATGACATTACAGAATTTTTGTCCATCATGGATACTCAATGTTTAAAGTTTAATTTATAAGTTTCAATGGATATATTCAAAAAAATTATTTCAAAATATTTTTTTAGCTTTTGTTTTTAAAAATATATTTAAGGTATAAAGGGTATTTTCATCAATAATGTTTTTAAATAAATTTTTAGTGAATTTCTATTTTCCAATGATAAAAACCCTTTATGTTACTTATAATACACTTGGTATATGTTGTATTTATACCATCCTTATTCATTATGTGGATGGTTTATGATCATTTTACCAATAAAATTATTAACATTCAATTTCGCGATTCATTTTTATAGTCATTAACTTTCCCTTGAGATATTCACTTTCATAAAATCATTGGAAATTGAATTTCCCCTGAATATCCATATTATTTATCTAGGATATTTTTTATTGATCAAATCATATAACATTTTTTCATATAGTGATCTATATTGATTTTTTATATTTTTATATATTGATAAATCTGTATTCATTACTCAATAAGGGTATATGATGATAAGAAACATTTTCCATGAATTAAATCAATCATTCGATATATGTAGAATTATTTGGAAATGTATTGATGGGTGGGCCCTAGAATTATATAGATCCTAGATGTATCGGTAGTCTCATGAGGTCAATTAGTAGGCTAGCATTAAATGTGTTTTTACCCATAGTTTTAAACTATCTTGTGAAAGGTCTTGAAAGTAGAGGCACCATGATGCCTAAGATCATGACATCCAATAATTAAGCATTCCCTTCATTAAGAATTAAATAATTTTTATCCATGATATTTTATCAATGATATTATCTCAAGATAAATTTCTTTCAAAGTTATTATTTAAATAACATTTGTGTCCAGTTATTTACCTTTTCATATTGATTATTACTTATATAATTAGGATAGTCAAGTTATTAATTAAATAAAATGCGTGTTCAAGAATTTACCTTACCATATTGATTAAGACTTATCTATACATAAAATTCATATTGTTTTAATGACATGTGTGTTCAGTTATTTACCTTTCTATATTGATTATGCTTATTGATTCATGATATCTTATACTTTACGTAACTCTTAATGAGAATCTGAGATCACCCTTGTCATGAATCAACCAAGGTAGACCCAAAACCAGTCACCCAAGTCAGCCCACGATAAGGCCCGAAGGGCGTTACTGATCCCCACAGGCTAGAAACTAGTAACAGGCATCAAAATTAAATAGTTGGGAATGATTTGGCTCATTAAAAAATCAAAAATAAATAAACTAATGTAAATAGAATGAAACAAATACAATAATAGTGGCATAAATAAAAAAAACTGGGTGACTAAAAATACCTCCAAGTGACCTCATGGGTCACCACCAAACACAGAAGCATTCTCACTATAAGAGAGATCCAAAAGTAAAACCAGAAACTGAAAAGATAAAGTAGGTGTGAGTACCAAGATTCTCAATAGGAATGTCAAGATACAAAAATGCCATATGACTTTTCCTTTTATAAGAAATAAAAAACATACTAGTTTGAAAACAAGACATAATAAAATAATTTTTTTTCCTTCATTCCAAATTCTAGTAACAAGTTTACATTTTTAATGGAAGCATTTCTATTCCACCATAATTTTTAAAATAGTTTCCAAACATGCATTAAAATTCTAAAATGAAAGGCAACCAGTTCATATACAAAATATGGAATTTTCAATGAAGGGAAGAAACTTGAAGCAACAAAAATGAAAAATCATTTCACAAACACCGTATCATGAAGGAGAACCAGGGTCAATACCTAAAAAACTAGTGTTATTTGGGGACCTAGTATCCTCATATCTCAGTGAAACATGGAATAAGAACCACAATGATCTATGTTATCGTGCACGAGCCACTAGTAGGGAATACACCCATAAACTAGTGGTCTCTAATAATCACAAAAGTTTAGTTAGTGTTTTAGCATCAATCCTACAAGACAAAACCAAGATGAACCACTTATGTATCATCTAGCGTACTAGTGTTAGTCCGCCAACCTAGATACCCAGGTTTCCCATTGTGATCCATTTCAAGTGGTGGTGATTTTTTGTCAAGAAAAAATTTATATACCTATCATTTTCTTTACTTAAAAAAAATCCAACCTCTCACCCACGATATCCCTCATTGAGCGTATCCCCCAATTTTCTGTCACGTAGTAATGCAAAACCTCTTTACTGTGCACATATCACAAATCACACATTCAACACACACATAATTTTCTAAATAGGGGGACATGCCTCAAGAGAGGTTTTTAATTTTCATAAACCATTCTTAAGGTTCCAAATGGGATTAACTACATACAAGGAACAATTTTTATAACTAACCGTATGAAAGTCCAAACTCCTTTAGAAATATTCATTTCCAATTCAAAACCACATAGAAAATCACTTTTCAAGAAAAGTCACTTAAGACCAATTGGAGATAGAAATACATTTAAATATACAAAACAAAGGCATAAACATTTCTAGCAACCACAACAAGATTTCATAGCATAACTATATAGCATAAATATAAAACATATTTTTAAAAAAATCAGGAAATTATGGAATTAAAATTAAAGGCATAGGCATAGGGGACCTACCTTAGGGTGGAACCAAACCGAACATTCAGCTCTTGGTGATTTCTAACATGAATATGCTGCTCCCCCACAAGGAATATTCACTTTCACATACATTTAAGTTCACCTAACCCCATTTAAAAAACCCACATGGACATGAAAATGTGCAAGGGGATACTTACACATATGCTTATATGCATATACTAGTTGCGACTCACCCACATATGTATTTTCATATATATACATGGGAACACCTATCCCCATACATGTATATTCAATATCATGAATGACTATACATGTAATGGGGGAACCCACATGCACACACACACACACATATATTTATAGAAAGGTGAGTCACTTTATACCCGGTGACTCCAAACCACAAACTAGGGACTACACACTACACAATTAAACCATAAAACTATTTTAAACACACAAACAATCTAAACCATATCACATAACATGTCAAAGTAACTATCTATACACCCAAATTATATTTTAAAACCATAAGCACTCTAATACATTTCAAAATATGATTCGAATCACTTACACAATTAAAGAAACCAATTTCATAGTTAAAAAGACAATCCCCACGGTTGAACAAACCACCAGAATGATTTATTAAACAGATTCGAAATCTTTCGTATGACTTTAAACACTAAAAACTTTACTAAAATATTCTTTTTTAACTAAACACATATTGATGCCATTCCAATACACAAACTACATAGTTAATAAAACACTTTCATAATTAAGTAATCCACTAAGAGAACTTACTAAAAAATTTCAAAATATGTTGCATGATTAAAAATATCAAAGATCACTCAAAACATCCATTTAAAACCAAATTCACCTTGGAGACACACCAAAACACCAACTGAAACCCTTACACATTTTAATAAACTAATAACACAGTTTATAAAATATTGATAAACAACTCAACATTGTTTTTTCACATAAAAAAATCAAAATCATATTGCAAAAACATGTTACTAGTAAATCAAATCATTTCAAACCTCAATTAATTTTTTTTTCACCATGAAAACATATTAAATTACACACTAAATTGATTAAACAAGAAAATTAATTTTTCCAAAAATAACTATTCACGGAACCACATATCTCAGTGTAGACAAATATCAAAAATTTAGTGCGAAACTCCCACTGAATGATAATCGCACTGCCGACGACACAAATTGACCTTAAAAACAAGATATCATAACAAATTCATCAAAATTGGACCAACCAAACCATAAAACCCTATCCAAAAAACTACAAATGGAATATATTAATCAATTGGAGAGAATCGTACATATGATGAAGGTATGTAAAGATAACAGAGTAAGGGAGAGGCTGCCAGAGGTATGCCACGCTGGAAAATATGGCCGAAAGGGAAGGGTGTCATGGGTCTCAGTGGTGTGAGGTAGGGGGCGGTGAGGGTTTGGTGTAAGGAGGACCATAGGGGTGGTGAAAGGTGTGGTGGAAGGAGGCGTGCTAGTCGGTTTTGTCGCCAGATGGAAGCATGAGAGGAGGGCTAGGGTTCTGAGGGTGGGGTGCGGCGCGAACCAGGGGGGAAAGGGGAGATTTTCTGCATGATGAAAGAAAGAGAGGGGGAGGAAAAATAGAGAAAAAAAGAAAAGAAAAAAGAAAAAAGAAATAAATAAAAATTAAGATAAAATAAAACCTAAAAAGAACTGTAAACAAATTTAGAATAACAAGAATAATATTAATAATAAAAATAGTAATATTACTAGAAGTAAAATATGATGTTTAAAATTTTATAACCACAACTTAATAATAATTATAAACTAATTAAAATCTTAACAAAATTATTAATAATAGTAATAATGTTAATAATAACATGTCGATAATTTTTATAACTATTAAAAAAATTTAATAATATCTACTTTATTAAAATATTAACAGAAATAATAATGATAATAATAATCTTAATAATAATAATAATATTATTATTATTAAAAAAACTATTAAATAAATTTATTTTACTCATTTTACTTTTTCACTGACTTTCATGTTCAACCAGTTAATTTATTTACTAACCATTCCCTGGGCAGGCCGTACGGTGTTGTAGCGAAGCCACATGGCTTCGACCATGCCCTCTGCATGCATTAGAAATTACCAAACAAAAAATTCCCATTTATCAAGAAAATAGAAAAAAAATTCATTCGAGATCATCCCACTCCTCTAAAAAAAATAATTTAAAGAAGATAAAAATTATTACGGACATCTAGGTGTGAAAATTCTCCCCACCATAACAATTTCTGTCCCCATAAAGTCCCAAAACACTTGTTCAACCCAAGATTACAAGCAAAAGTGGGATGAAACTTATAACATAACCTTAATCGACCAAAGGCCAAGAATTAAAAACACCCATGACCTGAAACTCCATAGATCTGAAAACTAGAATCACCAAGAAAAATAACCAATGATAAGGATATCAAATCCAGGAACATAACTAAAACATGGAACACTCCAACCCCTAACTTAAGAATCACTAGTGGTCGCCCGAGACCTCCAAGAATACTCGTCAGGCGGCCCACTACCTGAGCTAACCAATTACCGTGGTCAGGGTCAGGTGGAGAAGAAGTAAGGGATTGCCCCACCAAGAAAACTTTGAAGACAGAGTTTTCCACAAGTTCGTCCTATGGTGGTCTTCCCACCATATTAGGATTCTTATTAAACATTGGTTATTCTAACCAAAATGAATCACAATCCCTAAAAAACCACTAACACTAGCTGAATCCTCTAATTTCCCTATATTAAAACAGAACAACAAAAGAGGATACATCAGCAAGACATGTAGTGGGTCTCCCAACCATTTTATAATTTTCTTAGTTCCACAACGCCCACACGAGCATTCCCATTTAACTTTGAGCGATATAGACTGAACTCTTTATCATGAACCCACCAACACGGGCTGAACTACATGGAAGATTCCTACACTGGCCAATAATTTACCACTTGGGAGGGTTTTGATAGTGGAAACCCCTAACCAAGAGGCGAACCAGACATGCATGCTTCAATTACACAAAATATGATCATATCCAAGACAAGTACAATTTCAATACCTAACCGACCCACAAGAAGTGAACTATTCAAGATTCTGCATTCAAAGAGCACACTCACGGGATTTACAAGAATATGGGTTCTCATAACCTCTTTAAATCCCAAGAGGAACTCCCATAAGTTAAGAAAACCACGAGGAGATAGGGACTTTATTCCCCTCACAACAAAATGAAGCTTTTAGAGATGATACTGTAGCAGGGAAAATTAAGTTGTCTCCATAATGACACTGTAGACTTATGTCAGACCAAAACCATCCCACTTTCGATGAGTTTTGACTATACACAAGCTTCACCCAGAGACCTTTGGCTGAGGCCCTAATGTCTAAAGCATCTACCACCTCACATTCATAAGCTGACCATCTCTGAATGGAACTTCCTAAATTGGAAAATTAACCTATAGACTTCTCCTCACGTAACAAGAGGCCACTCTGTCAACATACTAACTGAGAATTATGGTGAATGAATTAGATTTCCCATTAACCATAATAGAGATAGGTGATTGATTGGTATGTCAAATGCGCACCATGATCTAATGGAAGGATCCCTCCAAGAATAGGTCCCTTTAGTTCACACTCCTTATCAGATGAGGAACCGCCACTTACCAAAATATGTACCGCACCAACAACTATTAAAAGCATTAATCTGTTATCTCCACACTACCTCTGGGGAATATGAAACTGGCTCATCGAAGGGTTAACACACCTCTTTCACCATCTGTTGACTGGCCGAGCACCTATTATCTCCACCACTTTCCATCGCCTTCACTTCCTTAGATACAACCATATGATGAATCTAGTCTTTAGGATCACTCATGAAATCCCCATTTGCAACAAAAAAACAATTATTAGTGTTTACTAGTCTAGCTCCACACCTCCAAACATAATCAAGACAACTTACACCCACACGAAATTTTGAGTTCCTTGAAAATAGAATATACTCCCAACTTTCCCAAAGAAATCAACAATATTCAACTAACCTCAGTTCCTATAAACAACCAATACAATCATGTAGAACCCAGCTCTTCCACTTCACTGAGAGTCTAAGAAAATCCAGGAAGTGAGAGAAACCTGCTGGAAACCCATGGGACCTTTCTAGTGGGAATACCCCAAACAATAACCACAAAAACAACCTTCTAGAAAACCAAGAACCTCACAAAAAAATAGTCACACTTCAGACACGGATCCAAAAATTCAAACATAAGGAATTAATCCATTATCAATGAAAAACACCATCTTGAAAAACCCAACACTATACAAAAATGACCAAAATCTCTTTTGAAACCATTGTATTCACTCTGAACTCAAACCCATTTTCCAATTAAAAATCCATTTAAGCACAAAAGCCCATTTTAGAGAAAAAAACCCCACTTTTCATCTCAGGTCCTCTGAGGGAAAATTACCCCAACACTCCTTACATAACTAAAACACAAAGGAAAACATTGATCAATTTTCTATCCATTTATCCAAATACACTTTTCAGGAAACATGAACCAACCATATAAATCAATCACCCACCATTAATATTCTACGATCCCTCGAAAATATGAATTTTAGTGCCACTCAGGCACCCATGCACATGATCAACCAACTGTTCATTTAATCACGTACACATGCACACTTGAGAACCCATAGGAATACCACTGGACAAAACAAGGATATTTCACTTTCAAAACAAATCATTTCCAATATTCTAAAAATACTATTTCCCAAAATCCATTTCAAAAATTCAAGACAAATTTTCAATACACTTTCCATTTTCAAGATAACTCACTTAAATTTCAAATAACCCAAGACATTCTTTTAGAAATTTTATTTCAACAAATCCAATTCCAAATTATTAATACACAGTCCAATGGAAACACACCCAAGCATAATGTCAAACTAACACTAAGAGAAAATAAGAGCAACCCCAATGTCCACTTTCCTTTAAAAAAAAACCCCTTTACACCAACCCAAAACTAAACCAAGACATCAATAACACTAAAACACCAAGAAGAAGAACTAGTTCTTATGCCTAACCTGGCTACATGGTTTAGCATACCATGCTCTAGGCAAGAACCAACCACTAGAAGTGCCAAACCGTACTCTCAGGCATCACATGGGTCACTACTCTATGTGATACCATGCATAGTACCAATTTACTCCTACTATCACCCCCCATTCACACAGACCGAAGCCAAAAACATAGATCCCAGACTACCCCTAGTTCCTTGAGGATCGAGAAGATAAAGAGTGTGCAATGATCTTCCTACACCTACCACTCGAGTACAAATAGTCATATCTCTACTTTACTTGACACCACAAATAATAATTAAAAAACCTCATTTGATACCTTTTTTTCATGAACCAACACAAGTCGACCCTGAAACGGTTAGCCGAGTCAACCCGTGACAAGGCCCAAAGGGTGTTACCGATCCCCACAATCTCAAAACTAGTTCTGGGCATCAAAATTAAATAGTTAGGAATGATTTTTCCTATAAACAAAAGAAGAATAAATAAAAAAATGTAAAAAGAACAAAAAAAATATAACACTAGATTCAGAAATAAAAATTGAATTGGGTGGATAAACATACCTCTAAGTGACCTCATGGGTCACAGCAAAATATAGAAGCATGATCGCTGCAATAGAGATCCAAAACTAAAACCTGAAAATGAAAGGATAAAGTAGGCGTGAGCACCAAGATGCTCAGTAAGAATGTTAAGATACAACAAATCCGTATGACCATTACATTGATAAGAAATACAAAACTTTGTAGTTTGAAAATATGGCATAATTAAATAATGTTTTTCCTTCTTTCCAAATTCAAGTCACAAGTTTACATTTTTAAGGAAAGTTCTTCTATTCCACTAGATTTTTAAAAATAATTTCCAAACAAGCATTAACATTCCAAAATGAAAGGAAACCTATTAAAATAAAAAACACAGACTTTTCAGAGAAGGAAATAGACTTGAAGCAACAAAAATGAAAAATTATTTCACAAACCACATGTCATGAATAATCACCATGGAAAATACCTAAGAATATAGTGTTAGTTGGGGTCCTAGGATCCTCATACCTCAGTGAAACATGGAAAATGAACAACAAATATCTATGTTCTCATGAATGAGTCACTAGTAGGAACCACACCAATAAACTAGCAGTATCCAATCCTCACAAATGTTTAGTTAGTATTGTAGCATCAATACTACTAGACGAAACTGGGAAGAACCACTTCTGTATAATCTAGAGTACTAGTCCTAGTATTCCTACCTAGATACCCAACGTTCCCATTATTCTCCATTTCAAGTGGTGGTGAGTTTTTATCAACCAAACATATATGTAATTATAATTTTATTTACCTAAAAATAAATCCAACCTCTCAACCTCGATCTACATACTTGAGTGTATCCCCCTTTTTCCGTCACATAATAATACACAAGACTCTTTACAAGGCACATTTTATAAATCACACATTCAACACACACATCATTTTCTAAATTAGAAGGCATGCCTCAAGAGCAGTTTTTTATTTTTCATAAACCATTCTTAAGGTGCCAAAAGAGATTCATTACATACAAGGAATAATTTTTATAACTAACAAGATGAATGAAAAAACGCCTTTGGAAATATTCATTACCAATTCAAAATCACTTAGGAATTCACTTTTCAGAAAAAGTCAATTAAGACCAATGGGCATTAGAAATACATTAAAATTTCCAAAATAAAGGAATAATCATTTCTAGTAACCATAAAAAATTTCATAGAATATTTATATAGAATAAATATAAAACATATTTTTAAAACAAGAAAGTAATTATGGAATTCAAATTAAAGGCATAGGCATAGGGGACCTACCTCAAGGTGGAACCAAACCGAACATTCCGCTCTAAGCGATTTCTAACTAGAAGATGCTACTCCCCCACTAGGAATATGCACTTTCACATACATATAAAGACACATATCCCTTATGCACACACCCACATGGCCATGAAAATGTGAAAGAGGATCCTTACACATATTTTTATATGCATATACTAGTCTCCACTCACCTACTTATACATTTTCATATATATACATGGGAACACCTAGCCCCATACATGTATATTAACTACCATGGATGCATATACGTGGAACGGGGGAACCCCCTACATATATATACATACCTATACACATGTAGGTGAGTCTCCTTAGACCTTTTGACTCCAAACCACAAAGCAGGGACTACACACTACAAAATTAAACCATAAAACTTGTTTAAGCACACAAACAATCCAAACCAAATCACCACACATGAAAAATTCACCATTTACACACCGAAATTATATTTCAAGACCATAGTCACACTAAAAACTTTCAAAATATGATACACATCACTGAAACAATTAATGAGACCAATTGAACAGTTAAAAGGACCATTCCCATGGTTAAACAAACCACTAGAAAGATTTGTTAAACAACTTTTAAATATGCCACATGACTTTAAACACCATAAACTTCACTCAAATATTCTTGTGTAACTAAACACATATTGACTCCATGCCAAGACACAACCTAAATAGTTAATAAAACACTTTCATAATTAAGAAATCCACTAATAGAACTTACTAAACAATTTCAAATTATTTCACATGATTCAAAATATCAAAGTTCAATCAAAACATTCTTTTAAAACCAAATTCATATTTGCGCCACACAAAAACACGAACTATAGAGCTTACACATTTTAATAAACTAACATCATTGTTTATAAAATAGTGATAAATAGTTCGATATGGGGTTTTCAAAAAAACAAATCAAAATCATATTGCATAAACATGTTACTAGTAAATCAAAGCATATCAAAACTCAATTAAAAACAATTTCGAACCATGAAAAATAATTAAATAACAGACTAAATTGATTAAACGTGAAAATTAATTAATCAAATAATAACTATATGCAGAACCACATACCTCGGTGTAGACCAACATCATAAATTTGGCATGAAACTCCCTCTACATGACAATCGCACTTCCAACGACACAAATTGAACCTAAAAACAAGTTATCAAAACAAATGCATCAAAATCGGACTAACCACACCATAAAACCATAATCTAAAAACTACCAATAGAAGAGATTAATACATTAGAGAGAATCACACCTGTATTGAAGGTGCATAAAGATAATGGATCAAGGGGGAGGCTTCCAGAGATAAGCCATGTTGGAAAATCTAGCCATAAGAGAGGGGTGGTGTGAGTCCAGGTGGTGCGAGGTAGTGGGGGGCACGAGTTCGGTGCGATGTGGACCACAAGGGTGGCATGAGGCGAGATAAAAGGACGCGTGATCATCAGTTTCATCCATAGAGGGGAGTACGAGAGGAGGTCTTGGGTTCTGAGGGTGGGGCGTAGCGCGAAATAGGGGGAAAGGGGAGAGTTTCTACATGATGGAAGAAAGAGAGGGGGAGTAAGAAGAGAGAAAAGAAAAGAAAAGAAAATAAATGAAAAAATAAATAAAAACAAAGATAAAATAAAACCTAAAAAACTCTAAATGAATTTAGAATAATAATATTAATAATAATATTAGCGGCAAAAAAATATGATGTTAAAAATTTTATAACTGTAACTTAATAATAATTATAAACGAATTAAAATCATAATGAAAATAATAATAATAGTAATAATGTTAATAATAACCTGTTGATAATTTTTATAACCATTACAATAATTTAATATTATCTACCAAATCAACATTTTAATAATAATAATAATAAATAATAAATATTAAATAATCTTAATTTTATTATTTTTTTATTATTATTAAAATAACTCTTAAATAATTATATTTTACTCTGTTTACTTTTGTGATGACTTTCATGTTCAACCGATTAATTTATTGACTAACTGCGTTCTCGGAAAGCCGCACGATGTTGTGGCGAAGCCACATGGCTTAGATCATGCCCTTTGTGTGCTTTAGAATTTACCAAGGAAAACAATACCCATTTATCAGCAAAAGCGCAAAAAAAAATCATTCAGACTTAACCCCAACTTGGAAATAAAATTTAAAGGAGATAAAAATTATTATAGACGTACAGGTTTGACAACCCTTATTATTTTCCCTTCATAATAATCCAATAATTCTATAATGAATGATTACATGGATATGCCTGAGGGAATAATGATATTTCTGAAAAAAATTATATTGTAATTTGTTTATTCAAATGTAATTCAAGACTCAAGTATGCATCTAGTTTACTGAAACTACAAAATTATTTAGTCCTTCAGGATGTGATTCCTTGTATATTATTCCAATTTAATAAAGTAGACATCATCTTTAGGCTATTAGGGATAGATTCATTATAGTTAGTATGAGGGGATGTTTAGTGTAAACCTTGGGAACTAGATTTAAGAAAACATAGATTATGGAATATAACCCTATGATAGAATTTGAGGATAAGTATAGTTTAAATAACACCCCAATATTATAAATTGGTTATATTATTAAATAAATTCAATTCATTTGATAACTTCCATTTCTCACAACACTGAGCATAAACAAATAGTGATATACTATTAAAAATTAACATGACCGTTGGAATAATATTGTGACCATTGGGAATAGTAAACTAGCCAATAAAATAGTAACCTAACCTATGAAAGTATAAATATAATTTTTGTATCTTATTAATGAAAATATGATATATTTATATAATGGAATAAGTAATTAAATGTATTAAAAATGATTAATTAAGTGTTGTTATTTTTGTGAAATATAAATATTTATTTATAATTTCATAATTAATATAACAATTTAAAAGAAAGTTTATTTTATTAAAATAGATTATCAAATTAATATTTTTTTGTCTTATAATTATAAGATAATATTATGAGACCTTAATTAATTTTTCAATGTGCCATTAAATCTGTTATAATTTTAAAATTGATGTTTTTTGAGTAAATGATGATTTTAATTAAAAATTAAATTTGTCATATTTTAAAAATTATTTTCCAAAAATGGAGTCTATTTTTGAATTCTAAATTTCAAAAAAAAAGGGTGGTTTTATTTTATTTTTCTAAAATAGTTGAATTTTTGGTGAATATTGAATTACGATAATTTATGGTATTAGCTAAATACATAAATTATTGAGTGATTGATGATGTATGGATTATATAAGAACCATTATTTTGAAATTTACCTCTCCATTTAATATATTTATTCATTGGAATCATTGTTGTTTATGGTCTTGATTGAAAATAATAATCTAATGAATGAAATAATAAAAAACACCCCTCTCCTCCACTATAAATACAACCCCTCAGCATCCCTTCCCCTCACATCTTACAAGCCTTGAATCTTCTCCAATTTCTACTAAATACTCTTCCCGAGTATCTCCACCATTTCTAAAATCCTTTGTTCTCCAAAAAATACCAAACCCAATTTCCTTAAGGAGGTACTTAAGGAGAAGACGTTCAAGAAGTGAAATCCTCGATCATTTTATTTAATTTTCTTTTCTTTATATTCTATTATTATCTGTACCTAACCTACACTATACCAAAGTAACATGATAACTGAATTATCACATATATATAGAAATTTGATTTTTTTAATTGTATATCCACAATCAATTATCTTCTCTTCACTTTTTTATTATAAAAATGAAAACATAATCAGAGAGGTGTCGATTCACCACCTTCATGGATGATGATTTTTTGTCTTCTAATATCACCTTCAAGGCTGGTTATAAGACCATTATAATTGTCAAAAAATATTTTAAAATTTATATTAAAACTTATTTAGTGTTCTGGAACCAGTATATATACATAATATTAATTAGTAAAACAAAACTAGTTCGCGATGATAAAAAGAATACCAAAATAATCTAAATGGTTATCATTAACATTTTATCTAATAAATAATACTCATATCTGAAAATAAAATGACATATAATATAATTTAATATTAATTATGTTTATTAATAACCTATAATTTAAATTATAGATAACTATTCCCATTTTACAAGATCTTTCACACTTGTATACAAGCGAACCAATCATGAAAACTAATGAAATGAACACTCCCAAATAGATGAATTGAATCATATAACTCATCAAAAAGGTGATAAATGAAATTAATAAAATTATAATAAATAAAATAAAAGTTTAATAGGATCTTAATTAAATTATTAATGAATATAATTTTATTATCCAAGACATTAAGTGAAAATGAAGAACACTTTCAGACATAAGGTAAGGGTTTTCTCATATCACTTTTATTTCTATAAGATATACCTTATTAACCACTATTTATTGTTTGAAGTGTATTTATGCTACCAAATTATGTATCATAACATAAATATCTTAATCTTTATCATAATAAATTATGTATTTTATAATTATTTCTTTTATGGGTCATATGTTTCGACTAATTAGAATGCGATAAGAGATTCTCTTAGAACCCCCATTTTTCCTTTGGGTTATAGTTTCTCTATATGTACCACAATTTAATTCATAATTATTATTATGTACTCCTTTTACATTCTGTTATTATATTCCTAACATATTTACATAGCTCAATTCATCATTCTTTGATGGGGAAATACATGTTTTATAAGGTTTCCTTCTCAATTTCTCCCGATAAGCAAGCCCGATTAAACGAAACTTCTCAATTTATTACTCATTTTTAAGTATACTCCACAAATTATTTTAATCTAACAATATTTTTATAAAAGAAAAATATTTATCATGAAAAAATTTCTTAGTTAATTTTTAGTTTTATGAAAACAATTATTCTTTTACCACTTTAAAGAATCATTAATATTTTCCCTTAAACCGCACTAAAGTTTCTCATTTATAAAGTTTCTTGAACACTAATTTTTACATGTTTTCACTTTATTTGGAAGCCATTCATTATGATATATTCCTATTTTACCTTATGAATTCCAAATTATGGTTTTAATTCATTCTTTCATGGGTTCCATTATGATTTTCCATTTGGTTATGCCATATTCACCACTTATTCCTTATGTGTGGGGTATAATTCCCTTTTATTTATTATCATCATCCATTAATGATTTAATTAAATATACACAATTTTTTTATCATGGATATTATTATTATGTAATCCGGATACTATTTTTAGATATAATATAATATTTTATTTTTTTAAATGAGTAAATATTGATAAATCCATATTTTCTACTCAATATAGATATTTTGATAAGTCATATTGTTTATGAATTTAATATATGTACAATGAATGATGGACTTGTAGTGATGGGTGGGTCCCAATTATAGATAGCTCCTTTATACATCAAAAGGTCTAATGAGATAAAAAAGATGGTGAGAAACCCTTTATATTTATTTCCAAGAAGAATCAGATGTGTTTCTAACCACAAACATAAACCGTCTTGCCAGTATAATGGTTTATGTGCTTGATACATAACATCCAATAAATTATAATTTTCATCATTCAGTATTCAGTTATTACATTCCATGAGATATTTACTATGGAAAAAATATATGGTTTCATTTTCATTCTCAATGTATTGATCATATTTGGTTTTTGATTATTTACCTTTCCATAATTACTATTCATTATTGACATTGCTTCAATTATTATTGTTTCATATAACACTTATTGATCATTTGTGTCATGACCCATCCTAGTGGGTCCCGTTCTGTGACTCCCCAAGCCCACCTCCAATAGGCCAAAGGCTAGTGACTACAAAAAAGTAGGAATATCACTAACATTGGAGGAATTTCATACATAACTATAGGCACACACCCATCTCCAAGACCACAAAATGCTAAAATGTAAAGAACACCAAGTAACCAATGCATATAGACCACTATATCCCAACCAAAAGAGCATGATAAGAAAGTAATAAAGTAATTTAAACCCATTAAAAATAAAATCCCACCAAAAAGAGTCTATAAACCATAAGTCCAACCTATAAAAAAAGGTACTAGGACTACTGTATGTAGTCATAAGAACACCTTGACCTTCCTAATCTCAAAAATCTCTATCCGGTCCTGGTATACCTTGGTTTCCATCAAAAGGTTGCTCATCTACATAATGAATGACACTTTTGGGAAAATACTATACATGGGTGAGTATGAAAATACTCAGTTGGACACGCAAAAACCACAAATAAATTTAACAAAGGAATGTACAGTCATCTCTAAGCAAGTATATGTCTACAAAACATATAAGAATATCCAGATATACTCAAACCAAGACATTCAGTCTAGAGGAAAGTCATGACCACTACATACCAACACTAGGGATTCAGTTTAAAGATTCCATGGGGAACTCATTAGGGAAAACAAAATCCTATGTTTGATAGCACTTGTGACATCCATATGATAAGTACTATTCTTCAGGAAACATTATGAGAGAGATATACTGACAGATCTGAAGAGTGATACAATACACATTTAAGGATCACAACCAGGGCCATGGGGTGATACCAACAACTCAATCTGAATTAATCTTCTAATTAGAGGATCAACGCCCTATAATGTTGCTCAGTTCAATACCAAAAAATATACATAAGGAATGAAGAATTAATATAGGATCCCGCTCTGGTCCCCTTAGGGGATTACATAACACTATCTAGGAATTCCTACTAAAGGGATCATATTCCTATGAGTAGGAAATTATTCATACCTACCTTTAGGGAAAATGGTAAAGGGAATTGATCCTAATTAAACTTGTCTAAGATATGGAGGATAATAGAATCAATCCATATAGGAATAGGGTACAAGCCATGTAGTAGTGTCACACACCGTGTACCTTGACCCTGAGTGCTACCCATGTACAATGAACTATGTCTTTAGAACATGTAATTTAAAAGATGGGTACATGATGTGTAGAAGGAGTGACATGCCGTGACCTTCCATCCAGGGTCTGCCTGTGTGCTATGGCCATGTTCCAGTACACAATGTCAACCCATGAAAGCTTTACCATGTACCGGTACATGGGGTAATCCATGTAACTGGTTCTGAAAAATCCACATGGGGTAGTACATGGAATATAAGAAGCCCTTATACTTAACCCCATGTCTTTGGACTTTCCATGTACACACTGAGTGATTCAATGATGAACAAATTCCGTGTAGACATGGATACTTGTCATGTGTTTTTTGTTTTACATAAAGTATTATTCTTCTTCTCTCTCACCTCAATTGATCTCCAGGTTCCACTCCAGTGCTCAGTTTACCTTGAAACTCAATATCGAGGTTTGTATCACCACCCTAACACCAAAATTAGGGGTTTTAGGCCTCTAATCAGCTCGAAAAAAATTTATTAAATCAAATATGACACAAATCACCCAGAGAACGATTTATCCAAATTACTTTGATTCATCTATTTAATTTTCCATCACACCTCTGTTAGGTCTTCCCAATATTGGATCTTCAATTTTAGATCATTATACTATGAAAATAAGGCACAAAGATTATTCATCCAAAAATCATTGAAGAATGAAGAACATGTAGAACAATCAGGGGAGAGAAAATGAACATGAAAAAAATACAAGGAACAAACCTCATTCATTGTTAATTCTAGCCTCAATCCATTTCTATAATAATGAACAACAATCAAAATAATAATATCTACAATCAAAATCCATAAACCCCACAAAGTATAACCCATACCATAAGGAATGATTGAACCATGAATCATATTGTTCATTGGTTGGTCAAAATTCATCATTGAATTCAATAAAAAGGAAGTAAATATGAAATAATGAATCCTACTTGGGATTTGGATCACTCTTTGTTGAAAATCAATTTTTGCTGGTGAGATCCGTCAATAATAGCATTCATAGATCTTCTATCCACAGTTCCTTAATCGCTTACTTAGAGAAATCTTCAGGGTTTCATCTCTAGAGACTCTAGGGAATTATAGGGTTATGATCCTAATCCTTAGTCCCTACATAAATGTTTAATTAAAAGAAAAATAATCATTGCATCTACAAAATAGAAAAAAATAAAATAAAATCTCAATTTATTTTATTCAATAAAACACCTATGAATACTTTTCACAGTTGACCCATGCCGAACAATGTTAGGTCGCACCTAGGGTAAATATTCTAGTTTGAATGTAGTGGTGCCCTTATATTTTCAATCTAGGTACCCGTTTAGATGTTATTACACTTTTTCATAAAATCCGTACGTGCGTGCTATTTAAAATTTTCATATTTTTCAGACAATTATTCCAAGAACAACAGGCGTCATAATTTCATGTTGTCTCCATTCCTGGTCTTGAATTTAATCTATATAATATTTAGAAATAATACATGGAAAATTAAGGACATTTTATTCTCCCCAACTTGGGTCTTTACATCCTCAAATAGCCAAAACAAAGGCTACTAAAAAAGATGTGGGTACTATGCAGGGATCTAAGACTCCTTCTCCCTTGTGCTCTCCTAGAGTTTCCAATGCTGGAACCAAACATGCATCAAAGGGATCTCTCATACATGAAGGATCCTCTCCTAGAGATCCTTGATCTTCACTAGGTACTCAACAAAAGTCGGTCCTTCTTTGATGTCCAACTCACCCAAGTCGATGACATACAATGAGTCATGCTTGTACCTTCTCATATGAGAAAAAAAGAAAGATGTGTACCCAGTCCAACTTTGGGGGCAGAGATAAGTGGTACACCACCTCACCATCTCTAAAAAGTATCTGAAAAGGACTGATAAACATCAAAGACAACTTACCACCCCATAAAATTCTCTATAATCCACAACGAGGTGAAACCCGTAGGAACATGTGGTCTAATTCCTAAAAATCAAAGGGCCTCTTTCATCTATCAGCATAAGAATATTGACAGCTATGGGTAGTCTTCATCCAATCCTTGATGATATTTACCTTCTTTATTGTTTGCCCTCTAAATCTGGGCCCATAAGTGCTGACTCTCCTGGGTCAGTCTAGCAAAGTAGTGATCTGCATGGTCGCCCATACAAAGCCTTGAATGACGTCATACCAATTCTAGAATGGTAGTTGTTGTTTTATGAAAACTACACTAGTGGTAGATGATCATCATAACTATAACCAAAGTCTAACATGCGAGGTCACAACATTTTCTCCAGAACCTGAATGTTCTACTCTATCTGGCCATCCGTCTGTGGGTGAAACGTATGGCTCAAGCATATCTGGGTACCAAATGCCTCTTGTAATCACTTCCAAAATTGGGATATAAAACAAGCATCACGATATAAAACTATGATTTATTGGACTCAATGGAGTTGAAATATTTTTTACCCATAGAGGCATCCCATGCTCTTTATTGAACTCTGCCCTAAGATAGTTATGAAGTTGGCTGACTTGGTGAGTCGATAAATGATCACCCATATGGAATCATATCTCATGGACATACATATTAAACCTATTATAAATTCCATTGATATCCCATACCACTTATATTATGGCACCTCAAGGGGTTGAGCTAAACCCACTAAAACCTAGTTCTTAGCCGTCACTTTCTGATAAGTAAGGCATTGAGAAACAAACTCTACAACACTCTTCTTCATCCCATGCCATGAAAACTGAAGTTGGAGGTCTTGGTATATCTTCAACACAACAAGATTTACTGCCAAAGGAGACTTATAAAACACTCTAAAAACCTTCTCCCAAAATATCAATGGTGAAAATATGCATCCTCTTAAAATAATGAAGTGCTCCCCAGATTTTGAATATCTATCAAGAGCATGCCATGTGGACATCTGAGCATGTGGGGTCTCAAAGTTGGTATCCCCAAGCTGTTCCTCCTTGAATCGATATAAGAGTGGAGGGGTAACAACCAGTGACAAGAGGTAAGATGATCCATCTCCATCCAAGAAGGTTAACTAAAATGGGTCCAAATTATCCGACTCCACATTAAACAACTGTGAACTAGATCTACTGTTAAGAGCATCTACCACCTTGTTACCCTTCCAAAGAGTACAAAAAATCTAAATTTCATAGTCCAGGAGGATTTATACCCATTAAATCTTTCTCAAGTTTAGATATTTCTAAGAGAAGATATACTTGAGACTCTTGTGATTGGAGTAGAAGATAAACTGCTCACCAATTAGGTGGTGTCATCACATCTTCAATGTGAAGACTATCACTACTAAATAAAGATCATGGGTCGCGTAGTTTTACTCATGTAGTCTCCACTAGAATAAACCACAGGAAAACATCACTCACCTATAAATTAGGAAACAACCAAGTCCAGTTCCTGATGAATTGTAGAACACTATATAATATGATACTAACCTTCACTTAAAGAAAACCAACCAAAAGAGTCTAGTTAGATTCAACTTCTCATATCAGAATTCCATACAACCTACATAGTTTGATACTATATATCAATAATCTAACCTCCAATTAAACATAATTTCCTTCCATATATAATCCACTAAAACCCAATGTCACTGAGCCTCTATTGTTGTGCACTAGGTTTAAACAAAACACAGTACTCAATTATAATATTATTATTTAAAATATGACCATTACAACTTAGATGTTAAGTTGGTGGGTTTCAATATTACTATATAAATTATAAATATTATATGGATTATTAATGGATAAAAAAATTCATTAGTGATATATTGATTATAAATAAAAATAAAACCATTTCAAAGAAAAATATTTGTTTTCTAAAAAACATTTTTTCTCAAATGTGGTGTTGTCGCGCTTTTCACACATAATTGGAAATTAATTTTAACCACTTTAAGAAAATATATTTGAAAATATAAACTAAAAATTTTAAATGATTATATAAAAATTCTAATTGGGTGATTTATTTTTTATTTTTTTTAAATATTTCATTTTCAATGAATAGTGAAAGATAATGTATTTATTGAAATATGCCTTTTTTTAAAATTATTTACAAGATTAAATTATATTATAAATTTGTTTTGAAGTAAAATTATTTAAAAAATATTATAATTTATCTCATTTATATCATTTTAATAAATTTATTATTGAATTTTTATATTAAAACATTTTATATTTATGAGAATTTTCTCTTTAGAAACCCGATTTTTCATCACATATATGGGTATAATTTTAAATTAGACTCTAAAAATTCTATTAATTGATTTTGGAGAAATTTATTACATATTTTGAATAAAAATAATTTATATTTTCTAAAAATCTCCACATAATTTTTTACCATTAATAAAAGTAAAATAAATAAAAATTAATCACTGTGGTTAAGGTTAAAATTGATTTACTGGGGGGGGGGTGAAACTATACAGATAAAGGTTAAAATAACATAAATTTTTTTAAAAAACCAATGGATGGAAATATTTCAACCTTATAATATATAAGGTTCTATAATTACACATTTAAGACTTTTTTTTGATTAAAATGTGGGTGTTGTTGAATATTTTCAAACATTCAATGTGTGTCCTCTCCCCACTTTTAAAAGGACACCCCCTCTCATCCCCTCTTCACACTTCTAATGCCATTTGGATCAGAGAATACCTACCCAAATAACTTACGTAATCCACTAAAAACATCCTAGGGTAACTTTATTGATCATAAATCCATCCTGGGAAGGATTTTGGTGCAATCCTAAAGAAGTTTTTCAAAGAAGAGGTGACACTTTTAAACGAGCGTTTTTATTTTGTTTCATCTTCCACATCCTTAAAATCTTATTAAAACATGATTATATTATATAATAAGTGTATTTCATATTCATATTCACGAACCGATGTAATTCATTTTCCATAAAAAATATTAAAAGATAGATATTATAATGGATTTAACACATTTATATGATATTTATTATTTTAATTATACTTATTTAATTGTAATATCACATATACCTTCTTAATTTCTATTCTGTTTAAAATACGGTAATGTCGCTCGTGTATACAATGGGTTACCACCTCGCGAAGCGATGTGATTCATTTTTCACTTACGATTAACATGTAAGTTAATAAGAATACATTTAATGAAGATATGTGATATATATGAAATGGTATTTATTTTATAAAATTAATATATCACCCACTTTCTTATCCTTTTACTCGTTAATGGAATGATATCGTGACCCGTGTGTATGTAGAACCTGCTATCTCCACGAAGTGATGTGATCTATTCTACATGTTCAAATTTATATTATGATTTTAAAAATGTATCTAATGAAAAATAATATTTATAATATTTATATAATTATTTATATTATTTAACTATATAATATTCCAATAAACCAAAACATTCAAAGAAAAACACGCATGAGAAAACAAGGCAATTAACACATGAAATAATGAAAATAATGAAATATTAATAACAAATGAGTGGTAAAATGTTATAAGAGGATCATATATTATATTATAAATATGAATATGGTTATTTTATAAATTAATAACACCATTAAAACCATTATACTAGAGTTTACATAACTTTCAACCAAAAAGAAGCATAATGTAAGGGACTTCAACTCAATTTCCCTTCGTTGAGGAATATTGTAATGTTACACTCAAAATTTATTTTATATGGTGTATATAATATCCATTTTGACATTTAATATCATGATTCATTAATAATTAATGGTATCATATGTGTAAATTTTAATTATTTCTTCCAAGGGTATTTGAATTTAAAAATAATAAGTGGTAATGAATTTCAAAACTCAATTTCTTTTCATTGGGTTATATTACTTCTTCATTGTATTAGATATTTTAAGATTATGTGTGTATTTAATTTTGAATGTATTATGTTGTATATCCACTTGTTTTATGTGTATTTACATTTTATACACATAATTAATTCATTGGTTAATTATCACTACAATCTTATGATCTCTATAAGGGTTTATTTCACAATCTAATTTTAATTGGGATTATTAATGTTTGAATTTCAATTGAAGGATTTTTTTAATTGGATAATAAAACCATTTATTTTAATTCTACAATGTTTATTAATTATTTTTAAAGTAATATTACCTTTTTAGCACTCTTTGGCACTTAAAATGATTGAGAAAATGTTTTTCATAAAATATGACTTTATTATTCGATTCAGTAGAAAATACTTATTCTTCCAAAACCATTTTTATAATGATGTTTTAAAAAATGCTTTTTAAATTATCAGAATGATTTATAAAAAAAACTTAACCCCATTTTGACTTTTTACAATATTTTTTGAAATGACTCATCATGTGATTTTCAAAACAAGGCCCATTTAGTTTTAAGCAAAAATCTGAATGGAATATTTGTTTTAACGTGTATGAAATGTAAACAATTTACTAATATCATGGCCACTAAATGTTCTAAAGTTCACTTTATAATTGTAAAATTTTTTTCTCAAGGAAAATTATTATCAAAATTATTTTATGAAATTTAGGTTTTAAAAATATTTTCAAAGTAAAATGGATATTTTTCTCAAGAATTTTTTTAATGAAATATTTATGGTATTTATATTCATCAATGATAACAACCCTTTATTTTACTTACACTATACTGAGGATATGTTGTATTAACACCATCCATATTATTTTTTTGGATGATTTATAATCATTTTGAGAAAGGAAAGTATTAACATTCACTTTATTGATTAATTTTTGTAGTCATTAACTTTTCCTTGAAATATTCACTTTCCTATGATCATTGGACATTAAATTTTACTTAAATATCCATATTATTTATCATGGATATGTTCATTTCATAAACCAAATATTATTTATTCATATAGTTTTATATATTGAATATTATTTTTTTATCTAGGGAAATATTAATAAATTAGTATTCTTTAATCAATTCATATATTTGATGATAAGACACATTATTCAAAAATTAAATCGATTATTCGATATATGAGTAATGATTTGGGAATTCGGTGAGGGGTGGGGTTTAGAATCATATAGTCCCTAAATCAATTGATAGTATCATGAGGAGAATTAGTAATATAGAATTAAATAGGGTTTTAACCATATTTTTAAACTGTCTTTTGGAAGGTCTTGATAGTAGAGGTATCATGATTCCTGAGATCATGACATACAATAATTAAGAATTTCCTTAATTAAGAATTCAGATATTATTATCCAAGATATTTTCACATTGTAATTATCTATGGATAAATTTCATTATTAGTTATTATTTAAATGAAATTTTTGTTTAGTAATTTGTCGGTCCATATTGATTATTCCTTATCTAATCTGGGTAATAAATTTATTAATTAAATGGAATGTGTCTTTAGATATTTACATTTATATATTGATTAAAACTTATCTATTTATGATAATCATGTTTTTAAAATGGAATGTGTGTTTAGTTATTTACCTTACCATATTTATTTTGCTTATTGATTCGTGATATATTCTTATTTAGGTAACTCTTACTAAGAATCTGAGATCACCCTTATATTTTCCATTTAGAAATACCCAGGAAGTGTACTATGAATGATATACAAGGATATTCTAGAGGGGAAAATAATATTCTAAAAATAAAATATTTTGTAATTTTTGTATTCAAATGTAATGAAAGTCTCAATTATGTATCTAGTTTTCCAAGACTAATAAACTATTTGGTTCATTGAGATACGATTCCTTGTATATTATTCAAATTTAATAAAATAGACACTGACTCTGGGATAGTAGGTTCAGTTTCATTACATTTAAAATACGCTAAACCTAAAAATATGAAAGGAAATACCATCCCATTATTGTAAATAACTACTTTGAGAACTACTACTTATATAATCTTACTCTCTCAAATGGATCCAAAACTTGTTCATTGATATTTAAAATATAAAGAATGAGTTACATCCATGAATGATGAATTAAAACAAATTAAGAAAAATTGCACATGAGATCTTATGTTTCATCCTATATAGGATAATTTAATTATAAAAAATGGGTTTTGAAAAATAAACTTAATAATCTCAGGGCATATCCATCATCATAAAAGAAATATTCATAGTTCTAATTAAATTAAACAATTATTTATGTGTAATTAATCCATTTACCATATAAATTATTGAAAATAATTTAATTAAATAAATATTTTTATAAATAAACTGTCAAGACTTTAATTTTAATTATAAAGCTTTGACAAATGATTTTATTAAATAATATTAAATTAAAAACTCATCTTTGATTCTCTAATAACAATAATAAATTTTTAAATAATATTCCATAATTATATACACCATGAAAATATAATAAAATATCCATAAAATAATTGTTATCAAATAATTTATTAAGTTATATCATTATTTTCAACATTCATCATAAAAATAAAAATAAGTTTTTTTAAAAAAATAATTCCATCAAATAATTTATTAATTTTACATAAATCAATAAATAAATATTATTAATCCACCAAAAATTTATTTTGTGTAGGAGATCAAAAAAATGAATGTTTTGATAAACCAACACCATGGCGCTTCTTTTAGAATTTTAATGGATAAAGAAAAGGAGATCATGTTGAATCAATATATGGATCTAGAGATAAAAAAGTGGATATAACTGATAACATATGAGAATAAAAACAAAAAAACAAAATAAAAAATCATGCAAGATTAGTTTATAAAATCATATAATCAAGTTACTAATATCATACCTTTTGTTTTGAGGGTCAATTCGACCAAAATGTTCGAAAGATATGATAATGGGGATATTATTATGGATATTCTTGAATGATAAGGTTGAGTGATACGATTTGTTATAGTTCTTTTAAAACAGGGAAGGAGTTTTATCAACGTTAACCAAAAAACACTAATAAAAGAAACATTTATTAGCGTTAAAATGATAAGCATTGATTAATAAAGATTTTATGAACACTAAATTTAGAGCTGATAAAGACATGATTTTATGAGTGTTAAATTTAGTGTTGATAAAATTTAAATTCATAAGATTTTTAATCATTACATTAGGTTTTTAAGTTTGTATGTGAGTTTTTTATTAACACGTACAAGTTTTGACTATAAATATTATGATAAATTTATTAATATTAAAATATTATAATAAATGTAATAATATTATAAATAATGTATTAATATTAGAATAAATATTATGAATACATGTATTAATATTATAATAATTGTATTAATAATATGAATAATAATAAATTTATCATTATTATAATAAATGTAATATTATTATGACAAATTTATTATTAATTTTATTATAAATATATTGATATTATAATATTATAATAAATGTGTTAATATTATGACAAAATTATTATTAATAAAATAATAAATATTGCGAATAATTGAATTAATATTATAATAAATGTATTAATATTATGAATAATAAACATATTAATAAATTAATTAATACTAAGAGTAATAAATATTATGTGTAATAAATAATAAATTTAAAAATATTATGAATTATGAATGTATAAATATTAGTAATAAATTTATTAATATTATGAATAATAAATTTATTAATATTATTTTTAGTAATGTATAAGATTATGAATAATAAATATATTAATATTATGAATAATAAATGTGTTAATATCATTTTTAATAATAAATGTATAATATTATGAATAATAAATTTATTAGTCCACTTTATAAAAAAAGGATAATGAGGGAAGGGGTCAGACTAATAATAGATCTTTATTCAATCAAAATAAGACCCAGAAGAACATTAACCCTCATAATAAAGTAACTCATTCCCATAATCAAACTCATCATATGAATTAGAATTATATAAATGAGGCCTACATTATCTGTTTTTAATTTTCTTTGAATCTAGGAGTAATCCTTCAATCTTTGATTTTTCCTTGTAGTCAACTTCTAGAAACTATCATTATCCAAAAAAACATTCTTACCTTTCCCCAAGATATTGTTATATGAGGCACCCTACTGAGGTGAGATGTCAACCTCAATGTCAACCTAATTATCATCAATTCTATTAAGCTTTATCTACCTATTAATCTACTCATGAAGTTAATAATGATAGGTATTCTGATCCTAGTTAGTAATATCCAGTAGAACCTTACTGGTATGGGTTTTCCCATCAACCAAACTATGTTATAGACAAATAGGATTTTCCAAAACCACAACTTCAGATTTATCCCCAGGTTGCACCATCACTAGCACACACACGCACACACAGACACGCACTCACATGCACTTACACAAACTTACACATAAGAATACATATGCTTAAACATACATACACATAAACCCACACCCAGAAACACAAATACATACACATACAAATATACATACATAAATACATACATACATACACATACATAAACTTACACATATATATAAACACACACACACACACAGATATATATATATATATATATATTAGGAGAATAAGAAACCCGTGATTGAAATAGTTCACATAGCCTTCATCAAAAGCTAATTTACTAGAATATATAATATGTAATAGAAGTTTATCCTATAGAATGGTCTTCTCACACTGAGATTAGTGAATCAGAAGATAGGAAGCTCTACACCCTTCTCACCATACTAATTTGAAACCACATACACACTCTATTCAAACTCCAAACTCAATAAAAAATACAATAAAAGAGAAAACATACAAGAATGGAAGTTTATAATGTTTTACGTGGTTTATAAATTAAATCCTATATCCATGGGTGGGCACTACCAAACTTTTCATTACTAATAAGATGAAACGTCTTACAATCTCAATCGATAATTACTTGTAATACCTTAAGTTTTTATGAAATTTTTTAATAAATTAAATTTATTTTATGTCTTGTATTATATTCTAGAAAAGTTAAACATTTTTTTACTCTACACCAATTCAATCTTGCACTACACAAAACACTGACTTAGCTTGTGTTATACGCAACACTGACTTTCTATGAAACAAAATTTTCTTATTATAATTATTTAAACAAGACTATTACAACACAACCATTAAAATTAGTAATATGAATAGTAACAAAAAATATTTAAATAAAATTTATAATGGTTTCATATAAATAAAACATATTTGTAACGAAATATATAATTTCCAGTAAAGTCTTTATATGTTTGAAAAATAGTGTTTTCTCAAATGAACTATTTTTTTATCCTTCTTTAAAAAATAATAAAAACAAATAGTGTAAAATTTTTTAATTTAAATTTGATAAAATAAAATCCATTATTTAATTTATATTTTGAAAATTATCTTAGAGTGAATTATTGATATCTTTCTAATTTTTTTCATTTTTTGATGAATAATGAAAAATATTGAATTTTAATTGAAACATATTTTTTCATATAATTTATTTATATTGAGAAATTATATATTAATTTGATTTTAAAGTATTATTATATAAATTATATATCAATTAATTCAATTTAGGTCATTAGAACCAATTTCACGTTGAAATTGGATATAAAAACATTTAAATATTTTGAACTTTTCACTTCAAAAACCCGTCGTCTCATCTTGTCCCTGAGATTAATTTAAATTAATTTATTCCACTTATGTTGTTAGAATTTGAAAAATGTATTCTGTATTTTTAATAATTGTAATTTATAATTTATATTAAGGCTAACTTAGTTTTTTACCAAAAATATTAGTGAAAGTAATTAAAATTAATTGCAATGATTAAAGTATAATTGATTTTACTTAGTGGTTAAACATTAATGTAAGGGGATAAATAACATAAAAACATGTCAAAAATCCATTTGTTGGAAATATATATAGAATACCCTCCCTTATATGGAATATGGACCATTATTTTAGGCACATGATGTAAGGGATACTGCTCAATAGTGTTTTCATTTTTATATTTACAAGAATTCCACTCTTAATCTATTATAAAAGGGAACTCAAACCTCTCACTAATTTACAACTTTCAAGGTCTTTTTCTCATCAAATCCCCTTTCAAATATCCCCTAAAGTTCTCTATTTTAATCATAGAGGCCTCATTTTGGGTAAAAATCCAACCAAGTAAGTCCTTTGGTGAAAACCAAAAAGAGTTACCCAAAAAAGAGGTAACATCTTTTCACGAGCACTTTTTTATCTATTTATACACACCTTAAATTATTCTTATTCCATGTTTATATAATAATCTAAGTATACTAAATTTACTGATTTTTTTATGTTATGGGTTTGACCTACACTCATATAGCGACCCTGCTTTTCTTAATTTCCTATTACATAAATTTAAAGATAAACAACATAAAATCATTACACAACAATGATAAAAATGTTTAGTGTCTTGGGAAAACAAGGACCATACATAACATTGATTACATGAAACATTAAAATTTATTTAATTCCTTCTTCTCTATATTCTTATTGAACCTTGTGTTCTCCTTAGTACATGTAGTCACCTGAGGATATACATCAAAAATGGGTGAGCTAAAAAGCCTATTAATAGGATAAATAAGACCATGAAACAATATGACATGGGGTGAGAAAAATAATAACATCATAACCATGATAGGAAGCATTAGATAAAGGTATGGAATGTGGCAATGCATAAAAATTCAACATCATGTCTTAGAGGTCAACTACCACACATAGTTGTGAACAAAGATAGCATAATATTCATGCATATTTCGCATTTCTCAAAAGTTAAATAACATTACCGAATTAATTGGAGGGCTATATAATTCTAGGAAAACCTTTCACATCTTATCATTTAATTTGTGCTAATTAATTCTGGGTGCACCCATCATATCAGAACATTTATATTATTATGCATTCCACATAGAACATATATCAATCCTGTACATAAAATAACCCATAAAAAGGAATGAGTTTCATTTCATAAATCATACGTTCATATAATTTTGGTTACCACATTAAATATATAATAACATAGTTTATATAAGAACCATCAATTTTGAGTGAAGAAGAAACAATCTCAAGAAGTGTGTTTTTCTGAAAGAAGAGTTATTTTGGTAAATATTATGTTTTTCATAATCTCAATTATAAATAATTTATATCCTATAAAAGGTATTATAATTATAAAGAAATAATATTTAAGGAATATCCATACTAAAAATGGGGTGAAATAGGGAAAACCAAATAAAGAGAGTTGGGTTTAAGAATTCCCCTTACCTTGTTTCTGAATGATTTCTTCACATTATTATACTGTATAATCACATTAGATTAATTAATTAAAAATTACAGAACCTTTTATATATGAATCTAATTGTTCATGGTTTTATTAAGTTCTTTTATGGTCCTTTTATTAGTTATAGAGTTTAATTTCATCATCTGGGAATGTTCATTTTCAAAATTTTCTTGATCGGTTCGTATGTATACATAAATGGAAATTCATTTAAAATGAGGATGAACATAAAGAATTGTTATTAAATGTTATTAGTGATTCTAAATAATCTTAAAATATCTTAAAAATTATTTTGTTGTATACCATGAGGATGATTCATTAGATAAAAGTTAATGATGATCGTTTAAGGTTAATTTTTGGCAGTTTTTTGAACACAACGAACTCGTTTTGTTTTATCATTTAGTATTATGAGAATTAGTTATTTTCAGAACATAAAAAGGGTTATAAAATAAAATTTAAAAATTTTAAACCGTTTAATGGTCTTATTAACATTCTTTAAGGTTTTTAATAAAAATTAAAGCGCATCACCCATGATGTCGGTAAATTGAAATATCAAAGGAAATGATTTAATTTTTAAAATAAAAGAGAGAGAGAGGGAGTATTTTAATGTAGTATCTTACATTAATATGATATAATTATATTATATTTAATTTTATAGAGTTATCATTCCATTTGGATTAAGGTAGGTGGTGAGAGAATAAGAAAATAAATTGAAATTGAAAGGAAATTAAAAAAAGAGAGAGAATTTTCCTCTTGAATTCTCCTCCTAAGATCCTCCTCAAGGAACCCAAGATTAGAATTTTGATGAGAAAAATATCCATAGGAAGTTTGGGAGGGTATAGGAAAGATTATTGGGTATAATTTAGTCATGTCTTAAACGATGGGAGGTGTGAGGAGAAGAGGGTGTGTGGGGTGGTATTTATAGTGGAGGAGAGGGGTGTTTTATTATTATTTTAATCATTAGTTTATTATTTTTGTCAAGATAAGAAATAGTGAGGATTATTGTGACCAAAAACAGTAATTAATGCATGTTATTTCTACCCAATGGTCACTGACATCATCTATGAGTCAATCATGACTCAAAAATTCTGGTTTTTTTTAGCATTTATCAAAAATTATCATATTTAACTATTAAATAAAATTCATGTATTTAAGAAAAATCCCAAAAAATCATTGCAAACATTTATAGATGTGTAAAATTAAAAAATAACCCCATTTTATGAAAATTATTTTCTAAATATTATTAATTTAATTTTTAAATAAAATCATCATCTATTTGGAAAATACAGATTTTAAAATTATATCTAATTTTGTATCGCATTGAAAAATTACTTAAGGTATCATAAAAATATCTTAAAATAAAAATACATAAAAATATTAATATATAAATAAATTTTATGAGAATAAATTTTATTTTAAATTATTAGTCTAATCATAAAATAATAATTAAATATTTATGACTTATAAAAATACCAACACTTAATTAATGTTTTTTAAAATATTTACTTACTTATACTATGATATAATTAAATAATATTTTTTTACTTATAAGATGAAAATAATTTATTTATAATTTTATGGGTGAGTATAATATTCATCGGGATGGTCTACTATTCATAAGGTTCATATTACTATTCCTAAGGTCTAGTTACTATTTCATCAGTATTGATTCCTTAACTTCTAGAAATACTTATTATTTCACTAATTATTCAATTATAAAGTTTTTATCTTGGGTATCTATGAGATTTTATGTGATTTATACTATTATATATTACTATAATAAGTGATAAATTCCACTTTAAATTTTTTGGATGTTATAACTCACACACACATCCATCAAATTGGATTTTTAATAATCATTCGTGTGTATAGTAGACTACGACCTTGCGAACTAATGTCACTAATTCTTCCATTTACAACATTCAATGTTGGGAATAATGATGGAAACAATTTTTTTATGATATATATTATATTTATTGTCTTTTTATTCTTATGGAAATATTATACAAAACATAGATTTATGCTTTCTAATATTTGAGAATATGATAAAATCATTTGTGGACATGTGCACTACCACATCCGTAAAGCGATTTGATTCGTTTATGATTTATATGAAATGTATTAAGGATACATTTAATAAACATACGTGTTATATATGAAATTATAATTATACTGTAATTATAATATATATATATATTTATATATTTACATATCATTTACTTTTCTTTATTTCAATATGCTAAGAAAATGGAATCATCGTTCATGAAAATGTATGACCTACTGTATCCACGAACGGTGAATTTCATTTCATTTTCATATATTTTATATATTAATATAAATACATATATAGTGACAATATATTATATTTATTTCATGGTTATCATTATTGGGATAATGAAATCGTGATATAATTATGATGTCAAAAAAAAATAACAAACTAAAACACATGCAAAAAATAAAGTGGTTATTTTGCGAAACCTAACTTTTACATAGACAAGTTAATAAAAGGATAATAAAAGTTCATAATAAAATAATATATGGGATTATATATATTAATATTCTTATATTTTATATTTATAAAAAAAAATATGTTTATTATACAAGAGGTTTTTATGAGTACGATGATATTCAAGACATAAGGTAAGGGTTTTCTCATCTCACTTTCATTTATGTGAGATATATTCTATATTAAACATATATTATTATTGAGTGGTGTATATAATTCTATATGATATTTTATATCATGAATTAAATTTATTTAATGATACTAAAATTTTCAATTTATGATATTATTTGACCGATCTCATGAATCAAAAGTTACTCAAGTTGTAAGGGAATTTATAGTCTCACTTTTATTTATGTGATAATTATGCCTTATTCACCACTCATTTATTTTATTTAGTATATATAGCATAAATGAATGTATAATATTATTTTTATAATTAAATTTATGTTTATTTACATACCATTTTTAAGATATCTATTTCATGGTGGTTTAAAGATCAAAAGCTACTAAATCGGTAAATTAATTTTGTCTCAATTTGCCTTCTTTGAGACACATGTTTTGTTATGCACCTATATCCTTTTACAAGGTCTATATAATGAAATTTTACAAGTTATATCATGAACCTAATTATTTTAATTAAATTTCAAGCTTCATTTAATGTTATTCTTTTGTGGGTATTTTTATTCAATGTGATCGAAGTGGTAAGAGTTTATTACTACAATCTTATCAATTTCTAGATTTTTTATGATTATTCTTCCATTGAAGAAATATTATGATCTATCTTTCAAAATATCTCATCATTTTTCCCATATTATTATTATTATTATATTGATTTATTTTTATCATTTTACACTCTTTGGTACTTAATACAATTAAGATTTTTTTAATAAAATCCGACCTTATTTCTCTCTCTGGTCAGGAATCTATGTTCTTTCAAAGCACTATTTTCTAAAAATGTTTTCATATTTTTTTCAATGATATTTTAATATAATTTTCTAGAAAAATAATTTTATAAAAGTTTAATGACTTCCAAATCATCTTTTACAAGTATTCAAGGTTATTTTCAAATAAAATGTGTTTCAAAAGCTTTTGTGTTTTAAAAATAATTTTCAAAGAAGAAAGGATATTTTAATAAAGAAATGTTTTAACATATATTTAAAATTTATTTTCTATATAAGATGAAATCAATTGGTGTTACTCATTCTTTTCTGGGGATATAATCCAAGAGTTCTATTCATATTCTCTGTTTTAATGGTTTATTTTTTGATGGCATGATGTATATAAAAAACATCTCCCTATTTCATGGGTTATATTTTTATAAAACTCATTTATCTTTATCAGGTTATTTAATTATGGAACCTTCTTCTTTTCAAGGATCATTATTTGATGAAATTATTATGAAATTAGCCTCTTTTATATAGTTTATGATATGTTAACATGTTTATGACAAACATTTTATTTCCTAGGTTATATTATAATTTTTTATGATCTTGTGAAACATATATGTATGATTTCATTATGAGATGGGTGGGACCTATTTATCCCTCCAATTCATTGTGTAAATATTTATATCTCATGAGATATAAATGGCTGAAATGGGGGCTGAACTCAATTTAGAAAATGAATTTGTACGGTAATATGGAACTCGAAGTGAACCTTGACTAGAAAGATAATCATGATAGTGAACCATGACTTCCAAGATGGGTTTAGTAGTGAACCAATTCTATTAATATGGCCTTATAATTAAGTATTTTATACTATGGAATTTTTTTATATGATTATGTGGTTGACACAATTCCTTGTCTTGTTCCTATGTAATTATTTCATAGAATATGATCTTGATTAACTTATGATTCATGTATTATGAACTACCAATATTTATGATATGAACCTTTATTATGATCATTTATATGTATGGTATGATATTATAATGTTATGTTCATGTTCTCATACCCTTATTCTCAGGATTATTGTTATATATCTCTATTGATTACCCTTACTAAGAATTTGATCTCACACCTTTCAATGATTCCTTTCCCGAGGTTATGAATATTTTTATTATGTTTGATGTGTATAAGAAGGGTACTATTCATGGAGAATCTAGTTGGAGATAATTAATCTCACTTATATACCAATGTTTATGTTTACTTGTTTCGAAAGGAAGTAAATTAATACTTTCTTTGGGAACATTTTTGTGTAATGTATGAAGAATTCCGCAAAAATGATGTGGTGTCTCTATATGAGAAGTTAGGGTATCTATATTTGGTATCAAAGAAAAATTTTAGTAAACCTATGGAATCTAGGATAAGAAAACATTAGTGATAACCCTGAGTACATCTATAAGTATATGTCTAAGGATGAGGAAATGTACAGGCGAATGTCCAGGAATTTTGGAAAAGGATAGAGTGAGTTGTTTCCTTGAAATACATCCTTATATAGAAAGTACAAGTGGATGTGGATATGGAACAAATTTATATAGGGAAACAACCCCAAAAGCACCGAATTGATCTAGAATTGATCGGGAACTAGTGCACGAAAATGGGCCTTGCAGTACACCTGGTCTGACAATCTTGGGGGGATATGATTTGTAAATTCACAAACTCATCATCAACCATCATGAAGGATTTGAATAGAACATGATTATAAATAACCTAGGATAGACCTAATGGGATATATATTAAACAAGGTGTCATAATTTATACATTATATAAGTCATTTTTCATGATTATGAGGTTTAAAACTATGATTATTATTTCTTAATCAATGTTTTTTGGTTTTATTCAATGGATGGAACCTGAAGAAACCACATCGATGCTGAGTGTGATGGGAAATGTAAATGGTTTTCTCTTGAGAATCTGAATGCAATATGATCCATAATTATAGACCTATTTTCAATGATCACACAATATTATCAAGCTATGAATCATGATGAACATCCATATCATAAAATGTGGGAATAAAGTTCTGTTGAGTCCTTCATGAGGAAACACCCACCTTCTTTTAACAGGTCTTCTGATCCACTTGTTTCTGAACAATGGATTAGTACCACTGAAAATCTAGTTTCCATTCATTAGTGTTCAGAACATGAAAAATTAAATCTATATGTTTATTATTTAGAAGGAGAATCAGACTAGTGGTGGACCCTAATCAAGAATATGAGGAAAAAATATGAAATTGGATCCATGGATTGGGATGAGTTCAAGAACGTATTCTTCAATAAGTAATTTCCTCACATTCTTTATATGAAAATGCAGAAGGATTTTATCGAGTTAAGGAAAAGGGATTATGAATCTGTTGGTACCTATAAATCTAATTTTACAAGACTTGTGAGGTACGCTTATGGAATTATCATCTAACCAGAAAGTAAGGTTGATTGATTCTTTTGTGGCTTAAATACAAGTCTCAGAAGGGAATTATCCATAGGAGACTTTATTAACTATAAGGATATTATGCATTGTATAATCAAGGATGAAATAGAGGTTAAAGTTTTATATCAATCCAATGGTTTTGAAAAGTAAAGGAACATGGAGTTTAAAAGAAAATATAAAAACCATGGAGAGAAGAAGTTGATCTTTTCTCTATGCTCTAAGTGTGGGAGTAAGCATGAAAAAATTTGTATTAAGGGGTATAATAAATTTTTAAGTGTTTAAGGGAAGGTAATCGAGAATTTTATGGAACTTGTTTTAGGAAGAAGTTAGCTAACAATGTGAATGTATTAAAAGTTACACAGGATTCACCCCCCACTTCAGTACTTCAAGTGTAAAGAGAATAGGAATTATGCTAACTAGTGCCCAAACCAGAAGTTTAATAGTAATGATTGATGTCAGAAAACTCTTAAGACAAGGGACACGAGGAGATCCCATGAAATCATAGTTTAGGATTATGGTAATGATAATGGAATTGTGAATTGTAAACTTACCATACACTCTAGAAATGATAATGTCTTATTTGATTCTAGATCTTCCCAATCATTGATATCTATTGAATTTTCTAAGGATATTAATATTCCACCCAAACAATTAGATGTATAATTAGTAGTGGAAGAACCTAATGGTAAGATTATTTCATATCAAGTCTATGATTACTCTCAAGTTGAAATTAGTGGGAATGTGCCTCTTATAAATATTGTCATTCTTTTTATGGTTGAATTTTATGTCCTATTAGGAATGGATAGGATTTATCTGCATAAATATCACATTAATTGTCAAGTAAGGGAAGTTACATTTGATATTTTATACCAACCTATCATCTTCTATCAATGTGATGATAATTATGAACTTCCTATAGAGATTACATCTGGTGTATGTATGACAACCCTACTTTTATTACAAACTTAAACATGATTTATTACATAAAAATTCACTTGATACAACAAAGAAGATCTAGAGGTATAGTGTATTTGGGGCTTAGGATCATTACATAAAAACTTAAAACATTAAATACAACATCTTTATTGAAAAATTCCTTTACATGACCACTACATTCCCTCGTACTTAGCATTACATGGGATAACCTGAGGACATGCATAAGAAAAGGGTGTGCTATAAAGCTCAGTAAGGGAGTACACATGGAATAACATGAGGAGTAAAATACTTGTTAGAAAATAGGCATATAAATAGAGCATAAAACACATTATATATTTAAACGGTATTTAATTTTTACCCAAAAATTTGACTGTCTCAGAAAATTATGAAAAATTCAACATTGGATAATTTCGACATCCTGATTTCATAAATGACATATATTTTATCTAAATAATTTTCTAAATATGTTAATTTTTACTTTTAAAATAAAAACCGACATTTATAAAAAATTCACGGGTTTTGACGGAAATGGCTTTCAAACCGTAATAAAAAAATTTAATTGCATTCATTAAATTATAAGATCAGTTATATTTAATAAAAATTAATTTAATAATAATAATATTAATTTATTAAAATATTATTTAATTCAAAAATCCCTTAATTTAATAAAATATATTTCTTAATTAAATAATAACTAAAAACACCATTTGTACTTTAAAAACTATTTACAATGTATCAAAAATGACTAGAAATTATATTCATTATTATATACAAAAAAATAATGTACATGAACATAGTACTACTTATTTGTTACATAACCCCTTAAAATAGCTGCATAAGACCTAAGGGTAAGGTGTGCGATGATGACCGACTCTTGGGGTGGCTTAGATAACATCGCTCGAGTGGTAATTTCAATCAACTTCCACTTTTCCCGTAGATGGCCACGTTCGAGCTTGACATGATGAAGCTCAGATTGGGCTTGGTCAAGGGTGAAGCCCAAAGATGCCACCTCTTTTCCGAGCTCCGACAAATGGGCTTCATATGGGGCAATTCTACTGGATGAGGCCATCGCTTCCTTTGTCTCAGTAAATTGGATTTGTTAAAGTCCTATATTTATACTAATCATGTGATCACTGTTCAACAGCTATATTAGAAACGATCAAAATTCTTAACATAAAACCAAAGAAGTTGACATTTTATATAAACATAAAGAGTCATTTAATTAGATCAAGAGGGATTTCCATTAATAAAACTTTGGGTCATTACAGTATGGGTGTTAATTGTTATTTAGAATTGATGTTTATCTCAAATGGTTGGAGGGAAACTTGACATCAATGATATTGCTATTGTTCATGAATTAGTGGATTTATTTCCAAAAGTGTTACACATCCTTCCGAAAAAATGTGAAGTTGTGTTCTCAATAGAACTCATACCTGGTTCCACACCAATTTTAAATAATCCCTATAGAATAGACCCGATTGAGTTGTAGGAATTGAAGAATAAACTCCAAGAAAACCTTGATAAGGGATTTATTCCACCGAGTATGTCACCTTGGGGTGAACAAGTTATTTTTGTTAAAAATAAATATGGATAAATGAGACAGTACATTGATTATCATGAGATAAACAAGATCAAAATCGAGAACATGCATCCTTTTCCCCATATTGATGACTTGTTTGATCAACTACATGGAGCTCAATACTTTTCCAAGATTGAACTTCATTCTCGATGACATCAATTGAGGGTTAATAAGGAGGATATAATCATGATGACATTCTATACAAGGTATAGACACAATGAATATATAGTGATACATTATAGTGTTACTGATTCCCCTTCCATTTTTATGGATTTTGATGAATAGAGTCTTTAGATATTACCTTGATCAATTTTTGGTAGTCTTTATAGATGGTATTATTATCTATTCAAAGAGTAAAGAAGAGCATGAAGAACACTTTATAATTTTACTAATCATCCTATGGGAGGGGAAATTGTATGAAAAATTAATATAGTGTGAATTTTTTCTTCAAAAGGTTTCATTTTTGGGTCATATAATCTCAAGAGATGGTATAATAATATATCCATAAAAAATGGAGGCTATTGAATATTGGCCTAAACCAACCATGATGATTGAGATCTATAGTTTTCTTGGTTTATCAAGATTTTATTATTGGTTTGTGGAGAATTTATAATGACTATCTAATACACCAACCAAGTTAAATAAAAAAGGTTCCATGTTCCTCTAGAAAGATGAATGTGAGGAGAATTTTAAGGAACTGAAGAGAAGGTTAGTCAATGTACCTATTATTACATTACCCTATAGTGGATAAGGGTTTTTAATATATTGTGATGCATCAAATAAGGGATTTTTATTTGTTCTTATACATAATAACATTGTTATAGGGGATACCTCATGACATCTAGATATTTATGAGGGGAATTACCAAAATCATTTTTTGTAGTTAGCTACAATTATTTTCGTATTAAAGATAAGAAAGAATTATATTTATGGAGAAAAGTGTGATATATATACCAATAATAATTTTTTAAGTATATATTCACACATAAGGATTTTAACATGCACCATAGAAGATGGTTATATTTGATAAAGGATTATGATTTCTCAATACATTACCAGCATGGGAAAGTGAAAAAGGCGGCCGATGCTTTGAATCGAATGAATAATGCTATCTTATCCATGAAAATTATCTCAAAATATCCAATATTTCAGGATTTTCAAAGAATGAAATTAAAAATCCTAAAGGAATGGGAAAAATATTATCTTTATCAATTGAATGTTCAACCATTTATCTAAGTGAGTATTAAAGAGGCATAAAAGGAAGATGTATAAATTTAGAAGAAGTTTATAAATGTTCTTGGGTGTAACCTTAATTTGGATTGAATGATAAATATTAGAAATTTTGTGTGTGTTCTATCCAAATAGTATTTGAAGAAGGCGATGTTAGAGGAAGCTCACAGTTCTTCATTCTCTATTAATTATGGAAGTATGAATATGTATAGAGATTTCAAATAATACTTATATTGAGATTATATGAAGAGAGATATCACAGAGTTAATATCTTGGTGCCTATTATTCCAGTAAGTTATGGCTGATAGAAAAAACTCCAATGGGTTGTTACATCCATTACCCATATCAGAATAGAAATGAGAGACTATCACTATGGGTTTTTTTTCATTATAATCCTCAAAAAATATAATGGGAATAAAGCTATATGGGTGGTAGTTGATCACCTTATTAAGTCAAAACACTTCATTTATATTAGAGAATACTTTTCTATACATCATCTTATTAAGATATAGATTAAAGAAGTGGTAAGGTTTCATGGAGTACCACATTCCATTGTATCTAAGGTTTACCTCCAATTCCTATATAATTCCTCAGTAATCCTTTGATACATAGTTTAGTTTTAGCACTACATATCATCCCTATATTAATGGTTAGTATGAAAGAAAAATTCATACCATAGAGGATATGTTGAGATATTGTTCTCTAGATTCCAAAGTTGGTTTGGATGAACACTTTCCTCAAGTTATGTTTTATTAAAAAAATAGATTTCACTCAATAATTCATAAGTATTATTATAAATCCCTCTACGGAAATAAATTTAGAGCTCCAAAAATTTAGAATGAAGATGAATAAAGAAACCTATCAGGACCTAATATCACCAAGGAAATGGAAGGAAAGTTAGAAAAAATCAATAGTGTATCTAGGTAGCTCAAAGTCAGTTGAAAGGGTTTTCTTATAACCATTGTAATGAACTAGAAATTAATATTTTTGGGAATGAGTTTCTATGAATCTATACCTAGAAAAATTTTATGAGATTTGAGAAGAAAGGGAAACTAATCCTTAGGTATATCGATCCATTTGGAATTGCTGATCAGATCGATAAGTATCCAGTCACTTGGAACTTCCTCCAAATATCTCTCAATCAGATGATCTATTCCATATATCTCCCCTAAGGATGTACATACCTAACCCTTAACATGTATTGAACATAGAGTTCATACCACCAGAGCTGGATCTTTATTATGAGGAATAACCAGTTGAAATTATGGGTCGTACATGGAAAGTTCTACGAAACAAGACCAATCAAAAGAAGTACTTTTTATATCATTCTTTGAACAATAACAAAATTAATTTTCAAAAATTTCAAAAATTGAAAATGATAAAATAAACTTTATTTTTTAATTCACAATTTCAGAATCATCTTAGGGTTATTTTTTGTGATTTTTCTCAAAAGATTCATTTTTTAGATGAATAGTGAAAAATAATGAATTTTAATTGAAAACTATTTTTTCTCTAATTTATTAATGAAGTTAAATTATATTTTAATTGGGTAATAAATTATTATTAGATAATTTATACATAAATTAATCCAATTTATTTAATTATAACCAATTTCACATTAATATTGGATATAAATACATTTCAATATTTTAAACGTTTCATTTTAAATACCCTTTATCTCATCGCATCTATGAGATTAAATTTAATTAATTTAGTCCACTTATATGTTTTTAATTTGAAAAAAGGATTCCAAATTTTTAATCATAATAATATATAATTTCTAGTATGGTCAAATTATTTTTTGACCAAGAATTTTAGTAAAAGTAATTAAAATTAATTATAGTGATTAAGGTAAAAATGGGTTTACTTAGTGGTTAAACATTAACATAAGGGACCAAATAACCAAGAAAAATGTGAATTGTTTTGGACATATATAAACCATATTCTATATTTTATTGATTATTTATGATTATTTTAGGTAGATGATGTAAGGGTGACATATCAATAGTTTTTATATTTTTATATGTACAGGAATTCCACTCATCCTCCATTATAAAAGGGAAATCACTCCCCTTTTTTATTCACAACTAAAAATCCCATTGTTTTGGCCAAAACCTATCAGAATATCCACCCAAATTCAATGCATTCATTATATAGGCCACAATTTTTTCATAAATCCAACCAAGGAATCCTTTGGTTCAAACTAAATGATGTAACCCAAAGAAGAGGTAACATCCTTCTCCAAGAACTTTTGTTTTATTTATTTCTACAACCATAAATTATTATTATTACATGATTATATAAGAAGTATCCTAAATATATTGTTATTTTTTAATGTTAAGTATTTTACCTGCACTCAAACACAATTCCATCAAATGGGATACACAATCATCATTTGTGTGTACTGTGGACTACCACCTCACGAATCGATACCATTCATTCTTCCATTACCACATTTCAAGGATCATAAATTTAATAGAATCACTATTTTTATATGATATATATTAAATTTATGATTTATTTATTCTTATGTAATTATTATACAACTCATACCTTTATGTTTTCCATTTTCTAGGAATCCAATAACATCGTTTGTGGATGTGTGGACTATGCCTTCTCAAAGCGATGTGATTCGTTCATGATTTACATGGAATGCATTAAGGATGCGTTTAATAAGAATATTTGTTATATATGAAATGATAATTCTAATATAATGATAATATATACACACACACACACACACATCATTTACTTTTCCTTATTTCAATATGAAAAGAAAATAGAAACATCGTTAATGCGTACATATGACCTACCGTCTCCATGAACGTTGTATTTAATTTAATTTTTATATATTTTATATATTATAATAAATATATATATACTGAATATATATTATATTTATTTCATGGTTATCATTATGAATATGATTAAATCATCATATAATTAAGAGGTCAACAAATATAACAAATCAAATCACATGAAAAAAACAAAGAATTTATTACCCAAAACGTAACTTTAACATGAAAGTGATAATAAAAGGGTTATAAAAGGTTATAAGAAAATAATATATGGGATTATATACATGAATATGGTTCTTTTATTTATATAATAAAATGATATTTATTATATAGTATGTGTATGGGTATTACAAGAGTTAATACATAAGTTATGTGTTTTCTCATCTCACTTTTATTTCTGTGAGATGTATGCTATATTCACCACTTGCTCCTACTGTGTGTTTTATATAATTCACTATGGAATGTTATATCTAGAATTTAATTAATTTCATGATATTAAATGTTTCAATTTTTTTATTATTTCATTTATCTCAGGATTCAAAAGTTACTCAAGTAGTAATGGAATTTATAGTCTCACATTTGTTTCTGTGAGACTTATGCCTTATTCACCACTCATTTATTTTTTGTAGTATATATACTTTCCATGAATGTATTATATGATTATTATTTTTATATTTATGGTTATTTACATACCCATTTTATGATTTATATTTCATGGTGTTTTACAGTTCAAAAGCAACCAAACGGTAAAGTAATTTTGTCTCAATTTTTTTTCTTTGAGACACATGTTTTGTTACGCACTTATATCCTTTATCTATGTGTATATACTACCATTTGGAATACTATATCCTGAAAATACTTCATTTTATGATATCTAAAGCTTCATTTAATGTTATTATTTCATATATATTTTGATTCAAAGTTACTAAAGTGGTAAGAGTTTGTTGCTAAAATATCATCATTATTGTGATTGTATAAGATTATGCTTCTATTGATGAAATATTATGATCCATATTTCAAGAAATATCATGAATTTTATTCCATAATATTTATTCATGTTATCTTCATGTATTTTTACCATTTCCCACTCATTGGTACTTAATATAATTAAAAAAAAGTTTTCAATTAAATCCAACCTTATTTTTCTCTTCAGTTTGGAATATGTGTTATTTCACAATAACATTTTATAAAAATGTTTTAAAAATGTTTTAAATGATATCATAAGTTAATTTTTAAGGAAAAGTATTTTAAAAATGTTTTATGATTTTCAAATCTTATTTTATAAGTTTTTAAGGTTATTTTTATATAAAATTTATTTTAAAAGGTTTTATATTTTAAGAATTATTTTTTCAAAGAAGAAAGGAAATTTACCTCAAGAAATGTGTTAAAAATATTTTCAATATTATTTTCCTTCTCAGATGAAATCTTTTGGTGATACTCACGAAATTATAGGGATATGATCAAAGGGTTACATTAATATTCCTACTCATAATGGTTTATGTTTTGATGTAATGATGTATATTAACCTGTATCTCTCTTTAATGAGTTATTTGTTTAGGAAACCCATTTCTCTTTCATGGGTTTTAAGATTACAAAACCCACATCATTTTTTGGGTCATGCTTTGATGAAGTTATTATAAAACCTATCTCTTCTCTATAGGTTATGAAATGATGACATTTTTATGTCACCAATTTCATTTCATGGGTTATTATATGATTTTTTATGATCTTGTAGACATGTATGTATGATTTCATTATGAGACGGGTGAGACATATATCTTCTTCTAATGAATTAGGTAAATATTTATATCTCATTAGATAGAAATGGATATAATGGGGATTGAACTCGGTTCAGTAAAGGACTTTTCCTGATAATACGGTCTTGGGAGTGAACATTTAATACTAAAATGGTAATGGGAGTGAACCATGATTACCAATATGGTTTGGAGAGTGAACCCATTCCATTAATATGGATTTGGAATAAGCCTTGACTATTATGAAAATCATTTTATATTATTATGTGTTTTCCATAATTCCAGTTCTTATTCCTATGTTATTCTTTCATGGATTATGCTCTAGACTCCATTATGAATCATGTATTATGAATTCTAAATAATTATTACATGACTCTTGATTAGGATATTTTATATTAAGGGTATGATCTTATAATTTTATGGTCATGTTCTAATACCCTAAATATATCCCTTTTTTACCTATACCAAGAATCTTATCTCACTTCTTTTTATGTTTCCTTTACCCATGTTATGAAGTTTTTTATTATGTTTGATGTGTCTAGTAAGGTTGATAGTCATGGAGAACCTAGTGGTTTGTAATTTATCTCACTTATGTAATAGAATTTATGTTTCCATTTCTCCAAAGGCACTAGACTAATATAGACTTTGGGAATCTATTTGTGTTATGTATTTTGTATTCTGAAAACAAGATGTAATGTTTATTCACGAGAAGTGAGGGTCACTATATTTTTGATATTTTGCTAATTTGATCCATATAAAAGGCACACCTGTACAGGATTTCCCACCTTAACTTTATAGTGGGGCCCAACTGATCATCTTATAACACCAACCTCAAACATTTATGGGTTTCTATCTTTTGAATACACGTGAATGATAATATATTGTTGATTTATTTTTCTTGAATGTTACTTATGGTAGATATTATTACATCTCATACTTTTCTTTAAAACCCACATAAAATATACCCAGTGCAAAAACCACTTACCCCATTCTTGTGAAATGACTCACTGACACATGATCCAATATAAGACACCCTTCTAATTAGCCTGTCTAATACTAGAGTTTCTTCTACCACAAGACAAACCACTAACACCACCCAGTCCTCAAGTGATCTATTTTTTCAGTTCAACTAAATGGAAAATTGAAACTTCTTTCACATTCCTAATGATCTCCCACTTAAAGACTATTTCAAGGAATAATTAGTCCAATTGCATTATTTTTAAAATTATAAGTATCCATGTTCTTTCTTAACCATGTAATGTTCTCCCCCCTTAGTATTTACCCCAGTACCACTAATACAAAATGTTGCCTTATGTTTTATTAGACTAGAAACTTTGTTAACATAACAATAAGACACCATTTCTCAGTTTACTTCTGCTACTCTATCACCTTATCTTATAGTAAATTATGAATGAAATGGAATTTTGGGTAAATGTATTTTATCCGTTCATGAAACATAATATACCATGCTAGGCGAATCTCAGTTTGACTATCGTAATAGATTACTCCTTCCACATAAGATCTTATGAGGTCTTTTAATAATAAAATTAACCAAATCAATTCATTTTCCACTTCCAATTCTCCCATATGTTGAGATTCTATGGTAGATAAAGTGACCACCATTTTTAGCTAAGAAAATATACTAACTTCCATATCACCATAGCTGAACATTAATCCTATCATTCTATTACAAGTATATGAATCTCAAGTAATTTCTTTTTCAAGAAACCCCATATAGTTGATCATCATACCAAAAGAAAAACATTGTACCTTATGATCTCTTTAAATACAATATGATCCATTTCATGGCCTCCCAGTATACCCTTCTCAAATTTAACATGAAATGAATCACTACTACCACTACAAAGTCAACATTTAGTAATGTAAAATTCATCACATACATTAATCTTCAAAAAAATGCTGAAAAAACATACACTATATATCTAAACTAATATTTCATGGTCAATTCCTATCACTTCGTTAAATTAAAGTTTACTACCAATGAAGTTGAAACAACACTAAATCAATCCATCCCAAATAACTCTACTATACTTCATATGTATTCCTATTGAGATAACACCGATTCTTCAACTATCCTATATCTATCAACTCTAATTACAAAAATATTCTTAGCTAGCTTGAGATATTTGATCTTGAACATTTTAGAAAAATCACATTTAAACTCTTGGATCCTTATAATTTATAGTTCAGTGAGAAATATTCCATCCATATATAGAAGAAGTATAATTTAAGTTCTATAATATGATTAATTTTAGTAGAAAAATAAATTTGTGTCACTACATGTGAATAAAATATTTTCTTTAGTTTATAATCTAGGATTCTATTCCAATGATCCTAAAAACCTTTAGTTTGATTCATGGAAATATCTTCCTCTAAAACTCTATACATAAAGAATGGGTTTAAATACATCTACTCAAGAGATAGATAATTGGGAGAAACCATGCTAAGAACTATCAATATAGTAGGATTCATAAAAACTAATGAAAACATTTATAAGAAATATATTCCTTATTTCTATTGGAAACCCTTCAACACCAGTTGCACCTTATATCTCTTACTTTAAAAAAAGGCCCATTTGTTTTCAAGTTCCCCTTTACATTTTATATGTTCAATTAATTTAAATTTTCCTTTGAACTTAAAAGAATTTATTTCTTCATTTATCACCAATTACCATTATTTAGAGTCACTAAGATATAACAATTGTCCTAGGAATTACGGTTCTACTATATCTTTTATAGGAAAGAAATTTGTGTTTTCCCCAAAGATCTAGACTAAAAACCTGACTCTAGAATATCTTATTATTTGAAAATTATGACCTAATATATATGATTCTACATTTTTTATGATCTAAATTTTGGAGCTCAAACTTCTAATTATCATAATTTTTAAGCCTTCCCTTTGGTTTTATTAGTTCTAGAACATTCTATAATGTCTTCCACTAATTATTTTTTCAAAAAATCTATGCTAACATCTAAAATCCCTAAAATGTTTTATCTTTTAGTGTCCTTATTCAAAAAAAATTTAACTTTATTATCTAACTCATTTCCTTCAAATTACAATTCCTCTAATATTCATTCCTTCCAAAAAACCTTTTAATTGAAGAGAACATCTCGACTTCTAATGACTTTTCACTTTTCATAATCACATAACCAAAATCTGAATTATTCATTTCCATAACCGATAAGAAAACAATATTTAGTCTTTTCAACTCGATTGTATCTATACATTACATTAATATGGGCATATAAAATGTTGTTAAGGAATCTGAGATATCCATCCTTCAGTAGTTTATCAATCTATATTTGTTTCATAAGTTCTTTCCCATTTATTGATGAAGGAAGTCTATTAATGAGATGTGATATCGTGTTCACTACATCATCCCATATTTCCTTGGTCATCCCTATATGTAGAAGAATTCTCTTAGATATATTTTTCAGGTTCATGTTCATAATTTACACTATACTATTTTTCTACGGTGTTCTTGGAATGGTCTTCCCCATGATGATCCATTTCTTTTGGTTAAACTTATCAAAGTTCCTACTATTGTACTCACCTATATTTTTTGATCTTATTAATTTTAATTTTTGACTAGATAGTCTTTCCACCATAGATTTACATTGAATTAAATTATTAAACACATGATATTTATACATAATAATGTAAACCCAAACTGTCATTATAGAGTCATTGATAAATGTGATGAAAGAGAGAAAACCTCAAAGGTAATGAACTGGGGTAGCCCCCCACACATTTGAGAGACCCCGCTCTAACATCTATCTGATAGGATTTCAACCGCTAAAATTTAATGAAACCCTACATTTCCACTCAAGCATAAAACTCTACAAACTTTTGATGTATGTGAAATCGAGCTTAAACAATCCATTCAACATTAGAAATTTCATGTTCTTCTCAGTAAGATGTACAAGCATATAATGTCCTAACTTCATATCATTAAAAGTTATAATATAATAAATTATAGATCTATCTGATCTTCTATTGAGATAAATATTCCCATACTCTAAAAACCACTACCATAGATCATCAAGTCTCTTTACAAACTCTATTGGAGATATTTTTTTAACAAATCTTACAACCTCCAATTAACCCCTAAAAATTAGGTTCTTCTATAGTCCCATGATGTGTTTGGATTCTTTGAGTCTCATGAAACCTTTTTTCTTTATTTGGATGTTGACATCACCTTTTCTAAATTTTTCTTGAGATTCATTATCCATCAAGTGTACCTTGAATAATCTTACAAATACATAATTTTCCATGAATACTTGCTCCACTTTTGAGTGGAATGATTCCCCAGAATCAGTAACCCATGATTACACAAGAATATTGACACTTAGTAGTGGTTTATATACTCTAAATTTGGGATCACACAATTTTTACTACTGAATTATGTCCTTTTATATAAATTCTATTGACTCTATAACTTTTCTTTATATTTCAATGTTTCCCATAATGCCAGCAGGTAAGACTAGGGAAAATAGACATTCCCTGAATTTTGAATTATGATCTCTCTTTCAACTACTTCTTATAACCTATAATTTAAGATGATAATACTATTAATTTAGTATTTCAACCATTATTGGAAGATTCTTAGACATCCCTTATTTGGATTTCATCATGAAGATCAAGTTCTAGACATCCTAAAATATCATGTCCATCTTTCCATTGGAATTTCTATCAATTGTTACCATTTCATCCCATGATTTTGGTAGTGAAGAAAATAGAAGAATTTCCCAAACATAATCTATGAAAGTTACCTTCACTGATCCAAGATGGATCCAGATCATGTTGAAATAATTCAAATGATATTCCACTATATTATCATTCAATATTTTCCTGATGAAAAAACATCACATCAGGAACACTTAATTAAGTGCTATAGAATGTTGATACATGTCCATAAGGGCTTATATAAACTCTATAATAGATTTATTCTCCTGTATATTTATTAATGTAGAAAAACACATGTTACTAGAGAAATCAGTGAGTTAATGGATGATTCAAGGTGAATCTAGGATGAAACATTCTCAAAATCCACCCAAGGGGGTGGATTCATGAAAGATGAATCCTTTTCAAAAAGGAAAAAGTTTCATTAAGGGTGTCAAAAAAGCATGAGATTCCATCTTATGTGAATATGGTAATATTTTACACAACATATGTCTAAGCCTCTATGGAACCAATACATATCCCCTTCACCCCTCATTTAAGCTGACCACAAAATTTAGACTTCCAAAAAAATATTTGAATTTGTTAAACTCCATAAATTGTGATATAAAGGAAACATAGATTCATAAAGGTAGATATCTTTCATGAATAGACTCACATGGATACTTGAAAACTTAATACCAAGGTAGAGATGACCTATTCAAAGGATCACACCCTTAATGCAAGAAGAAAATACTATGTTCACTATAGGGTTCCATGTGCCCCCATATTTAATAAAAAACCACTTCATAAGAATTAGGAAACCATCCTTAGGCTGTGCATCCATGTATCTCAAAGTACTTAGCCTCAAAATACCCACCTTTATGAACACCCAACTCTTCATGAAACATAACTCAAAGCCCCCTACATAAAGCCTCCTTTCAGTGGACATAGTTTGATGATAATTGAGTTTTTGTGGGACTCGTTACTATCCAAATCAGGTTTACCCATTCCTTAATCTCTTGTATGAATAGTATCATCAACCCTCATTTCCATGACCTTTTCACCAAGAATCTATTTGAAATATCACTAACTTTTTCTCCCAAGCATAGGTGCACTAATCTCGAGACCCCTAGTGCTTCCCCAATGGTAGAATTATCAAGGGAAATAACACGATTTTCCATTCAATAAGGGTATACAAGATCCATGAAAACCCTACTTGAGAATGGTATCCATAATGTGTAAGTCCCAAGAATGTATTATCAATAATAAATTAAACTGCATAGTCTACGGTCCCAATAACATGATATTAAACTATACAACAACATCCTGAACATATAATGTTAAATTATAGAACTATCATGTGTTAAAAAATAGGATTCCTCATGTGATAAACATGAGATGATTCCCCATATTTCGAGAAGCCTTTATGCATAATCCTTACACCATCACTTATTGTGTCTCCTTTCATAACATAAGTTTCTTTACAACATTGTGTTAAACTACTTGGACTGCTCTTGTTATGTGACCTTAAACTATGTACTTGAAATATTTGGTGTTTGATACCTGTATCCTAACAAGATATATAGGATTCCTCTTTGAGGTTCAATCCTGATATCCCAATATCAATCTATCTATCTTCCCTTGGGAGGTGATAACCCCAATGTGTGAGTATTTCCCTTGGGGAATACACTCAACCTCTTACCATCCAAATCTAAGGTCCCCAATGGATCTCAGTGTCTTCATGCAATGCTAACCTGTAACCATTACAATGATTAATGAGAATACATGGGATACATAACTATATAAATCTAAACCTGTGATAATGTCTCCAAAAGATTCTAAACCTATCCTTAAATCCTCACAAAACTATAAACCTATTTACATGTCCCCACAATACTCAAAACATGTGAATGCATCCCAACAAGACTCTAAAATTATGAATTTGACTCCACAAGAATCTAAAACTATGACCATGTCCACAAAATACTATAAAAGTATGACCACATCCACACAATACTGTAAACCTTTGACCATCCCCCCATAAAACTCTAAACTTATGAAAAAATTCCCAAAAGATCTTAAAAAAGTCACCATATCCCCATAAGACCTTAAACCAATGACCCCTACCAATGAATCAAAATATATACCTCATGTAATAATCATGAGATACCTGAGGTAATGATACATAGATTCCATATGTCCTTGTATACGTTTCCTTGTAATATAAATGGGATACCTTGTGCTTTATACCTAATATGCCTTACACCTAAGATTCCCTCAACTCCAAAAGATAAAAAATTTACTAATTCCCAATATACCCAATGTTCATAGATTCTTAGATATGTGAAAAGTCATCACATGCTATAACTATAGGTAGCTTATTTTCGTGATAGAAAAATCGTAATTAACTGGTGTCCACTTCAATATAGAATTAGGAATGAGATTCACAATCATGTCTCAAATCTATGTGGGAGAGCCGAATTAAGCAACGAGCTCCAAGGAGGAATCCATGGATGTGGTAGAAGACATCCCATTATGCCATCATGATTGTGGTGATGACATCATTAACCAAGGTGGTAGAGGCCTCCTACCATTGGAAAGTAGAAATTCCTACCATACCAATATAGGGGTTGTGATCTATCTTAGGTTGTGGACCACTCCATAGGAGGAAATAGAACATCCACGATGCATGAAATGTATGAAGTGTTGAAAAAAATATGGTGAAACTACTGTCAATATATTTTACTATAATTAGAGAAAAATGATGAAATTTGGGAATCCTTGGTCAAATAAATCCTTGAATTGGTTCCTTTATCTACCTTTGGGAGGAAAAATAATTCTGGGCATCACCATCATAAAAAATGCACCGATAGCAGACTTCTTATGTCCTATAGGATACAAGATGAAAACAACCCTTGAATACCTATGGACAACAAGTATAGGGTGAAGATAACTAATGATGTAATAATCCTGTAGAACCAAAATCCTTTACCAACAACCACTATTCCAAAGGATACTAGTTTCCCTAACCCTATATCCCCCTTTGATCTCATCCATGACTACTATTCTTCTAGAAAAACTGGAAAGGGTCATCCCAACTAGGGGCAAGGCCAACTTGGATCTAGAAGGTGTGGTGTTGTGGTAATGCCACCGCCACCTCAAGTGCTCCTTAGTGGGAAATCCCCCCATCACGATGGACAAACATTTTGGGAGTCTCTCTTTAGAATGCTTTGATATATCCCTCCCATAAATGAAGGATTTAGGTGATGTATGGGTCACACCTACTATGACCACCACTTTATGGTTACCTAAGAGGCCCCCACCACTCTTTCATGCTAACAATGATGACCAACTCTATTTTTTGAAAAATAGGTTGATCACATCGATTCTCACCCATACTTGATCCAAAATACATAGTGCTAATTATAGGTGAATAAATTCAACCCTTCTTGATAGGAGGCTTCTACAATAGGTATAGTGGTCCCTACTACTACCAACATAACGCTACCCTCACAACCACCACACAGGGGAATGTATTCACCTGATTAGGATCACAGCCCTTGATTCATGGTTTGGTTGACTCTCCTAATTATAGGTTTTGTGAGTAACCATCATAGAACATCCCATAATGAATAATTACTCTTTGGGGGCCCTCTCTGTAACATCATCAACTAACACGAAGGGCTTCCCAATGTATAAGACTTTCCCAAACCTAAAGATATATCCTAGGGTAAAGTAGAAAACAATCAATTTGGGAGACCTACCTATGATATTAGACATAAAACACTTAGAAAAAATCCTAGAAACCCTCAGATCATCACACTCAAGAAACTAGCACACCAACATAAATAGGATTTTAGAAAACATCACATAAACATCAAACTAATAGAGTTGGAGGTGGTGGAATAATTTTATAGAAATACCTAATTATCCAACAGAGCTGGGGGAAGGAGACTATTTGTTGAGGTTGACTACCCTTGAGACCAAGACACAAAAGTTCCCTAAATCCCTCTACAAGTACCAGAATAAAATGGTTGTTTAAACATCCCAATAAGGACTCTCTATATAGAAGTACCAGATTCTATCAACTTCCCCCCTTTATAACTCCATGACAGAAGAAGGGGGACATTTGGGTCCACCATGGCACTGTTAGATGAAAGTGAGCACTCTGATGAGCTGTATGGGAAAGATAACCTTCCTGATTGTCAGGATGCCATAAATAACCCTTCCTATAAAGTCACTTTTGTAAATATGGCCCTAACTCTGGAAGAAACTTCATCATTTTAGGGAAATTTGGAATGTGTGATTCCCCTTATATTAAGAGATAAAAAATAGAATAGGTTTTCATCACTTCCCCCTAGAGCTTCCCGACAATCACCAATTAGATCTTAGGGTGATCAAGAGTACGCTTAACCTCCAGATAGTGAGTAGAAGGAGGAATGATTGTGAAATATTTTGAACATTGACTAGTTTCCTATGATGTTTTTTCTACCTTCAACCCAGATCTTCACTATTCCAAAATTACTCTCTAAGGACCATGTTGTGCACATCCACCAAAATATATGGGAAACACTTAATAACCTATGAGATTTCTAGCTGGCCTATCTAGGGATTAATGAATATCTCGATTCCATCTATCATCAGTGCTAGAGGATCCATATTAGTACAATTTTGGTGGATCAATGTTTGGTATCATATAGGTATCACTAGTGTTTCCAACGGTCCTATATCAGGATACTCACCATGCTTCAGCTGGTCATGCAAATGGCATCTACCCATGTGTTGATTAAGGGATTGGGGTAGTATGATTCCCTCCATTTCAATCTCCATTCACAATGACAACAAGAACAAAAGGATAATACACTCATTGGAAGTTCATACCCAACAACTTCCATTGTGAATGTCATTAAGATCAATACCTTAGATGATAAGATAATTCAGGTCAATGATGTGGGGTATGATGGATAAAACACACTCTATGAATTGGTGGAACATTAGGTAGATCCTCTAGTAGGTGACCATACCCGAAAAATAAGATATATGTTGGTCCTCAGCAGTCCCCCCATAGAGGAACTGCCACCTACTCATCAATATATAGACAATGGTTAGAGAATTCTAGAGCCTATCAACCGATATGAGGACATGCTAGAAACAGATGTAGATGCCAAATTAGACACTTTACACCAAGATCTTGAGGGTTACAAGAGACTCACCACTGAACTCCTTTCCAAGAAATGAAAAGAGATATAAAATGTCTAAGGGGACTTTAGACTACTTCTGCTGATCATCTAGTACTTTTCTAGAAACCTAGGGTTTATGTGGGTGGCCCCGCATACCTAATCAGAATAGAGGATCATGTCCAAGGAAATCTACTAATATATGAACCTCCTACCTCAATATATTAGTTCAACTTCTCACTTCTAGACCATGGTGAGTCTGCCTCTCAAGCCTGCAGGCCATTCAAGGTATTATAAACACCAAAAATCACCCTGACAATGTGATAAAATCTCTCATGACCCTTCTTGAGGCTTCAAAGATTAAATAAGCCAAAATACCACCTGAAGGGAAGTTGTATCTGTCATGAGTGGACCACCTCTATCAAACCTCATAGTTCAATAATTCATGTTTGAATCTATTCAATGAGATGAGTAATCTACTGAATAACCTAGATCAATTTTCCAAATGATATTTCCCATTAACGGGGACTCCAAAGAAGTTAGAAACCACTAAAATTAAATGTTTCATCCAAACCATATTAGGAGCCACTTTCTTTTAACAAAATCAGTTGGTAGTGAGATCTATCATCAGCTGATAGGATCTCCGTAGGTTGTTTCCCTAACAGCTTAGCTCCACCATGTAAAAACTAGCATCATAGACCTCTCCAAATATAAGAAGAGGGCGGATGAGTGAGTTTTTGACTTCATTTCCCAATTTAAGGGGATCAAATAATCCCCCAATGTATATATTTATCTATAAAAACTATTGATAATGAGCATTGAAAACATACAAGGAGAGATGGCCCCTATCCTCATTATCTTGTTATATCAAGGTGGATTCTAGGAATTCACTGAAAGAGACCAGCATCTAGAAAGATCAACCTAATAGAATAAATATTGGTCACAACCATTACCTCTTTCATTTATCATGTGAAATACCGTGAAAGAAGAAAATGATTTCACTATATAAACCCATGTCCCATAGTCTGTAAACCTTTAGGAACCTCCACATGATAGGACTTTCCAACCATAACTTCTTCATGAGAATGCTTCCTAATCCCCTTTTAGAGCTAAACACCCATGCTTACCTTCATAGAATATAAGAACATGATCTACTCCTTCAGGGATGTGTAGGTCCCATGGTACATCATATATTCGCTTGAAAAGAAAATCTTGAAACTAAAAAGAATATAGGAGACCCCAATAGGTTAGACTCACTGATCATTCCAACCACTTCCCATACCATAGTATCTTTGTATACAACAAAAAATAATGTTTGATCATAAAATATTGGCCCTAAGACTAGGTAGAACATGACCTAGTTGACTTGGGTGACATACCAGTATAGGTGACACATGTCTTTACTAACCTCAATACTGATGATGTGGGATCTGGTGGATGGAAGAAGGTTGTTGGTTGATGTAAACAAAATCATAATGAATCGATGGCTTGTAAGATGGTCTCTAACACCCAAAACATTTTCCATTATTGGTTGAGTTCTCTAGGGCCTCCTAAAGTCTCCAAACCATATCTAACCACCACATTTTCATTAAATAATTTTATGTCCCAGAAGAATTGGTGATGACAATGTAGGGGTGATCAGAGTCCCCCACCCGTGAAAAATCTAGCTTACACTATTAATGAATTAATACCTCTTTGGTTAGGAGAATCCTTTAGAATCCATTATGTCATGGAATATTACATAGATGAAAAGTAGGTGTATGCCTCTATTAATACTATAATGTGATCAATCATTGTACAATACTCATCAATAAGGTGAACCACATAGCCCCTTCAGGCACCTCTAGCCGATATTGTTATGTAAGGGGTTGGATTTATGCCATCGATTATGATGTATGGGTTGGTATATAAAAAGGGATATTTCATGCCACTGAAACCAGACATCAAGACTCACATAGGGAATAATAGTCATAGTCTTGAACAACCACATTATCGAGTACACCCCCATAACTTATTATATTTGTTGATCAAGAGAATCATATGCAGTAAAACATAACTCATCTATGATCTAACAATACCTAATATTAACTGATTAGTTCCTAGACTATGCCATCCAACCAGTAGAAGAATAAAGAAAGCACTAGCTAGGACCTATAACCTTCACCAATAGATCATACTACACTCCCTATTAATGAGTAACCCTTTCCAGGAAAAATATTATCCTTGACCAGAAGTATAATTGCTAAAGCACCACACCAGTATAACAACATGAATCTCAATCCTAAATTAACTCTTCCTTTCAATGGAGTTACATGAGGCTTTCATTGAGGACTTAAAGAGACCTATCACATTCAAGACCGAGGTAGCTACCCCTAAGGCCTATCATGTAAAGTAATCTAAATTGGTAGAATTCCATGAAATCAATTCATTCTCTTAAAAAGATGAGGTGGACACTATTTAGGAGACCATATGCTCGCTATATGTCATATATAAGTTCAATAGCATGAAATTCAATCACTTTCTATTAGATACTAGATTTGGGATCAATCTTATCCCAACCTAGATGCTCCAGAATCTAAGGCTCATGAATTCAGAAATAACACACTTCAACCAGAAAATTTAGAGGTATGAAAAGTGTGTTCAGAAGCCACATGAAAAATTATACTAAATACTTAATTCAATAACCTAGAATTGAGCACCAAGTTCATGGTTCTCTCATAGGATAATGCCAAAAAACCCTATTTGGAGGGCCCTTGATCCATTTTCATACATTGGTCCCCTATTTATACAACGAGTGACTCAAATACTCATGTGGTGTTTGAGTATGGGTGATTCGGGGAGATATTGCTCCCTTCAAATATTGTGAAGCGTAATACCTAGATGATGAGTACTACAAAAGGGAGGGAAAATAACACCTAGGAAATGTTGTTGAGTTCATCATTTCCCCCAAAAATTTGACTACTACCTTAGAAAATACTTAGAAAAAAATAAAAAGAAACTTTATCTTACTGATCCACAAGTTGAATCCAACAACTTCATACCTTGGGATCTATTTCATTATCCCCAAGAAGAAGTATTTCTAATAGATTACCTCATATTAATACATGGTACAATCATGGTTCATAATTAAAATCTATAATCTTGTTATGTATCAAGAGGTATTCCCTTTGGAAACCAACATGCTACAACACCATATATTCTAGAGAGTAGGGTTGATCTAATAAAGGTATTCCCATCAGCATTATTTGGACATTAATGGTAGATATTTCCATCAAATACCACATGGGTTTTTATCTTCAGATTTTTTTGACATGTCATTTATACAGAAGGAACCCTTCACTAAGGATTACATCCCTTACAAAGTATAAATTAGTACTACTTCATGATACCCTACTACTAAGGACTCACAACATTCCTTTAATCCTCAAGCTTTAGATGATGAGGAGGATTTGTATGATTCCACTATTACTTCGAAGAATAGTGTCTTCACCACTATCATTGAGTCGACCTAGGTGAATTGTGATGCTGAGGAAGTTATAAGGCCAACAATAGTTAGCATAGTCATACCTCCAAAAGAGTATCAACAATAAATGGATTTCGTGAAGAATCACTATGATGTGTTCACTTGGAGGTACAATGAAATATCATGGCTCAACCCCTATGTTGATGTTCAATGCCTTTTCCTCTTAATGGATCACCATGGTTTTAAGAAACCACCCAAGGAGATTCAAACTTTTCATGGTTCCATGGTTGAGGCAAATGTTGATAATATCATTAAGGAAAATATCACCAGGGAAGTCCAGTACCTCAAGTGGTTGACCAACATCATCCCAGTAAGGAAGAAGAATGACCAAATCAGAGTATTCATCAACTTATGGGACCTAAAATATGTTTTCCCAAAGGATGATTTCCCCATTCCGGTTATAGAGATTCTAATCAATACAACTTCCAATTTCTAGTCCCTATCCATTATGGATGGGTACTCTGGGTACAATTAAATTGAGATATCCCATGAAGATGAATAAGCCACCAATTTCAGCATGAATCAGGGAACCTATTTATAACAAGTGATAATGTTCTTCTTGGATAATTATGGGTAAACCTACTAGCATTCCATACACCACATCTTTAATCCTCTCCTCATAAAATTGGTCGAGTTATATGTGGTTGATTTGGTGCTCAAGTCCTGCCAACACTAGAACCACCTCAAGGATCTTAATAAAGTGTTTGAATTCCTCTAATACCAACATCTGTAGATGAATCCCATAAAATGTGTATTTAGGGTCACCTATGGGAATTTATTTATCCTTTTCATCAGATACATAGGCATTGAGATCTATCTAGAGAAAATTAAGTCTATCAAGCAAATTCTACCTCTGCACAACTTCTGGGATATGCATAGCCTAAAGGGACACCTAACACATATATGAAAATTCATTATGATTTTTTATGAAAATGTAATACCCATTTTGAGGATCATAAATAAAGGAACTGATTATCAGTGGGATGAGTATGTCTAGAGCACATTCAAGGAAATAAAACAACATATGATACATCCTCTGGTCCGAATTCCACCCTTCCCCAGAAATCATCTCATAATTTATGTGACTGCACTGGAATGGCCTCTTAGTTTAATTTTGGACTAAGAGAAAAATTAGGGAAGGAAGAATAGATTTTACTACCTCAACTACTTTGTACTCGATACAGACACCAAATATTTTTCCATCACGAAGAATTGCTTTTCTCTAGTATTCATAGTTTAGAAGTTAGGAGACATCTTGCTGTAGTATGGTATATAGTTGGTACCCATCATCAATCTGTTAAGTAAATTCTAAACCAAACCATTCTAACCAAGTGAATGGAATGGTGGGTGGTAATTCTACAGAAGTTCGATATCATGTTTTTTCCCTAAAAAATATGTCAAGGGATAAGCACTGGAAGATTTCATAGTTGTTCATCCATCCCCTAAATAATTTATATTTGATTTTTAATTCCCAAACAAGGCAATAATCACTATTTATTAGGCTATATTATATTGAATAATGCACTTGGATGATTCCTCCTAGAACCCAATTAACAGAAGGCACAACAAACCCAAACTAGATCGGGTGGGACTCAAGATTGGTTTTATCACCCCCATACGGGATATTATTGCATACTCATTCCTATTCTTGGAATGTTGTTCCAAAAAAGAGGCCCAATATTAGGACATTATCACCATACTTGAGTTATATCTTGAGATTTATGTTTCATAGTTCATGTGAAGGGATAATTCGAGCTAGTCAGCAGGAAAATCAATAGTGGCTATATCTTTGTGAAGTAGAAACGTGTATCCTTATTGAAGCGGAATCATGATTTGGTGGCCTAGTTTACATCCTATATGAAGGTGAATCATGATATACAATCAAAAAATGACCAAGACAATGAATTTTAAATCTAAGACACATACCTTAAGTATCCTGAACATGATTACTTGGTCATTCATGTGGCACATTTTAGGGCCATTTCCCCTATCCCTTTTGAAGAAGAATTCTGAAAAGTAAATTATCTACCAATATAAACATATATAGGAGGTCCCTCAATTGAATTGAAAATACAATAATAATCCAATTGGATGACTCCCTTCAATTATTATCTCCAAAATAGGTTTCTCATGTTAGAACAAGCTGCGAATGAGTGAATCTGCTCACACATGAAGAAATTTACCCTCTAAGATAGCTCTACCCTAGAGTATACCCTCTATAGTTTGAGTATTGATGGAAAACTTCACCATGCCATACAAGGGAAGGAGATTACTTATGTTATTAAATAAGACCATGTTGGTTCATGTGGACCCCATCAAGAAGGAATGAATCTTTCCCACTAAATATGAAGACTGGGGTACTTTGGGCCCATCATGGTTCAATACTGCATTGAGTTCAACAATAAGTGTCATGAGAGCTAGATCCATGAAAAAATCACGCATAAGACTCCAGTGATTTTCCATTTCACTAAGTATTATTTCCCCTTTTCAATGTGGGGACTATACATTAAGGTCCCAACTTGAAAACAACAACTTGACATTTCTAGTTCATTATGATAACCACTCAAATTTTCATAAAGTGGGTAGAACCCATCCCCCTCAAAGAGGTCAAGACATAGTCCATAATTATGTTTTTTAAATCCCATATCATCTATAAAATTATAATTTCTCACACCATTATCATAGATAATAACAAAAACTTTTGATATAGAGAGTGGAATAAGTTGTACGCCAAGCACAACATCCAATCCAACCACACCTCCTGCTATCATAGGTAGCTGAATGGGGAGATCAAGGCATTTTATAACAACCTATTTAATATCATATAACAAATAGTGGGTTAAAGAAATATTTTTCATGAAAATATCTCCAATTACATCTGTGAAAATTGAAATAATACATAAAATTCTACCTTGGAAACTCTAAACTCCATGTTTTATGGGATAGAGGCAATTTATAATCAAAGAGTTCCAACTTAAATCAATCAGAATGGATGTTTATGATCAGAATATGTTGTAAAAGAGAGATAATATTTTCATTTATGATCTAGAATACCTCAATGAAAACCAACTCTAGGAACTATATAACCAGGAAAAGAACTATAATCAGGTAGCATGAGCATTAAATATAAAGGTTCACCTCCACTCATTCCTTTTCGGAGATATGGTACTAGCTCTAAGGACACCGATGATACCTGAGAAGAATCTTCCAAAGTTAGAACCCAAATGAAAATGAACATATGTAATTTATAAGGTATACTCTAACAGTTCATACTTTTTGATCACCAAGGATGGGGAGCCTATCACACCACCCACCAATGCTGGGTTTCTTAAGTGGTACATTGTGTTACTCTGAACATTCATCATTATTGTACAATGTAAATCTTTTTGACATCATATTAGCCATATGTTGTTAAACTATAGGACAAAATCCTAGTCTCATGATGTCAAATTATGAAACTTCTTGGTCACATGATGTTAAATTGTGGGGCAATCACCTAGTCACATGACATTAAACTATACAATACTCTGGTTAAATATACGTGACCTTAATCTAGAGTAACCCTATCCTCAACATAAGATGTTAAAATTCATGTCCAATGTACATCCCCCAAGATGTAAAACTGCATGGTCTATGTACCCATCACATGATGTTAAACTATGTGATACCATGATCCCTCACTCGAGAGGGTGCGCCTCCCTGGTTTTGGTCTCCTACCACACTACCATCATGAACTACAATGGATTGATTCTGATTTCTAATGGAAAGTATAAGGATTCCTTGATTTTAAATCCCATTCTCAACCTAGACACTGAACAATATCAAGGGTATCCACTTGAAAAAATTTCCAATTCATGCTCATTGATACACACATTTGGAATGTTTAAGCATATGGTGGAATAGCTCCCTGAGTTTTTAACTATCCCTTGAAAATACCACAATATTTTCTTCCACACTTTGACCCTTCCTCAATTTTGATCTCCATCATCCTTCAAATCTGAATAGAACCCCTAATAGCAATGGTTCTTGTAAAAACTATCTTACCTCCCATCATTGGTATATGACTTGAAAGATCTCTTATAATAGATGATAGTTCCCATGATTCAAATATGGTCAATGGTTGATCCTTTATTTTCTCACGCAATCCTTTGATGAATCAATTGTGGAACCTATGTTTTAAACATGGTCAATAGTCATCCCTCAACCATTGGTCTCCCACCTTTCATGTTCTAGATCTCAAAAGTCATGAATTACTTTTTTATCACTCTTCCCTTGTTCAAGTAGAGTCATAACACACTTCTTTTCATTCCACCTTGAATTCATGCATGTTTGTCATGAAAGTTTCCATAATTGGGATGTTTCAAAGTTAGATTCATTTAACCCTATCGTGTTCTCCCATGTAAAAGTGGTAACTTCATTCCACTCCATATTTTTCACACTGACCATGGATAACATCTTCTTAGGAGTTATGATGGGCACTTCCCCAGCATGGTTGGGACATACACATATTTCAAACTACTATACAATTTTTGGTACCAACATTATGATCTTAAAATATATTCAAAATTGTGTGGTAATTGGACCCTCACACCCAATATTCAAATTAAGTTTATCATACCTCCTCTACCATGCATGTTTCTCTATCCAGTATATGATCCATAACCATAAACTAGTAGCAATCCTAGTCTCTGCATCCTAACTTTAAACTGGGGGAATCTTGTCTTAGAGATATTTTTTGGGGAAAAAATCCTCCTTAAACCTATTTTTATGTTGGGTTTATAATATTTTATGTAAAAAAATCCCCAAGAAATTCCACCATTTTCATCCATTAATTATGACCTTAAACTATATACAGACCCTTAGTCCAAGCTATAATTCCTTAAACTAGAAACAACCCTCATAGTCTGATCTATATAAGCTTAAACTACGGACAAACACTTTTTTTCTAAATATATGAGCTTAAAATTAATATATGGAATCTTATCATATAATTTTTTCAACTATAGAATCAGCATGTTATCCCTACATAGTAGGATATCCCCTTTTGGTGCTGATCTCCTACCACAACACTCTTCTCGAACTGTGTATGCCTTGATTCCCTATTTCATGGGATATATAGTGACACCAAGAACCATTATCTATAGTAATAGATATAAATTCATCCCCATTTTGGGAGATATCCCTATCTAATTCTTGACCCTCTAGGAATCCATTCACACCGATTCCATTATGACTGGATGGTGAAGTCATTTCACTATCACCCCTAGTCTTAGTTGGAAAAACATAAAATGAAAATCCATCATAATCATAAAATTATATTAAATTTTGTGTCTAAATCATCACCGTAAGATGTTAAACATCCTGATTTATGTCCCCATCACATGATGTAAAAATTCATGATAGATAGGAACCTCACTTTGGGGTGGGGGTGGGGGGTACTCTACATTTTGTATTGGTCTCCCATTGCGCAGGATTCTAGAACTATGTGAGGTTGGATCCCCAATTTTGATGGGATATATAGAGACACCCGAATCCCATATACTAGGTCTATCCTAGTCATTGAATTATTTCAGGTTCTTCATCTTCAATAATGGGTACAACTATCACTCATTAATACACCATTTCAAGGTGGTCAAAGGCACGATGGTTTAGAAATTGGAGTGTTGAGTTCCACTTGAGAATCCCCCAGATTCATCTCAACAATCCAAGTTATTCTAAATTTATATTATCATTATCATTCAAATATAAATACCCCCTAACAGTATTGATTCCTGGCCAAACTATCTCACCTCCCATACTGGGTACATGTGTTGGAGGATCCCTTATAAAAAATGATCGTTCTCATTTTCTGAACATGGTCAACATTCAATTATACATTTAATCAGATAATCCCTGAATGATTTAGTTGTGTAACCTATGTTTTTAACATTTTTAGCATTCACTTCTCACTCATTGTTCACCCCCTCATATGGTCCAAATCATATAAGTTTCAACTTAATTCCTCTCTACCACCATTTATTCTGGTGAAATTTTAACACCCATGGTGTTACTTCCCTATTAATTTCTACATGTTAATTGAGAAATGCAGTGTTGTTTTGACTTTCTTGATCATACTTCTCTTTTCCATGGATCCCCACCACTCCTTGTTTCTCACACTGAGCATGGCTCAAGTGGGATTAGGATCCTTGGTGGGGGACTTACCTAATGGTTGAGATTCACCAGACCCTTCCTTTGGTCAAGAATAATGAATGAAAACTATTTGAAAACTTTTGTGGTGATGGGACTTTCATTCCCTCCCTTAAAATTAGTTTTATAATAAATTATTCACCATAAATGTTACTCCCATCATTTGGTCTAATATCTATTACCTTGAATTGGTAACAACAATTAGGTCCAAGATCCATGACCTTAAACTTGTATAAGACCTTTTGGTCCAAGCATCATGGCCCTAAACAATTTAAAACTCATTCTAGAGAAGTTTTTATGGCATGAGGACTCATTGGAACTCCTTTAACTTTAAGATATGTACCTTCTAAATCCACGTGAATCATTTTTGAACAACCCCTATGGGTCCAAATATCATGAACTTAAAACATGTGAAACCATTATTAGAGATATTTGTGTGGTATAATGTCTCATGGGTCCTCCATTCATGATAGGTTAGTATTCTGTCCCATTCCATAACAACCCCATTAGGATGCCCCTATGGTCTGATCTCTACAACATTAAACTGGAAGATTGTTGGTCCACACATCATAACAATATTTGTAACATCCCAAGTAAGTAATTAATAATAGATATTTTTATCTATGTCTATTTATGAATTAGATAGTGTTTTGGAGGCTTAAAATGAGAATAAATCCAATCTTAAGCGTGGAATACACTAATATTTTCAAAAGATTGTTTTACTGCCTTTTGATGGAAAACAATTTTTAAATCTATCTTTTGACAATTTTATAAGCTATGTTTGTCAAAATAAACTTATTCTTTATGATTGGGACATCAAAATTTACTTTTTGTGATTTTTTGGTATTTTTTCGACAAAGTTCATTTTTTTAATGAATAGTGAAAAATGTTGTATTTTAATTCAAAACCTCTTTTTAATCTAATTTATTTATATGATTATATTATATTTTGAATTTTTTTTAAGTGAAATTATAATATATTTTTACCATTTAATCCAATAGTGGTCGTTGTAATTAATTTCACTTTGAAATTGGACTTAAACTAGTGTCAATCTTTTGATACTTATTGTTTCATAAAAACACGCTATTTACTATGACAGTGGGAATTAATTATTAAATTAATTAATTCAAATTATATGTTTTGAATTTTGTAAAATAGACATCATTTTTTAATTCAGATTATCAAATATATCTTAGGGTGAAGTATTTGTATTTTTCTGAAAAACTTCAATTTTTAATGAATAGTGAAACAACTAAGTGGTACTTAAAAAAACTGATTTTTCGTTTAAATGAAACATTACCACTTTTGTGTTTTGAATTTCAAAAATCTGACATAAATGGTTGTAATTAAGAAGTAAAATTTGGTTCAATGAGATTAAAATAATTTTTAGGTGAATAGTAACTTTTATGTTTTTAATCGGGATTAAAAGTAATTAGTGCGATTTATGGAAAAAATGATATTATAATAAAATTAAAATACCTAGAAACATGTACTACCCTTATTGGATGTGTCATGGCCGACCAAGAAAATCCATGGCTCAACTTGGGGACCCCATGGAGCCACTTTGGTAGGAAAATGACATTAATATCTTTTAATTTAATGTTAAAGTAAAAATGACACAAACATGAGTTTTTTTACTAAAACAATTTTTACGTGGGGTTATACAGGTCAGATTTTTGACTATAAAAAATAATTGGAAATCTAAATAGATTTCCTACAACATAGTATTTTTTTATAATTTTTAGACATTAAATAAATTAAATTATTTATGACACTATGATGATGCAGTGATGACCTCATTATTTAACGATTTAAATAAAATGAAAAGATAATGTAAAATATAAGACCTAAACTTGTCAAAAACCTATTGGATGGGTGGATTTCGAACCCTTATCACCTTTTCTTTGAAATAAATCAATTTGGTACCTTTAAAATCCGAAACTCATTTGAAAATAAAGTAACATTTTTTAACATTCCAAGAGTGCCCCTCCTCTCCTCTTATAAAAGGCCCCCACCTCTACCACCTTACCCACACTTCCAAAGACTTTGGATCGGCCAAAACCTGCTCATTTTGTCTCTCCACATCCCTATATTACTCTTAGAAGCCTCACTTTGGGCATAAGTCTTCCCAAGGAAGCCTTTGATCTCAAATCAAAAAGAGTTACCCGATTAAAAGGTAGTGTCTTCTATTGTGTTCTTATGTTTTATTTTGCTTCTCCAACCCCCAAAAACCTTTTTATTCATTTCTTTTGTAACAAATAAAGTATCTTCAATATACTAGGATGTTGTTATAAGAAGTATTAGAGCTGCACTTACACACACCTACATCTAATGGTTAAAGAACATACTGTTTCTATGGATGGAGAATTTCTGCCTCACGAAACGATGATTGTTCAACACTCATATAACACCTTCAAAGGTGGCTATTAAGATGACACTATATTTTTATATGATATATAATATGTTTATGTTTTACTTAAGCTTCTGTATTTTTCATTTATGGCATACCTTTACGGTTTCCATTATGGGTAAACGTGATATCTTCATTTAAGGAAGTGCAGACTACCGCCCCCTCAAAGTGATTTGATTCGTTAATTCCATATGTGGGACGTATAAAGGATGTAATTAATGATATTATATATGATATTATACTTGAATTATAATATAACTTTATATAATTACTATTTCATTCCATTAAAGTATGAGATAGAAATGAAAGTAGCGTTCATGCGTACGTACGGCTTACCGTCTCCATGAACGGTGCATTTCATTTCTTATCCCCAAATGTAATGTACTATTATAAGTACATATATATAATGGATATATATTATGTATTTTACATCTATATGATTAATATAATTCTATAATTAAAATATACATATCTCACATTTAGTTTTAATTCCATTAATATGACATAGAAATGAAAGTAGCGTTCATGCGTACGTACGACTTACCATCTCCATGAACGGTGCATTTCATTTATTATCTCTAAATGATTATGTAATATTATAAATGCATGTATATAATGGATATATATGATATATATGGAATCTACATCATGAATATCATTCTTGAGATAATGGATATTTGACTACGTGAACAACTTGTAAATATAAGAAGTTCACTTTTGACTCAAGTACCAAATATCAACAAAACGACCATTATTAACTTAAATGATTAAATAGTGTTAATGACATGGTAAAAAGTGATATAAAAAGGAATAATGATCTTGAAAAAGGTTCTTAAGCAAGTAGAAATTAACTCAAGTTTATTCTTCAGGAGTTTAAAGAACGATCGAGTCAAGTCGGACCCGAGGTAAGGGAACTTCTTAACCCAACTTCTATTCTTTGGGTTAATCTCCTATTTTCAAATTATGTCATGATATTATAATGTCCTACCTTGTATTTATACTTTCTTTATGTGTACATATAGTGAATACACATAATAGATCTATTTTATTTAAAAATTTATTTTTAAGGGAATCCGTCTCAATCTCCTTTCATTGAGGCATATTTTGTTTTGTACTCAACTTTATTTGATATGGTGTATAAACCCCTTTGAATTTTACGTTTATCCAAAAGGAATATTTTTTATATGAAGCATTTTACTAAATGAAAAAAGGGAATGTTTTTGTCGTACGTATGCGGCGACAATGACTTCTCCGCCGCCGTGACCATTATTTGAGTTTTGGCTTCCTCTATAAGCCATAACTTTTTTTAAAATGAAAAATAAATACCATGTATTAATTTTCTTTTATTTTGGTATTGAAAATGGTTTTCATAATGTTTTTATTATATCAATGTGTTTTATTGATATCTTGTGATTGAAATGTGGAAATGTTATGTATCATTTATGCATGTTTTATGTGATACGATTATGTTATGGTTCTTGGGAATTGTTATGAAGACGGGTGGTTCCGTGATAAACTGAGGGTGGGTGAGACCGATATAGCTCTCCAATGAATTAGGTAATGCGAAGGAGTGAAATGTTAAGGTTTCTCCAAATAGATTTAGGGAATATACTGTGATGGGTATTCCAAACGTAACCAAGAGGGTTACTCCCTACATTAGAATGTTATGAATGCCTCAAGTTACCTTTATGTCTAACGATTTCTATGATTTATTCATGATTTGATAAGGTATGTTAAAGTGCCTATGTTTTATGGGTAAAGTATGATTTCATTCTTATGTATATATGAACTCATGTTTCCTTTCCATATTTTTATATCCCTTACTGAGCTTTTTATGCTCATCCCAAGTTTTTGAAATGTTTTTCACAGGTCAAGGGAAGGGTACATGATATGATGATAGTGTCAAGGATGTGTCGAGAAAGAATCCATGTTTTATTTTAAATATGTTTCCGTTGATGCGAAAAATGAATACTATCTTTTATGTAACCACTTTGTTTAAATGTGGAATGTAATGCAAGTTTTATGATCTAATTCTCTAAAAATATAATCCTGAACAGATCCTCAATGTGTAATCTTGTAATAACTCATGATTAAGTAATGTTTAAGGCTGGGGCCTTATAGTTGGTATCCGAGGTCAGTTTAGATAACTTTAGGAGTTAGAATTCTATTAAATTATTATCCAAACATATTTTTTTGAAATGATATAGCATTTGAAGATTACCATGTTGCTTCATCTAAGACATGTTTGTTCAGAATGGTTTTTCTTAGAGGAAAAAGAATAGATTTTCAAGGAAGGCATACAGAGGGAAATGAACTTTCAAATGAGTATCCTGAGATGGTCAGAATCATAACTAAACAGTTTGTTGCAGTGATGGCTCAGTTGACTCAGGTGAAAAATGTTGGCTGTTTTATTGATGATATTTTGGTGTTTTCTAAAATTTAAGAGGAGCATGAAAGTCATTTAAGTGTTACTTTGAAAACCTTAAAAGAAAAGAAACTATGTGGAAAATTCAGAAAGTTTGAGTTTTGGCTGCAACAAATTTCTTTCCTTGGTCATATTGTTTCTAAATATGGGATAACTGTTGATCCTGCAAAAACAAAGGTTGTTGAAGAATGGCCAAGACCCACAAATGTAACTGAGATTCGTAGCTTCCTTGGTTTGGCAGGCTATTACCAAAGGTTTGTTAGAAAATTTTCACGGTTATCTAGTCCAATGACGAAGCTAACTCAGAAGGATGTTAAGTTTATCTGGACAAAAGAATGTGATGATTGTTTTCAGGAACTGAAAAGAAGATTGGTGAATGCTCCAGTTTTGGCACTACCTTCCAGGAATGGTGAGTTTGTTATATACAGTGATGATTCATTGAAAGGACTTGGTTGCATCCTAATACAGAATGATCAGGTAATTGCTTATGCTTCATGACAGTTGAAAAATCATTAGGTAAATTACCCTACACATGATTAGGAATTAGCTGCTGTTTTTTTCGCTTTAAAAATTGGGAGGCATCATTTGTATGGAGTAAAGTGTGAAATATATACAGATCACAAAAGTTTACAGTATATATTCACTAAGAAAGAATTGAACATGAGACAGGGGAGATGGCTAGAATTAATCAAGTATTATGATTGTACAATTAATTACCATCCGAGAAAAGCAAATAAAGTGGCTGATGCTTTGAGTCGAAAAAGTAATGCTTCATTAACAATGTTGCATTTGGAACGTGATCCTTTGGTTGAGGATTTTATGAACTTTGGCATCGAAGTTTTTGGAGTAGTATGTTCTTCTATTTTGTCTCAGGTATTAGTGAGATCATCTCTATCAGACAGAATCAAGCAAGCACAGAAGCAAGACAGTGAGTTGCAGAAAAAGGTAGAGTTGGTTCAGAAGGGTAAGTTGTCTGAATTCAACATTGATAATGATTGTGTTTTGAGATTTGGGAAGAGATTGTGTGTGCCTTGTGATTCACATTTTAAGAGAGAGTTGTTATGTGAAGCTCATAGTTCTCCGTTTTCAGTTCATCCTGGCAGTACTAAGATGTACAGAGATCTGCAGAAGTATTACTGGTGGGATGGAATGAAAAGAGATATTGCTGATTTTACAGTGAAGTGTTTGACTTGTCAATAGGTTAAAGCAGAGCGGCAGTTACTGAAAGGGATGCTTCAGCCTTTACCAGTGCCAGAGTGGAAATGGGAAAATATATCCATGGACTTCGTTGTGGGATTTCCGAAGACACCCTGAGGTAATAATGCAATCTGGGTTATTGTTGATCGATTGACTAAATCTGCTCATTTCCTTGCTATACGAGATAATTTTTCCCTAGATAAACTTTCCCGTTTGTATCTTAAAGATATAGTCAGGTTAAATGGAGTTCCCCTCTCCATTATATCTGACCGTGATCCCAGGTTCACTTCTAACTTTTGGAAAGGCCTTCAAAAGTCGTTGGGTACTGAATTAAATTTTAGTACAGCTTTTCATCCCCAATCAGATGGACAGTCAGAACGAATGATCCAGACTTTGGAGGATATGCTACGTGCTTGTTCGATGGATTATCAGTGAAGTTGGGACCATCATCTTTCTTTGGTTGAGTTTTCTTATAATAACAGTTTTCATTCTAGTATACAGATGGTACCATTTGAGGCGTTATATGGGAAGCAGTGTCGAACTCCAGCTTTCTCGAATGAAGTGGGTGAAAGGAAGCTGATGGGACCCGAATTGGTAGAAGAGTTGGTAGAAAAAGTTCAGTTGATACAGAAACACATGAGAACGGCTCAGAGCAGGCAGACGAGTTATGCAGACAACATGAGGAAGGATCTTTCTTTTGAGGTAGGTGATCATGTTTTTCTCAAAGTATCACCATGGAAAAGTGTGATGCGATTTGGTAAGAAAGGGAAGATGAGTCCAAGGTTCGTTGGACCATATGAAATTATGGAGAGAGTTGGATCAGTTGCTTACCGAGTGGATTTACCCCTGAGTTTATCTCAGGTACACAATGTTTTTCATGTTTCAATGCTAAGGAAGTACATGCCAGATCCATCTCATGTTTTGAGTCCAGAGGTAGTTTAGCTGGAAGAGAAGCTATCTTATGAGGAACAACCGGTCAAGATTCTTGAACACAGGGAGAAAGTGTTACGGAATAATGTGATTCATCATGTAAAGGTTTTTTGAAAAAACCACATGATTGAAGAGGCAACATGGGAATCTGAAAATGCAATGAGGGCTAAATACCCCCACTTATTCGATAAGCAAATAAATTGCGGGGACACAATTTTTTAAAGGGAGGAAGGATGTAACATCCCAAGTAAGTAATGAATAATAAATATTTTTATCTATGTCTGTTTATGAATTAGATAGTGTTTTGGAGTCTTAAAATGAGAATAAATCCAATCTTAAGCATGGAATACACTAATATTTGTAAAAGATTGTTTTACTGCCTTTTGATGGCAAACCATTTTTAAATCTATCTTTTGACAATTTTATAAGCTATGTTTGTCAAAATAAACTTATTCTTTATGATTGGGACATCAAAATTTACTTTGTGTGAATTTTTGGTATTTTTCCGATAAAGTTCATTTTTTAATGAATAGTGAAAAATGTTGTATTTTAATTCAAAACCTATTTGTAATATAATTTATTTATATGATTAGATTATATTTTGAATTTGTTTTAAAGTTAAATTAGAATATATTTTTACCATTTAATCCAATAGTGGTCGTTGGAATTAATTTTACTTTGAAATTGGACTTAAACTAGTGTCAATCTTTTGATACTTATTGTTTCATAAAAACACGCTATTTGCTCTGAAAGTGGGAATTAATTATTAAATTAATTAATGAAACTTATATGTTTTGAATTTTGTAAAATAGACATCATTTTTGAATTCGGAATATCAAATATAGCGTAGGGTGAAGTTTTGGTATTTTTCTGAAAAACTTCAATTTTTGAAGAATAGTGAAACCACTAAGTGGTACTTAAAAAAACTGATATTTCGTTTAAATGAAATTTTACCACTTCTGTGTTTTTAATTTCAAAAATCTGACATAAATGGTTGTCATTAAGAAGTAAAATGTGGTTCAATGAGATTAAAATAATTTTTTGGTGAATAGTAACTTTTATGTTTTTAATCACGATTAGAGGTAATTAGTGCGATTTAAGGCAAAAATGATATTATAATAAAATGAAAATACCTAGAAACATGTCCTACCATTATTTTATGTGTCATGAACGACCAAGAAAATCCATGGGTCAACTTGGGGACCTCATGGAGCCACTTTGGTTGGAAAATGACATTAATATCTTTTAATTTAATGTTAAAGTAAAAAATGACACAAACATGAGTTGTTTTACTAAAACAATTTTTACATGGGGTTATACAAGTCAGATTTTTGACTATAAATAATAATTGGAAATCTAAACAGATTTCCTACATCATAGATGTTTTCTTAATAATTTTTAGACATTAAATAAATTAAATTATTTATGACACCATGATCATGCAGCGATGACCTCATTATTTAACGATTTAATTAAAATGAAATGATAATGTAAAATCTAAGACCTACACATGTCAAAAACCTATTGGATGGGTGGATTTCGAACCCTTATAACCATACCCTATAAATAAATCAATTTGGGACCTTTAAAATCCGAAAATAATTTGAAAATAAAGTAACATTTTGTAACTTTCCAAGAGTGCCCCTCCTCTCCTCTTATAAAAGGCCCCCACCTCTACCACCTTACCCACACTTAAAAAGCCTTTGGCTCGGACAACCCCTGATCATTTTGTCTCTCCCCATCCCTCTCTTACTCTTAGAAGCCTCACTTTGGGCAGAAGTCTTCCCAAGGAATCCTTTGAGCTCAAATAAAAAAGAGTTACCCGATTTAAAGGTAGTGTCTTCTATTGTGTTCTTATGTTTTATTTTACTTCTCCAACCCCCTAAAATCTTTTTATTAATTTCTTTTGTAACAAATACAGTATCTTAAATATAATAGGTTGTTTTTATAATAAGTATTCTAGCTTCAGATACACACACCTACATCTAATGGTTAAATAACATACTGTTTCTGTGGATAAAGAATTTCTGCCTCACGAAATGATGATTGTTCAACACTCATATAACACCTTCAAAGGTGGCCATTAAGATGAAAATATATTTATATATGATATATAATATGTTTATGTTTTACTTAAGCTTCTTTATTTTTCATTTATAGCATACCTTTATGGTTTCCATTATGGGTAAACGCGATATCTTCATTTAAGGAAGTGCGGACTACCGCCCCCTCAAAGTGATTTGATTCGTTAATGCCATATGTGGGATGTATAAAGGATGTAATTAATGATATTATATATGATATTATACTGTAATTATAATATACCTTTATATAATTATTATTTCATTCCATTAAATTATGATATAGAAATGAAAGTAGCGTTCATGCGTACGTACGGCTTACCGTCTCCATGAACGGTGCATTTTATTTCTTATCCCCAAATGTAATGTACTATTATAAGTACATATATATAATGGATATATATGATGTATGTTACATATAAATGATGAATATAATTCTTTAATTAAAATATACATATCTCACATTTAGTTTTAATTCCATTAATATGACATAGAAATGAAAGTAGCGTTCATACGTACGTACGGCTTACTGTCTCCATGAACGGTGCATTTCATTTCGTACCTCTAAATGATTATGTAATATTATAAATGCATGTATATACTGGATATATATGATATATATGGCATATACATCATGAATATCATTCTTGAGATAATGGATATTTGACTACGTGAACAACTTGTAAATATAAGAAGTTCACTTTTGACTCAAGTACCAAATATCGACAAAACGACCATTATTAACTTAAATGATTACATAGTGTTCATGACATGGTAATAAGTGATATAAAAAGGAATAATGAACTTTAAAAAGGTTCTTAAGCAAGTAAAAATTAACTTAAGTTTATTATTCAGGAGGTTAAAGAACGATCAAGTCAAGTCGGACCCGAGGTAAGGGAACTTCTTAACCCAACTTCTATTCTTTGGGTTAATCTCATATTTTCAAATTATGTCATGATATTATTATGTCCTACCTTGTATTTATAATTTCTTTATGTCTACATATAGTGAATAAACATAATAGATCTTTTTTATTTAAAAATTGATTTTTTAAGGGAATTCGTCTCAATCTCCTTTCATTGAGGAATATTTTGTTTTATATACAACTTTATTTTATACGGTGTATAAACCCTTTTGACTTTTACGTTTTTCCAAAAAGAAATATTTTTTATATGAAGCGTTTTACCAAACGACAAAAGGGAATGTTTTTTTCGTACGTGTGCGGAGACAACGACTTCTTCGCCGCCGTGACCATTATTTGAGTTTTGGCTTCCTCTACAAGCCATAACTTTTTTAAAAATGAAAAATAAAAACCGTGTATTACTTTTCTTTTATTTTGGTATTGAAAATGGTTTTCATAATGTTTTTATTATATCAATGTGTTTTATTGATATCTTGTGATTGAAATGTGGAAATGTTATGTTTCCTTTATGCATGTTTTATGTGATATGATTATGTTATGGTTTTGGGCATTGTTATGAAGACGGGTGGTTCCGTGATAAATTGAGGGCGGGTGATCCCGATATAGCTCTCCAATGCATTGGGTAACGCGAAGGAGTGAAACGTTAAGGTTTCTCCAAAGAGATTTTGGGAATATACTATGATGGGTATTCCAAATGTAACCAAGAGGGTTACTCCCTACGTAAGAATGTTATGAATGCCTCAAGTTACCTTTATGTATTATGATTTCTATGATTTATTCATGATTTGATGAGGTATGTTAAAGTGATTATGTTTTATGGGTAAAGTATGATTTCATTCTTATTTATATATGAACTCATGTTTCCTTTCCATATTTTTGTATCCCTTATTGATCTTTTTAGGCTCATCCCATGATTTTGAAATGTTTTTCACAGGTCAAGGGAAGGGTACATGATATGATGATTGTGTCAATGAAGTGTCAAGAATGAATCCATGTTTTATTTTAAATATGTTTCCATTGATGGGAAAAATGAATACTATCTTTTATATAACCACTTTGTTTAAATGTGGAATGTAATGCAAGTTTTATGATCCAATTATCTAAAACTATAAACCTGAATAGATCCTCAATGTGTAATCTTGTAATAACTCAAGATTAAGTAATGTTTAAGGCTGGGGACTTATAATAATCTTCGTGTATATATCCCCCTATGGACTTGAATCCACAACTTGTTTATAACACATTTTTTGTTTAAATAAATAATTCCCCATTTAATTGCATTCTCACTTGAGAGAATTACCCCTTTTGGTGTTAGTCTCCCACAACACCACCATCAAAACTATATAAGAATTGATTCCCATTGAGTGGGATACATAGTTATTCTTAGACCTCCTATATAAGTCCCAACCAAAAATCCTCTCATTGATCATGCCTCATTTAGGCACCCCTCATACAAAATTAGATATTGGTTTCTTTTTTCTTACCATGGTGGTGTGACACTCAAATAGATGTTTTCCAAGAATTATTACCCTACAATGTGCAAAATCATCCATATATATATATATATGACTATGAATATGCTCCTATCCTATCTGATTAGGATGACCCTAAACCTCCCAAGGAAAGAGGCACAAATTTCTTTCAAGTCAAAAACCCATAAAGGGTAAATATGTGCAGAAGTCATGATTCTTCTCACCAATTCACCATTATGACTTGGGAAAAAGCGAGGGAAAAAATCCAAAAGGTGAAAAGCCTACAATACCTTCCACTAGGCCCAAAAAATCCTGGTTGTTCTCACTAGACCTACTAGTTCAAGAGAAAGCGAGGTTCAAACCTTACCTCTCCTTATCACCCCTTAAAGAGGCCCTCTATAAGGGATCACCCTTTGTATCCCCCTATTATTTATCCCACTTCAATGAACTTTTGGATTTTACACACATTGATTAATACATCCTAGTAACATGACAGTAACCTATATAATGCATCATCCTTACCGTATGATAATTACGTTAGTAATTACTTTGGAAGTTAGGATAATTTTATTACATATAAAATTATTAATGTGTAATTACATGAACTATTGAAGGATAATTTCAAACACATGTGTTGACATAAAATGATAATCCAGATATTATCCAAGAGAGAGAAAATTTTATCAATTGTGATATTTTATTTCCTTGTGAAATAAAATAGATGTTTTGGTTCTAGGAACCCCTGATGGATTTAAACTATTGGCACGTCAACACTTATGATAATAAAGCCGTGAGGTGGTTTATTTAACCACATAGTGTGGTTTATCTTCCCCACTAACATTTATGACCTTGAGGTAGGTGGTTCCATCATGATTATCCAAATTGATTATTCCTAAATTTATTGATTTATTTTAATTATTGATTTAAATGTAATGACCCACAATTTCTTTCAACTAAATTGATAAAATCCTTATTCTATTGAATCAAGATATTTTAAATGGTTTTGGCTTGGAAATTTGAAAAACCCCAAGTTCCATTGAATTGGGATGTGTTTATATAAATATGCTGATTTAAATTCTTAAATCTAAATTGTGTATTTGATGTAAATGTTTTAAATTAAAATTTTGAATTTAATTGTGGAAATGAATTGTGAAAAATATCAAATTAGTTTTGAATGGATTTCAAACATGTGAAAATGGATTTAAAATGATTTGATAGAAACCCAGTGGTTTTATCTTGTCGAAAGGGCATGTTTTTTTTATTAGAACCAATTTTGGTTTTAAATGAAAAGAAATTGGAATTTTTGAAATGGAAGAATGAGGTTTATTGTATTTTAAGGAGTTTTAAAATATGTTTTACATCATATTAGATCACATGCAAGCATTAGGTAGTTGGTTAGTTATATGGATACACTCTATGTTATTACAATGTTCTAAAACATACCTGTGGTGGGTCACATTCCTGATGGGATGGTGAGAAGTCACCTCTAACTAGTGTTAGGGGGCATGAGTATACTCATTTGGCTGATATCACATAGAGAGTGTGGAATCTTATATTTAGTTAATACTATCGTACCATTTGACAAGTGACCATGTTGCTCACTTTTTTATTTATATATGAGATATAAATGTATGCCCGTGTTGTAAATATATTTTATATTACTTTTATGGATTTACAATAACTATTTTATGTAAATATTTTATTTATGCCATTGTTTTATAAATATTCCACATCTTTTAAAGTAAATCACAATCTTTAAAAGTTTTTTCCATCATTTTGAAACTATATAGCATGTTTTGTTTAAATATTCTCATGAGTTTACAAGCCTTTTTATTTTGAAAATTTAAATCTTTCCTCTGGATAATATATATTTGGAATTTATTATGGAATATTTGGAGGTATGCTACTAGGCTTAGGCTCACACCCTAATTTTTCCTTCAGGTGTTTGTAGACTTTCTTCTATCAGGTTCAAACAAAAGGAAATGATCTCTTAGAGGTGGATCTCGCTATTGAACCTTGGTCATAGTGAGTTGTGTTATTAGGGACCTAGGACCATTTTTCCCTATTTTATTAATTGGGTTATAGTACTTTGGGCTTGTTTATGCCTTATTGTATTTTGGTACGTTACTCCCAGTGGAGTTTTCTTTTGATATGCGTACTGTCTTACTTCTTTTAATTACAAATTTTTAGTGGAGAAATCATTCCAACTTGAATGTTGTATGATTCCAAGTGCTAGTCGGTAACCCGTGAGGATTGGGAATACCCTTCGGGTTATGTCAGGGCCAGCTTAGTTATCGGGTTACCAGGGTACACCGAATAGTTAATGAAAAATAAATGTATTAATATTATAATAGATGCCTTAATATTATGAATAATAATTACATTGATATTAAGAATAAATAATTTTGTGAATAATAAATCATCAATCTAAAAAATGTTGTGAATATTAAATGCAATAATAAATGTATAAATAATATTAATAAATGTATTAATAATATCAATATTATGAATATTACATGTATTCATATTATAAATAATTAATGTACTACTATTAATAATAATAAATGTATTAATATTATTGGTAATAAAAGTACAATATTATGAATAATAAATATATTAATATTATTTTTAATAAATGTATTAAAACTACATATAATAATAATAAATGTATAATTTTATAAATAATAAATGATTTAAAATTATAAAAATAAGATTGATATTTTTTTTATATATTATATGAATTATATTTTTAAATATTCATTTTATATGTTAAAATATAATATATATATATATATATATTATAATATATATATGTATATATATATAAACACACACACACATATAAATATAAATATATATATATGTATATTATAAATATAAATATATAAATAAATATATATATTATAAATCATTTAATATGAATACAAATATATAAATTTAAATATAAACTATATTTAATGTTTTTATATAGTTCATATCATAATATTTTATAATATATATATATATATATATGTAATTATAATTATATATATATTTATAAATGAACAAGAATGATCGAATATGATTAAAAACATATATACATTGTATTTATATATAAATATATTTATTGTTATATAATTTTTTTTAAGAATATATATATGTTTGTATAAAATATATTTTGAGGGGAACCCTTTATTAGTATAGTTTTTTTCGTGAACCAATCGAGGATGACCATGAACCGGTCACCCAATCCAGCCAACAACATTTCCTGAGAGGCATCCTTGATCCCCCTAGGCAGGAAACTAGTGGCTATCAGAACACATAACTCAATTGGGAACAATTTACCCCATAAAAAATAGACAAATAAATAAAGTATAAGAAATATTACTTTAATTGGCATTGGAAAATAATAATCTAGACGTACCTCTATGTGACCTCATGGGTCACCATTGACCACATAATGACACTCACTCTATGAGGGAACCAGATATGGGTAGAAAAAAAACTAAAATATGTTAAAGAATATAGATGAGAGCATTAAAATTCCTAGTAGGAATTCCAAAAGAAAACAACACCCTATACCTTACCTTTAAAAATAAAACCATTTCATGCTAGTTTTAATTACATATGTTTAAAATAAAATTTTTATTCCCTTTGTAAAATAAGTAAACATTTAATAATTCCAAAAAACCATTTTCCTTTCTTTTTATAAAAATTGTTTCTAAATAATAAAAGAATTTTTAAATACCCCTTTATAAGAATAACATGCAACAGAGAGACATTTCATTGAGAATTAGTGAAAAAAGAATCCGATGTGATAAACTAAGAATTTATAGTGTAAGGATAAAATTTAAAATGATTTTATAAAAACATTAAAAAATGATGAAAATTATAATACTTGTGAAACAATTATCATGGGATATACCAAGACACTATGAAAAGATACCCTATATGTAATTGGTTTGAAAATCCATCTGCTACCCTATTAATGCGATCTAAAGTAAATAAGCAACCTGGTTGCTCTCAACTAGCCTCACCAGTGGCACAACCCATATGGTTACTCCATCGAGATCTAGTCCATCTAATCAGGACTAAATATAAACCATATATCAACTTTGACTATGATGCATGGGCTCCAATGTATATAGAAAATGTCGTAGGTGAGGAAGCAAGCATGAATACAAGTAAAGCCACCATACATGCTAAGGCCAACCTCCCAATACCATTGATGTGAATTCCCCTTAAATGAAGAGTGTACATGGAGCATACCTCTTTTCACGAAATAATTAAAAGTTAGAACCATGCCTTATCTTTTGGAAAATAACTTTTACCATTTAAAAACCATTTAAAAAAATCATTAGAAAATTAACTTTAAATTAAACATTTAAGTAAAATGCTAGTTTAAGGGATAAAAAATCTTTTATATTTTACAAATTTCATAAATAAAATATTTTAGAAGTTAAATCATGAACTTATGTGTTTCACCTTTCAAAAAAAAAATTCTTTTAAAATACACATCACTAGAGAAAAAATGGTCAATGCATAACAAATCATAAAAACACAAAAGGATAATTTCATCCTTCATAATCATTTTCTTTCCATATTATAATTATTTCACAATATAATAAAAATACCGATAAGAAAAGTAAGCAAATATAGTTTCCAAATTAAAGGCTTGGACATAGGGAACCTACCTCAAAACATGTTACTTTTGACACTATAAAACAGACCCCACTTCACGCTTACACTTATATACACCTTCACACACACACACACACACAGATATATATATATTCACCCCTTGACCCAATTTATATATTCCCCTCACCATGAGAGAATATGTTCATGGAGGATATATATACATTTTTACCCAGTCATACACCTAAAAGTCCCCATTAATATTTGTTGTCCAAAGCTATCCCCATGAGGTCCAAGGTATACAATAAAAATATGAGGAACACAATAATTATAAAAAACCTAATTAAAATTTTTCCAATAAATAAAATGGGAGAAACCTCACTTGAAATCAAAGGATAACTCTCGTCCTTCGATGAATGTGGTAATAAAGGTCTTCAACTGAACCCCACATACCTTAAGAACTAAGAATCAACCAAGAAAACAACCAAAATTGGATTAGGTTTTAGTTTGGGATGTTCACCACAAGAGAGAAAATAGAAACTAAGAAATAAGGAAAAAAGGGGAGTAAGAGAGGTGGAGGAACTCACTGTAGAATATCACACCCAAAATCAAGAGTGTATTATTCAATAACAAAGGGAGGAGAGGAAGTGATGACATGCAAGGGAGCCCCATTTGGGCATGGTTCAAGCAAACGAGGGGGGTCTCCTATGATTAAGGGTGGGGGAGAGGGAAAAAAGAAGATAATAATAATAATAATAATAATAATAATAATAAAAATAACAAAATAAAAACATTATTATTATTATCATTGAAAAAATTTATATCTTTCAATTTAATTAAAAGGATGGACATTGTGCATGATTTGGATGCACGGTTGGCCAAACCATGCACCAACTATGCACCCCTCTCTAGGCCTATGGAAAATCTACACGAAAAATGAACATGGTCACAAATATCATGTGTCGACCATGTGATTAGATCTATAAAAAATTGTATATGACTTGCATTGGTTGTGTATGGTTTCTAATTACCATGTGCTAACCATGAACCTAAACTAAAAACCAAAAGTTTAAAATTTAAATCAATTCTAAACCAAAACTCAAAATGGGGGAAAATAATTAAATAATTAAAAATAATTAATATACCAGGGTCAAGGTGTGAAACGTTTCCCCACCATGAAACTTTCTACCACAAAAAACTCCCAAATATTCCATTGATCAATAAATGAAGCAATGAGAACCCATAAGTTGAAATCAAACCTCAACAACCCAAAGATAGATTATCAAATACTCACCTTATCACAAATCTCAAAACCCAAAAATAGACTAAATAAATCATTCTAAAAGAAATGGACCCACACCATATTAGAGAATGGATGGGACCAAAAGAACTATGATCATCTGACAAAATATTCAATAAAGGAGGTTCAAATCATCAAATAAAATATTATAAAGTTGAACAACATGACTCCTAACATATAAATAACTAAGAAAACCCACTACAGTTTGTTTAGGATCTTCACGAGAATCAATCATAAGACCCTTCATCCAATCCAGCCTAACTACTATGGTCATGGTCAGGAGAGGAAGAATCAATGAATAACATAGGAAACTGGAATTAAAAATTCCCAAGAATAAAATAAAAAGGACGAGAGAGCTAGTCTCACACCAAAGTCACTGAGGGTGGTCTCCCTACCATTTTAGAAGCCCATTTTGACACTATTTTACGAATAAAAAACAACATATAAATCTAAAAAAACCTCTAATGCGGGTGTGATCTCTTAACTTTTCAAATCACACATGAAAAACATAAGAGAAGACATCAAAGAGACCCATAGTGGGTCTCCCCATTATTTAAAATATAACTATCACAAACCGACCCCCCACTTGAGTAGAACCCAACTAATAAAACTCAATCCATGCTCCAAAAAAACTATGATTCAAAATTCCCATAAGACAAAAGCATCTCTAAGATAGTTATAAGCCAAATAATCATCCCCAAATCTCACAGAAATACTAAAATAATGATGCCAAAAAAACCTCCAAAACAAAAAAGTGGTCCAAAATCAAAGAACTACCATAGGGAAAACTCAACTGGATTTCTCTGAAACTCTAGAGGATAAAAGTTAGAGAAAAATCACCCCGAAACCCATCAATTCCTTGAATGCTTGAAAAGATTCACTCCAAGACCTATGGATGGAGCCTTAATGTCCTGATTCATCTACTACCCCATATACAGTGACTAAAAATATATGAAAAGGAATCCTATTTTAGAAGAACATCTTAAAAAACCTCTCTATTGCCACAATATTGATAAGTCTTTAGATGATTACGAAAAATGACTTAGAGTGTATGAACTTATCAAATTAAAAGAAAACAAGTAGGTGGTTTGAAAAAAGAGATATAGGAGATGAAGGATACTTCTCAGGATGAAGACCCCACATGAGGAGAGATTATTTTAATAGATCACCGACTCTATTTCTAGAGAAAAGGAAGATAGATCCTTAAAGTGACCAACCCACTCCTTCACCATTTTTTGTACCTGTTGAACACCCACAATATCATATATCATAAAACCCCTAATGGTCCTCAACCACCATGGGAAATAGGTAAAAAATGGAAGAACTCAACCCCACCAATCCACTGGGAGTTTTGGAAAAACCAAAAGCTGGAAGGTACCCCTAAAAACCTTTGGATCATTCTAGGAAAGATACTATAAATAACATAAAACACCCAAACCAATGAAAATCAATCCAAAATTCATCTAATTAACATTTCAAACAAAAAACCAAGATCATAAAATAATACATCAAAAAACCAAATCAAATCAAAATAAAAACTAAAACACAACCCCACCACACAACAATCTAATAACTTTCTTTCAAAAAACAACATATTCCAAAACAACCGAAGCACTAGAGAAAATTTTAAAATCCACTCTACATGACAAGTCCTTCGAAACTAAAATCATTCCAACACTCCAAAAATAACCAAAACCAAAAAAATTCCAAAAAAAAAATTCCCAAACAGAATATAAAACATTAAAAAATTACTCAGTCGATTTTAAAAATAATGAAATCCCCCTTTTGAAAACAATTTTCATAAAACATAAAAAACCTTACAATCTGAACACCTACCAATGGTATTCCATGATGACACCCAAATATATAAATTTATGTGAAAGATAAATAACCCATACAAATATACCTGTAACCTTCTATTTACCACATAAATATATCCACACACACATATGTTAGCAGCCATAGGAAAATCAACAGCTGAATAAGAAAAACAATATCACTTTCCAAACCACACTAAAAATACCCCAAAAAATTTTGAGACCTCCACTAATGTTCAAAGAAAAACATTTCCAAATTACACATTCATTTTATAGTTTCACATCTTACAAATCCTTTCAAAACCCTCAAAAAACACTTCTAAAATGATTTCATTACCAAAACAACCCATTTCAGTTTCAAAAAAACCTTGTTTTTTATTTTCTAAAACTAAATTTTACAAACTAGAATCCATTTTTAAAATCCAAAAGAAACACCCCAAAATCAACTCAAACTAATAAAAAAACAAATAAAATAAACCTAATAATCAATCAAAAATTCCAAAATATCATAGGAAAAAACACTATACATGGCTGGACAGTACGATTTAGAAAGTTGTACACTAACCAAGTGAGCACATTAGAGGTCATCAAAGGTAGTTTAATGGTTTTATCTTGGTTTTTTAGACCATTCAAAATAAAATGCACCATTTAAATCCCACAAATAATAACTAAAAAGTTTATAAAACAACTAAAAACACTAAAAAAACCAAGGACCTTGAAAACACCTGAAATCCAAGCTTTATTTTTAGACAAGACCACCCATACCACCCTTGTAATTAAAAAGTCATTCCAAATAGGAGGTGATCAAGAACCAACCTGTGAACAACCACTTGAATTCTAAAAATCCTAACTTTGAATTAGAAAACATCCCTACATAATTAGGGTAATTGGTATGATAATTGTTTTTACAAACCAAGCAGGGTCAACCTGAAACCGGTCACTCGGGCCAGCCTGTAACAAAATATGAGAGGTATTTCCGGGCCACCCATACTGGAAACTAGTTCCAGGAATCAGGAATAAATCAATTGGGAATTATTTAGCCCATAAATAGAAAATAAATAAATAAATAAGAAAAAATAAAACTGTAACTGATAGTGGAAATTAAATTAACTAGACATACCTCCATGTGACCTCATGGGTCACTGATGACCATATGATGACAATTACTCAATGAGAGAACCAAAGTTGGGTAGAACCTAAACTGCAATATGATAAAGAATACATGCATAAGGATTAAAATTACTAGTAGAAACTCTAAAAGATAACAACACCTATTCCTTAGCTTTAAAAATAAAACCATTTCATACTATTTTGAATTGAAAATAATTAAAATTATGTTTTTATTACCTTTCCAAAATAAGTAAAAAGTTAATAATTCCAAAAACAATTTTCCTTTATTTTTACAAAAAAAATTTCTAAATAATAAAATACTTTTTGAAATCCCCTGTATAAAAATTATATACAATGAAGATGCATTTCAAGGTTAGGTAGTAAAAAAAATCTCAATTTCCAAAATAAGAGCTTCCAGTAGAATCATAACAATTAAAATGAATTTATAAAATAATAAAAAAATAATGGAAATTAGAATAAATGTGAAATTGTTATCATGGGATATACCTAGAAATCAAGTGAAGATACCCTAGATATACTAAGTTCACAATCCATCTTCCGACCTATCGATGTGATCCAAAGTAAATGACTAACCCGACTGTTCTGAACTAGGCTCACTGATGGAACATCCCACATGGATAATCCATGGGGATATAGTCTTTCTAATCAAGATTAAATAGAAACCATATATTGAATCTCACTACGACACCTACGATCCCATGGATATAGAAAATGTGGTTGGATAGGGAGCAAGAATGAATATAAGGAAAGCCACCATACATGCTAAGGCCCACCTCCTGACACCATCCCTGAAATTATGCCCTTGACTGGAGAGTATCCATGTATGCATCCACTTTTCAAGAAATTATTCAAAGTTACAAACTAGGAATCATACTTTGAAAACAACCATTTAAAATTTAAAACCCTTTTGTGAAACTCTTTGGAAAATTAACTTTCCCTTAAAATTTTAAGGAAAACACCAACTGGAGGGCTAAAATATATTTTATGTTTTCCAACTTGAATAAATAAAATATTTTAGAACTTAAATGAGTTACATGTGTGATTTTAATTTTAAAAAAAATCCTTTGAAACATGATTCATCAAATAAAATAGATGGCCAAGGCATAAAGAATCACGAGAACACAAGAGTCTAATTTCATCCATCATAATTATTTTTCTCATTTTATACTTATTTCATAATATAATAAAAACAACCAATAAAATAATGTGACAAACCTAAATATAGTAACATAGAGTCAGTTGTTGATTTATTACATTGGTATTAAATACAAGGAATTCCATCATAAAGGACTAAATTGTTTAGTAGTTCTGGATAAAAATATTCATACATAGTTCCCTTATTACAATGGTAATAAACATGGAACATAATAAAAAAATTAAATATAATCCTAGAACTCATTCAAATAATTAATCTTTATAACCTATGAAATAAATAAAAATTAATGGTGATCTCAAATTTTCATTAAGGGTTAAATATAGTGGAAGGTACCAAGAAGAAATAGGATTAATCAACATAAAAAGGTATATAACTGAACACATTCCATTTAAATAATAACATAGAATGAAATTCATCTAGAGATAATATCCTTGTGAAAATATACTGGATAATAATGATATCTAAAATGAAGGGAATGCTTAATTTTTAGATTTCATGTTTCCCAGTCACATGATACCTTTACCTTCAAGACCTTTTACAAGATGATTTAAACTATATATAATTTTTTTTAATTCTATCTTAACACGATTTGCCTCATGAGACTACCAATGCATTAAGGGGCTATCATTAACCAAACCCCACCCATATTTGAATTTCAAAATCATTCCTCATATATTGAAAAATTCAATTGATTCATGAATCAATATGATTTATAAACAAATATCCTTACTGAATAAAGAATATAGATTTATTAATAATTCATCAATCAATGAAACACTTTCAAAATATAATAGTATATCTTGAAATGGAATTAATAGAATATAATAATCATATCCATGATACAAGAATATGTTTATTAAATATAAATTTACTTTTCAATGAATTATGATCATAAATAAATCAAAGTGGGTATATATAAACCATAGAAAATAAATTAGGTTCATAATATTAAAATATGCCTCAAAGATAATATTATTGAATTTAGAGTTAATAAAATTAATTGATTATGGGTAACACCTGTAAATTAAAATAAAAAATTTAAATAAAACACAAGAAAAAAAATTTCATTTCACACATAATCTTAGCATGATATAATCAATGAAGTAGAAGTTTAACTCAATGAATGGAAATCATGTTGATAAATCAATTACCTCACACCTAAATTTAGTTTTTTGTACATTAAAATCATGTATAATGGTTTAAATAATGTTATTAATTTATTAAATAACCATATTAATATTTATAATACCTTATATAATCCTTTTATGACATCTTATCACTCATTTATTAGTAATATTTCACCATTTTCATTGTTTTGGGTGTACATTTCCTTGTTTTATCATGCATATTTTGTCATGAATGTCCTGGTTAATTTGAATAAGATATTGGTCTATCATATTCATAATGATATTAATGCTATAAATATCATATTTAATCATTAAATAGAGTTTTAGTACCATTATTGAATGTTGAACTAGGAAAATGAATCACATCACATCATAGAGACAATAGGTCGTACATATAAATGAGCGACGATATCATTCCATTAATGGGTGAAATTTTAAGGAATTGGATGATATATTAATTATTCAGAACAAATATTATGTAATATTTATCATATATATTTATCTTTTATATCAGTATAACAACCAAAGTAAAGTGGTGTTGAAAATAAAATTATACCATTGCGTTTAGACGATAATCCGTACATATGCACGTGTGGTGATTTGGTTTTTCTTAGGATTGATAAATGGGGGAATATGGTTGTTTAATAATAATAATAAAATATTTTTATATATAATATACTGTATTTAATAATTTTGGAAGTAAAAAACACATTAAGAGGAAGTATAAGTAGAATTTTTTTAAAGAGTCGGTAAAGATGATACCTCTTCTATGAAGGGTCTCCTTAATAGCTTATCTTAAGGGAGCTAGGGTAGGTATCTTGGAAGGAATAAAACCTCAAAAAAGAAAATACGGATTTTGATAAGTGAAATTAGAATATTTTTGTTGATATATATGGCTCAAAGTGCTATAAATAAGTGAAGGAAAGAGTGCCATTTTATAATTGTGGTGATGGGAAATTTTGAAAACTGTCAAAATATTAAATTAATATTAATTAATTTTTTATTACAAATTTTTAAAAAGTGATTTATTTAGAATATAAGATTATTAAGGGTTGAAATCATCTCATACACATTTTTTTGATAAGTTTTGGTCACATTTTTACCCTTATCATTTATTTTTAACCTCTGTTTAACCCCTTTAACTCTTACTATGATGACGCGTATTTTAATCCTTAAGGGTAAATATTGTTTCCAAGAAATGAAAAAGACCTATAAATAGATCACAGTTGATTTTCTCAGCCATCTCATATTCACTTTGACAAATTTAATATTTTTAATATTTTTATATCATTTAATAAAATATTATTGATTTTAAAATATTAATAATTTCAATTTTGACACTATTAATTACGTTAACTTTTAAAAATATAAATATAACAAGATAACATTGAAAAAAATATTTCAATAAATCAAAAAAAATTTCAAAATATTCTATAAAATTCTTAGAGTTCCTTAAGTATCTCAAATTTTATTTTTTTAATATTTTTAACAACATTTATTTTATATTTCCATTAATTAAATAATTACAACATCAGTGTTGTCCAAGAATTTATGTAAATTATATCTTCACAAAAAATTAAAATTAAATTACAATGATGAAGATAATTCTTTTATATTTCAAAAATAATATTTCTAGTCAAAGATAACTTCTGTATAACACCGTATTAAATTTTTTAAAATTATCAAAATCATGAATGTGACATTTTTGAATTTTTTTAAATGAAATATTATCAGGGTCATAATCACTTCATAATGGTAACAAATGGTCATATATATGAACCTTGAATGCTTATGAATAAAAATTACTCATCAAAGAATTTTTTTTCAAGTGTTAGTGTCATTTTCTTGTCCTTATCATTTTACTTTTAATTTATATTATCCAATTTACCGTTTAGCATGGAAACAAAAATTACTGAGCTTACTATTCATATTGACCAAAAATAAAAGGGACCTAATTTCAGAATTTTTAACATCTAAATAAAAATATAGATTTTTCAAAAAAATTAGAAAAAAATAATTTTCATAATTTTACTTAAATTTAATCCTACAAAAGGCAACAAAAAATTGTTTTCTTGAAAAATCACTTTTTAGTCCAAAAAAATGCACTTATACCAAATAAGGTAAAATTATAATTGAAATAAAATTAATTAGATTATATATAAATTAATAGTACTTATTTTAATTTCGGATCAAATTAAAATCATAAAAGTACATTTTAATATAAATTGAATACAGTTTTATAAAATTCATTAATTTTTCAATATTCACTGAAAAAAACTATTTTCATAAAATCTCTAAAAATTCATCATTAGATAATTTTAATAATTTTATTTAGAAAATAATATTAGTCTTATAAAATAAATTTTATAGAAGTTCTATAAATTTATTATAATATTTACATATAAAAATATAGAAAACCATTTTTGAAGAAAACACATTTTTGAGGAATAAGTGAATTTGCTAAAAAATTAAGTACTTATTTCATAAGCATAAATAAATAGGAAATTATAATATATTTAATAATATAGTTAATAATATTCACACCCACCAATTTAATTTCTTGTGTATAATGGTCTTGTTAAAATAGAAATATTTAATGGTATATCACAGTTCGTTTACGATTGGTGTTGCATGAAATGTAAGATATGGAAGAAATTGAATTTATTTAAGAAGATACATACCATAATGTGTTGAGGTGTTATATAATTACCTCCTTCAAAAAATTTCACCCATGAAATTTTCATGAATATTACCTTCTAAATAGATGAGGTTTGTTCTTCTCCATATCATCATCAGGTTCCCACATTGGTTCTTCCATTTTATGGTTTCTTTAAAGGACCCTTATGATTTGAGTCGTCCAATTCCTCAACACCTGCTCTCTAGTGTCTAGAATCTTGAAAGGATCTTCAAAGTAATACAAATCTGATTCTATTTCTATTTCTTCATAAGCAAGTACATGCATTGGTTCTGGCATGTACTTCCTTAATAATGATATGTGGGACACATAATGGAATTTGGAGAGACTTGGTGGAACTAATAATAGGTAACCTACAAATCCAATTATTATTACAATTTCAAATGGTCCAATGTACCCAGGGCTCAGTTTCCCTTTCTTACCAAACCTTATGAAACCCTTACATAGATATAATTTTAGAAAGACATGATCTCACACTTTAAATTCCAAATCCTTTCTATGGTTCCCATCGTAACTATTTTTTTATACTTTGAGCTACTTTAATATGAGAATGAATAATATTTACATCTATTATTGCTTATTAAAAAAGTTCTTGGTATATAAATATTATTTCACCAACTTTATCCCAATAAGTTAGAGTATGAAATCTCTATCCATATTATATTTCATACGACACCAATTGAATACTTAAATGAAAACTATTATTATAGGAAAACTCTAACTAAGATAAATATTTATCCCACTGTCCATAAAAGTAATGTAAGATTGATCTCAACATGTATTGTAATGTTTGAATAGTCATTTTAGACCATCCATCTGTTTGATTATGGTAGGAGATACCCAAATTAAGCTATGTATCTAGAGCCTTCTCAAGAATATTCCAGAATTTTGATATAAAATAGTGATCTTAATCATATAGAATCGATAGAGGTACACCATGAAGTCTTAAAACTTGATTAAAATAGAGTATTTATAGGCACTCAAGACGTAAATCTTCTCTCATTGAAAGAAACTTTTCCAATTTGGTAAGGCAATCAACAATAACCCATATCACTTCATTCCTTTAGGAATCCTTGGTAGTCTTGGGAAAAATTCCATCATAATTCTATACCATCCCTAGTAAAAAAACTTTTTTTACGTCGTTTTTTTTATTTTTAACGTCGGTTTTTAGGCGACGTTATTGCGAGTGATGTTAAAAATATAATTTTTTACATCAGTTATTAAATAAAAGATGTAAAAAATGGGGTTTAATGGTTTTTAACATTGGTTTTTAAAAAACCAACGTGAAATATATTCTAGAAATGGCGATATGAAGCCATTTTTTATGTTGGTTATTAAATAACTGACGTTAAAAGTTATTTTTAACGTTTATTATTATATAACCAATGTAAAAAATTTCTACCGTCTTGTATAAATTTTTTTAATATTTAATTTGACAGGTCATAGAGCTCAAACGGAGTTACGGATCAAAAGTTATGACCATCGTAAGTTCGATATTTTTTTCAAGGAATGATTAAATGAGCCAACCGTATCTTCATCTTAGAATGAATTTTTGAATCCATAAGGGGATTTTTAGTTTTAGCATGATATAATGAATCATAAATCATTATAATAAATTAATAATCATTAAATGGTATATCAATTAAGAAAATTTCTCATAGAAAATATAAATGATTGAAAAATAATTACATATACCTTGACGAGGTTGCGGAAATAAGAAATCGTTGATTCATGTAGAAGATCAAACATGTTGAGTCTTCAGAACAATTATGGTTGAATTAAATGATCATAAAATGATATAGAAATTAATAAAACAAAACATTAAAACCCTAAATCATGGATATATGATTAAATATACCTTGATGAGATTGCGAAATGAAGAAATAATTGATTCACGTTGAAGATCAAAAGAGTCGATTTGGGGGAATGATAATGGTTGAAATAAATGATTGTAAAATTAGAATACATTTAGAATGGAAACATATAATTGGTATGCTATTAGAAAACATGGTATTAAAAATTTTAGGCGGCAATTCAAAATTTCAATGCCGCGATGTAAAAAAATTAAAATTTCGCGTTCGCGGGATATTAAAATTTTCTTTCATGTCAGTTTTATGATAACCGTCATGAAAAGATATTAAAATTTTCAATTATTTTTCACATTGGTTATTATAAAAAGGATGTTGAAAATCAACCTTCATCCACTTTTCACATGGTTATTAAATAACTGACGTGAAAAATCGATTTTCATGACTTTTTCACATTGGTTATTTAATAACTGACGTTAAAAGAAATTTTTCACATTGGTTATTTAATAACCGACGTGAAAAACATTTACAAAAATGTAGTTCATTTTCCAAGATATAATTTGACAGGTCACAGAGCTGAAACGGTGTTACGGATTAAAAGTTATGTCCTTCAAAAGTTGGCATTCCCTAAGACATCGTTTAGAGTTGATCAACTTCTAAAGGCCATAACTTTTAATCCGTAACTTCGTTTGAGCTCCGTGACCTGCCAAATTAAATCTTGGGAAATTATCTACATTTTTGTGAACTTTTTTAAGGTCCGTTATTTAATAACCGATGTGAAAAATTCCTTTTAACATCGGTTATTAAATAAACGACGTAAAAAAGTCATGAAAATCAATTTTTTATGTCGGTTTTATAATAACCGACATGAAAAATAAGTGAAAATTTCAATATATTTTCATGGAAAGGGATTTTTCACGTCGGTTATTTAATAACTGACATGGAAATTTTATGTACAGTGATTTTCACGTCGGGTATATAATTACAGACGTAAAAAATCAGATAAAATGGATTTTTGATGTCAGTTCTTATATAATCGATGCAAAAAATCAGTGAAAATGTATTTTGATGTCGGTTATATAATAACCAGCATGAAAAATCGAATTTCAGATATTTTCACGTCGGCTCTAAGAAACTGATGTGAAAAAGGGCGACGTAAAAAAAGGTTTTTGTACTAGTGCATTTACACATGGGTATAGGAAGGGGCTACATGAATCCTCTAGGATGTTATCTCTCAGCCTTAAATTATTGAAAAAAGACACGTTGAAACATTGTAATTAATTTCCCACTTTATGATCTTCCAAAAAAGTTCCTTTAGATCCCTATACATGTTGGTACTACTAGGGTGTATAACGAAATTTTAGCTATAAGCATCATCCAATAGATCTCTTTTTATCTCAAATATTGATGGAGCACATAAAATAATTCCATATTTTAAAATTCCATCTTCACAAAAAACCTAATAATTTTCCATCATTTTCAAATTTAATTTTATTATGAAAAGTATCATCATCATATTGAGATCATTTTTCTTTTTTAACAAATATGGTTCTATAATCATTTTAAAATTGGCTAGTTTCTACCCTTCCTTAGTAATTACAATATTCACCTATAATAAATCCATAGACATAGGATCTCTCTAAATACTCATTTAAGTCAAACTACATGATATTTCCTCTATAATTTATATGTTACCTTATTTTCTTCTCCTGGGTGGTATTGTATTGAGCAATCATAATATTTGAGTAACTCAAGCCATTATCTATGCTGCATGTTTAGTTATTTTTGTGGAAATATTTATTTCATAATATTGTGATCTATATGTATCTCATATATTTCACCATAGAGATTGTTTCTTCATATCTTCATAGAAAAGATTATGGTTTATAACTCAATATCACAAGTTGGGATATTTTGTTCATGAGTCTTCTACTGAATTGATGATTATACAACACATTTATCATTTATCATAAGAAAACAACCCAATACTTTCTTCAATGAGTCATTGTATATGAAAAACCCATCATTTTCTAATGGTAGAGTAAAAATTATGGAATTTAATAATTTACACTTTAATTCTTCAAAAAAATATTAACATTATTTTGTCTATGTGAACCTAACCCCCTTTATGTTTGATCTCAGTTAATGGGTCATCAAATTCGGAATGATTCTGGAAAAATTCTGATAGTGACTAGGTAAATCATTGAAAATAATTACCTTATTTATTTTCATTAGTGTAGGATATTCATGGGATGCCGTTTTCTTAATAGAATCAAAGGAGATTCCATCCTTAGAGACAATATGGCCAAGAAAATAAATTCCCTGAAGCTAGAATTCCCACTTACTAAATTTAACATATAAATCATTCCTTCTAAGACTCTTAAGAATGATCAACAAGTTATTCTTAGGGTATTTATAGATTTTATAATATACTAAGAAATAACCAATAAAAACCACAATAAAATTATTAATATATTCCTTAAATGCTTTTTTTTCATTATATACATGAAGATTGAGGGTTTATTAGTGAGTCAAAATGGAATTACTATAAACTCATAATGTTCATACCTCATTCAAAATGATTTTTTTGGAATATCTTCTATCTTTACTCCTAATTGATGATACCCAGAAAAAACCTCAATCTTTAAAAAATGCTAAGATCCGTGAATTTGATCAAATAAATCATCAATATGAGAAAGATTATTCTTGTTCTTTATTATAATAACATTGATTTCCCTATAATCAACCGACATCCTAATGGATACATATTTCTATTTAATGAATGTAATAGGAGATACCCGTCGTGATAGAAAAAGGTGTATAAATCCCTTATCACACAACTCTATTAGTTGTTTCTTTAGCTCCACCAATTCCACAATGTCCATTCTATAGGTAATTTTTGATATGATTTTTCATTAGGGATTAAATAAATAGAAAATTATACCTCATTCTCTATTGGATTTCAATGTAATTCCTTAGTAAATACACCAATTTATTCTTATAAAATTGGTATATCCTCAATTTGGAGATTAAGTTTTTCATCCATAGATTGTGTTTTCTCTTCTTCCATAAGAATCTCATTTAGAAGATAAATTAGGGGTGGGTCTAGGAATTAATTAAGTGATGAAGTCTCCAGTTTAAAGATAATGATTCCCACATATTAATCATGAATCCTAAATTCCTTCTGTTTTCAATAAATGTTTGAATCATATTTTCAAATCCATTCTATACCAAGGATTATATCAAATTCAACTATAGGTATGATAATAAGGTCATAAAATAAAGCAAATATATGTGTCATAATGGGGACTTCCCAATATATCCTTGTTGTAATGAGACCTCCCTTAGGAGTTTTGACTAAAAAATCTTTTCTTAAATTAAAAGGGGAATGCATAATTTCCTAGGAATACTTTTTAGATATAAAAGAGTGTGAGGTTCTAAAATAAAATAAACCATTAATTAAAGTTGAAGATATGATTAAATTACCGAACACCACATCATTAGTAACTTGCATCTCATATATGGTGATCACATAAGCATGTATTTATCATATTTTTCTATTCTATGGAAGATTCACCAAATTCTTGGGAAATTGGAGTGAATAATTACACATTTATTTTTAGATAAATAAATGAGCATTATTGATTTTTTTCTTCCCCTTTAATTCATGAGATAAGTGACGCCTTTCTCTATACTTATAATAATGAATTACCATTCAATTCAGGCATTTCATAGGATGGTTCTTCCAATAGTTATTCACAAGGTGTAAATTTAATTATTTTATTATTCTTATTCATCAATGAATTATGTTTTGCATGGTTCTTATCCAAACTCTTCTTCTCTGAATTTCATTTTAAGATGTATGATCTAGTGAATTTATTGTCCATTTTGATGGAAAATAACACTATTTTATCATATAATGAAAATGTTTAAGAATCCAATTCTCTTTAGTGACTCAAATTTAAATCTTCAAAGAAATGGCCAATATTAATTTTTGGATTATTTAAATAATCTATATAGTAACTATCTAGTGTTGTAATGATATATTCATACACCATAACACTTTATTACACATTTTTCTTTAAGTTGAGGAATTTTTTATTCATTTAAGTTTTTTATCACGAGGGAAATACTTATCAATAATATTACCTTAAAATATCTCCACTCCATATGATCAATTGCTCCTCCCCCTTAGTATTTTGGATCTATGAACACCATTGATCAGCATCACCTATAAGGAAATATAGTGCCGACATAAACTTTTACCTTTCATTACATCCCATGGAGAGAAATATATTTTCAAGAGACTTTATCCATTTCTTAGATACCATTTTATTTTTAGTTCCACTAAAATATGGAGGCTTTTACCCCATAAAATGAGACAACATAAGTGTATCCTATCATGGAATATCACATTGTTCCATATGTGCATGGTTATTAGGCATAACCTAGGTCATCTAACCTAGTATAATAATGATATATTCATCTCCAATTCCAACTATATTGGATTTTTTAGTGGGTAAATACCTATATTGTACATGATTATTGATTATATTTATTTTTTTAGGCACCATCACTAAATAATTGAACACACCGAGTTGTCTTAAAATCATCATTAATGTTGATCTATAAAATAAAATCCAACCAATGGTAAAATTCCCAAATACTATAAGGGATTTTTTATATTTGTCATGTTGGTTATGTTTTTTTAAAATATAGTTCCCAATTTTTGAACTAAAATTTCTATGATAGAAACTATAACAACCCCAAATTTAGTAACCTAGAGTCACTATTTACTTTTTTACATTGGGATTAAATATAAGAGTCACATCATGAAGTACCAAATATTTTAGTTGTTTTGGATAATAAGAATCATACATGGTCCCCTTATTACATTGTTAATAAACCTTAAACACAATAAAGGAAATTAAACAATATCATTTAACTCATTAAAAAATTTCATCATTATAATCTAGAAAAGGAAAAAAATTAAAGGTGAGATAAAATGTTTAGTAAGGGTCAAATATAGTGAAATATACCAAGAATAAATAGGATTAATCAATATATAAAGGTAAATAATTAAACACATTCCATTTAAATAATAACTGAGAATGAAATTCATCCAGTTATAATATCATTGTGAAAATATTCTAGGTAATAATAATACATTAAATAAAGGTAATGATGAATTTTCAGATATCATGTTTTCGAGACACATGATAACTCTATCTTCAAGACCTTTCAAAAGATGATAAACACTATAGGTAAAAATATGTTTAATGATATGTTTACTTAATTATATTAATGAGACTTCCAATTCATCAAGGGGATATAAATAACCGGGCCCCACCCATGTCTTGCATATCCAAATCATTCCTCATATTTCACATAATCTATTTAATTCATGAATCATTATTCCTTATAAAATAATATCCATATTGAATAAAGAATAATTTTTTTTCAATAATTCCCAAATCAATCAAATACTTTCAAAATGTAAGACCATATGTTGAAATGGTATACATATTAAAAGTCACAAAAATACTTGAATAGTTAGACACACATGATATATAGCCTAAGGCAACATTATATCATCCTTATCACAACACTAACACAACATTACAACATCAACACTACCCATCAACTCCAAAGATGCCTTTATAACATAAACCATAAAAAAAACACATGATTTACCAAAAAAAACTGAGCAATATTTCTTCATTATTACTTCATTTATATAATTACATATTTACCATATCTCTAAATTTTATATCCACTATGTTTTAAATTACCCATATTTAATGAAAAACCATTTTAAGTGAACACCCTATTCCCAATTTAATTCTTAAAAAATTTAATTAAAATCCCAAGGTAATTTATCCCATCCACCTTTTGGTTTAGTGTTAATAAATTTCATTCTATCCTATACCATAAATAATTACTAACACAACCTCATACCATCTAACCATATTGCAACCAACCACATCATATAATAATAATATCACATTTCCTGACCCCACATAACATTCCAACCACTTCAAAACCACCCCTTCCTTCCCAAACCAATCATATCACTATATACACAATAATCACCAATAACCACCACATACCGCATAATATCTTAATTAACATAATAATATGCCACAAACAACCCTCCCTGCATATATAAAATCATGATGCAATATAAATATAATTCAATTATAGTTTATTCAAGATGTCCATTTAATTATTTTCCTTAATTATCATTAATTATGAGAAGTGATCCCAATATTCATTAACAAAAAACAATCATATTTTTAGGGGAATAAATTTCACAAAATATTAGGGGAACGCACCCATAAGGGAAACACCGGACAAAAGTTCTTCAATTATAGAGGCTTAACCATCACTTAAACAATTGGTTTCCTATATTAAAAATTTCTAATAAATTTAATACCTTGAAAATTCATGGTATTTTATTTTTCAAATAAAATAACAAAATCTTAAACTTTGAAAATAATGTAAAAGTGTAAAATGTATAAATTCACAACACCTTCCCCATTAATATTTCATCCTTAAGATTTATATAATTATGTTTATGTTAATTCATGATAATTACTTAGGAGAAAAAAATCAGGTTAAACTCATGATATAAAAAATTTTAAAGAGGGTCTTGAATCCCACACCTCATTTTTGAAGCTCAACAATTCACTACACAAGGAATAGAGGGAAAGATAATTTATATAAATCTGAGAATTCATGAGAAAAACCCTAGAAACCTCAAAAAATTTAATAGTCAGGATGGTTTGAATTCACTAAAACAATTCATAGACTGGTCATCTAGGTTTATGAAAAATATGGAGGAACTCTGATAGGGAGGGAGGTTCTATGGATATGAAATAAAATAGATAGTATGGTTTGGGTCACATCCTGGGTGCATCTTAATTTTATAAAGATTTCAAATTTCTATTTTCCATTTTAGAGAACCAGATATATTCATCATACCATTTAAATTTAGAGATTTGGTGTATAAAAATGGGTGATTGATTATGAATTTTAAATACAATGATTTCTATTTAAAGAATAACTCTTTAATTTTTGTTTAATTCCCCCTTTTAAAATCATATCAGAAGATTTTTTTAGTTTTATTTGTTATTTTCAACTCCACTATCAATGTGGACTTTCCTTCTCCCCCCACAAATCATATCCCCAAAACATCCCATTTAATTATCATTTTTTTCAATTTCATTACATTAATTTAATTCAAAATAAAAAAACCATTATTATAACAACCAGCTAGGGACAAAGAAAATTCAAATAAAAACTACACACGTACACATGGAGGCTTGAACATGAGACCAGCCCCCCCACAATGGTACATCCACTAAGTTTTCCCCATAGGTCTATTATATATATATAATAATTTTTTTATAATAAAACATATTACTCTTCATAACATAAAATGTTTGAAACATTTTGTAGTAACATAATATATATATATATATATATATAATGTAACATAGAATATATATATATATATATATTGTATAATATATTTTATAAGAATAATATTATTTTAAATAAATATATAATATATTTAAATCAATACTTGAGAAATATCTTTAAAACATGTGAAATTATAACTAAATTATAATATTTTAAAAGATATATAATATTTAAAACCATGTGTATGATTTATTATTATGCATAAATTTTTATACTCAGCCAAAATTTAAAAATATATATTAAACCAAAAAATATAGATTAAAAAAAAATTAAATTAACCTTTCCAACCCATTGAAACTAGGAGGAAACATCCCAAGACTCTCTCAACACTTGATAAGTGATAAAGGAATGATTAATGAAAATTCAAATCCTTACAAAAAGTATCAAATTTTGAAATAACATGTGATCTAAATCTCAAATATATAATAATTCTATATAATTATTTGTTAAAATGACAGCCCATTTATTCTTTTTTATTCCTTATTAGATGTAAGACCTTCAATTGTAAAGTATATCTCTATAAATATAAATTAAAATGATTTGAAAATTAACAAAATATATAGTATAAAAACCAGATATCTGTGATATTTGTGAGAAAAAATTACAAACATGATACGAAATCACATCTTCATGATGTATGAAAGAATTATGACAAAATGTATGCCTCCCACACATTCCTAAAAAAATCCACTTATTCTATTAAATATGCAGACCATCAACAATCATAGTAGTACTGAAAAAATATGGAAAAAATGGTTAATAAATATATTAAATGAAATTATAATTAGATATGAAAATACATCTTCGATGATGAATGTTTGTGGATGGAATATGATATATTTTATAAATTTACAAATGTAGAAACCATAATTATTGTCATTTTATTATTTTAGAAATTGTAGAATCATTGGAAAAATTAAGTAATTTTTTTAAATATGTTTTTATTGTTATCGAAAAAACATTTTTTGGAATGTAATGAAACGTATGTAAAATTTAAAAGTAATTGTAAAAAATATTTCATGAAATAATGGGATGTTATAAAATTATAAATTATATAAAAGAGTATTATTTTAGGATATTGAATCATTGATGTGTTTGTAAAAAAATTATTATAGTTTGAAACAGAAATGAGAGGAATTTATATAATTACATTGGTGTAAGAACAACATTGTAAAAAGGTAATAATGAGAATTAATGAATAAGAAATCATGTAAAAACATGTAAAATTTGATGAAGTGGTGATTATATACATAAAATAGATATATATTATCTTAAAAAATATAATTTAGAGAGAGATTTAATATAATGTGTCATGAATGAAAAGAAAATGAGTAAATTGGGAACCTAATAATTAATTATGATTACTACCATATATCATTCCCATAAAACAACCAAATATCTTAGAATATTGAACAAATATAAATTTGTGAGGATTTCAGATAGATTTATTAAGTGATAATTGTATATATTTTTTGAATAAATGAGATGAAAAATTTCAATTCTTATGTCTATAAGGTTGACTCCCATAGAATAAAGACTTTAATATTTTATTGTTATATTATCTCAGGTATTACAATACACTCATTGACACCATTAACGTGCATAACACTGCACTAAAAGTTTCTATTCCGAAAAATTTATAAGATCACTAATATGTTATGATTTGTTAACTATTCCATATATATGGTGTCATATATAATGGATTTTTTCACAATTCACAATTTTTAAATAATATTCAAATATTTCCACAAAATGTTTCCAAAATTAACCATTGATCTAATTTAAAAACCCTAATTCTAAATATTTGATATATTTTTCAATATTATAAATACAATAATGATAAATTAATCTTCATGTTAAATATTTTGGAAAAATATTTCCTTACAACATCCATTTTTCTATGTAGTCGTGTTAAAATTTCAATAACAATATTATTATAACAATTATATTTATATCCAAATTTGAAATAAAATTTATGATAATAATACTCAAATAAGAGAAATCATAAGTAAAATAAGAATAATAATCAATATAAAAGTCTATTTAAGTGAATTAAATAATACATGTCCTTTAAATGAAATTTCATATTATAGAAAAACATGCACAAATTATAGTATATTTGATTAAAAATATTGAAAAGAATAAACAGTACATAAAATTTTAATTAAATTAATAAATTCCTTGCAAAAAATTATTTTTTTGAATTTTTTAATTTTATCTATATATTGTTTCCATATATTTCACAAAAAAATTTATTTATAAATAAAACTTTATATTACCGCCTATTTCAGTATTTCAATTTATATCATTATAAAAACATTTATAATACTATTTCAAGAAATATATTCTAATAACTAAAAATTATTAAATTTAAAAAATAAAAATGTATAAAATTATAAATTTTCTTATTAGTGGATCATGAATTAGATTAAATATATATTATAAAACCAGTACTCGAAATAAATATCCTTATCATGATATATAAAATTAAATTGTGATACATATATGAAGAATCCATATTTTTCACAATTAAAGAAAATTTATTAAATGGAAAATATATATATGGAAAAAATATAAAAATAGATTAAATATTATAAATTTTAAAATATAAAAACATGACTATAGAATTAAAAATTATAGCATTAAATAAATTTCATAATAACATGTAATTATTTTAAAATAATATATCATTCATAATAATGTGTATATATATATATATTGTTTCATATGGGATTGTCTAAAAATAATTTAAAATTCACTATACAAAAATATGTGATAATATAAATCTTTATTTCAAATATTATTATATTATATTTCTTATATTGATAAATTTTCAAGTCTCATGTATATCTCATTCCTTCCTTTTTTTATTCTTGCATGTGATGATTATATAGTGCAATGTCTATTGGATGAGATGAGCATGTATATATTCTTTATCATCATTTTCTTCTACTAAACACTCATATATTATGATGTTATTCATATTAAAAATTCCAATTATTTTAATATTATTTTAATGGAATATATTTGTAATTTAGTTCCTTTTTGATAGAATTTTTTATGTTAACAACTTGTGTTATACAAAACTAAAAATGATAATTTTTTTAAATTTTTATTTTACATTTTTTAAATGTTATAAATATTTTTATCACATTATGTACATTTATATATCTACAAAAAACATATCAAATATATTTGTTAACATTAATTTATATTTTTTTCCTAAAATCAAACACAGCCCCCATATACGATATGGGAAAAATGGGAAATGCAACTTAGCATATGATTACATTGTTACATTAACACAAAAACATATGAAATAAAAAATAAATAAATAAATAAATAATATCATTTAAAATTTTTCATATTATTAATATTGTTAAGTGCTATTTTTTAGAGCTCCTTTATGATATTAAAATCAAATCAACATTTAATCTTATAATTATATTATAAAATGAATGTAGAATTAATAAATGGATAACAATAATTTATAATTTTAATTTAATTATTAATTTGTGTAAGATAATATATAATGACCTTAATAAGATACATTACAGTCATATGATTTCTTGATACATGAAATTAATTACCCACCCCAGTAAAAATCCAATGTTTCATACATATTATTATGTTATCTATTTTTATTTATTAATTATTTCTATTATTGTGCATTATCATTTTGATATTTCCAATAATTATTCCAATTCATTTAGAAAGAGGATAAAAGAATATTATTGTGTGAAGCCATGATATTTTTATAATAGTTTAATTTAAAATTCATCAATTGGAATTTCTATAAGAAATTCATCACAGAATTCATAAATAATTAATTACGAGCCCTACTATTCCCAAAACTTAATGGGTACCAAAATGAAAAAATGCATTTAGATTTTATGGTGAATTGGAAATTGAAACAAAAAGGTATTATATTATATGGATTCTTCTTATATTAAGCATTTTAGTGGATATTTCTTCATTCTTTCTTCAGATTTTAAAAATAATGCCTGTTATATGACTTTTATTGACATTGAATAATCATAAAGATTTATTTCTTCAAAACTAATTCCAAAAATATTGCTCATATGAAGTTTTCCTTATATTTTAGATGAAATATCCATTAGAATTTTTTTTGAATATTTTTTAATAATTTTATATTATTGACTCACTAATTTTTTTATATATTAAAATATGATGATTTTTTATTTAATGAAACTACAAAAAAATATGAGGATGGATTTTAACTTCATTAATTTTATTATTATAATTTATATAATTAAATGGAATATAAAATAAATCCAATATATAATATTCCATAATTGAAATTTATAATTTAATTATATGAGGATATTTTTTCATAATTTACTGGTTTCTGAGTTATATGAACACATGATTCATTGAAATAACTATATAATTCAAGAAAAATTGTACGTAGAAATGGAATATTTTTTAAATAAATCACTTTTTTTGTTACTTTTGAACCTTTTAAAAAATAAACATATATTTTTAGATATTCTATTATAGAAATTATGTTCTTAAAGTCATAAGATTTTTTTAATTATTTTCTTTCTTATATTTTATTTTTATTGATTAAATATAATGAATATTTTATTTTTATGAAATTTTTATAAAAAATCAGTGAATGTTATATAAAAGATAATTATTTAATATACGATAGTAGTTAATTAATTCAATAACAATAATTTTATATTTAATTTTTATAATTAGGATATTAAAGATAAATTTTCTCCACATAAGATATCAGATCATTTTTTTGTTGTCTATGTAATTAAGAATTTAAAAAAATCATATATAACAATGTTATGTTAATATATAACACAAAATAACATTAGTTTTGAAGCTATGCAAATGATATTTTATGTTATAATATTATTTATAATATGTTTTACACAATTTAAAATCCTTATAATCTATATAATATAAGGAAACAATTGTGGCTATATTAATGGGTTTGAATATCACATTTATATGTAAAATATAATGAATAATAATATAAATACTAATTAAAATCATGTATAAGATAATATTTATTTGTTTAAATTTATATACAAAATAAATATATGAATTTTAAGTTTTATTTTTGAGAAATAAAGATTAAATGAAATAAAAAACTCAAATCATCATAAGTAATTAATGTCATGAAAATTTCTGAATATTTGTCGTAATAACCAAACTCCATTTACCGAGATATTGTGTTCATTTTTTTTAAATTTATACAAAATGTAATGGTTAACCCAAAAAAATGATTCAACTAGAAATATCTAAAAAACTATATACATAATTGATTCCCTTATTCTATTGAAAATATAAAAAAAATATAATAACCATCCATGTATCCTTAAAATGATTCAATGAAACCTTTTTTATATCTATTTGAATGGAAAACAAATAAAGGTTGAACTCAGATTCGTGGTAGTATTTAAATAATTTGAAATCAATGATGAGTATATAAGGAAGATTTAAAATGGAAGAGAAGGAAATAAAATTACATTTTATTAAATAAATATATTGAATTTTATGTGTATCCATAGGTAATATCATTTATGAAATCACATAGATAATGAATACTTAATTCTTAATAAAAGAGATATAAATGTTTTTTCATTCATGATCTTACCATCAGGTCCACCATCATGACATATTGAATCAAACCATTATAGAATAAACCAAATTTTTAATAATTTTATATATTTAATATAGTTAAAAATCTATTATGGAATGCATGATGTTCCATCTCATGAGTTCTATTAATTTATTGAGTGGTTATCATTTACCGATCTAGACCCATCACCTCCATATCCAATGCAGTTCTAATATATTGAATTATAAATAGAATCCATTCTCAAAATAAAATTTAAACCAAACATGATAAATACTGATTAATGAATACTAAATATTAAATTAGTCAATAAAATAAAATTATTAATAAAATTTCCTCAAATTATATTTCATTTTTCAATGGAAAATGTTTAAGATAATATGAATGTATTGGAAATCATACTATATAAATAAGTGATATTAAAAATATGAACATAGAAGATAAAATAAGGTCCAATAAAATGATGGAGATTGATAGAGAATTATATCATATTAATGTTCAGGATGACACAACCATGAATTAATAAATAGTTATATAATATCATCAATTAAAATAATAAAAATTTCTTAAAAGAATAATGTTTTTTTAAAATTAAAACAAAAAATGACTATAAACACTAAAACTAATTTTTTTAATTAACTATAATGATGAGTTTATAAATTTTGTTAATAAATAATTATATATTCTATAGAAAAAAACCTTTTAATTTGGAGATTTAAAAACAATTTTTCAATATTATGATTTTTTGAAAATACCAATAGAATAATCTTAAGTAATATTTAATGAAAATAATGATCATGATGTTATAAAATGAATTTATGCGATAAATTTTGAAATTGAATTTTTTTTTAGAAATTTTATAAATATATAAGTTAATTTTATATGAAAACATTTAAAAGGATATATTTTGAACAATTTTAAATAATTTCTTTGAATGTGAAAATAAAATTTAAAAAATCATTTATTCGTCAAAAAATCTATAAAATTGAAAAAACGGATGTGTAATAAATATATTCCAATTTAAAATGAAAAGATAATGTTAGTACCCTATACTTGTAACATTATTATTGATTATTGGTACCAAAATAGTAGATATGGAAAATAAATAATTACATACCAATCAAGAATATTGTATAAGAAAAAAATGTGGATTAAAATATCATTATCATAAAATTTCTTAAATGAAATATTAATATTCAAACTGCCATAATAAAATGATATTATGAGATAAATTCAATACTTAGGGTATCTTAATAGTCACACACATTTGATACTCATGTGTAATGAATATAAATTTATCAAATAATTCTTAATAATAATTTTCATCTATATTCTATTTAAGTTATTTATTTTTATATATTTTTTAAATTTATTTATTAGTAGTTATTTCATACATTGAACACATATGATTGTTCAATTAGTTTATCTTGTATTTAATTAGTATATTCAATGCAGTAAAAGGTGTAAAACCCCAGTTTTTATTTCCTTATTTTTATTTTGGTTTATCTTTTTTTCAATGGATTTTTACTTGATTTTTTGTTGTTTCAGATCAAAATTTTGAGTATTGAGATATTTTTATTTTGGTCTATAGTTAACGTTCATGGTTAAGGGTGAACTATGAGACCTACTATTTTTGGGTATCCTTCCAATTCATTTCCCTTTTTCATTTTATATTTTTCACATATAACACTTGGTTGGGGTAAAATAAAATTCTTCCTATGTGTAAGCATGCAGGTCTTAAGGATTCCCATGATAAGGGAAAATGGATTGAGAACAATTAGTGAAAACAATAAAAAAAATCATATTAATGGTTCTAAATTATTTTTTATTAAAAAATAATTGTTAGAACATGGTTTACCAAATAGTACATCAAAATCATGTGGGTTCCCTATGAGTCTACTAAGGGGTACATGGTTGGTGCAAGGTTTCCAAAAGTAAGAAACCAACCCCTGTGCAGTTCCCAATTCCATTAAAAATGTAAATATATGTTTTTTACATGTCAATTTTTAACACCAAGTCCCCTATTTCTCCTCTATATTGGGTTGTGTGCCCAATGGCTGCCTCTTACCATTTTCCTCATGCCTCCACCTCTTACATCCATGCTGATGGTACTGGATTTCTTCAATGCCTTGTGGTTATTTCCCAAGGTAATATCTTCATCTAATTGACTAGTTCTTTATTCTCCCATTTTCTCCTGGGTTCCTCTTATCACATGGTTGTTTTATTATCAGATTGATGTTTCCTTCGATTTACATTATGGTTTTCTCTGTTAAGATGAATTTCATGTTTTCTTACATAATTGGACATTTTTAGAGTTTTTATGAATTTCTGTTGCTGATGTTTCATGAGTTTGAGGTAGTTTACCTTACGAACTGGAATTTAAATTTATGTAATTATTGATTTCATTTTTTTGACCTTGTTTTCATACTAATTAATGATATGTAGTTTTTAGTGTAATTTTTGAAGGTGAAATAATGTGATTTTCCCCATATATTGAGATGTATGAATTTTTTTTTCTAAATATCATAGTCCAATTGTTCAAAAAAGTATTAATTTTCATTAATATGTATTTTTTGGTTTCTATATTATGGTTTTGGTTTTGTGAAATTTTTTGGCTCCAAAATCGTGATTTGTGTTTTGGAATAAATACAGGGTTCTATAAATATATTATTTGATCCTTTTGGTAGTTTTTTGTTACCAAATGAATTTTATGGAACTGTTGGCACATTAGAAATGTGTTTCTATAGAATACTCTCATTGGTTTACTCTTATTATTTTTTTATTGTTACAAAAAATGGTAGGTATTTCAAATCCCATATCTGTTGTGAATTGATGGTTGGAAGGTAAGGGAATTATCTATAGAGTGGTGTTTGAGGGTGGTTCTTCTGTTTTTCGAATTTCTTAAAATATATAGTTGTTTTTTTCACTTCCTAAATCACCCTTACATTATATATGGCATGGTAACCTGTCTTAGATAGTATAATATCCATGAATACATGCTTCAATAGTGTAAGATTATGCACTGGCATGCAGACCCTTAGTATTGATACAATTTGGTCTAGGGATGATGCACATCTGTTAGGCATGGTAGGGAATGAACAACTATGAGGGATGTTTGATTTCACCATTCATGATAACATGATGGAGCAGGTTTAATATGTTCTTTATTTTTCCATAAGATTTAAGGTAATACCATTTTTCTATCAGTTATATACAAGAGGTATATAATGTAGTTACCTCTTCTTGTTTGGACTCTGGGGTAGTTATTTACATTTCCCTTGTTATGTTTTACTATCTTATTAATACAATTTATATTGTTTATATTTCTAAAATTGATATTTTTTTGATTTGAAATTATTTTTGATAAATATATCTAAAATTTTTTCCCAATTTTTTTTCTTTAAATAATTTTCCTTCTAATCCCTCTCTAAAATCACCAACCCTTCCATTTTAAGAATAACCCATTTTAAATGTAACTAGGAAATGGACCATGATTTATTTTATAAATAGATATTTGAAAAACCAATATTTGTATATTGTATTTCAAAATAGTAATAAATTAATATTTTTTTTAAAGAAAAATAATTTTGATTAGTTTACTTACGCTTGATTAGTTGGTTTCAATACATATTCACATACATTTATTCTTTTTTATAGCCTTAATTGTAGGATAGAACTTGATTTAGACTTCCATGGTGAAATTTCGGGTTTTGGGTTTAGTGAGTGACCCATGAAGTCAAAAAATTGATTTTTAGGTTCCTCAGGTATTTTTGAAAGTTTATATGTTGTGTTTTTCTTTCATTCTATATATATTGTATTACATATTTTTATTCAACTTCATTTGTTTTGAATTATTTTTGGGGAACTCATTCCCATTATCTATTGTTGTTGCCCATGGGGTTTGTCTCCACCCCGAGGCGATCAGAAACACGCCTCGGGGATGCAACGGGCCGACTTGAGTGACTGGTATGGGGTCAACGTAGGTTAGTTCATGAAAGAATGTTATTAGAGAAAATATTCTCTATAAGGATTAGCTTTTAGAGTTCCCTTTTTCCATTGTTATGGTAGATGGAGCAAGACTGTTAGTATGTGGTATATTGGTATGTGGATGTTTATGGAAAATACTTTCCCAGTTGAAACTCAGGTTTCAAAGGTAAGTTAGAATGTGAATTTTTCTTTGGATTTTATCATAGTTTTCCCAATTATTTCATGGATTTATTTGATTATATTCCGATTATAAATATGTTTTGGAATTTATTATGGTTTGTTTTGTGTTTGGGAAAAAATGAGAGTTTGGCCTATTGTTTTTGGAGATCTCACAAGGTTTGGTAGGTCATGTGGATAATGTGAACATAGACATAGATTAATCTCTTTTAATTGTTGTGATTCGTATTATGGACACCAACCATATGTAAAGGTTACCCATTTTCACTAGTTATCCCCTAGAAAACTAATTTTTGGACTCTCCCAAATTTAAAACAAATTTGAAACTATTTTTTTAATAATTAGGAATAATATTTCATGTGGTAATATTTTGGTTTTTTGGAAATGTTGAAAGGATTTTTTGTTTTGTTCGGACAAATCCATGGATTTTTTTTAAATAATGTTACTTTTTATAAAATTACTTATTCATTAAAATAATTTTTACTAAAATGTATCTTGTTTTATAGTGGAAATTGGTTCTAATTGGAAAAAAGATCATATTTACTAATATAAATTATGGGGTTTTATTGAAATGAAATTTCATTGATTATGGGGTTAAGAGATGGTTTTTATTGTGGTAGTTATTCAGTTTCCAAAAAATGGTTCAGGTTATTTTTGGGTTGGCCTTTGTTTTTTGTTCCTTATGATTAATTTTGTTGACTTTATGATGATGTTATTGGTTTTGATTGATTTTTTCATATATTATATATATATTATGTCCCCAAAAAGGATTTTATGGAATATCAAGGTGTAGATATAGGTGGTTCTCCATAAGAGGACCCTCCATTTGATCTTCCTTGGGACATAATCCTCATGTTTTGGAAGTTGAAGCCTCCACTACTTTATAGTCAATAAGACCCTTTTGAAGGAAAAGAGTGGATGTGGAAAATTGAGAGTATCTTCAACTTTATATTGAATCTTATGTCCTTAAAGTTGATGTTAACAACATTTATACTCCATAGTCAGTGATGGAATATGTAAAATTTGGTCATTAGAACTGAGAAACTGAAAAACCTAACTTGGGAATTTGTCAAGGCTTGGTTGATCTAGCGATACTTCTCTCAGGAAGTGAAGATGTTGAAGGATGTAGAGATTTTCATCCTTCAAAAAGGTGATATATTAGTATTGAACTTAATCGAACATTTCTTGGATCTAGATTCTTATCTTTTATAGATAGAAAATTATGATTACATGAATTCATGAAATTTTGATAATGGAAACCATCCTGATCACCAATCAAAGGAGTCATAAATCGGTCTAACCTCCATTGATGATGGGATGAGGTATGTTGTTAAAGTTGAATCTTGGTTATATGGTGTTATCAAGGTATCCAATCCTTATTTATTTCTAAGAGGCGTTGAAGGGAATTCGTGTAAACAGATATAAATACATCTTGATGATGACCTTTGAAGTGGTGGACTTATGAGGTCTTCCAATAATTCATCATTTTCTTTTAGGAACATGACCATAGTGTTTTATCAATACATAAATATAGGTTATAAGAATCCTTAATTTCCATGTTCCCCAAATAACTCTCATGGATGAGTTTGTTTTTCAATGATTCATCTATAGTGTCTCTAATAATAACAATATAACTTGAACCTCTTTCTCAAAGAAGAAGGAGAAGAAGAAGAAGCTTTCTGTCAAATCTGGTGAATGTTGTTCCACTATGGGTTCTATTGGAGGGTTTTGATATTATTGTTTCTTATTTTTTTTCTTTAGTATTTTATTTTTTTTGAAATGAGAAATCATATTGTGTATATTTGTATAATCACTATTTTAAAGGGAACAACTTTTGAGAAATTAAGATTTTTTTCATCATGTAGTGAAATCATGATCGGTTGTATGTATTTTCCATATTGCTTACTTAAATTAGGTTTTTTGGGGGGTTATTTTTATTCTATTATTTTTATGTATTTTTTGGTGTTTTTGGTACACCTAGGGTGAATCCTAATATGGCACAAGATATTATCAATGCATCATATGTATAAATAAGTAATCCTACTATTTCTATCATTTGTCTTTATGTGTTTTCATTTTTATAGTTTTTGTGGTGGAAAATCCTATCCTTATAAGTCGTATAGTCTTCAGTTTCCCTTCTCCTTTGGTGAATATTGGACTATTAGATTTGGTTCGGTGGAATTCATTATGGTAAGGTGTTTTCTTATGGAATAAGATTTTCATTATTATTCAAGAAGAAGTTTGAGTCTATTGGTATATATAAGGTTGGAATTAATGACTTGTTCTAGTGGTTCTCACGGTGTTCATTGGTTTGATGGGTGAAATCATGTTAGGGTATGGAAATTTTTCTTTCAACCCAACCAAATAGAAACATTGAGGATTTCTAGGTAATTAATGTGTTTTGGCGGGGAGAATTGTCACAATTTTTTTATTTCCCCCCTTATATTTAAGATTTTATTTTTTTTTTCATTGGATTTTATTTCGTGTTTCGTGTGTTTTGGATTGATTTTTTGAGTTTTGGGTTGTTTTTTAATGGTTTAGGGGCATGGTTAAGGGGAAACCATGGGACTTCTTATGGTTGGGCCTCTTTTATTTTCATGATCATATTACCTAGTTTTTTTTTCATGGGTAGCACATTTTTGGGGTCAAACTGTATGATTACAAGGTGTTATCATTGGGTATTGTTTTGTCCCTAAATGAGGGTTCACGACTTGGGAATGATACTCCCAAACCATGCAGTAAGAATGGAGATGGTTCTGCCATTTTTTTGGAATAACCGAACTTCATGGTTGGTGAATGGCTTCCAAAATAGTGTTGAATAACTATGCGGGTGCCCTGTTAGTCTAGTAAGGGGTTCAAGATTGGAACATAATTTCCCAAAATTCATAAACAACCCTTTTATAGTTCATAATTTTATTATAAATGTAAATTTACCTTTTCCCTCTATTTTTTACCCAACTTCCTGAATTTCTCCGCTATATTAGATCTTTCAACCTAAGGAGAACCCTCACATTATTCCTCACACAATCCCTTATCCATTTATGGTGATTGTAATGGTTTTGTTCAGGTTTTGAGGGTGATATATAAAGGTTATGTCCTCCTCTATTCATTTGATTCCTCCTTATCTAATTTTCTTTTAGTTTCCTCTTCTCCCATGGTTCCTTTAGTCCAAGGTTTTGGATTAATTTTTAAAAAATTAGGGGATTTTCTTGTTAATGTTCCTCATAGGTGTTCTTACATATTTGGAACTCTGTGCAGCTGTTTTGGGTTACCATTTTTAAATAATCATGAGTTTGATGTAGGTTCCCTTTTGAATTGGACATTTTATTTAAGAAGTCAATGATTAATTTCGATTTACACCTTGTTTTTAAACTAATTTTTAATATATAATTTTAGATTGATTTATTATTGTGAAATAAAGTGACTTTATCCACGTATTGAGATGGATTGAATTTTTTTACTAAACATCACTTGATTTGTGTTTGAAAAAATGTCTGGATTGACATTATAATAAATTTTTTGGTTTCTAAATTATGATTATTTATTTTTTATTGTTTATTTCTCTTAAATATTTATTTGGGTTTGTTAATTGGTTTTGGGTCTACAAATGGTGTGTTTGAACCTTTTAGAAATATTTTATTCACCCAAATGTTGTGCGAGGCCCATGTGGAAATTTCAAAATGGGTATTTATTAGAAAAATATTATTAGAGTACACCTATTACCTTGTTCATTTTAATGGAAATGGTATGACCTTGGTATGGGACCTCCCATGATAATTTATTGTTTATAGGAAATAGATTTATATATGGAGTGGTGTTTGGGAGAGCAATTTTCTTTCATGGATTTTCATTCAATATATGGATGGTTGTTTGGCACTAAATGACCCACCCCAAATTTTGATATTACATGTGAAACCTATCATAGAAAAAATAGATATCATAGAAAACTTTCTAAAATAGTTTAGTATTATTCCTTAGCTTGTAGTATCTTTATATGGATATGCCCTTCCTAGGGGATGATTTCTCTTTAGTATAAATCATAAGGTAGAACTAAGTATGAGGGTAATTTGATTGTATCTAGAATGATGACATGATGGATCATGTTAATTTTACTCTCAAATTACCATTTATATACTAGTTATTCTAATTTTTTAGGGACATTTGTATCTACGGAAGACAATCTAGGAGCTTCATCTAGTTTTGTTTTATATTTAGTACTTTTTATATCCCTTGGTATATTTTTCATTATTCATCGTTCTAATTATAATTATTAACATTAGTAAAAGGGATTTTTTTTTATTTTAAAATTTTTGTGGTAAATGTTTTTAAAAAATGGTCAACTTCATTATTTTCCTATTAAAATAAATTCCCTCATTTCCCTCTTAAAGGCCTAAAGCCTTCCACCTTCCGAGTAACCCATTTTAAAAATAATAGTTTATTTCACTATGTTTTTTATATTGATTTTTTGAAAACCCAAAATTTGAATATTTCATTTCAAAATATCAATAAATTAATCTTTTATTTAACGAAAATGTATTAGGAAAAGTTTCATTGGGAATGCCTACTTAATACTAATAAATATTCTACATCTTAATTCTTGTTATTATCCTCACCTGAAGGTTCTAACATCTAATTTAATCACCATTATGTGATTTTGGGTTTTGGGTTTGGTGAGTTCCTCGTGATGTCACATGGAGATATGTTGGGGTGTTATGTTACGTTTTATTTTTAGTTTATATTTTATTATTATTATTGGTTTTATTTATATTTAGATTATATTTTATTACTATAATTTTTATATTGATATATATATGTATATATACATTGACATAAATCATTACGAATATATCTAATTAATGTACTTGGTGATTTTCTCCACCCTAGTGTGATTGGGAACACACCTCGAGGATGTAATGGGCCGACTCAAGTGACTGGTTCGAGGTCAAGCTATATTAGTTCATTAAAAAAAATTTCAGTAATATTTATATAATATCACAAATTTAAATAATGTTTCAATGGAAAATTTTATTCATTATATTAAATTTTATAGTCATCTATGCATAGTGATAACTAAAAAAACAATCATATCGCTTTGTGAAGGTGGTTGTTCACACATGCACATAAATAAACGTTTTCATCATCCAACAGATTGAAATAAATGAATTTATATGATATCAAATGTTCCTATAATAATAAATAAATAATAAATGTCATATATGTTCTTTAGTAACATTTTTATAACTATCTATGTTACTCGGTGATGAAAGAAATTAAACTACTCTGTGGATACCATATGAATTACATTTACATGAGTGATATTTTAATTTTCTATATGATGGAAGTGAGAGAGAAAGTGGATGTACCATAAACATAAATATTTTTAATTATTTTTAATATAATAAATAAATTTTCTTATTAAAATTATATAATATTTATAAGTGGTTTTAAGAAGAATGGATGTTGAAAAATACCCATAAGAAGATATACCAATTTTTTTGTTAATTCCCCTACCCATTGCACATAAGCCTTTCTAAATTAGTATTCATGTGGGTACCAGGCATCTAGGATGTGTGGGAGACATTGGAAAGGTAATGAGTTTATTATTGGTCTAGATAATGTTTTCATGTATTATATATTATATGGTAGAGATGGTTCCCTTTTATAAGTGTGGTTAGTGGAAATATTTTAAATACCTGAAATACTATTATATATTATATACCTTACTAATGTATAGTTGATGAAAAATTATATAAATTGTTTTTTTGATAATTTTAATGTTGATATAAAGGTATCAAATGTGGTTTACTTTTTTATGTTACCATAATTCCTAATCCATAAATGTTTAACCATTTAATTCTTTTTATTGTTAACTTTATGATTAATATTTATCATTGACAATAATTAATAGGACAAAAAATTAATTTGACATTATAAAATAATATTTATTGTTCTGATTCAATATTTTGAATAAATTTTACAAGTTAATATTTAAATATTTCTGAAAATTTTACCTTTCATATATGTCTGTAAAACTCATTTAAAACCGTTATTTGAGAAAATTATTATATAAAGAGAAAAACGATTTACCACCAATATCATGAGTCAATTTTTATATAATTTAACTAATTGGTATATGGTAAAGAAATGGATCTTTAATTGAATTAAATCAAAATAAAACAATATTAAATCATTTAGAATTATTATTATGATAAAGTACTTAAAACTAGTTTTTATATAAACAAAAACAGTAATTACAGTTATAAAATGTTGAGAATATATATATACACATATAAACAAAATAATATTTTTTTATATGAATTATATTAATTAATAAATAAATATATTTTCATGGAAATATTTTCCATTAAAATCCATGTTATTATTATATAAATATATTTTTATTGTAGTTATAGTATTTGCAAAATTGATATATTTCACTATTCACCCACATATTTGAATAGTTCTAAATTTTTTAAAAATATCAACCTAATATGATTTTTATAGGATTACATAAAAAATTAAAATAATTTCACCAAATTTATTTTATCTAATTTATAAAATATATTTTATAATCATATTCTTGAATATAATTATTTTCATCATAAAAAAGATTCACTAGAAATAAAATCATACATACTATAATTTAATCATTGGTGTATCATTATGAATCTTTCATACAGACATTATTAGGATACCAAATTAAATCATCCATTCTATAATTTCTCCAATGTATATTCTTCTATTAGGTAATATGATTCCACAATACATATTCTATAGTGTCAAGAATTCTGATAGACACATCCCAATACGATTAATTTTTTTTATAATTCTATTTCTTTTTAGGTGGTCACTTTCATTGCGTCAAGAATTCATTTTCATAATAAATATATGTAGAACATGTTTTGAACTTTATGGTGGGTAACTGGTATTTCCAAATGTCATTCCATATATCATATTAATTTTATATTTTCAAATGTCATGATTATTTATGATAAAGTTTTTCATTATTTCCAAACATTAAATCAACCATCCATAATGACACATTCATGAACACAAGATATCACATTCCAAATTCTAAATCCAAAAATTATTTATTATCCTAATTATTTTATTTAATATGATATACTTTGATATGATTATAAGTATTCTCCATATTCAATATTTACTAAATATTTTATGATCCAAAAGCTTTCTCTCCCTATATTCATCCCATGAAGTTGGTGTTTGTTATATATTCATATACGACACTTGATACAATGCAATTTGAATGTTTATATGCAAGTTATTATTATACGATAAATCAACTAATGGTACGTTTTGATCCTAAACACATTGAATGAAATTTAAGCACAACCACATCATGTATTATTTTTTTCCAGAATATTATTTTGGGACTGTATATCTATCTGTGTATGGTATCTAGTATCAAAATAATCATTATTCCATGATCCCTTATAATAATTTTTCAGATTTTAAGTTTAAATCATTTCTCATGGTGAGATGTAAAAAATAATAACACCATCATTTCTAACAAAATCATTAATATAGAGATATGTGAGGTGATTAAGGGGTAGATATTCCCATATAGAGTTTAAATGTATAGACATGGTAAGAAGATAGAAAATAATCCATGTGGAATCATTCATTCATTGATTATTTGAAAATACACAATCATCATCCAGAATAATAACATCTATTTCCACCATATAGTATCAAGATGTTACATTAATCATTTAGTATTTTTTCCATTACACATAACAAATTGAATAACAAGGAATCATTATAATTAGTCAGTAATTCTGCTTTTCATATTATCCCATTAAAAAACATTCATTCAAATAATTGTAATTTTTGGGGCACTTAAATGTATAGAAAAATTTAAGATGTGATACTTTTCTATTATTTATATAATTACCACATTCATTTATTAATTAGATAAAATAATTCATATTTTCAATATTCCATCAAAAATTTTTAGGTCTACTGACATCCCATCATTAATTGATTTGATTTTCATTTGAATATTTTTATCATCAAGTTGGGAATTATTTATTTTACCCAATATAGATTGATTAGAAAAAATTATGAATAGATATGATGTTTCCCCTTACATAATTATTTCCATATTAGACATCAATAAATCAATGAATTTATGATCATGGTTTGTAGTTAATTTCGTCTAACCTATATGATATCTCTTACTTAGATAATCAACCACATTATTTCCTTTCCTATGGTGTTATTTTATTAGTTAATATATAAATTGAGTATTTATATCCATCAAGAGTTCCACATATTTAATTATGACTATTAGAATATATATTTATAAACTATTTTGATTCATATATATTTATCATCGTTTCCCATAATAGAAATTATTCAATATTTTGGATGAAAAAATTATGGCTAGTAACTCAACATCTTGGTTTGTATTATTTTTATCAAGATTCTTTTACTACCGTTATTTATTGGAACCCCCTATAATTCTTCACAAGGAATGGTATATGTCCATTATTTAATAATAAATATATATCAGAAATCCATAAATCCTTGAATGTAAATTAAATAATAGTGGATTGACCAATATCATATCTAGTTATTCAAAACATTATATACATTAATCTGAACATATAAATATAACCTGTTTATGTGTCAACAAGGTTAATTATTATTAAAATAGGGAAAAAATTAAACAAATCATTTAGGGAAACAATCTATGTCATGGAAACTTTGAACCTCAATAATATTCGGTGATGTTTTCCATTCTATCACTACCATTATTTTTCATGGATAAACCAATATTCCATCTTCAGATACAATGTGGCAAAAAATACACTCTACCTTAAATCAAAATTATAATTTTCTAAATTTCCAATATAACTCATTTTTTCTAGGAGTTTCAAGAATTATCATGAATTGAATATTATTATCATAGAATTTTGATTATGCTAATATATCATTAATTAATTCAATAATGAAATTTCAGACATATTTATTAAATATTATATTCATTAAACAAAGAAATATAGTTTTCAAATTAGTTCATAATACACGAATAACTATTAAATCTAAAAGTTTTTTTACTATGAACAGAATATTTCTATTGTAAAATGTGCATTCTTTTTTCATACCTGTTGATACATATAATGATCATCAATCTATTAAATATATTTATATCCTTAAAATTTATTGAAAAATATATCAATATGAGGCATGCAATAAATATTCATTATAAAAATGGCATTAATTTCAAAATATCTAAATAATTGCCCTAAAATTTGGAAAAAAATATAATATTATACGTCATTATTTTAGTATATTTATCAATAAGGTTAAAAATATTCATATTCTTGAGTCAAAATAATATAATAATTTATAAAATAATGCTAAAACACCCCTCTCATCCCATATAAATACCACCCTCACCGCCTATTCTCCTCACACATTCCAAGACATAATGATTTCCCAAGTTTTACCCAATACTAATCCCATACCCCAATTTATCTTCTAGGATAACATGGTATCCTCAATATACCAAACCCTATTCCCTTAGAAGGTTCTCAAGGAGGAGAAATTCATGTGGTAAAATCCTCATTCCTTTTTCTTTTAATTTATTTTCAATTTCATTTCATTTCTTATCCTATCCATACCTAGACATATCTAAGTGGAATGAAAATTCCAAAATATTTTTTATACTAAAATTTTATTATGTTAATGGAATAATGAATATTAAAATCTTTTCCCTTTTCCTTTTATTCTAAAAATGAGAATATCATCTATGGTGTGTCGATTTACCGACACCATGGACAATGCATTGTCATTTTTCACTACTGCCTTCAAGGTTGGTCATAAAACCATTATTACAATAATTATGATTTTATTATACATATTATAAGTTATATGAAGTTTCAAAATAGACAGAAAGACAAACAGACACACACATATATATAAACATGATGATATATTCTCATAATGGTCGTATAAAGCACAAAATATATTGAATCATTTTCATTAATGTTATATACAATAAATCATCCTCATACCATATAAATAAATTATATATATGAAAAATTAATGTTATGTATATTTATTTTCAAAATATAATCTTAGTTCTAGAGAATCATTCTCATTATACATGAAAAACCATACATACAAACCAGTGAACTGGTCATGAAAACAAAGAAAAAAGATACTCCTGGACTGATGAAATTAAACTCTATAACTCAACATAATGAGCATAAATGATCATAGTAAAAATATAATTAATAAAAAACATTTATAAATCATCAATATTTTTTATTAATTAATTTCAATTGATTACAAAAGGAATAAAAGAGAAAAAATCCCTCTGACATAATGTAATGGGAATTGAAAAAAATCTAATCCATTTCCTTAGGTTCTCTCACATTGACATCATTATCATTAAAAATAATCTTTTAATATCATTTGTTTTTCCATTCATTTTATTTTCTAGGATACAAATTTTTTCAATCTTGTTGTATGAAAAATGTAAATATTTTTCCAAAATAACTCTACTTTCTTGAAACACATATTTTAAATATCTAGATATTGTATCTTCTTTACTCAAGATTGATACCAAGAACTATATTCATTAATTATTTTATGAAATCCAATTTTTATTATTTAATGTATAATTTATGAAATTAATCCAATTCCATTCCATTAGTTTTTTATTATCATGATATATATATTTAGTATGTGGCATGAATGATTTTGTAAATGTTATGATACGATGGGTGAACCTAGAATTGTATAGCGCTCTTATGCATTGGGTAAACTGATGTATCTCATGATATAATGTGAAATATTTTTAAACATAGTTATATATTCGGTCAAAATTATGATGTTATTATTTGTAACATAAGTGATGCATTAACATACCACTATCATTGTTCAAAGTAATGTGTGGTAGTTGACCATTAAGACACGTCAGTTCATTTTTATTCCTTTCCACATTCCATTAAATTATATAATACATCATATCATTATTATGATAATGATATTTTTTTTATGTTATGAGGATGATTATTATTTTATCCAATGTTTCATGACCCTTATTCCTCCCCTTATTGGGATTTTATCTCACCCCTACTTCTGATGTATATCCCCAGCAGAATACATGTACAATGGAGAACACAAGGGATAATAAGAATCTAGAGAATTAGGAATTAAATAACTATCTATATTTTCAATTTAAAATATATGTATTGAACTAATTATCCTAGGAAATTTTTTTTTTAATACTAGTCATATAGTAAAATTATGTTTTTATCATTAAAATGATTCAATATCCATGTATGAAAATCAGGGTTTCTATATAGTACACCAATCTGGAGTGGTAAAAAGATATCAAATAACTCAACATGTGTACTGAGTTTCTATAAGAGATATAAATATGTGGTTCCTCTATGTTTGAAATATTTTTCTGGCCTCATTTTTAAATTTAAAACAATTTAGTGGTCCTTTTGAATTTAATACCCAAAACATGGGATTTGAAATCTAGTGGAAGAATAATCTAAAACCTATATGATTTTAATTTCTCATTTGATACTACCTTATGTGAGAAATGAACATGTTTAGTAAAACTATGAAAATATCATGATATAGTCTTATCTTATTGAAGAAGGATAAGGAGGGCCATCGACAATGAACACACTATCAAATCCCAATAGAATCACTCTACAAAAATAGACGTGAATATAATCTAGAACAAGCCCAATGTTTTCCCTACAATAACTTTATAATCCCACTAATATCTATCATACTCATTATTTTTTAAGAGAACACATTTCACTATAACAAAATTTTTTTTATACAAAAGATCAAATAAATTATAAAACATATTCAAAAAATTATATTCCAACTAAGGATATTTGGAAGCCTAGAATCATTGTGTATTGATACATAAAAACACATTGTAATAGTCTGTGTTTTCATTCCATTGAGGGACAACCTTTATATAATGAATAAGAATAGGTAAAACTGCGTGTCCAAGAGTATGGACCACAAACACAAGAAAACCTACATTGATCATATCAACATAAGAGTAATCTTGATATAGTCCATCCGTACCTCCCTCATATGGAATATTCAAATGAATTCCTATAGTATAATACCGCACACTATCAATAGGGATCATAGAAAACTGAATTCAGAGCACAAACAATCATTTATTTATTAATAGTAATTCAAATAGGAAACACAATTCTAAAATATAATCTCTTAAAAAATTATAGAATAAAATAAAAATCACAATTAAGGAAATTTTTACAATATACCAAAGTTGAATATGTCTTGTTATAATGAGAGATAGCAATAAACTCACCTGTAACATTTTCTATATATCATAATAATTATTCCTCTTCTTTATAAGAACATTAAAAACATCATACCAACACCCATGAATGTAAATTTCCAAAAATAGAGACAAATGTTTTTAGAAGTGAAATATAAAAAATTCATATACCATATGGGAATAAGTTTTATCATATCCAAATATGTGTTCCCAATCCCCATAGGCTAGATTCAAGAAATTTGGAATGAAAAAAAGTTGTGGGACGTATTTATATATATATATATATAATTCATCATGATAATGAAGTAGATAAGGAACCAAACAATTTACCATTCTAATCATTTATAATATAAAATTACAAAATGTAGACAAGTACATATACCAAATATAGTATATTAACAAACATCATCACATACAAAAACAAATGATGAAATCCAATGATCTCCATCAAATTAGTGTTTTATATTGTCCACTTGTCACTCTCAGCAGTAAAAGTTCCAAAAATAGATAACATCTACCACCACCACGTGGTTCTATTCCTTTCCATAGACCTGGAATAAAAAAATATTAACAAAGTCCCAAAGGTTGAAGTTGTGTTTGTGGATTAATTCATCATAGTATTTATCCATGTTTCCATAAGAAATCAATATCAATGCAACAAAAAATTCTCAATTATAGAAAATCATTTAATGGATGTATTTTCATTTTTCATATAAAAATAGGTTTTACATAAAATTTACATGGATAATATAAGACTTTTATAAATGTAAAATTTTATTAAAAGGTCATAAATAAAAATATATTTAAAAACATGTGTGGTTAATCATTTTTATCAATTTTGGATAGAATAATAATTTTAAAACAATCTAGATTCTATATGTTATAATATTCATAGAACTATTATTAATAATCCTAAGATAATGTTAGTATAGTGATTCTCACATATCTTATGAAAAAACAAGTCCATGTGTGAACACATCCCCAAATATCTAGCCATGGGTAAACATGATAACACCATAAATAATGAACTACATACCCCCATCGATTTCATGTTATAAATGTTTTCATAAATCCATTTCTCAGTAGTGATAAAAAATTCCTAGTATGTGTTCTTCCCAACTATCTATCAAGGATCCTATCCGCTTTATGTATTTCAATCATACATGGGGATATCATTCTTTTTAATTAATCATAAATAATTAAATATATCAATTACATCTTCCACATTTTAATTTTTTGAAACATATCATTTCATCTAAAGAAAAAAATCAATTGTTCTCATAAATACAATTTCCTTTCCGATAAATTTTATTCCTTTAAAATCCCAACTAAATTCATTTCATTTATTTCAAAATTCATCATCAATCCTAATTGAAAATAACTATTTTTAATTAAAGATGATATTTCAGATTCTAATATTATACTTTAAAATCTATTATTATGGTATTTCATCACACACATTATGCCATATCAAAATCATTTATCAAATATGAAAATAAATATTTGGTTTTAAAAAAAAAATCAATTCAAAATTAAACATGGATCAATTGATTTTGTTAAAATGGATTTATTTATGAATCCTCCAACCCGAATTAATATCAACAATCAAAAAACATGGTATCCAACAATAGATAATTGAAAGATATAATGATCAATATTTGATACTAGAACCATAACTCATCACATATGATATAATTTCTTTAATGACAGGAGGATCTAAATCTCTTATATATGAAGAGAAATGGTTAATGAGGGAATGGAATTCAAATTGATACTAGACTACTAGAAATAGTTCCAACATAAAAACCAAATCATTTATCCCTGAAGGAAAAATATTTGAGTAGACAAAAAACACATTAAGGGATTATACTTCTTTAAAATGAAATATAGAGCTTAGGATGAATGATATGGAATTGAAATTTTTTTTAGTGGAATATAACTTCTTTTTACCCAGTTTAATATCCCCGATATTCATTAGTGAATAACTACTAGCTACTCTAAGAATTATCATGGATCCTATATGATTTCCTAGGATTCTTAAGGTCCCAATGGTAGGCCGATGGTGTTACATTTTCCTGGATAGTGTGGAATACATAATACATTATCAACAGGATTTTACATGGGCATGTAAATGGATGCCCATTGGAGGGATTGTGATGTTCATGTAGGTAATATGAATTTCTAGAAATACACCAACAAGTTGGTGGAACATCTATATAGATTTTGGCTATAGGCACTTTTCCACTCAAAAGATAAACCCTGGTTCTAACTTAGGGACTCTCAAACATGGATCCAAACCCCATTCCATGACCACTAATAAGGATCAATCAAATTAAAACAAATATGATCCCAAATAAAATGGGAGAACAATGTACTTATGTAGGAAAAAAAATGATAAGCCATATTTTTTCCTAGAGAAGTATTATATGGTTGTTATAATTTTCTCTTGATAAATTCACCATTTGACAACATATTATGCATGGGGTAACAAGGTTTCTTTCCTTATATTACATTTAAGATCCATTTAAACCATTCTTCCACCCATGAAATATAGTGATTCCCTTTATACTTATACATATGTGCCTTTTTATATAATTTTCAGATATTATAAAAAAATATTTTTTATTCATCCATTACTAAAATATTATTCTAAATGGTTCTTTACCAACCACTTATTTTGTGATTTTCTTAGAACATATAATATATAAAAAATACCATATCTTCCTTCTTGTCACATGAAACAATGTCATTAATAGAAAAAATTGAAAAAACCTATTCTATTTGTTTAATCAGATTAATGTAACCAATGAAATAGTAAATTATATTATATGAATTATGTATGTTTTTAGTAATATTGCTCAATAATTTTATAATGCTATCCTCACATATTAAATCATATTATTTTTCCATTTAATTGAATTAATGTATATTCCTCTCAGTTTCATCTAGTTTATCTCTAAGAATGTTTCTCCAATAATACAGTCTTTGTTGATGTATATTGTATACATTTTATTTATTTAACATTTATGGTGTTCTGAATTAATTTCAACCGTTGATTCGTATTCCCATTTGAACATTATACAACCTCTATAACCATTTCACTTTAATTATATCAATTTTCTATAAATATAAAATTTTAACATCTTAATCAAATTTTCATATACAACTTGATTTTTAATTCAAATAAAAATATAGTACTATTTACATGACGTGATCTTACATAACTAAATCGTGTTGTGGAATAATGGGTTTCTCGAATTTTTTTTACATTTATCATAACCAGAGTCATCTTCCAAAATATAGCAATGATTATATCACCTATAATGAGATCTATATATGTTTCCAATGTATAGAAATATTTATATTAATTTTGGGTGTCAGTTACCTACCATATACTATGATAAATCTCAAAATAATTGAACACATGCAGTTTTCTCATAATCATCATTAAATATTATTGATAAAATAAAATTTTATCTGATGGTAAATATACACAAATACCCCAATGTGATTTTCATAATTATCATTATAAATTTTTCATAGAAATATATTTAATAAATTTATTACAAAAAAAACTCAAAAGTAATTGTTACAACCCTAAATAGAGTAACAATCAACAAATTTTTTATTTTTTACATTGACACATGAAAAAATATATCAAAACACACATTTTCAATTTTTTCATAGTCTTAAAAAACATGTTACATAATTTATTCTCATAATTCATTTGAAATAAAAAATAATTATAATAATAAACATTTTTTTATACTTAATATAATTCAATGAATCGTCCACCATATCATAGGGTACATAAAACAAGTAAATGGTGAACTCATAATATTAGTAGTGTAAATACTAAATTGAATTAATAATTTAAAAATAATACATATTCAAAATGATAGTGTGGATAATCAAAACACATTCCATTCAATGGACAACTTCAGTTCAATATACATGAAGGGAGAATATCAATATTGAAATCACTTGAATAAAGAAAGCTAAATTCCAAAAAATTTAAATCAATTTATCATGAAATTCATGAATTTACTATGAATGAATCATCTATTATATCTTAGATCTCAACCTCAGAGCCTTGAATAAGATGTTTATAATTAATTTGTAGGTTTAAACAAAATATCCATATAAGAAGGATTTCATGTGGTTTTGACTCGTTGGAAAAGTTGATTCCTTAAAAAGATATCTATAAATATGACCCCAAAAGCACTTCCATATCTAATGCACTCCACATATATTGAATAATTAATATAAATTATTTTAAAATTCTCTATTAACCACGAATAAAGGGATATTTCAGTAATCTATAATATAAAATTCTTAAAAATTATTCATTAAATAAAATCAATTTATGAAAACGTATATGATTAATTAAATATAAAATTATAGGATATAATACCATGTAATTCATTTATACTCAAAATTTTGAAGCTTCGGAGAAAAGAAATTCTAATGAAGTAATAGAGTGTTATAGAGAATATGATCAAGAGAATGTTAATCACAAAAAAAACATGAATAAGTAAAGGATGAAAGAAGACCATTAATTCATCAGAAATAACTATTTATATTGTAAAACCTATCCATTAAAAAATAGAAAAAATAATTGAATCTAAAAATTTAAAATAGTATCCATTTATCATTTGTAATGAATTTAGTATTAAATCACATTTAAAATTCGTTTCATTCCCTTAAAAATACAATACACCATTCCTTGGTTATCAATAAATACTAAAAATCCCAGATTAATGAGAATATGATATTCATTAAAAATTTCTATAGTATCATATAATATATGATATCATGAATATAGTTTTAATGACATCATGAAGTAAATTAATTTTTGTATATGATAAAATTGAATAATTTTTTTCACTTTGATAAAAGTCACAAAAATAACATATTTGGTTGACATTCAAAATAATTCATGCAAAACAATTTATATAAAGTAAAAGGTAGATAAAATAAAATTCTCAAAAATATTTCTTATATAGATAAATGAATCTAGAATACAAATTGAATAACATGGATGTCATAGAAAATGATTCACCAATGAAAAGAATAAAAAATTTTCTATTGGTTACTATAATATTATGCAATTATTCATGATTTAATTAGAGTGGAAGTTGAAAATATATATATGTAAACCTACAAGACGACTATTGGAGAAGAAATGATATTGGATTCTAGATATTATTAACACCTAAAACACCAAAAATAAATCTTTATAAAAGCATTCATGGAATAAAATGACATTGTAATAGAAATACATTACCATATGTATCAACATATTTATATGCATTTGATTATCCATTATAAAGAAATAAAAATTGATCAAAATACTGTTATGAAAAATTTTCATATATATTTATAATTTTAGGGACTTTTTTATTTATTTTCAAACCAGTCATTATTTAGTTCATTAATTGTCCATCCACTTAAGGATTTTCTATCCATTTTTCAAAAATGCCATTGATTTGTTAACTTTTATTAATATTGTTATGAACTGGTTATGTCATCTAAATAATGTTAATATTTTCATACACACACACACACACACACACACAAACACACACACACACACACATATATATATTATTCATTATATAGAATTTAATAATCAGGAATTCATGGTGGTAAGAGAATAATGAATCAGATCACTTCGTGAATGTGATAGTAGAAAAGTACCGATGGGGGATGTTATCATTTTCCAAAGAAAGGAAGGATAAAAAGGTAGATGATGTAATATTTTTATTGAATAAAAATTATTTTTAATAAATAAAATTTATAATTATAAAATTTATATTTACATACTTCCATGAAAATTGTTTAAGGACAAAGAATTACACGGCTATGGGGATATGATAGGCCATATATCTACATGTGGGATGTTATAATTTTACACTCTATTAACAAGAGATAGAAAATACACATTACATTAGAAAAATATAACAAATTTATACTTAATATAATGGTTTATTTTTTTATGATCAATTTTAATTATTTGGAGGATGCATAAAAAAACTAAACATTAAAAAGCTCAGTACGAAGATATACCACTTATTTTGGAAGCCACATTTGGAATACACATTACAAACAATTGTATTTTAATTTATGTATAGACAAGGATAATAATATGTGTAAAGGGATGCAAGGAACTTATTTATGTTATTTTTGGTCATTATATATTCCTCATGTTGTGTGGAAAATATTGGATTGAAAATACCCCTATATATCCCAGGTGGGTAGTAATATTTTAAATACATGAAATATGATTATATATATTATGTAATAGTAAATTAATGAGGATAATAAATGAGAAAACATATATTAATATGAGATCATGGTTTAAATAGGGCCATAAAATTACATTAAATTAATTATATTTGGGTTTTCATGAACCCTATCATCATTATTTTTAGACCTTTTTACTAATATTACCAACAATAGAGGTGATAATTATATTCAACACATACCAATGAATATGAAAACAAATTATTTATAAAATAATACATAATAATTATTATTTTGATTCAAAATATATAACATAATATAAAAAATTTAGATATTAGAAGTGAAAATCTAAAATAAATATATTATTGGAAAATGAAACGATTTACATTTTTATAAAAATAATTATTTTAATCCTATAATTGATATTATTAAAAACTATAGTATTATTTTTATTGAAATTAAAATATTAAAATAATCTGAAATAAAAGGAGGGTTATTTTTCATTCAAAAAAAATTAATTAAATATTTTAATTACATGATTTTGATTAGTGGACTAAACCCAAATTTTATTATTATAAAACGTTACATTGATTTTCAAAATGAAAAAATAAAAATCTCTGATAAAATTTAAATAATTTGTTAATTATTTTTATTCATAAAAAATTATTCTTTCTATAAATATTGATTCATAAAATTTAAATTCATAATTTTAAAATAATATTTTTTTAAAATGTTTTAGTATATCATAAATAATAAATTTTCACTATTTTGGAAAAAAACCAATAATTGATAAAAATTATCAAAATTTCACCCAAAGATAGTTTTGAAATGAACTAAAAAATTATATAAATTTCATTTACTCAATTTAAAAAATTTCATAAATTATGTTTTAATCAGATTCAGTGATACATATTTGTGAATTATCATATAGATTTAATAGAAATTAAATATTTCTTACGATAATGGAATCTCAAATAATAAAATAGTAGATGTTCATATTGGTATTTGTGGTGATGGAAAAAAATTTTAATATATTTTATTGGTTATATCATGTTGACATGATAATCATTGACTAACTAGGTGATATAGATACAGAGATGGAATTAATTAAATCAATGAAATTTGTTTTTATAAAACCTCAATATTTTTTGAAATTTTTCTTCAAATTAATTTAACCATTTATATATTCTACATTACATGTAACAATATTTATATCGAGTGTTAAACACAACATAAAGATAAAAAAACATCTTATACAATAGAAATATCATTTATTTATATGATAGACATTGGAATATAAATTATGAATTTAATTAAATATATTAAAAAAATATATGGACTAAGAATTCATGAAAAATTATTTTTTCGGGGAAAAATTTATTAAAAATAGATTATTTTAAAAGGAAATATTATTGGAAAAAAAATTTAATGTATGAATTTTTTATATCTCTATAAACTAAAAAAACTACTTTTAGTGAATTATTTTAAGGAAATGTATTTATTTAATATTAAATTAAATATTAATCATTCATATTAGGTGATTTCAAGATTAAAGATAAGAATAAATTGAAATTTATTCCTAAAACTGTATTTTTTTAAAAAGTAGTTTTGTCTCTTTGTTTGTATATTTACATAAAAAAACTTTTTGACAATTTTAAAAAATTCATCATGAAAAATATTGTCAATTTTTTACACCTTCACATATAATTCATCTTAGGATGAATTGTTTAGGATTTTCTAAAAATATTAATTTTTAGTTGATAGTGAAAAATAATTAATTATTACCGAAAAGTATATTTTCATTTAACTGATTCATGAAGTAAAATTATATTTTTAATTAGTTTTAGATTATAATTTTTAAAATTTCATATATATTAATCCAAATTATGGAATTTTCCTCATTTTTATATTTAATTTTTATCTAAAAACCATGTATACCTTTTACCATTTTTTTGAGAACCTGCCCTCTCATCAAATCTTATTGATTAATTTAAAATTATATATTTCCAATTCTAATAATTGAATATTTAAAAATGTATTCTATATTTTTAATAATCAAAATTTATATTATCTAATATGTGTAACTCAAGTTTTTACTAAAATGAATATAGAAAATTGTAAAAAATAGATATTGAGATTAAGGTAAAACTGGGTCTATCTCGGTTGAATAAAAATGATAAGTGTAAAAACAACCAAAAAAACACTATAAAATCTTTTTAATGGAATTATTTTAAACCAATCATGTCAAATTAATGTTAATACTCAAGGATGACCATTTTTTCAGATGAAAAATGTCGTTACATTTTTTCTTTTTTAGAAATGTCATCTTTTCCACATACCTCAATTATATAAGGCCCACCCTTCTCTCTTCTTCTTAGAATAAATATTTGTATCAACCAATACCTAAAAAGATAAATTATAAAATTCTCTCATGTCATTATATGATAAATTTGTTTGAATGAATCCAACCAAGGAAGGCTTTTGGTACAAACCTAAGAGGTTACCCGAAGAAGATGCAATGTTCTTCAATGTGGATTTTTATTTTTTTCCCATTCTCAAGAACCATAAATTATTATTAAAAATAATGATATAATAAAATCATTATCTTCCATGAAATTGGAGGTTTTTATATATATTTTATGATCTACATCATTCTCCATATCAATGAAATGGGTTATGAAATCATAATTCATATGTATGGAGGTATTCTTCCTTAGGAACCGGTGTAATTGATTTTTTGGTTACCTCCTATCTCAGTTGGGTATTAAGATGGATAGAAAATATATGTATGATATTTAGAAAATAATTAAATCTATAGAGTAATTATATTTTATATGAAATTTTTATTTTCCAATCCTTATGGGATAGAAAACGTCACTTGTGTGTACGGAGGACTACCTTCTCACGAAGTGATGTGATTTGTTATTCAGAAATAATTTAAATTGAGGTTAATATGGATAATGTTAATGAATATATATTATAAAATTAAATAATTATTAATTTAACTAAATATTTTTTAAAATTAAGTAATAACATATCATTTTATTTCTCAATATTTCCCATACTAAAATGTGATAATGGCATTCATGTACTTATAGACTATCACATTCACGATGCGATGTAACTCTCTCTTTTCGTTTATATACTACAGGGATGATATTTATAATTATATTTACATAAAAAATATGTTATTGTTTATATTATTATTAATCATTCAATATAAATATTACTCATATCATATATATAATGATCATTGAAAATTAGTAACGTTAGTTATGCGTACAGATGATCTATCATCTCCATGATTGTAACCTTCATGATTTCCCCAAATAATCATTAATTATTGATATTAACTGTATAATTATATTTAAATATTATAATTATTTAATTATTTCTATTCTCTAGATGAAGGATCCATGATAAATTTAAGTGAAAAAATAAAATAACAAAACATAAATGAATAAAAATGTAGTTGTCACCTGAAATGAGATTTTAACATTGAATTGGAAATAAATAGTTAAACATGGTAATAATTATATATAATATTGTTTAATATATCAATTTATGGTTCCATAATTTATTATAATAATCATATAATACTTATATATTATATTGTTTAATATATCGACTTGTGGTTCCATAATTTATTATAATAAACATATAATAATTATATATTAGTTTCAAACCTGTATGAAGAAAGTAGATAATTAAGGTAAAAGATTTCGTATATATATTTTATATGGGGGGGCATATACAGATTCACAAATATTTTTTTGGTGGAGTATATACATCACGTTTTAAATATTATATCATGAATGTCAAAATTTAATTGATATTTATTTTTCATTTTTTAACCTTTATTGGGGATTATGATTCACAACATTACTAAATTATTAATGGTTATCATATCACTTTTTACATTGGTAAAAAAATGAAAATATTCACCTATTATTTTTTTACATTATTTATGTGCTTCAAATGAATGTATTTCAATATTCCTATCCTGAAATGTATTGGTATTTACTTATCCAATTTTAAATCACTCATTATTGGGATTTACTATTCAAAATTTACCAAATTGATAAGGGATTTTTGTTTGAATTTTTAATTTTGGAGAAATATTTTATGTTAAGAACCTATCTTTATTTATTAAGATTATATAAAAATAAAATGATGTATAATATTTAAAATAAAATTGTTATTTTTTTATATGTTTGGATTAAAATTACTCTTCTATGGGGTATATTTTTTAATGTTACCAATTTTTAAGGGTTTTATGATATAATCTCAACAATATTTAGAATTTAATAGTATTATGATTCCAATGATGAAATAATAGGTTTTATTCTGAAAAAATATTCTTTTTAATTATCCTCTAGTTATTTTTGAAAAATACAATTTTCCCTTCATTTTCTAATCATTATGCACTCATAAATTAATAAAAATATTCTTTATGTAGTCTAAAATTATATCTCTCTCAGATTAAAATAACATTAATCTTCTTAAATCATGATTTCTAAAAATGTTCTAAAATGGTTTTTAACATCCTTCAAAATATTTATTAATGATGTTTTTACCCATTTTTTACTTTTTACAAAAAAAAATGAAAGGGATCATTATATTTTTTTCCAGACAATTCCTTTTGGATATTACTGAAAAATGTGAGAGGAATATTTATTTTAACATGTTTGTAATAAAATTATTTTCATACCACCATGACCATTATTTTCATAAAATATGCCATTATATGTTAACAAAGTTATTTGTAATGAATAATATTTCCAAGGAATTTGATTATTTAATAAATATATTTTAAAAAATTATTTTTCTCATGAAATGTTCCAGGCGATGTTTCAAAATAATTCACCGTCTAAGATGAAATTCATTTATGTAACATGTGATTTTATAGGTATATAAGCCAATGATACTATTAACATTCACTCCATAAATTGTTAATGATGAAAATATTTTTATGAAAATAATTTATCTTCCATGGATTATATCATTGTAAAATTCATGTAAATTCATTTTCTTTTTCCATGGGTTATTCTATGATGAAATTATTAAATTATAATGAAACCTTTCACTTTTCCTAAGGTTATGATATAAGGAAATGATTATAAAACCCATTTCATTCCAATAGTTATGATATAATGTATTTTTTGATCTTATGAAAAAAATATGTATGGTTATTATTATGTGATAGTGAGGAACTATATAACCCTCCAATGGATTTCATGATGATAGATAAATAATTTTTAAAAATGTTATGTTTGAACCTGATTACATGATCAAAATTTCATACTCAAACATGATGATGAGTTAACAATATTATCAGTGGTCCTGACTAAATTTTCATGCTGAATTCTTGTACATATCCATCATGTTTTTTATGTTATGTGTTGACCTGTTTTCATTTTAAAAAGTTTATATGAGGTCCCGATTTCATGTCCTTAACATAAAGAGTGAGATTTTATCTATTTATTCTTATTCACAATTTTAAAATAAAATTTGTATTCCCTAAAACTATGTATTATTAAAATTTTATGTTCTTTCAGATATTTTTCACAAATTCCATTACAGTTAATATCATATGAATTTCCATGATTTATTTCATGACTCATTTTTATGATCTATAATATGAGGGGTATGGTTTTCATACGTTATTCTCTTATTTTCAGGATGATATTCTCTTGTTATATAGATATATACATTTTTTACACTTACTATTAATCTGATCTCACAATTTATTATATTTAATATCCCCATGTTATAAATATTATTTATATATGGTATATTTATGGAGAGTACTAAATGAGAAGATATTTGTTAGATACATTAAAGATCTTTACCAAAATTATAATATATTGTACCTTGTATCAAAAGTCAGAAAACAATTTTGGTCCTCAATAACGTGTTTCTATAATGTATTAAATATTCATATAAAAATATGATATATCTATGTATGAAAAGATAAGGTCATTATAGATTTTATTATTAATTTATAAAAAAATATTATGTATTTCTTAAGTATCATTTTATTTTAAGGGTCATATGTTACATCATGTTAATTAAATTTGTATTTTTCAAATAATACTATTTATGAAAAAAATGCCTACATTATAATGAAAATTATTTCAATGAGGTTTTCTGTAAATGATATAATATTAATGAATGGAAGAATCTGTTATCTTCTAGTGATATATATTACATCACAAAATAATTTGTGGGTTTTAATGTAGTGTTTTCAAAATAATGGAGTTATATGTTTTATAACAATATAAAACAGATTAATCCATTGTGAGAATTAAATTTTTTCAATATAAATGTTACCAAATATTTGTTATTTTCATCACATTATAATTCAATTTCTATGTAATTTCTCAGATATTCATTTTATTATTTTTAAATATTATGTGGAATGATTTTGGGAGTAGGATTTGTGAAGGCATGTGATTCTGTGGCCCAATGAACCCATAATAAATGATTAAATTAAATTAAACTTTTAAAAATCATATGCAATATGATTCCTAAAAAAGTGGAATAACATATAAATTTCCCCCAGAATCAGAAATCTGAGACCACAGTTTTGTTCAGAATAACAACTTTACAATAGGCAAGGCTTAACATCAAATGGCATGGGCCAACTGAAAAATTTATTTTTTGGATTTTCATGGAAATAAAATAAATTAAAAATATTTATTTTATTAACATTGCATCAATGAAACAATATTATATTTTAAATAAGATGTTAAGTAGAATTTCCAAGGGTAGCTTCACTACCCTAAAATTATTTTGAGGCATGAAGAAGATATCCCATGGAGAAACCTCTCAACAAATAATGATGACAAATTGACCGTTCATGAATCGCATCACCAACAGAGTTACATGATATCATTTATGAAGATTTCACAATCCCTCTTCATTAGAGATCAATCCTATTATGAGGTAGCAGTTGTTATTTTAATTATTCCTTCCCCATTATTGGATTCAAATGAAGAACATAGATAAACTGACAAATAGGTTGACCCGCAGATCGTTCGTTTTTGCAGGAGGGTATTTCAATGGGATTATTTTGGGGAATTGATTTATTTTTAGATTTTATTTATATTTTTATTTACCTTGTTTTATCCTTATAACAGAAGTGTATAAACACTATGATGAATGATTCCATAGGTTCGTTCCTTGATTCTTTATTTAGATTTCTTACCCTTTTTGACACACATTCATCGTGTTGTTCGCAGGGTTATGAACAATTGATCATTGTGCATTATTCACGTAATGAAATGATCCCATATCATAGATCCAACATCGTGATGACCTAGTAGATGTAATGACCTAAACCTAGTTACCCAGAGTCGGTGCATTATTAAATATCATTGGAATTATCACAATAGATCACGTCCCGAAAGACCGATTAGTTTAGTAGCCTTGGAAGTACTAGATACATACAAAAGTTTTACATTACATCATGAAATAAAGAAAAACAATGTTGTATCCCATTTGAACACCCTCATATATATTATCCTGTCCTAGAAAGTTTATCATGATATAGTTCTTCACATCCTAGAAAAAATAAAACACAGAAAGGGGTGAGCTCAGATTCTCAGTAAGGATAAAAAATAGCAGAAACTTTCATAATTAAGCATAAACATTTAAGGAAATTTACAAGACTAAAACACAAACTTTTTAAACAAACATATCAGCATAATATAGAAAATATAAATCAAACAACTCCATTTACTTATTCACATGGATATTATACTATTTAAATAATCACATTTAATATCAATAGCTAATTTTATAATTATGGAGTGCATAATGTCGGGCATCATAACTACATAGTCAAGGCCTCGTGCCTAGACATAAAATAAGACTTTCTCAAGGCCTTCTTCCAAGACACTAGTTTGTCTCATAAGAACTACTGATGCATTGAGGGGCTATAGTAGGCTCACCCATCCCTTACTATGTTCAATTCATTCCTCATATGAAAGTGTTGAATCATAATCTAAACATTTGTATTAAAACTTGCATAGAAAATGTCAATATTTTAACCACATAGCGTGAATGGTATAAAAATAGGACAACCACAGTAAAAAATAACTCATTCAATACAATATTGAAGATTGTATAAATCATCATCAATCAAGAAAAATTAAAGATACTGACAATATGAAAATAATCAGTACAACTATTTGAGAGAAATAACCAATTTTTCTAAAAAATATTTAAAAGTCTCACTATTTATCAAGAAGCTGTTAAAAATTAAATTTTTGAATCAAAATCTCCCACACCACTTTGAATGTTTTAAAATGAATCATCATTTTAAATCATTCATGTTCATATAAATACATCCTTAAAACAATTTTTAAAACATGGAAATTAATGAGAAAGATTAAGAAGAATTAATCTTTAAGATATTTAAAATGATATTTTAGTTAGAGTTCCTAACCAAATGAGAGAAGCTTGAATGCAAATTATTGATGAATTAAAAATTTTATAACATCATCATAATGAAGGGATTTATGATATACTATGTCAATGTATAGTATATACACCATATAAAAGTGAATTGGGGCATAACAAAAAGAAGTCTCAATGGAATATAAATTGAGATGAAATCCATTATCAAGACCATATCCTGATTTTAAGAATAAATAAATGACATAATTATCTGTGAATAATATAAATACACTAAATTTGATTGGATATTAATTTTAAATCAATAATATTACATTCATGCATATTCTTGTAAAAACAATACCGCTGACTTGGATGTTTTACTCAACGAATGGAAATTGAGTTAAGACTTCTCTTTGCAAGTTAATATTGATGACTTGAGAATTTATCAATAATGTTATTATGTGTATCAAAGGTATATCCACACAAAGGGGCATGAAAATTACTACATAATTAAATAAATAGTGATTTCACACATAATCATGGAGTAAAATAATCAACGAAGTTTGCATAGAACCCAAAGAGTGGAAATTTAAATTAGACATTTCCTTACCGATTTGGTAACATATAAAACATACACCCTTTGAAAGAACGATAATAAAATGAAGATTTAAATAACCATAAATTAATGTATATTACACTATTAATACAATCATGGGCTATACATACACTACAAAAAAATAAATAGTTTCAATATAGCATGAATCTCACGTGAATAAGAATTGAGATGAAAACCCCTTACCTTGTACATTTCCTTAGTTAAGGGTAAATTAACCTCCTGTATAATGGTGAAATAATTGTTATTAAATTTTTTAAAAACCATATACATAAATATACTATCATATATGATATTTTAAAATTGCTTTGTTAATAATATTTCAGTAGTATCACTGTTTTGAGTGTTAACTGATTCATTTTTCTTTATATGTTTTGTTACTTAAGTCATGTTCGTTATGGATAGTATATATTAGGTTTGTATAAAGAATGATATTATGTATTTAAAAATTATATTTTAATAATAATATGATATTTATTCTTTATTTTTTACAACAGGGAATGAATCTAATCGCGTTCTTGGAGACAGTAATCCATACGTACGCACAAGCGACAATACCATTCCATTGATGGTGAAATAATTTGTAATTGGATGGTATATCATATATACAGAATCAATAACATGTTATATTTTTTATTTACATCAATTATTCTCATTATTATACCCATCCAAATAATTAAGTGTGGCATAACAAAATACAACATGACGTGGAGTCGGAAATCCATAAATACGCACGTACGGTGACTTTTTGATTCATAGGATGGATAGAATAACGAATATGGTTATACCATATTTATAATGACATCAAAATATATAGAAGGTACTGTATTGATTATTTTGGTATGGAATCAACCATGAAAGATGAATTGGAAGAAGAAAAGAACACTGAAAGTGGTGATGAAATAATTACATCTTCTTCGGGTGCATCATTTGGATTTGAATAAAATGGCTCCATAGGTTGGAATTATGATCAAAATAAGGTTTCTAGATTGAATTGAGGGTATTTGGGAGGATATTTTAATAGTTATTGGCCAAGGAAAATGGATTATGAGGAGTGATTTTGAGAGACGGGGAAGTACCCTTTTATAAGAGAGTTGGGGGTCACTTTAAGAAAACCTTGGAATATGATTTTATTATATAATCATATTCGGTTTATAATGGCTCTAAAAGGATTCAAGTTGAGGATAAGGTGGTTATGGGTTGAAAACCTAACATAAATTTGGTTTTATAGGGGTTTAGGTCACCATATTAACCTTATTTTATAGATTGAACTCTTGGTTAAATAGTTTTAACATTTACCATGTCTCCTTGTATTTTTATATTATATTGTTAAAAACCATACTATAATATGACAAGGGAACCCAAACTGGTTCATTAATGAAAAATATATTATTATATATTTCCTTTGGATGAACCATTGATTTTTCAGACGATTAAATCCTTTAATAATATAGTATTTGTTTTAAAAACTCATTTATGTCAATTTTGACATTAATTAGTATTTGGTTTTTTGAAAGTTGTAACAATTTTATTTCTTCAAATTTTTTTTAATCAACCCTAACATGTAATATTAACCTATAAAATTGTTGGTAGGTATCATAAGTCTCTATTTAAAATTATTTTTATATTTATAATATCAAATATTTAATTCATTCATTAATAATATAGTTACTACATCATCATTGTTTCACTATTAAATTTAATTACAAGACATCTAAAAATTATAAATAAAATACCATGATGTAGGAAATCTAATTATCATTCTATTTAATATTTATAGTTGAAATTATCTTATGTATAACCCAATATTAAAAATGTTTTAGTTAGTAAATTTTAATTTAACAGTTTTAACTCTTCTTTAAATAAAATAATAGTAAATGACCAAATCTAAAACAAGTGGACCAAAAGGATTATATTTTATTCCTAATGTTGGTTTTGGTCGAAATACACCTATCCAAAAATAATTATGACATGTTTTAGGGTAATTATAATATCATTTTTACCTTTAATTAACCTATTTAATTTTAACTGTGGTAAATAACATTCAAAATTTACTATTCACCACAAATTTTTTTCATCTTATTGAACCATATTTTACTTACTAATGTCAAATTTTTCACTGGGATTTATAAAATTATAATAAAAAAATCTGTAAAATTACGTTTTATGCAAATTTGCTAACGTGCAAAGAAGGTTGGTAAAAGACGTTAAAATTTTTAATAAACTTTTATACATCTAATGTAGTTATAAAATGACTCAAATGTATTATATTGAACTAATATAGGTATTATGTATCTATATTTACCTAAAATAAATTTATATCAAATAAATAATTATTTAAATAAAAAGTCGGTTTTTATACAATAACGCAGTATTTTTTTACAATTCATCCAAAATTGAATGTTTTCATAAAAATACCAAAAAATTCACCCTAAGATAATTTTGATATTCCAAATCCAAAAATGATGTATATTTTAAAAAATTAAAAACCAAGAAGTTGAATTAATTAATTTAAAATTAATTCCTATTGTCAAAACCAGAAACCTGGTTTTTGTGAAGTAAAAACATTCAAAAGTTTGATATGGTTTTATGTCCGGCTGAAAAGTAAATTTACATCCAATGAAAAAAATTGGATTAAATGATAAAAATATAATATAGTTTTACTTAAAAACAATTAAAATGTATAATTTAAAAATATAAAATATTTTTATTCAAAAATAATTTTTTAATTAAAATTTAGTATCGTTAAATATTCATCAAAATATGAAAATAATAATTTTTTTTTATCAAAACTAAATTTTTTATGTCCCACTTATAAAGATGAATTTAATTTAATCAAATTGAATATATTAAAGTGTCAAATAATGTATTTATAAAAGGTTCACCATTAAAAGGTGGAAAACCGTATTTTTTGAAAAATACGTTTTTTATCTAAAAAATTGATTTCGTCCTTATATTATGTCTAAGAAACACAAAAGATGATTGTTAAAATTATATAAGATATATAAAAAATTCAAAATGTGGTTATTAATATTCATAACCACTTTTTAAACTACTAGTTTGATAGGTTGTGGTGTTCTTGAACTCAGTGTTGTGTACATCGCACGGTATTGTATTATTCGAAGAGAAGGAAATCGTGGAAGCTTGGGGTGTGAAATTATTTCCCCCTTCAATAAATTTCGTCCTATTAATTTAAAACTGCTCATCATAAATAAAAGCTTAAAAAATATCAAATACCTTTTTAGAAAACCCACATCATAAATTGGGTTAATAATTTTTTTCCTTGATAAGTGTGAAAGGGAAATGAAAAATTCACCACTCAATTAGGATTTGGAATAAAAGAACATTGGGATCAAATATAAATGGAGGAAGAATGTAAATATTTATAGGGAGTGACTGAGGTCATAAATCACGAACAAGAGAATGGAAAATTGAGGGCCACAAATCCATTAATCTATGATGAACAATGTAAGGTATTATTATAATACATTTTTTGGTTTAAGATCATTTCTCTATAGTTTAAGAATTAATTTATTCCTAGAATAAAAAAAAGTACATGATAAGTAGAGTTCCATCCTTTAACTAATTTCTACCACAAAATCATGTTCCACTCCTAACGATGAGTATTCAATTTGACTTGGTCACACCTGAAGCACTAGAATCAACATATATAGAATAACATAATCCATAAAAGATGAAGTATATATTTCCTTTGTCTTTAGAGATTAACCCAAAAAAATTTGGTTTGTCCACGATCAGATTATCCCCAAAAAGGATAAACCATTAGGGAAAGAAATAGTAATCTTAATTTCTAAAATAAAACCTCCAATAGCCAATGTTGAATAAACACCATTCGATAAACAATTATCCTTAAAATCCTTCAATATAATCGAAACTAAGATTGAAACCCAAAACTCAAAAGAATTTGATTACATAGTCTTCCACATTAAATTATATCTCCAAATAACATCGACTACTCATAAAGTCACATACTAAAAATCAATTAACCTAATCACATATTATCTATGATAGGTTATTCATTTCCATAATTATTCCAAATATTTATAAATACACAATAAAAACATAGATAAAAATACACCATTACTGCTCAAATTATATCCCATAGTATTCTATTTTTTATAGGCATATATTGTTCCCAACCGAGTGAACATATTCCAAAATAAAATTTATCACTTAATCAGTAAACCATATTCCTATGCTAAGGATATCCATTTGGTAAAAAATAAGATCACAAATCAACTTATTATTGATAAATAAAATCATTTAACTAATATTAATTAGTCAAACAAACTAGGGACTTCACGTAGCCCGATGGTAAGAGATAAATCCCAGTCACACTTTGGTTGCAGGTTTGATTCCCATAGCATTGTCTGACATAATGGGTTGTCATATGGTCTATGTGTTTTCCTTTTTAAAAAACTATATTTCGTAACTTTCCCAAAATGAGATAAATTTATCAATATAACCATAACATAATTTAACCACAAATGTTATCTCATACCTTACATTTTCATCACAAAAATTAATAACTTGTAATTACCTCCAATTTAAGGATCATGTAAACCCAAATGGTTATTTTTACATATGTCCACCCAATAAAAGATAATTCTTCCTCGAATAGAATATTCACAAAACAAACTGCAAGGTTACACAAACAAGAGAGAAGTAATCTAAAATAATCCTATCAACAAAGACCACTAATAATTTTAAAATTTTATCCATCCATATATTTCCACATAAGATCTTCCTTGACCAAGAGGTTATCCTATAGAATATGGCATTGACTCAGTTAATGCCCAGGTCCCCAAATTTACGGAAAATTCCTGTAAATGGATTCTTGAGATCATTTTTATTTTCTTACATAGTACTATTCATTTTTTCTCAATAATTCTTTTCTTTATGTCCCTTTTCCCCACACATAATGAATTTATTTGTTTCATTGATAAACATTCCATAGTGTCTCTTCCACATTTATTGCATGATAGAAATCATTCTTTATTTCTTATATGGTCTATACTATTAGAGCTCTTATCATTCATTGCCTTTTTTTTGATTCCGGGAGTTGGTTAATATATATGTTGTTGATCAAATTTTGGTAAAACTGATTTGACATGAACACGATATCTTTTACACTTATCAACATTCATTTGGTTTCTCATTTAAACAAATGTTCCCACCTTATATATTATGTTCAATGTTACTATGAATTATTTGGAATCTATCCATTGACTAAAACCAGAAAGCGTTGTATGAGTAACAATAGTCATAAAATCATTTAGAAAATTTAACGACACATTATTTTCAATCTAGAAAAACTTAAGATTAACCACAGTTATTTATTATCATATTATATTAAAATATTACATATCAGTGTGCAAAGAAAATGTTAATTATCCTAAGCATATCCACTAGGAGTGTCGAACCAATAGTGCAGCAAGGCCCATTTTCATGCACCAGTTCCTGTTCGAGTCTAAATCAACGATGTGTTTTCGGGTTTAACACCAAGGTACACATGTGCCAGATCTACCTCTACCTGCTCATATCTAGACATGGATTCATTGCACAGAAAACCCACATAATATTTACATTACAATTTTTTTGGATGTTCTTCTATACTAATCACCAAAGTCTATCTTAGGCTAATGTTATCTAATCAGAGTTTTTCTAAATCCAGTTTCCATGGTTTGTACTAAACTTTATCTAATACCAACTGTATCACCCTGACCCTAGTGACCCAGATTCATTTTATTATTACATATCATTAGCATGATCATTATATATCTAGTCTCGAAAGACTGATTATTTTTGTAGCCTTGGAAGTACAAGATACATACATAAGTTTTACATTACATCATGAAATAAATAAAAACAAACATGTATCCCCTTTGAACACACTCATATCCCTTAGCCTATTCATACATGTTAATCATGATATAGTTCTTCACATCATGGGATAAATAAAACATAGAAAGGGGTAACCTCAGATGCTGAGTATGGGTAACAATATTGTGTAAACTTTCATAAATAAGAATAAGTATTAAAAGAAACGTATAAGACTAAAACACAAGCCTTTTAAACTTAAATTTCAGAATAATATAGAAAATATAAATCAAACAATTCAATTTACTTATTCACATGAATATTCTACTAGTCGAATAATCACATGAAATATCAATAGCTAATTTCATAATGATGTATTGTATAATGTCAGACATCCTAACCACATATTCAAGTCCTCAAGCCAATATTACAAATAAGATTTTTTCAAGGCCTTGTCCGAGGTACTAGTTTGTTTCATGTGACCTAACGATGCATCGAGAAGCTATATCTGGCTCCACCCATCACTTACTATGTCCAATGCATTCCTTATATGAAAAGGATGAAACATAAGCTAAATATTTTTATTTAAACATGCATACAAAATGTCAATATTTTAACCACAAACCATGAATAGTTTTTAAAATAGAACATCCACATTCAGGCATAACTCATTCAATACAATATATAAGATTTTTATTAATCAACTTCAATTGAGAATAATTATGGTTACTGACATATATTAAAATAATCAGTAAAACTATTTGAAAGGAATATCCAATTTGTCCTGAAAATATCTAAAAGTCTCACTATTTATCCAGAAGCTGTTCAAAATTTCATTTTTGAAACAAAGTGTCCTGTACAAATTTGAAACTTTTAAAATGAATTTTAATTTTACAACATTCATTTCTATATAAATAAATATTTAAAACCATTTTTAAAACATGGACATTAATGAAAATGATTTAGAAGAATAAATCTTTAAAACATTTAAAATGATATTTTTGTTAGAGTTTCTAACCAAATGAGAGTTGCTTGAATGAAAATAATTGAGGTAATAAATACTTTATAATATCATGAGAATAAAGGTATTCACGATATACTATGTAAAAGTATAGTATATACATCATATATAAGTTAATTGGTGCACAATAACAAAGAAGTCTGAATAGAATGTAAACTGAGAAGATATCTCTTATAAAGACTGTATCCTTATATTAAGAATAAATTAATGGAATAATTATGTTTGAAAAAATTAAATACACTCATTATGATTTTATATTCATTTTAATTAAATAAGAGGGCATTCACACATATTCTTGTAAAAACAACACCAATGAATTGGATGTTTAACTCAATGAATGGAAATTGAGTTAATATTGCTCTTAGAAAGTTCATATCGATGACTTGAGAATTTATCAATGGAGTGATTTTGTGTATCAAAATTATAAACTCACAAAGGGTAGTGGAAATTACTACATAAGTAAATAAATAGTGATTTCACACATAATCCAGCAGTAAAATAATGAATGACATTTGCGTAAAACCCAATGAGTGGAAATTGTAATTAGATATTTCCTTACCGATTTGGTAACATACAAAAAATACAATCCTTGAAAGAAGTATCATACAATGAATATGTAAATACACATAAATTAAAGTATATTACACTATTAAAACAATCATGGGTAGTACATACACCATACAAAAATAAATAGTGGCAATATAGCATGAATCTCATGAGAATAAGAAGTGAGATGAAAACCCTTTACCTTGTACTTTTCCATAGTTGAGGGTACTCTAACCTCGGGTATAATGGTGAAATAATTGTTATTAAATTATAAAAAAAAACATATACAAAAATATTATATCATATATGATCTTTTAATATTGATATGTTAAACATATTTTAGTAGTATCATTATTTTGGGTGTTAACTGATTCATTTTTATTTATATTTTTTGTTACGTAAGTCATGTTTGTTATGAATAGGATATATTATATTTGTATGAAGAATGATATTATGTACTTAAACATTATTTTCTTAATAATAATATGATATTTATTCTTGAATGGTTATGATGGGGAATGAATCTCATCGTGTTCATGGAGAGGGTAATCCGTACATACGCACGGGCGGCAATGCAATTCTATTGATGGTGAAAACGTATGTAATTAGATGATATCATATATAAAGAATAGTTAACATGTCATATTTATAATTGAAATCAATTATAGTCATTATTAAACCCATCCAAACAATTAAGTGTTGAAGAAAAAACTACACCCCGACGTGGAGACGATATGTCATACGTATGAACGTATGGTGACTTTTTCATTCATAGGATGGAAAAAATAATGAATGTAGCTGTAAAATATTTATAATAAAATCAAAGTATATAGAATGTACTAGATTTATTATTTTATTATGGAAATAACAAATAAAGAGGAAGTGGAAGTGGAAAAGAACCTTGAAAGAGGTTATCAAATAATGACCTCTTTTGCGGGTGATTCCCATTGATTTGATCAAAAAGGCTCCATAGGTTGGCTTTCTAATCAAAGTATTGAATCTAGGATTATTTGAGGGTAGTTGGGAGGATATTTGAGTAGGGTTTGGATGAGACAAATGGCTTTGGTGGTGTGATTTTGAGATAATGGGAAGTACCCTTTTATAAGAGAGGTGAGGGTTACTTTAAGAAATCCTTGAAATATTATTTTATTATAAATCATATTCGGTTTCTAATGGCTCCAAAAGGATTTATTTTGAGTCAATTGTGGGATGGGTCCAAATAATCTCAACCAATTGGTTATAGAAAGGTTTAGGTCACCATATTAACCTTATTTTTTAGATTTAACTCTTTGTTAAATAGTTTCACTTTTAGAACGTCACCCTGTATTTTTATATTATATAGTTAATAAACACAATATAAAATCTTAAGAGAACCCAAATTGGTTCATTAATGAAATATCTATTATTTTATAAGTCCTTTGGTTGAACCTTAGATATTTTGGATTGTTTTATCATTTAATAATATAGTATTTCTTTTAAAAACTAAATTATGTCAATTTTGACATTATTTAGTATTTGGTTTTTGTGGAAGTCATAAAAATATGATTTCATCCAAAAAAATAAATTTAATCAACCGAAAAATGTAATATTAACCTATAAAATTTGTGGATTGCATAAAAAGTCTCAATTTACATTTATTTTTATATTTATAATATCAATTATTTTAGTCTATCATTAATAAGGTAGTTACTGCATCACCATTATGTCAGAATTAAATTTAATTATTTAATGTCTAAAAATTATAAATAAAATACCAAGACATAGGAAATATTTGTATATATTTAATAAATATCTATATTTGAAATTATCTTATGTATATCCCTATATTAAATTTTTTTAGTTATTAGAATTTGAATTTAACACTTTTAACTCTTCTTTAAATAAAATAATAATAAATGTACTAATCTAAACCAAGTGGACAAAAATGATCATATTTTATTCCTAAGGTTTATTTTTGTCATAATACACTTATAAAATAGAATTATGAATTGTGATAGGGTAATTATAATATCATTTTTACATTTAATTATGCTATTTACTTTAAACCATGGTAGATAAAATTCAAAAGTTACTATTCACAAAAATTATTTTCATCTTATTGAACCAAATTTAAAAATTGATGTCAACCACATCTCTCAGTTTTTTGAAATTCATTTTTCTGAAGTGGTAAAATTACGTTTTATGCAAATTTACTAATGTGCCTATAAGGTGGGTAAAAGACGTTAAAAAATTCAACAAAATTTTTTACTTCTAATTAATTTATAAAATGAAACCAATGAATTATATTGAACTGATATAGGTATTATGTATCGATTTTGACTTAAAATAAATTTAAATGAAATAAATAATTATCTATATAAAAAGACATTTTTAATCAATAACCCTGTGTTTTTCAGTATTCATCAAAAATTGAATGGTTTCAGAAAAATACCAAAACATCACCCTAAGATAATTTTCATATTCAAATTCCAAAAATAATAACTATTTTACGATTTTAAAATCATATATGTTGATTTAATTAATTTAAAATTAATTCTCGTTGTTAAGACTAGAAAGAAGATTTTTGAAAAGTAAAAACTATCAAAATATTGAAATGTGTTTATGTCAGGTTTAAAAGTGAAATTATCTCCAATGATGAAAATTTAATTAAATGATAAAAATAAAATCTAATAATACTTCCAAACAATTCAAATTTCTAATTTAACATTACAAATTACTTTGATTAAAAACATTGTTTTCAATGAAAATTTATTATCTATCACAGTTCATCAAAAATATTAATGTAATTAGAAAAACCCAAAATAATTATCCAAACTAATTTTTTTTATGTTGTGATTCTAAAAAGGAATTTAATTTCATCAAATTGAATATATAAAAGTTTCAAATATAGGATTTAGAAAGGGTTCCCCATTAAAAGGCGAAAAAATAAAATTATTTAAAAATACTTTTTAATCTGAATAACAGAATTTGTCCTTATATTATGTCTAAGAAACACAAAAGATGAATATTAAAATTATATGAGAAATATAAAAAATTTAAAATGTGGTTATTACTATTCATAACTGATTTCTAAATCGCTAGTTTGATAGGTCATGGTGCACTTGAACTTGGTGTTGCTTATATCGCAAACTATTATATTATTCGAAAAAAATAATACCGTGGAAGCTTGGGGTGTTATATTAGAGGTGTCACGGTGATGGGGGAGGATGAATCATCTTAGTTCAAGAGAATTGTTATTTAACGGTTCATTGTGTGGATAAATCAAAACATGTTTTAAATCCAATTGGAGGCCTAAAACCAATAGAATCAACCTCACGGTGAAGGAAACGCCCAGAATCTTGAGCATCATGGTGATCGGATTTCCGCATCTATAGTCAGAGATTCATCTGAAGTGATAAATTAAGAGAAACATTTTTTGGAAATAATGGGACAAACACGGCGTGTTGTCCAAAGAAAACAACATGTGGGGCTGGATCAACAATGACTAGGGTTCCACACTGCAGAAATCGAAGACATAGAGTGTGAAAAATGTCACATAGTGTCTGGGTCCCTATTCGGGACTCAACATATATCATGGATGATACATGGACATGAGGTAGAGTTCACATCACACACTCCACTACACAGGTAGACTAGGCCAGTTACACGGGTTACCCCGTGTACTAGTACATATGTTGGAAAACATGGGATGAATCCATGTACGAGAAACATAACCAGTGTACATGGACAAACTAGGATAGTAGGAAACATCATGAAACTCTTCTTATTTTGATGTATATTTATTTTATTCATGACATGTTCTTCTGGATCGGGTCGTTGTTCCCAGGCAGTATCTGGAGTCAAGAGACACAACATGTGACCCTTCTACATGCAGTGTACTTCCTTCTACATGGCATGATCTCATTTTCTCCCATAACTTTGAAATGTTTTTTTTGGTTTGGTAATCCTATTCTCATTCCCCTAAAGGTCATGTATGATTTTCATCCACAGGAGTACAACCACCTTTAGCAGGACCATCTCGATTGAGTAGGAGTCCCTCTAAGAGTCCCAAAGAGAGATCCTCTATCCATTCATGTGCTATATATAGAGTCAGGTTATAGATGTATTCAATATTACCAGACGTCGGTCCTCTACTTTTCTGGTGAATATGGATGAGTCTTCGGATCACCTCAATGGACCTAGAGGTGTTCCTCATCCATGTATCATGATCTTTTCCCACATAGGAGTTAGTTCTCCTTACATGAGTGTATTTTTCCCTCTATTAAGATATATCAGGGCATGTTTATCTATCTATCATGGATTTTCCCAAATGAACAACACATATTTGATAGACTTCATTAGACCTATCAGACTCGTGTAGTGAGTTCTCCCTAGTATGTTCTTTGTGGTGTATTTGATCAGAATCCCTTGTGTGTTATTTCATAGTTTCTACTTACCTCAAGACCATAATTCTGGGTCTAAGTATATATCATTTTTTATCTTGTTATATGTTTTGTAGACATATAATGTGTAGAGATGATTGTAACTTTACATTGTGAATTGATTTGTGATGTTTTCAAGGTCCCCTATTGAGTATTGTTATACTAACCCTACATGGGCTTTCCTCACATGTGTCTTATTTGGTTTAGATGAGCGGGCTCTTGACGGAGTCCAGGGAAGACCAGAACCGGATTACACTTTGTTTTTTTCCTTAATGGTTGAGGTTTTCCTCTTGGTTTGAGTATCAGTCGTAGTGCATTTCATATTTACAGGTTAGACATTATAGATTACAGACTCTTTCTTTGGTTGGCTTGTATTGATTCTAATTTACATTCAACACTTTACATTCCATATTTTTCTATTGGTTGAGTTTAGTTGTGTGCATGCGTTTTTTTCCATAGTGGTTTTTACATTTCAGAATTTATTTTCTTGGAAATGTGGGCATGTGTACATGTAATTAAGCATTTCCTCCCATGTTTCAGATATACCTACTCAGTGCTGGTCACCAGCCACTGTCCTATTAGAGGTGGGTTTGGGGAGTCACGGTGTGAGCCCTAGAAGGACGGTTCATGACCGAGTGGTATAATAGGTGGTCAGTTCTACCATAGGAATGATAGTCTCTGATATTGGATTGAGGAAATAGTGGTAAGTGTTTTGAGTTTTTCTTTTAGGCCTGGGTCTCTTGGGTTTGTGCGGATATCCAACGTATCCATACAGTGGGTCTCTGATAACCTACTTTTTTTACTTGGTACACGAAAACAGTAGTTGCAGGAAAAAAATGGTGTATGCATTATATACGAATGATTTGTGATTTCCATTTCCTTCTTGAGTCATCTCTCAATATTGAATCATTGACCACAACACGTCTTGTTTCATATAAGATTACTTTGCAGCATATTCTGGCTAGGATTCAGTAGCTTGATCATGAGGATGACCCTCTAGTGAAAAGGCCTTGATACATGGATCACTTCCATCAATGTTACCCTTTGGTAGTGCACCATCCATACCACCACCTGTAGTGCATCACATAGTACTGGCAATACTAGTGGATGAAGAGAGAAATTTGAGCTCCCTTCATGAGTTTAAATAGTATAGAACCCTTAGGTTTTGAGGAGTGCCTAACAAACAGGTGGCTGACGATTTTCTTGAGGCTGTGATTTCGATTTTCTACATCGTCAGTACAATAGTAGAATAGATGGTGGTTTTGATAGAAAGCCTTCTTCTTTTCTTCAAAAGTTGATGGTGGGTTTTAGTTACCCGGTTTTATGATCTATCCACCCTTTTGTGGATAGAGTTTGAGATGATTTTTAGAGAAGAGTTTTCACCAAGGTTTCTAATGTTTATGAACATCCAGGATCTTCTATGAATCAGGTAGGATGACATGATGGTGTATGAGTATTCATAAAGGTTCAACAACCATTCCAGACACTCGATGGTATGATGCATGACCATGACTATGTGCCTCAAACCATCGAGTGAGGTCTATATAGTGACATCTGAGCTAGTGTATCCCCTCTATGCATTCCTTCCTATGATAGAGTGAAAGATAATGCTTTGGAAGTTGAGAGATCCTTTGCTAGGAAAATACATCTAGTGGTAGTTAGAAGCATGTAGACGAGTACAAAGACCTCGACAACGGGGACCCAACACCAGGACCATGGATCTAAACATAGTGGAAGTATGAGGAAGACCAAGATCATGGGGTTTTTAGTTTTAGACTCTTAGGATGTATCTAGTCATCCTAAGAAGAGGTGATGCTATGCATGTGATGGTAGGGGATATCTTGATATATATTTCCCAACTCATCATGCTTTAGACAGAGGTGCAGCAACTGGTTTACCAGGGAAAGGAAATGAATGGAGTAGGTAAATCTGCAAGGGGATAGACATGTAAGAGGAGCATAGAGTGTAGAATGAAGTGAAATACCTTTCATCATGTAAACCCCACCACCCCTAGGTGGTCCACACTAGGATTAGAGAGATAAAGGATAGGGGAGAGGACTATTGTGTGTGGTCATGGAGTATAGTCCATAATCTCAAAGGGTGATTTGAGGTTTGATTTTTGTTATTTAACATTAGCTTCCATATTGACATCATTTTGGGTATGGACTAGTTATCCAGTAGTAATTCTCAGATTATCTATTTGAGGTGAAGTGTGCGGTGTGTCCACAGAAATGGAATGAGGGTTTTATTTGTTGGTGAAAAGAAAACCCACGTAGAACATAATGGTCTCATGCTTAGGAATATTTAGCCGATCATTCATGAGATGGATAGACATACCCTCATTGAAGTAGATGTTCTTAGATTTCAGTTCCCATTAGTAGTGGCAGAGTCTGAGGATGTTCTTATAGATGAGGCTCCATGATTACCACCCCACCAGGAGATCGACTTCTACACCGACATACACCCTAGGAGAACACTAATATCTTCATCGGAATATTAGATAGATCCCACAGAGCATCATGAGATAAGGGTGTAGTTGGAGGATTTGAAGAGGAAGGGCTTAATAATACTTGGTGTTTCACCCTGGGTGGCCCCAGATTAATTTTTGAAGACAGAAGACAGAAGTTTGTGGTTCTGTGTAGATTACTGACGTCTGAACTAGGTAATGATGAAGGAAAAGTATCCAATCCCAAATATTGACGAGCAATTCAATCAACTAAGTGGGGGAATGGAGGTTCTCAATGGTATAACTTTGATAGGGTTACCACCAGTTATAAGTAGTTGATGGGGATATACCAAATATGGATTTCTGATTCCACTACAGTCATTATGAGAACTTGGTGATGCTCTTCAGTGTGACAAAATCCCCCAAAGTGTTCATGATAATCATGAATATATTCTTCCATCCATACATATAATGATTAATAGTAGTCATCATAGAGGATATCCTTGTGTACTCAGTATCATGGGGGGATCATGTAAGGTAACTATGGATGGTTTTAGACGTACTCTGGGAGAATCGGCCTTACGAGAAGTTCTCAAAGTGCCAATTCTAGATCTAGGAGGTCCACATCCAAGGACATGTTATCTTATAAGATGGTTTAATAGTGGACCAAACCATGGTCAAGGCGGTGCTGAATGAGGCCACCTCAACTCATGATATAGGTGTAGAGCTTCCTTGTGATGGCAGGATATTACAGGAGAATCATTCCTGATTTGTCCCAAATATCAGCACTGATGATATCTTTGACCTAAAAGGGATAGCCTTTTTTATGGATACAAAAGTGACAATAGGATTCCACTAGTTTAGGAAGAGTTTAACAAGTTACCAAATCTTGAGTTTACTAGTGGAGGGTGTTAAGTATGTAGTGTCCTACGATGCATCCGGAACTAGGAATTGGATGTGTTCTGATCTAGAGACAACATGTGATTGCATGTGGTTCATGATAGCTATGGACACATTAGAAGATCCATGCAACCGATGATCTTGAGTTGGTAGTGGTAGCATTCATAATTAAGATGTAGAAGAACTATCTGATTGTAATATGGTTTATCATCTACTCTTACCACAAGAGTCTCAAGTACATCTTATCATAGAAAGATTAGAATCTGAGGCTGATACGATGGCTAGAGTTACTCCAAAATTATGACTTTGATATCGATTAACCATTGGGAAGGGGAAAATAGTAGCTGATTCTCATTGTGAGATATTAAGCTCAAAGATACAGTGCGATGCATAAGATTAGTCAGCCTCACTAAAGTGATCCTTCATGTATAGAGATGATGATTCTTACCTTAATTTGATCATTGTTACCCCTCCACTCTTATAACTAGTTTTTGAGGAAAAACATGGAGAAGTATATTATGAGGATTTATGTGCTTAGTTATCTATAAGAAAATCAATTGATGGATATTAAAAAGGCGGGGAGAACATCTTAGTTTTCATAGGTTGCAAAGATGTGCTAGTGGATTTATGGGAGGAGGTCCTGAGGGAGTTTCATATATCCATCCTTGGTGTTACATCCTCGAGTGCAGAAAATGTACTTAGACCTCCGAAGTTAGTTATGGTGGAAAGAGATGAATAAGGTGGTAGTATAATTTGTTTCTCTATGACATAAATTCCAGAAGTCGAATATAGAGCACTAGGTTCCATCAGGGATAACTCACCCCTAGAATTTCAATAGTGGAAGTGGGATGAAATACAGATGTACTTCGTGATGAGAATACCACTAATATCTTGGGGACATGATACCATCTTGGTGATCATTGACCGACTCACCAATTCGAAACAATTCATAGTTATTTGGGAGTATAGTTCCAGAGAGAGCTTGGGATACCTATACATGTATGAGATAATTCGGATTCATGGAGTCCCTTCAACGATAGTTTCAGATCGCGGTGCTTATTTCACATCCCAATTATGGAAGGCATTTCAAGAGGCATCTGGGACATAGCTACGATTGAGTACAACATTCCATCCCCAGATAGATGGTCAGACAGGGAGAACTATTTAGGTTATGGAGGATATGTTGTGGGCCTATATCATAGAATTTGGTCACAATTGGGATAACCACCTACCACTGCTAGAGTTTGCGTAGAAAAATAGCTACCACTCTACCATCAGTATAACGTCATTTAAGGCTTTATATGGATGACCCTTTAGATCACCGCTTTGCTAGACCGAACCCATTAAATCAACACTCATGGGCCTAGATTTGGTGTGAGATATCACTAAGGAGGTTCTGATCATCTAGGAGTACATGAAGACTACACAAATCTACCATAATTCTTATAATGATAGATAACTAAGAACATTGGTGTTTGAAGAGGGAGACCATGTATTTATTTGGGTCTCACATCGATGTGGGTTGTAGAGATTTTTATGGGGAGGAAAGTTGTCTCTCCGGGTTTTATCCCTTTTTAGATACTGTACAGAGTAGGAGAGATGGCATACCACATATCTCTACCACCTATATATACCACCATAGTGGCACCAATAACTTTACATCTTCCACATGTCACAGTAGAGGAGGTAAGATCCAGATCCGTTGAACATCATAAAATAAGAGAGCATGACATCAAGTATGTAGTGAGCTTTTCTAATAACCATGTTGATATTGGGGACCGGTAGGAGAGAATCCTTCATGGGTGAGTGATTCCATTTGTGTGTGTCTAGTGTCAACATGAGAATCTTCATGAGAGAACCTAGGAGTGGGAGGCTCAGATTTGTGCACAGTACCCACATCAGTTTGAGTAACCTTATGTTTTTGATTTTTGGGGTTTTAGAAGCCCTATTGAGGGGAGAATTTAACATCTTCAATTTTCTATATATTATATTTAAATATTATATGGATTTTTTTAGAACATTCTTTGTGAAGAGCTATGATTCTAAGGCCTGGATTGCATGAAATCAATTATTGAAATAAATTAAATTTTTAAATAGTTCGAGCCAATGGTTTTATTGAAAAACTGGAACAACATTTAAATGGTTTCTTGGATCCAAAATCTGGTGTCACTTTTTCAATTAGAGCTACGACATTATAATAGGATAGGATAAGATAGGCTATTGCAGGTCTTATGATGAATTTAGTTTTCCAAAATATAATGAAATAAAATAAATTATAAATGTTTACTTTATTTAAATTGCATTAACGTAGAAATGAGAGATTTTAAATAACTTGTTAGGTAGAATTTATAGGTTTAGCTGAATAACCTTGGAATTCATTGGCGGTGTGGAGATGTGTCCCCTTTGAGTGATCTCTCGACAATGAACGATGACGAATCCAGGATTTGTGAATCCTGACACTAATAGAGTTAGAGGATCTCATTGATGATGATATTGAAATCCATCTTCATTAGAAATTGAATCTACCTCGAGGTTGGGGATGTTATTTAAATTCGTCCATCCCCGTTCTTGGATTCCAATGAAGAACACAAATCATCCACAAACAGGTTGACTTGTGGATCATTTATTTTTGCAGGATGGTCTTTTATTGGTTTATTTTTGGGAATTGATCCATATTTGATTTTATTTATATTTTTATTTTCTCCATTTAATCCCTATAACAATATTGGATCAATGTAGTTACAAAAAACAACATAGGTTCCTTCCGTTATTTGTTATTTGGATTTCCTCTCTCCTTCAACCCGCACATTCATCATGTTTTTCTCAGGGTTATGATAAAAAGATCCTTGTGCCTCTCTATCACAATGCAACAATCCCAAATCCTAGATTCAGAATCCTAAAGACCTTGTAGTGGTTCGAAAACAATGACAGTGGACTGATTGACTCGGTTCAAGAGAAATTGTTCTTCAAAAATTCATCATGCGAATGAAAAAAAACATGTTTTCAGGACTAATCGGAGGCTTGAATTCAATGGAATCAACATTATAATGATGAAACAACCTAGAATATTGTGTTTAATGGAGATCAGATGGCCAGATAATGAATTGGAGTTTCATCTGAAGCGTCGGATGGAGAACAATTTTTTTTGAAAAAAAATGAACACAGTGTGTTCCTTGAAGAACATGGATTGTGGGGCTGGCTTAGTGGCGACTAGGTTTAAAAATTGTAAAAAGAGATGAAACAACATGTGACATATGTCACACGGAGTGTGGGAACCTACATAATACTTGGCATGTATCATGGATGACACATAGGAACATAGTGGAGTACACGACATGTACTCTATTACACGGCCAGACATGGATTGTTATGTGGGTTACCTCGTATACCGGTACACATGTTGGAAGACATTGGTTGATGCCACATTTGGGAACATAGACATCATACAAGAAGAGGACCCTAGACATTAGGACACAATTATATACTCTATTACACACCAAATATATCAAATTTTTACATGAATAGTTCTTCGGGCTCAGGACATTGCACACGGGCAGTACCTGATGTCAAGAGACACATAGTGTGACTCTTCTACACATTGTGTACTTCCTTCTGCAGGGATTTTTCTCTTTTTCCACTGTACCTTGGACACATTTTTTGGGGTTGGTTCCCCTTTTCTTGTTTGCCTGTAGGTCAGGTATCGTTTCTGTCCATAGGAGTAAACCCCCCTTCAGGAGGACTATCTGAATAGAGTAATAGTCCATTTGAGAGACCAAAGAAAGATCCTCTATCAATTTTTGTGACATTGGTAGAGTCAGGTTATCAACATTACCAATCCGACCAGACTCTTGTCCTCTACATAGAAGGTGAATATGGATGAGTCATGGTATAACCCCCATAACCCTGGAAGTGTTCCTCATCTATGTATTGTGATCTTTTCCCACTAGAGAGTGATTCATTCCAGCAAGATTTAATATATTCCATATCTTCATATATATTAGTGAATGTCTCTCAATATCTGTTGGAATATCAGAAAGAACAACAATTCTCAGACAGACGTCATCAGGGAAATCATACACATGGAGTGAGTTCTCTCGAATGAGTGATTCATGGAATCTTTAAAATGAATTCTCTAGAGTGGTATGTGGTAATTAAAACATTCCTCTAGACCATAGGTGTGGGTCCTAGTTTATCTAGATGTTTTTGTTGTTATATATTCTATTTATATATACTGTGTAGAGCTGACTGTACCTCTGATTTTTGTTGACATATATATCCAGGGAAAACCAGGGCTGGACCATGCATTGTGATTTCCATATAGCGGGGGTGTTCCTTTATGGTCGAGAAATAGTCATTGTACATATCTAATATACAGCTATTACTTTTTAGTTATCTGACTCTTTTTTGGTGGTCTTATATATTAGACTAGTTTAATTTCAAAACATTAGTTTCCATTGTACTCTATTGGTTAGGTTTAGTTGTGTTCATGCAGTTTGTTGCTTAGTGGTTTTTACATTTCAGCAGTTGTTGGATTTGGGGAGTCATGGAGTGGGCCCCACTTGGATGTTTTTGGATATTATCAGTATAACAGTAATATCATTAATTGCATTAAATTTCAAAGGATAAATTTTTTGGGGATAAATTTTGTAATGATCATGTTAATGAATATATTGTAGAGTGATATTCAATTCAAGCTATTTTTTTTAATATATACATATATTTATGAAATAAAAATTCATAGAATTTTAACTATTGAGAATGAGGTAAAGATATATGATATTACCCTATAGGATATATATTATTACCAAGAAGTTGTAATTCATGTTGACAGGAACAAATAAATAAAAAATATTATATTATGATCTATGAATATTTATCACATATAAAAATTTATAGAAAAGGATACATAAATATCATGATTATCTTAAATATATAACAAAAATATAATATAGTTTTCATATCAGATAAATGGATAGAAACTCATGAATGACATAAAAATTGAGTAACTAGTAGAATAATATTATTGAAATATTGATGACAGTGAAAATTTCTAATCTATAAATGGCGTTTTAATTCATATTTTTCATTTTATGATAATGAAACTATTCAATTATTTTAGAAGTGATTTAATACTATGAAATAGATCATTGATAATAAAAATTTAAATGATTATAAACCAAGATGGATAGTGAGTCCACTCAATACATTAAATAAATAATATTCTTAGTTAACTATTTTACTTTGATATATCACCATTCAATACAACAAGGATGTAACATTGTGTTGATGAATAAAAATATAATGTTTTATGGGTATTATCTTGTATACATGTGAATTAGTGGCAAGTGTTCCATTTTAGTACTAAACAAGACAGTGGGAGGGATTAATATTAATATTGAATACCATTATTTACACCCTCCCATATCATGGTATAATTTAAATTGGAATAATAATATTTAATAATGAAGAAAATTTATTTCAATGATTATTCCTCCCATCAATAAATATGAATTTTATTATTAATCATAAGAAAATCATGATATTTAATTGGAATGAAATTCAATGATGGATAATTTGGATGAAATACAACATACATTAAAATCAATAAATCCATTAATTTTTTATATATATTTAATTTTAATAAACATAAGATGTTTATAATAAATTGAATTATGTCTTATAAATTTGAATTCATATGAAAATACATTCAATATTCCTGTGAGTTTTGTAAAACATGATCTATATAGTAGTCAAGTCCTATAACTCCAAATTTTCTCAATGAAATGAACTAATTAAAACCTTTTAATGATATGTCAATTTGAAATTATCCAAATTATATATATTTTACTATAAACATGTATATATATATATATATAATTATTAACTAATATAAATATATTGATGGATTAATAGATCATGTTAATGAGAATCTAGAGGTCATTCATAAACATGAAAAGATTGTCAATTTATTTATTGATGTAAAGATAATTTATAAAATCATTCCTCATTAAAATATTATATAGTGGTTACTAATTTAGGAATGATATCCTATGGTTTTTTCACTAGATGTTGTAAAAAAATCAAAATTTTATAAGATATGTGGACGATCAATGATGATCCCATCAAAAATTTTTAATGAATGTTTAATTTAACAATATGTAAAATATTTATATTAAGGGATGATCTAAAGAGATATAAAATTATCTTGTGACATAATTAATTTACTAAAAAATTAAAATAGAAAAAATTAATAATAATAATGAATGTTCAGCTACTTTATTTTGGTTTTCAATTGTTAGGGACATCACAGTAATGCGTCCCATAAATTCTAGAGATGATGAGGGAGATAAGAACCCCGTAAAAATTCCATGAAAGATATGAATGGAATTAATTATAACATGTAAATAATATTTAATACAATTATTCACATGATGGAGATGAATTTTAATACATATAATCATAGGATTCCAATGAATAAATTTACCATTATAAATCCTTCATTAAAAATTTAAATTAAAAATGAAAATGTGTAAACTTAGGTTATTGTGAAGTAAAAAAGCATGGGGGAATTTTTATCCCCAATTTCAAAATGGAGGTTGAAGCTACACTAAAATAATTTTACTAAAATAATAAAATTACGTAATTTAGTTTTATTTAACTCAATACTATGTATTGTTTTGTAGTAATATGTAAAATATGTCCGAAAGGATGAGATCATATATATTGACATAGAAAATTTAATGAACTCAAAAAATATTATTACAATCAAAATTATTTTTGATGAGATGGAACAAAAAAGCAATGAATTGAATTTTTTATTTATATAATTGTTTAAATGGAATAATAATGAAAAAGATACATCAAAAAACTGATTAAAAAAAACTCAATGATCTATGGTGTGAAATTAATCTTGAACATTATTCATGAAATTTTAATTACAATTAAATGAGAAGGTGGAAAATATTCAAGGAAATTTAACTAAATACAATAAGGATTTTCTAAAAAAAATATTTTCATTATTAAGGTAATTTCTGATTTGAACATTATTTGAAACATTAATTTTAAATTATTTTTGATATAAAACAAGTTAAAAATTTATATAAAAACATTTTCATTTTTGAAATAAAAAAAAATTATTGGACCACCAGTGAGGACACACATGAAAACACAAATAATTTGGTTATATAGTTTCTAAAATATTGGACACTCAAAAGAATTCTATTTCAAATCATTGATGCATAAAATATAATATGTGAAATATATCCTAATGGGATGAAAATAATATTAATTGAATGTATTTCAGGTTTAATAATTTTTTATGATTACAAATATAATCCAATGTATTTCACATTATGAAAAAAATTAATATTCCAAGGGATATTCAATATCGTTATGATCATTTTATGGGGTAGTATTCAAGTATGTTTAAATGATAAAATAGTTTTGCATCACTTCATAATAATGATGATATTTAAAATCTGTAATATCAACTTCTTTTATAACCAAAAAATATATGTGCTAAAAAAAATATTGTAAAAAACAGATTTATTAAGCTTATTGAAGTTGAATACCTTCATCAAATGATATTTAATCACTATAAAAACAAACAAAAATGATAGAGGGCCTATATAACACATTATGTGATATAAAAAATGATTTAAAGTCAAAACAATCAAGGAGGAATCATAATTTATGAAATTTTTATCTTAATGAATATTTTTAGTTCTCATATAACCAAGATCTAGAATAAGTACGTGTATAAATAGATGCCTTTTTTTGTAATTTATTTAACAAGGTTTTTCCTATTTTATTAAAATACCAAAAAATTAGGAAACCCAAAAGTGTACAAGAAACAATGAAAAACCCATGATATATAGCTATCTAACTATCATTTTAAACAATCCAGATCTAAGATTTCTTTATTCTTCCTAAATTGCATGGCAATCAACCCTTCCATGACTACGACCATGACCCCAAACTCTCAATCTTTCTATATTTGTTGGAAGAAATTGATGCCTTTCCAAAAGTGTCTCAACATCTATGTTGTCAGAATCAGATCTATCTTATTGTTTATTTTTTCCATTTTAAGGATTAGGATATCCTTCCTTTATGGTTGTCTGGTCTAGGGTCTCCTGATTATCATAAGGAGAACCCTGAGTGGAACCCTTCATCTTAGTGGCATCATCAAAATGTTTTAAAAAATAAGTATTGATTTTACTTGCAATTGACACAGCTGAAGAATTTATCGTCTTATATGAATCAAGCTAAAAATCTTCATTATACATAATAAATTTTGAAGAATCATGAAATGGTTTAGAATTGATTGGGGAGGCAGATTCTAAAATTTATTTACCCTTTTGATTATTCAAAGAAACCATCCTATTATGTGAAATCCAATGATCAACTTATTTATGAATTTCATATTTATTATCTCGTTTAGCGCTTGAAATTTCATCATGGCCTGACATTTGAGGAGATGAAGAAATATGAATTTTCTCCAAATCAACATACTTTCCTTTGGTACTAACATCAAAATTGAAAACCTCCTCAGAAATGATGGCCTTCCTAGAAGGCATGCATAGTTATTGTTAAGGATAATCAAATTTAAATGTAAGGGAATCAAGAAAATTGGAATTTTCACCATTATAGAGGACAAGAAGACATATCATGCTTTATCAATGTGTATGATGTTATGTTGTTGAATAAACAAAATGTCCACATGATCTATGTATCATTGGATGACTATGTAATAAATGAATGTTAATGGGATATTTTTAATCTTATATATGACTATAATTTCATTTTGTTGGGTTTCCTAAAAAATAATAATAAAATAGATATTTTATAAGAGATAAGATAACTAATCATCAACTATAAATTAATTGGGGAATTTCATTAATTTTCTATTATTAACTCCATAATACTCTAGTAAAAAATTAATTTATGTAGTCTTGAATGATTATTATCGAATAAATTATTGATTTATAGTTATTACAATAATTTTTTTCTTTTTTAATTTCATGTAATATTATAAAAATCAGGAAGACAATTTATGGTAAGAAAATGTCTATTTCATATGCTGATAATTACATATATTTTACCAATATCTTGGTTAAATGTTATATAGTATATAATTGAATATGTTTTCAATATTCAATATTAATTTATTCAAAATTTAATTGGATATTGATAAGGTGAAAGTATATGGTAAATTACATGTATCTTTATATTCTCATTGACATTGACTAACATAGGTAGTTTCTAAAGAATATACATGTGTGTATATCATCATAAAACTATATTTATATAAAATGTAAGATAATAACCCATATAATTTCATTCAACGATGAATATAAAAAATAGGTTTAAAACATCAAAAGTCAGTGTTTAATTTTATATATGTATAAAATTAAGTGATATTATGATTATAATGTGATAATTTTATTTTTGAGTAGCTATTTTATAGAGATAAAAAAATAAAAATGTTATTTTAATTGACCTTAAAAATTTATTGAAATTAAAACTTTCTCAATGGGAGAAAACAAGAAAAAATTATATATAATTAGTGATATAATTATTAAAAAATTAGTATAAATGTAACATAGAAATAGAACATGTGCATAATGAATATTCATATTAATTCACTAATTATATGGTTATTAGATCAATTTATTCATTGAAATGGATTTAAAAAATTTAATCCTTAATTCACAAAAAACTACTTATAAATTTTTTCATGAGTGAAAACCATAATAATAAAATCCCCACATTAAAACTAAAGATATTTAATAAGTAGAGCATAATTGTTATTATGATTATACACATATTAAAGGTAATAAAAAAGTAATGAAAAATGATCTAGGTCAAATAATGAAATATTTGTATAAATATTATTTCATTATTTTATTACTCAATATAAATGAGTAAAATATTAATTTATTAATGTATATGTTCATTTAGGTTCCATTACACTAAATAAATTATTGTTTTTTTATTATACTAAATTTTCTTTTCTATTTAAAAAAATATTGAACATTATCTAATTTCAATTCCTTTTCCTATGGATTTTACAATTTTTAATATTGATGTCTTAATCCATGTTTCCCAATATAACCTTCAAATTTTTTATTTCTATATTTGACCCCATTGAAGGACTCAATTCACTCGATATTATATATTATTTTTTAAATATTTCAACATTAACTCTTAAATCATATATGTACCAATGATTAACCAAATATATACAAAAAATATGGTATATGTGTATAATCATCAGTATATATTATGATAAACGTTTCATTATTGTCATATTTTAGATAGATTACGAGATATACATATAAATGTGTGATTTAATGTGGCCTACATTAATTTATCATTACTATTTTATTAATATATTCATTTTCTAAAAAACATTAATAAATTTTCATATTTAAAATTGGTTCATTGGAATAATCTATTCATTAATAGAATAATAAAGGTTTTTTATTTTCATATATACCTACATATCATGTATTTGAAACTATAATCCAATACCCTATATTATAAAAAAATTGAATTGTTTCCATTAATGATTAAAAATATACTTTAAATAGTAAAATTCTTTTTATATTTAATTGTTTCCCCATTTAATATGTAAATGATATTAATATTTTAATAAACTAAAAATGAATTTATATTTTAAAATAATTGATACATTACTGAATAATTATGATTATAAACATTAATTTGTTGAACATCATCTGGTGTTAATTATATATTAAAAAAATTATAATTTTATTAGATTGATATTGAAAATTAAAATTTTAATTTTTTCTATTATAAATCATGATATGTATATTGAAATATATTATATTTTGTTTATGAAGGTTATGAGGAGGAGATGGTGGTAGTGTGTAATATAAATTACTAACGGAAGAAACTTCAATTCAGTATTAGCTATGATTATTATATGTTTCTAACTATGGAAGTGTGTTTTATCAGTAGCTACCACAATACTCAGTCATTTGGGGGACTTCCATGATTATTAGAACGATTTGGATTTATATAAATGGCCCCTAAATAATTGTTGTGTGGTACTACATGATCATGAAATTTTTTTCTTCATCATTGTTTATTAATAAGAAATAGAATTATTTCTCTCATGGAATAGTACTATGTCGAAAAAATGTAATCATTTGAGTTCTAATTCTGATAGGATGAGTTTTTATTTTTATCAATTTTGATCATTCTATTTTAGATTGACTGTGATAAATTGGTTTTTGGAATGGGAGAATGAGTTTCTATTTCTAGATATATCAATTTTAAGTTCTTTTATGTTGTAGATTTTTTTTAAAATGTTTGTCACAAGTGTTTTTTATGATTTTAATTTCATCAATTGTTTTAATGCCAAAAAAGTTTTATTTGTTCTTCTGGATTTGTATTCTTGAATTAAAATTTCATCACTTAAAATTATCCATTATAGTTGGGGTTTTTAGAAGGAATAGTGTTGTAAGAGGGAAAGGATTTGATTGAAAAGTTCAATATAATGGGGTTACAATTTAGTAGGATGAAATTTTATGATCAAATATATTAAATATATCCAGATAATGAATTCAATGGTGTCAAATTTTATTCAATGGATTAACTAAAATGATAAAAACTAGATACTAATTAATTATGAGTGATACAAATTATGATGGCATAAAATTTTACCCTTTGATAACTTGGAGGTTCAAAAAATAATAAGATAATAAAAACCATTTCCTATATATAAATATCCTAATGTTATGAATTTTATCAAGGGTGAAACTATTCTTCATGAATATTCTAAATGTAATACATCAGTATTTTATATATAGATCTTTTGAAATAATAATGAAGTATTCAGTATCATTCTTTACATATAACCCCATGCCTGAATGATCCTATGATATAGTACTCCATCAATTTAAAATTGTTGGATTGGAGGGAGTTAATAGGATAAAAAATATCATTTAATACAGTTACAATGGTAATCATTTTATTATTAGACTAGAATTTTAATTATATCAATTAAATATGAAAATATATATTTTTATAAGAAATTTCTTATTCTAAATGTATGGTATTATTCTGTTAAATATTATTTAGTGTACTATCTAGATATGATTTCCTAAAATATATTTATCATGAATATGAATAAATCATTTGTCATCCTCTAATAAGATTCCAATGGCTAAGAATGACTATAAAACCATTTAAGTGAAAAAGAGTTATTTTGATTGATTTTTTTATATTCAAAAAGTGTTTGTTTCATAATTAAAAAATTATATAATTATTGATAAATTATTTTATTGATATATATATTTATATATTATTCAATGAAATATTATAACATAAATTTTATATTATTTACTAATTATGAGATGCAATGCAATTCATGTTAATTCTTAAAAATAATATTTTAAAATAGTTTTTCTATACCTTTTCAGAATCATATAAAAATTAATTTCTAAAAGATATATAAAATGGATCCCATATATTTGATCAGAATATCAAAACATTTTAATTATTAAACATTCAATTTTAGTCAAAATAAATAGTGAAATCAATAAAAATATAGACCATTATTAAGGAGAAAATGAGTTTAATGTGGGGTTAAAACCAAGAGATAAGGACAATAATTACACATAAATTGTTATAATTCATTTTGGTTGAATAGGTTATATCCCAATAATATCTTATGTTCTATTCCATGTCCAATTTTTTTGCTTTTAGAAAAAATTATTTCATATTATCGAATTCTTTCGAGTAATTCATTGTGGGTCTAATCCATTACCTATAAAAGGACACATTATATCCTTCTCTTCAAATTTTCTCCCATATATATTAGACAATACATTGAATAAAATCATATTATATTAATTCCATTCATCATAAACCCCCTTTTCCAATCCAAATTCCACTCATCCAAGGCCTGAGTTATATGCCAATGGGGGTCTCTCAAAAAAGGTTTTAAATCATAATAGAGGTGTTTATATTTTATTTCTTATTACCTTCATATAAATGTGATTTATCCATCATAATAAAGTGTAAAATATCATAAGTTTTATTATATTTAATTTTGAATATGTAATTACGTTTTCCGTTCATTTTTTATATAATTTCGGTTATATATATTGCATGTATATAAGTGTACACAATAACTTGAATACTATAATATGTTCCATTTTACATTACATTACCACATTGATTAATATAATGATATATTTGATAAATATACATGATATTGTTGATATAATAATTATTTTAGGGTGATAAAATACTATTCATAATTTTAAATCTTTTTTATTAGAAAATGAAAACAATTTTCATGCTTACGTATAGACTACTGTCTCCATGAACTATATAATAAATTTTATCTCTTTATCTTCTATATATTGTTTTAATTATATATATGATGAATATATATATATATATATATGATATTTATAAAATAACTAAAATTTGGGAATGATGTTACCTTGATGATTATTAAAAGAACATAATAGCCTAATTGGAAAATTGAATACAAATTAAATAGCTTCACCCACAACTGTGAATTTAATAAATAATTATTATTGAATTTGACATATTATGTTTTATGTAAACAAATTAAATTATTATAAAAATTAATATTATTAATATTATAATAATTAATTTAAATTTAATATATTTTTTATTAGATGGCATATGAAGAAGGACTACCTTATGATTAAATATTTATAATAAAATCTGACATTTATTTTGACACTATTTATAATTTTTATAATTTTGATATTATAATATATATTTGTACAAAATACTATTTCACATAATATTCATTTTCAACTTCCACTAATTAAAATTTTCCCATTTGTTTTCTTCTTTATATGTACTTAAAAATTGATAATACTGTTTTTATAGAAATTTAACAGTGTATTTCAATTTAGTCAGAAATATTTTAATTCATATAATATATTTTGATTAAATATTTTTAATTATTTTTATTTAATATTTAAAATAATTAATTATTAATATCTTTACCATATTTTTAATTTTTTGAATTCATTTTGAAATTAATCTTCTTGATTTATTGATGATGTAGTTTTTTCAAACGTCTAAAAAAATAGTTTTTTTGACAAGTTCCCAAAGGGAAATGTTTTCAACCTTCTAGGTTAAATCTCAAATTCAAGAATCTTTTAAATTCTTTCATGGTTATATTAAAATAATGTTTTTTCATTAAATTAGAGAAAAAATTACATTTTAAAAGAGTGATTTCATAAGGAAAAGGATGTTTTTTCATTAAATATACCCATGATCGTTGAAAGTAGTTTTTCATATAAGATAACATCCTATATTTACTTATCATTAAGTGGAGATTTTATCCTAGTATAATATTTAAATTTATTCTCTTAATTTTTTATAATTATAATTATAAAATATTAATGAAACAAATTTTCTTTTCCATGGTGTAAGATATATATAAATGATAACTCTTTTTAAGATCATTTGGGAACAATATGATTGTATTTTCATCATGCTATTGATATTTCTATTATATCCCACCAATTATTTGGGTTATGATTTTGAGTTTATGAGCCCAAAGAGTATGTGGGTTGTAAGAAATATATCAACAATTATATAGAGGATATTATCCCAATTCCAAAGTAAGTACATTGTTATTTAGAACATCAAAACATGCGATGAAGAATTTGAAGGGTAGCCTTGAAATATTATTTATAGGATTAAAATTGCAACATTAATATTATATCGTTAGATAATGAAAATTCTTCTGTCTCATATATCATTTTATTTGTTTCATTTATGTTTCCTGTCATATGAACTTTATAGCATTATGAAATGAATCAAAATTATGATCTATTAATTGTTGGGTATTATATTAATATAATATTCCCATTTTATAAAACCAATATATCATGTTTGATTTAAAATGATTATGGACTCATATATCTCGTATTTAACCTTTATGGGAATATGAGATAACCCTTTAATATTTACCACTTCCCAATGGATATGAATTATCTTTTTATATATGATATACCATATAAGAGTGTTATATGGGATAACCATAGTAGGTGATGATGTATATCTTATATATACTAGTGTTTTATTTATACATGATTTAAATGAAAAAATTTATTTCAACTCTAGTATTGGTATTAATGATATGTAATGAATCATTGTTTAATAAGATTAAAATTCTGGTATATAATTATTAGCTCACCTCTTATTTTATTGTAGGATGGTATAATTATTTGTCTAAATTAGAATGGAAAATATTTAGTGATAACTATCCGAATGTGACTATGAATAATAGTATATTATATGTTATGGAAAATAAGATGTTATTTTTCTCTTGAACATAACTCCCTATCTCGATACTATCTTGTGAATGTGGTTATGGAACTAATACACATTGGGGTAATAACATTTAAATGTTATGATTTGTTATTAAAACAGTCATGATATGTTTATGATGATTGCTCATAATACTGAACACCCAACCAGAAACTCTATTGGGATATTATTTGGTTATTTCATATTTTCAAGGGTGGATGTTGAGAATGGATGAAATATATATAAACCAATCTATAATACATTGGAAATAAAAATATCATCATTTAGAAAAGATATAAATTATTATTATGAATATGTTATTTATTTTTACAAATATTATATCTGATAATATAATTTTTATTTATAATTAATGGATGGAACCATATGAAACCATGTTTACCATAATGTGGTGAACAATTAAATTCTTTTCCCAAAGAGAACCTAAATGATATGATATTTTTAATAAAAAATATTATTTCTATTGACATAATTTTTTCAAAAGGAATGAATAATGTTTCACATTGAAATGAAAAAAACAGACATGAATATTCTGAGGACTCCTTCATGAGGTAACACCCATATTGATTAAGTTATCTTGTGTTATACCAATTTAAAAACAATGGATTTGTAAAATGAAAAATATATTTACCATTAAGCAGTGCTCAGAGTATGAAAATATTATTTCTTCTATTTATAATTTTTAATGTGATGTATAGAAATAGAGGAAACCATTTAAGGGCATGATAAAATAGTAATAAATCATTTCCAAATTAGGAGATAGTTAGAAATTTATTTTTCATGATGTAAAATCTTGGTATTATTTTTAAAATAATGGGTATGGAATTCCATGAGATAAATCACATAGATGATAAATTAATTGGTAGATATGTATAAAACATTACACGACATTCATGTTATGCCTCTTATATTAACTTCCCAAATGAAAAAATATATTTTTATAGTTCATTGGATTCAAACCAACTATCTATAGTGATTTAACCATAATATAATTTAGTAGCTATGAATAAATTAATCATTTTTTATCAATTAATAAATAGATATGAAAATAATTCATTAGTCTTAGAGTTCTGTTATGAAATGTTAGATGGAATAAAATGGGATTTATAATAATAAAATCAAGGGGGGGGGGGAGATGATGTGTCTCCATATAGTTCAATAACGTAGAAAGAAACATTTAGAAAATTTTAGTAAAGGATATAATAAATAATTTATTTTTGGAATGGAATTTGATCAAGGAATTGAATACTTAATTAATGGGAATATTTACTTTAGGAAAAAATTTAATAGGAATCTCAATATAAGGCACCAACAACACTCCATTATTTTTAATGTAATTAGTATGTGAATTATGATATCCACTATTAAAATATGAGTGTTCATGATTATAACTGGAATCATTAATATCTTAATAACATATTAAAACGGATATATAAGGGTATATATATTATTGATGTGGTCTATATAATGATGTTCTAAAATATATACATATCATCCACCATAAAACTAAAAATATCTTATATCATTATATATATAACCAGTCATTTATATTTAATGAATTACCCAAGGGTAAAAAATTACTAAATCATCAATTATATATTAAATTATTACTGAAAAATAAAAATAATATATTTATTAGACTTAAATTCTTTGATTATTATATAGTTTTTGTTTTTGAGTATATTCTTCCTAGAAATCTTTAATGTTTCAAAAATTCTTTGAATTTTTTAATATTTTGGACACAGATTAGATTTATTTAATAAAATCCCCTATCAATTTTAAAGGATTGGATTTTATATATTATGTACCTAAATATTCAATGAGAATATATAACTATAATGATAAATATGAACATCAAATGGAAATTACATCTATTGTGTTGGTCTTTTTTTAATGTTCAAATTGGGTATTTTTCTAGATTGTCTGTTAGAAACCTAACATTAAAAATATTACCATTGTTTAGAATTTTAATGATGAACTTCATGAAGAGTATCACTGTATTCCTCTAAAAAATGTATCTTCTTTTTCAATATAACTCAAACCTTGGATATACATATTTCAATATTTCTATATAGAATGGAATATATTGATTAACCAGAATTTAAGAAGCATCTCATTACATTATTGATAATTAAATCATTCAACCGAGTGTCTCTCCATAGGTTAAATCAATTCGTTTTATTCCTAGTAATGATGGATAAATGAAACTCTTCATTATTTATCAGTGTCATAACAAGGCCGTGCTGAATAATATATATCATATACCATCTATTAATGATTTTTTATCAATGATGTGGAGATCCATAGTTCCCTATGATTGATATTTTATCTAACTATATTCAATTAAGGGAAAATGGGAAAAGCAATTATGATATATTTCTATTAGATTTATGGGAAATATAGACTTATTATTATGCAAATAGGTCATAATAATGCCCCTCAATATTCAGTTATCAATGGTATATAGCACATTCAGATTAATCTAATCATGTAATGGTAGTTTATCGAGAAAAAATTATTATATATTCTAAAATTAAGTATTTTAAAAAATATAACACAAGGAAATTACAAAAAGACCTATAGAAGAAGAAACTATAAGATAATTTTACTATCTTATATATAAATTTTTAAATTGAAACATTTCATGGTCCTCTAATAACATGTGATTTTATTTAATTGGATGTATAACAGTTGGAAGTTATTTGACATTGAACAATACTATCCAAGATGAATGAAATGATTATTTTTTTGTATTATATGGATATTATTGAGGAATTTTACTAAATTATTCAGGAACTTATATTATTCTCACAATGATAAGTCGGAAGGGGTTTAGGTTCTTTTGAAAAGGTGAATGTATAGGGGATTTCATGTAATTATATATATTGATGGTAAGTGAACATTTTAGTCACACTACCCTGTAGTGGTGAATGGTTTGTTATTTATAGTGATAAATGTTTTAAGGTGATCATATTTGTTCTTATTAAGGATAATATAGTGATAGGTTATTCCAATCCTGAATTTATGTTTTAAGATTTAATGTACCTAAACCAAAAAATATGGTTGATGGTGGTAATATATCTATTAATGGTATTGAGGGTCTATTTTTTGAGAATAGTGTTGCAAATATACATATAATATTTTTAGAATATATGTTCACCCAGAAAGAGTTTAATATACTCCAGACATGATGACTTCATTTGAATAAATATTATGGAAGTTTATTACATTACTAACATTAGAATGGAAAAAAAGTGCATTATGCTTTTAGTTAAAGGAGTCACCTTACCTTTTATATGATAAAGATAAAAAAATTAAATTATTTTATATTCATAAACAATTCGACATGATCGAATGATTGAAGGAGGAAAATATTATCTTACTAAAGTGAGTATTCAACTATCTATCTATGTGATGATAAAAGATGTGTAAATGGAATATATAGTTATGTAAATGAAGTTAAAAAATGTGCCTGAGATCAACATTGAAAGTGATGGAATGATAAGGTTCTATAAGATAGTATGTGTCCCTTAAATACTTGACATGAATAAGGGTATGTTGGAATAAAATTATAGTTCATCATTCATTAGTAATAATTTGATGTTCCCTGAGGAATATTGATTTGAATGTGTATTTATTACTGGAATAAATTAATAGTGAAATTTAAAAACAAATTCACTCAATTCTTATAATTTCAAGAAGTTATGATTAAGGGACATAAGTCAAAAGATATTTTAAAACCATTACAAATATAATAATGTAAATGGAAAAAGAAAATTTCTTATATTTTTCTTCAGAATCCCCAAAATATATAATGGATAGAATTAAATTTGGTTTGTAGTTGATAGTCCTTTGATGTCAACACAATTCATTATGATAAGAGAATATTTACTACATGCTCATTTTGAAATTATATAATTTATTGAATTGATATTATTGAATTCAATATCACATTCTTTTGTATTTGATGATGATTATAGGAAGACCCAAAATTTTTGGTGACATAATCAAGAAGATATTGATACATAATTGTGTTACTATACATCGTGTCACTCTTAGATAAATATTATTCCTAATATAGATATTAAAATAATATTGGATCAACTGTAATAATTTTCTCTTGATTAGATACGTTGTTGGGATCCACACATTCATATTTTTGAAATTTAACATAATAATTGATTTTATTCAAGAATTAAGGGGGATCCCATGAATTGCTACATTGGATAGAATTACGAAAATTAAATGTTATGGGATGATGTTGGAGGATACAATCTATTTTTAGGGTAGATATCTATGGAAACAAATGATATCATTAAATCTACATATTATTATACAAATTAATCATCATGTCAATAGAAGAATTTTTTTTACAATCACCAATGATATCTACAATTTATTATTTTTAGGAAATAATTCCTAATATGTTCTCCATGGTAGAGTTTGATCAAATTTTGAATAGTGGGATATGTAATTCAATTATATATCAACCCTATAACATTTATTTATCAGAATAGGATTGTTGATTATAACATCCTTATTTGAAATAACTGTTATCATATTCAAGATATGTACCATGCATATCTATTGAGTACTTAAATTCATAATCCGACAAATGTAATAGAAACAGAGGTTTTATCATTGGATAATGATCATTCCAATCACTAACAACAAATATAACTCAGGAATCTTCGTAAAATGTTCTATAGAGTAAGACTACTAATTGGGTTAATGTTCTATATAGTAATAAGAAATTTGAGTATGTTTCCTCGGAACCTAGGGATATCATGAAGTGGAAAAATTCATAATAGTTTCTAGATATGTGATAGAATTTTAATGGTGAGATATATTTTAATTAAGAATAATTTAATACCCTGTGATTTTATATTTATTTTAGTTGAAATAATATTTAAATATTTCACAACATTCTTTAAAACACTTTATTTTAAATAAAACTATGATATAATATAATATTATAACACAATTTATCATTGTGAGGGTAGGAATTAGATCAAAAAATTAATATATATATATTTATAATGATAAAAAAGTGATAACATATCAATTTTTATAAAACTATTTAATGTTTAAAAAAACGTTTTTCTATGATATTTATTTTTATAAATGAAAGGTATTTATTTATAAATATATATAGTTCAATATTTAATAATTATTTCTTTAAAATATAATAATAATTTTAATAAACAAATAAATAAATATCCATAGATTAATTATCTAATAGTTATCAATGATGATAAATTCTTATAAAGGTGAAATGAGAATTTTATACTAAAAATTGATTTATAATAATTTAGTATTTTTATAATAATACATTTAGTAAATCATTATAGAGATATGGTTTTATTTAAACATGTATATTATATATTCAAAAAATATATTTTAACTGTCAAATTATTGTTTTTAGTTTTCATGGAAGGAAGAGACATTCATTTTTACTCTTAAAAATAATTTTTCAACAAAAACATTTTACTTTTATTTTATTCTGTTATTTTAATATTTATTTATAAAACATAGATAATTTAAATTTGACACAATTGATTATATATAATCATTTATCATGTCAAAATTTGTTAACAAGGACACATACATTTTTTTGACAAAATAAATAGTAACAAAATTAACAATTTATTACAACAGTTAAGGTTAAAACGGGTTTATAGGGGGGCTAAAATACTAGACAATATTATGAACCCCAGATAAACAAGAACAATTCTTAATGTTTGAAGATATTTTGACTTTATCTTATCTTATATTCAACGCCTTACATTTTCTTCTCCACAAACTATATAAAATAACAGTAAATTATTAAAATACTTTAATTAGTGCCTTGTATGCTCCCTACATCACTTATATAAGTAAGCCATCAATCATCCCTGATACATTAATTTTTATCATTCTATCTTATCTAAAAATTAGAAAAAAATTCCTAGATTCATTCAATTTCTCATAAATTCTCTATTCTTTTCCTATTATAAGAAATTAATTATTAAGGTGTAATCCAAAGGGGTTATATAAAATATAAGGTATAAATATTAGCCATGATATCTGTTTTTCATTTAATCTTCCGACATCCCTAAATATTTATTATCCATCTTTACATGTTTATTATAAAATATAAAATAAGTGGAGATGATATTATTAGGATGTAATAATCTTTTCGACCACTATTAAATAAATAAAACTATCTCTTGTATTTAGGTGTTCACAACAACCTTCATGTAGTGATATGATTCATTTTATATAACTGTCTGTTATTGACGCATATAATGTTGGATTTAATCAATTTAACTACTCATTATGTAATAATAATGATTCTATAAGGATAATTTTTTTTTATTTTTTGTTAGAATATGGAAATTGCATTCGTGCTTTCCTATAGACTACCATCTCCATTTATGGTGTAATTCATATTATTATCTCTAAAATTCATAATAGGTTTCCAATATTGTTATATTAAATATTTATGATAAATATATCATTACTAAAATTGTAGATATTATGGAACCAGGATAATGATAAATCAACCATGATAGAGGATTCAAAACAAATGTGAAAAATAAAATATTTACCACAATGAATATGTATTTTAATAAAAATTTGTTAATGAATGGTTGATAAAATGATTTACATAATCTATTTTGTATATTTAATTATTAATTGGTTCAATATTAAAATTATAATAAATTGGAATACATTATATAAGATATTATATTTCGTAAAAAGAATTTTTAACTTGAGGTTTGGTTTATAATTTTCAATTCCACTTTTTAGTGGAATTATTTATGGTTAAATTTATAATAATAAAAATACATAATCTATCTCTCACAATTCATATCATTTTTCTTCTACAATATTTATTTAAAAGAATTAAATATTTTACATTCATTTCCATCTCTCAATGTTCTCGATATTTGAAATGAAGTATTTAATGAAATCTTATATTGTCTCTCAATTCTGTTAGGAATAATTTTCTTTAATTACAATACTTTACATACAATATATTCTAGAATGTACAAAAATTTTACAATGATTTAATAAAATAATTTTATCCACATTTTAATCATAAAAAATAATTTTTTTAAATGGAATCATATTATTATTTTCATAACTAGAAATATATTATGAAAGTTTTCAATAGAATCTTTTTAATTACATATAACAAATAGATTGTGTTCCTTATTTTCAAAAACTCTCCCCTCATTGAAGCATCTTTTAATATTTTCCATTTTTATTTTCAAATAAAATGTGTTTCTTTAAATTCTTGTTATTTTTTATATTTTAAATTACTGATTTCATGATGAATAGTTTATTTTTAAAACAAAATTTTATGGTGATCATGTACAATAATTTTTAATATTTGTAAAATCATTGATTTTATGAATCATTAAATTGGTATATTATCATATAATACCATATTTTTCCTTAATATCGATATATTATGATTCTTATGATGATATATTGATCTTACATTTTTTTTCATATAGTAATCTATGAATAAATGAAAAATAATTTCATGATACCTAGTAGTACAAATAATGTTATTATTATTATTTTATCAGAGGGTTAATTATTTCAATCCATCTTATTTGGTAATTATTATTTTTTATGTCATTAAAGGGTTAATGGATGGTTATACCATGAAGAAAAATGGTACACTAGGGTATATCCTGATTCCAAACTAGGTAAATGAGTTATTATCCCAATCCTACCATGTGATGAATGTCTGGGTGGGTAGTCTTGAAATAATATATATATGATTATAACAATGAAACACTTTATTCTACACTTTTATGATTTTATTTTATTCCATATTTTATTTCTCATGGATATTTTTCAATTATTAATTTATGATTCTTTACTTATGAACATACATGATTTAAATAAAGACTTGCGATTATGATATTAAAATTGTTTGGTGTGATATTATAATTTTATGATAGCTTATTTCTTTGGATATACTTAAAATGATTATTTAATGATATATATATTTTCTAAACTTAGTGATAATCTGATCTCAACCATTACTATGTTTTCTTTTACCATGGATATGATGAATGTTTTATATATGATTTGATTAATAAATTTTCATTTTTTAAAGAGATTTGTGGGAGATTATGTTGATATTTTATGTACTTAATTATTATGTATCCATGTATTAAATGGAACAGAAAAAATATGATTCTAGGAAGGATCATAATGATACGAATGAAAATTCATCTAATAAGATAAAATTTTTGGCAAAAAATCATTGGGTCATCTAAGTCTAAAGGTATGAATATGGCTCATCATGTCATTTCTATTAATATGATACCTATTATGTTTGGATCTTTTGAAATATTTATTTTAGGTCTAGTGTTTCCTTTGATTCTTATTTCACCACTGATGAATTATCATAATATTAATCTTACAAATTTTATACATTTTCTTTAATTAGACAAACATAATGATTGAGGATTTTAGTCCCAAAATTCTAAAAAATGGAGATAATTTTGAAGGATCTTCAGGAACTAATTTGAACTATTTCTAATGTGAAAGATAGAATTATTTTTCAATTTAAATATCAATATTAATTGTTTGGAATTTTTTTAGTGGAATAACAATTATTCCTAGATTCTTTTGTTCGCATTGATAAATGTTTGTTCACATTATGAAATATTATAAGAACACAATTATCAGTTCTAGATAAAAAAATTCTCCATGATATATAAATAACCTAGAAGGTGAGGAATTTATTTATTTTATATGTTATTATGTTATATTATAATAATGTGTTATGGAATCTTAGGTTCTTTCAATTCGATGACAATGATAAAACGCATAATAAATTATCTCCCATAAAAATTAGTAAGGTTTTTGTTGTGGACAATTTTTCTTTTGATATCACAGGATATGTGTGAGTTAGTTTATTAGACCCAAATATAATATTACTAGAACTATGAGGATTATAACATAGAATACATTTTATTTGAAAAACATAATATTGTTTGGATAAATTGATGATGGACTTTTTTTAAATACATTTTATTTAATATATAGAATATCACAAGTATATTGATGATACTATACGTAGTTTTCAACAATAGTGTACATTGATTGATGAGATTTATAAATATTACAAAAAAACACTTATCATTATCTATAATTTTGTTATTGTGGAATAATAATATTTGGATTATTATTGGGAAAAATATATGAGTTTCAGTAGTAAAAGGTTTGAGAATTTTGTTTCAAAAAGAGTATGGGAATGGTGATGGTTTTTCCAAGACAGAAAATACATGAGCATTAATAAAAAATGTATGATAACATTTTTCCAGAATATGGAGCACATTCACATTGATGTTTGGTGTAAAATCTCTATATAATTATCAAATAAGGCTTATATAAAATTTTAGCATAATAAATAATTTTATAGTATAAGTTTAGATATTCAAACAAATGAAAAATATTATTATTTCATACCCTTATGTTCTTATGTTTCGATAATGGAGTTGAGTATTGGTGATTGAATTTTAGAGGATCATCTTAGAGGAATGGAATATGGTTTTAAAATACCATACTTGAATAAAAAAATTATATTTGGTGAAAATAATGATTAAATAGATTAATGAGAAGTATTTGGGAATGAGTTTTGATACAAGAAATCCAATATATATTTTTCTAGAAACTATCAATAATGATACCAATATCGTGAATCTAAGACATTGTTCATGGATGGGGTTAAATGTAACAGCCCAAGATTTTATAAAAAATATTCTTTTTAATTTTATTAATGTCTTGTGTTGTACGCTACACCAAAAGGAGCTTGCACAACACGCATCCTTGACTTGCCTTGCATTACACGCAATCGCGACCTTCCTCGATAGCGTGTGTAATACGCAATACCGAGTTTCACTAAACAACGATATGCTATTAAAATATTATTAAAACTAGCCGGTATGAATAGTAATAACCACTTTTTAAAATTATGTAAATATTATTTTTCAAAATGAACTTCATTTTTGGATTCGGAGTATCGAATTTAGCCTAAGGTGAAATTTTGGTACATTTCGGATAACTTTCATATTCTGATGAATAGTGCAAATTACTAAATTATAATTAAAAAACAACTTTTTTAATCGAAATAATTAATAGTGATAAATTATTAATTGGAGTATTTTTAAAGTATATTTAGAATATATTTTTACAATTTAATACAATGTTGGTCATTGGATGTAATTTCACATTTAAACTAGACATAAACAAGTGTCAATCTTTTGATAGATATTGTTTCTTAAAAACACGCTATTTGTTTTAACAGCGGGATTTAATTATAAAATTAATTAATGCAACTTTTATGTAATGAATTTGGTAAAATAGACTTCATTTTTGAATTCGGAATATGAAATATAGCTTGGGATGAAATTTTGGCACTGTTCTGAAAAACATCAATTTTTGATGAATAGTGAAACTACTAAGTGGTAGTTAAAAAACTGAATTTTTCATAAAACATAATTTTACCGCTTCTGTGAATGGAATTTCAAAAATCCGAGAGACACGGTTGATGTCAGTAAGTAAAATGTGGTTCAATGGGATGAAAATAATTTTTGGTGAATAGTAACTTTTTACTTTTTTTTACCGCGGTTAATAGTAAATAGGGTAACTAAGGGTAAATATGATATCAATATTACCCTAACACATGTCCTAATTCTATTTTACAAGTGTAATTCGACCAAAAACAAACATAGGAATAAAATATGACCATTTAGGCCCACTTGGATTAGATTAGGACATTTATTTTAATTTATTTAAAGAAGGGTTAAAATAGTTAAAATCAAAGTTTAATAAGTAAATCATTTTTAATATGGGGTTATACATAAGATAAATTCGACTATAAATATTCACTAGAAATCTAAAAAGATTTACTACATGATGGTATTTTATTTGTAATTTTTAGACATCAAATAATTTAATTTATTTATGACACAATGATGATGCAGTAATTATCTTATTAATGAAATATTGACATAATTGATGTTATAAACACCAAAATAAATATAATTTGAGACTTTTTATGAATTCCAATAATTTTCTAGGTTACTATGATATATTAGTGTTGATTTAATCAACTTGGTTGGAACATATAATTCTGTTATGACTTTCACAAAAATCATATATCAAATAGTGTCAAAATTGACACAAAATAGTTTTTAAATAAAATACTATATTATTAATTGTTATTTTATTCCTAAAAAGCTAAGGTTCGGCCAAATGACTTAGATAAGGATATATATTTTAATAATAAACAATTTGGGGTTCGTTTGGCATGTTATAGTAAGTGTATTAACCATATAGTGAAAGAAAACAAAAAGACACGGTAAAAGTTAAATTATTTAACTTAGAGTAAAATCTAATTGATAAGGTTTAAAATAAGATCCAAACATGTCTAAATTTGATTGGTTGATGAGATTACAACCCTATCTCATCTAAGCTTCGAATATGAGTCATTTTTGGAGGTTTTTAAGTGGGGTTAGATTTATTATAAATTAATATTTTTAAGAATTCCTAAGGTGCCCCTCTCCTCCCCTATAAAAGGACACCTCCTCCCCCTCCTCCTCACACCAATTTGAGCTCTCAAGCTCGGCCAACCCCTGCCAAGATCTCTTCTCCACTTCCCTAGAAACATCCTAGAGGTTCTGGTCTTCCTCAAAGACCAATTTTAGTGCCCTAAGAGGAGGTCTCAAAGAGGCACTTCAAAGAAGAGGTAATTACCGTTACCAATTCTTTCATCTTTATTTCTTCTTCCACTTCTTCTTCTTAGGTTGTTTCATTATGAAGTAATAACATCAGTATCACTCATATACTGATATGTTATTATAAGTATGAAACAACCCTATTTAACCATCTATCCATCCTACGGAAAAAGAAATCACCGCGCGTGTGTACGTACGGAATACCGTCTCCAGGCCGTGGTGTAATCTATTTTCCACCACCACCTTACATGGATGGGTATAATGGTGTAAAGAATAACTATACATAGTTATTACAACATAATATTGATTCTGATATATTGTATAATCCACTCCAATTCAGTTCAATATTTATGGAAATGATATCATCGCTCGTGCGTACGTACGGACTACCGTCTCCACGACGCGATGAGATTCATTCTCCATGTTAGCCATTTAAGAATGATTATAAAGTATATATAAGAAATAATAATGAAATATATGACATTATAAAGCTACTGGATTTATGTATATATATATATATGTATGTCATCTACTTACTTCCATTTCAAGACAATAAGGAAAGGAAAACAGCGTTCATGCGTACGTACGGACTACCGTCTCCATGAACGGTGTTTTTCATTTCATTTATCTATCTATTATATATATATATACTGAATATATATGATATATAAATAATATTTTATATTCTGGAAGTAAGTAAATCATGATATAAGTAATAATAATTTCAAGAACAACAAGTCAAAACACCTACGATAAAAGAAACGATTTTACCCGAAACGCTTCTTTAACATGGAATTTACAAAAGAACGGGTAATATAATGTCATAAGTGAACAATATATGATATCATAACAATGAATATGATTCTGTAATAAGTCAATGACTTTATTTAAACCATTATACAGGAGCTTCGGACACGTACAAAGCAAATCGGACCTAAGGTAAGGGAAATATCACAATCTCATTTTTATCCGAGATTGTTTATTCGTAAGTATTTACTGGGGTGTATTTTATCATCCAAATCCATGTTTCATCAAAATGTAATATTATTTCCATCCACCTACAATTGTTTAAATCCATTTTTAACCTTTGGTGAGTTTTTAGTAATATGTATGAAAGGAATCTTTTGTCGTACGAGGTACTTTTTGACTTTTCCGACAAAAGTACGAAGAATGTTTTTTTAAACTTATACGGCATGAATGGATTTTTAAAACATTAAATCCAAGAAGCTTCCTTTACAAGTTTTCAAGTTTATTTTTAATCAAATTCTTTTATTTTAATGTCGTATGACATGTTATTAAAGGAAAAATGTTTTTGAAGAAGAAATGATATTTTCCTCAAGAATGAAGTTCAAGTGTTTTATCAAAATTATTTTCCATCTAAGATAATAAAGGGTTCTGTTTTTATCCCTATTATTACATTTATTTTGATCATGTTGTGATGGAATTATTTTTATATATTCCTTTATCTTATATGAATTTATTTATGATGTCATGATGTTTCAAGAATCTCATTTTTGTTACATGTGTTATGCAATGATGTATGTTTTATGATTATGTGGCACACATAAGAAAGGATTCATTATAAGATGGGTGGGACCTATATCTCCCTCAAATTCATTGGGTAAAGATTTTATATCTCATGAGATAGACATGGCTGGAATGGTAGGTTATACCGGTTCAGTGAAACAGGACTGAAACGAGGGTTACTCGATTCAGAAAGGGACTTTGTCCACTAAGATAGTCTTGGAAATGAGTCATGACTAACAAGAAATGATTTTCCATGATTATGTGTGCATGCCACAATGTTTCAAGTTTCATGTTATGATTATGGTGATCTCATTTTCACTTCTATGATTTGTTCCATGTTAAGATATTATGATCTCTTTTGCAGGTTATGATTTTCAAAAAGATATGATATGATTTTTTTATTTCTTTTGTATACCCTTACTGAGCATTTGAGCTCACCCTTTTATGTTTTCTTTTCCCCAGGATATAAAGAAAGGTTTTAGGTAAAAAAAAAGGAAGATCTTTATGGGAGATATTGAAGATCTTTCACCACGATTAGAAGATTATGTTCCATGTTTCCAAAGACACTAAACTATTACGATCCTTGTGTGTGTGTTTTTGTTATGTACTAAGTATTCCGCAAAAGTAATGTAATGTCAATGTACGTCAAGCTTCGGGTCTTTACAGTTGGTATCAGAGGAAAGGTTTAGTCATCCTTTGGAAACTAGGATGCGAAAACGTTAGTGAGATCCCTAGAGATATTTCTAAGGTATGTCTAGGGATGTCCCTAAGGATAAGTATACGTATAGGATATAGTCCTAGAACTACGGTAACGATCTTAGAATTTATCCTAAGATGTTAGATATTGAGGGTGCTTCCCCTTTACTATGTTGTCTTCCCTAGCATGATTTCGCCTCTCACAAAATTCTTTTTGTGTTTTAGTTAATGGAGGGAACCAGAAGGAATTCGGTTAACATTAAATCCAATGGACAAATTGGTGACTATGAGCAACAAAATTGTGTAATGCCTAGAGATAAAGATATTGTGATTATGCCGAATCAGTCATCGCGATATATGATTAACAATGTGAAATTTAGTGGTATGACTAATTCATCAAAGAAGAGGAAGATAAACTATTATGCATGTTCGCATGTTGAGGAGCATAAAGAAAGGAAGATTGATATTTCTAAAGAAGGGAAGAAGAACCTTGAGGAATACCTCAAATGGAGGGACCGATGTTATCTATGTGGAGAAAAAGGTCATAGAGTGACAGATTGTTATGGAGTTCAATGTCTTATTTGTGGAGAACCTGGGCATTACCCAACTCAATTCCCTGACCTAAAAAGATACTTCTAAATCAAGGAAGGACTTATTCCAGGACAGTCATTGAAGTGGATGGACTGAAGTGTTTATGTATTGGTATTCAAGAATAATGTTGTTGAGGTACTTTTATGGTGTATTGGAATATTTATGTATTGGTCTAATGTGGTATTCGAAGTGATTGAGGTATTTTTGAAAAAAAATATGATATGCTCATAATGAAGGAAAAATGAGAAAATGAAATATTTGACAGTATTCATGAGCTCATGATTGATATAATGACTAAGTGATATCATGGATTGAGTATATAGAATTTTGAGGATTTTGGTATGTGGAAAGTGTTAACTTTAAACTGCATTCATGTTTTCACTAAGGTATTCAAGAGAATACATGATTAAGGCCTTTGAATTTTTGGAATGTGACCAACAAGACATATATATGGGGATTAACGATAGTATTAAATCTCTGCTAATCGTTTTCACTATATTATGAGAGTGGACTGCAGTATTATGGATAAGCCTAAAGATTAGAATGGATTATGTTGGACATAAGTTAGTATTGTTTAAGGATAGAAGTTTTTTCGATATTATTGATGGGATGTTATAGTAATATAGTTTTAGAAAAAGGGACAACCTGCAGGACGGGCGACAGCCCATCGCGTCGGACAAGGTCGTAGGAATCGAACCCACAACCGAAGTGCGACTGGCCTTTATCGCCTACCACTGGCCTACAGGAAGTCCCTGTTTAGTAGAAACTAGTTTTATTATATTAAGCAGTATGATATATGAAGTATAAGTCCATTTTAAGAACTATATATGATTAATCTCACTATAGATCGACTTATGTATATAATTTTTGCTAACCTTTTGTTTGAGACAGATGGAATGACCCGTCATTCTATCACATGATCTGCTAACACTTCACGAATAACAAATTCAACTTCATTTATTTAAGAGATGAAGTGGAAATTGTTCTAGGCACGAACAATAGTGAGATTGTACCAAAATAAAGAAAGTATTTATTCCAATTCAAATTTTCAACTTTAGGGAAATGATCTTGAAAACCAAAAATGTTGTCCTAGTTCTCTTATACCTGATGAATCAGATGGTACCTTAGATCATCACAAATTTATGGATTTGTGATTACTGGCTTTTCCATAGCCATGTTCTCTACCACTCTCCATCAGAACATGATGGTTAGATTTCTCTTCCATATCCATATTTTCACCTATGTGGAAACCCAGTGATTAGTTTATTTGGGTAATCGTTACATTTCATACTTTAGTTTTTAAAGCCAAGTTTTGGTATTCCTTTTTACGATGTGGGTTTCTATTAAAGAAACTTTCGAATAGTAAACCATTTATAACCCCGACGAATTTCGAGGGCGAAATTCATTTTAAGGGGGGGTAGAATGTAACTGCCCAAGATTTTATAAAAAATATTCTTTTTAATTTTATTAATGTCTTGTGTTGTACGCTACACCAAAAGGAGCTTGCACAACACGCATCCTTGACTTGCCTTGCATTACACGCAATCGCGACCTTCCTCGATAGCGTGTGTAATACGCAATACCGAGTTTCACTAAACAACGATATGCTATTAAAATATTATTAAAACTAGCCGGTATGAATAGTAATAACCACTTTTTAAAAATCTGTAAATATTATTTTTCAAAATGAACTTCATTTTTGGATTCGGAGTATCAAATTTAGCCTAAGGTGAAATTTTGGTACATTTCGGATAACTTTCATATTCTGATGAATAGTGCAAATTACTAAATTATAATTAAAAAACAACTTTTTTAATCGAAATAATTAATAGTGATAAATTATTAATTGGAGTAGTTTTAAAGTATATTTAGAATATATTTTTACAATTTAATACAATGTTGGTCATTGGATGTAATTTCACATTTAAACTAGACATAAACAAGTGTCAATCTTTTGATAGATATTGTTTCTTAAAAACACGCTATTTGTTTTAACAGCGGGATTTAATTATAAAATTAATTAATGTAACTTTTATGTAATGAATTTGGTAAAATAGACTTCATTTTTGAATTCGGAATATGAAATATAGCTTGGGATGAAATTTTGGCACTGTTCTGAAAAACATCAATTTTTGATGAATAGTGAAACTACTAAGTGGTAGTTAAAAAACTGAATTTTTCATAAAACATAATTTTACCGCTTCTGTGAATAGAATTTCAAAAATCCGAGAGACACGGTTGATGTCAGTAAGTAAAATGTGGTTCAATGAGATGAAAATAATTTTTGGTGAATAGTAACTTTTTACTTTTTTTTACCGCGGTTAATAGTAAATAGGGTAACTAAGGGTAAATATGATATCAATATTACCCTAACACATGTCCTAATTCTATTGGACAAGTGTAATTCGACCAAAAACAAACTTAGGAATAAAATATGACCATTTAGGCCCACTTGGATTAGATTAGGACATTTATTTTAATTTATTTAAAGAAGGGTTAAAATAGTTAAAATCAAAGTTTAATAAGTAAATCATTTTTAATATGGGGTTATACATAAGATAAATTCGACTATAAATATTCACTAGAAATCTAAAAATATTTACTACATGATGGTATTTTATTTGTAATTTTTAGACATCAAATAATTTAATTTATTTATGACACAATGATGATGCAGTAATTATCTTATTAATGAAATATTGACATAATTGATGTTATAAACACCAAAATAAATATAATTTGAGACTTTTTATGAATTCCACTAATTTTCTAGGTTACTATGATATATTAGTGTTGATTTAATCAACTTGGTTGGAACATATAATTCTGTTATGACTTTCACAAAAATCATATATCAAATAGTGTCAAAATTGACACAAAATAGTTTTTAAATCAAATATTATATTATTAATTGTTATTTTATTCCTAAAAAGCAAAGGTTCGGCCAAATGACTTAGATAAGGATATATATTTTAATAATAAACAATTTGGGGTTCGTTTGGAATGTTATAGTAAGTGTATTAACCATATAGTGAAAGAAAATAAAAAGACACGGTAAAAGTTAAATTATTTAACTTAGAGTAAAATCTAATTGATAAGGTTTAAAATAAGATCCAAACATGTCTAAATTTGATTGGTTGATGAGATTACAACCCTATCTCATCTAAGCTTCGAATATGAGTCATTTTTGGAGGTTTTTAAGTGGGGTTATATTTATTATAAATTAATATTTTTAAGAATTCCTAAGGTGCCCCTCTCCTCCCCTATAAAAGGACACCTCCTCCCCCTCCTCCTCACACCAATTTGAGCTCTCAAGATCGGCCAAACCCTGCCAAAATCTCTTCTCCACTTCCCTAGAAACATCCTAGAGGTTCTGGTCTTCCTCAAAGACCAATTTTAGTGCCCTAAGAGGAGGTCTCAAAGAGGCGCTTCAAAGAAGAGGTAATTACCGTTACCAATTCTTTCATCTTTATTTCTTCTTCCACTTCTTCTTCTTAGGTTGTTTCATTATGAAGTAATAACATCAGTATCACTCATATACTGATATGTTATTATAAGTATGAAACAACCCTATTTAACCATCTATCCATCCTACGGAAAAAGAAATCACCGCGCGTGTGTACGTACGAAATACCGTCTCCACGCCGTGGTGTAATCTATTTTCCACCACCACCTTACATGGATGGGTATAATGGTGTAAAGAATAACTATACATAGTTATTACAACATCATATTGATTCTGATATATTTTATAATCCACTCCAATTCAGTTCAATATTTATGGAAATGATATCATCGCTCGTGCGTACGTACGGACTACCGTCTCCACGACACGATGAGATTCATTCTCCATGTTAACCATTTAAGAATGATTATAAAGTATATATAAGAAATAATAATGAAATATATGACATTATAAAGCTACTGGATTTATGTATATATATATATATGTATGTCATCTACTTACTTCCATTTCAAGACAATAAGGAAAGGAAAACAGCGTTCATGCGTACGTACGGACTACCGTCTCCATGAACGGTGTTTTTCATTTCATTTATCTATCTATTATATATATATATACTGAATATATATGATATATAAATAATATTTTATATTCTGGAAGTAAGTAAATCATGATATAAGTAATAATAATGTCAAGAACAACAAGTCAAAACACCTACGATAAAAGAAACGATTTTACCCGAAACGCTTCTTTAACATGGAATTTACAAAAGAACGGGTAATATAATGTCATAAGTGAACAATATATGATATCATAACAATGAATATGATTCTGTAATAAGTCAATGACTTTATTTAAACCATTATACAGGAGCTTCGGACACGTACAAAGCAAATTGGACCTAAGGTAAGGGAAATATCACAATCTCATTTTTATCCGAGATTGTTTATTCGTAAGTATTTACTGGGGTGTATTTTATCATCCACATCCATGTTTCATAAAAATGTAATATTATTTCCATCCACCTACAATTGTTTAAATCCATTTTTACCCTTTGGTGAGTTTTTAGTAATATGTATGAAAGGAATCTTTTGTCGTACGAGGTACTTTTTGACTTTTCCGACAAAAGTACGAAGAATGTTTTTTTTAACTTATACGGCATGAATGGATTTTTAAAACATTAAATCCAAGAAGCTTCCTTTACAAGTTTTCAAGTTTATTTTTAATCAACTTCTTTTATTTTAAAGTCGTATGACATGTTATTAAAGGAAAAATGTTTTTGAAGAAGAAATGATATTTTCCTCAAGAATGGAGTTCAAGTGTTTTATCAAAATTATTTTCCATATAAGATAATAAAGGGTTCTGTTTTTATCCCTATTATTACATTGATTTTGATCATGTTGTGATGGAATTATTTTTATAAATTCCTTTATCTTATATGAATTTATTTATGATGTCATGATGTTTCAAGAATCTCATTTTTGTTACATGTGTTATGCAATGATGTATGTTTTATGATTATGTGGCACACATAAGAAAGGATTCATTATAAGATGGGTGGGACCTATATCTCCCTCCAATGCATTGGGTAAAGATTTTATATCTCATGAGATAGACATGGCTGGAATGGTAGGTTATACCGGTTCAGTGAAACAGGACTGAAACGAGGGTTACTCGATTCAGAAAGGGACTTTGTCCACTAAGATAGTCTTGGCAATGAGTCATGACTAACAAGAAATGATTTTCCATGATTATGTGTGCATGCCACAAAGTTTCAAGTTTCATGTTATGATTATGGTGATCTCATTTTCACTTCTATGATTTGTTCCATGTTAAGATATTATGATCTCTTTTGCAGGTTATGATTTTCAAAAAGATATGATATGATTTTTTTTATTTCTTTTGTATACCCTTACTGAGCATTTGAGCTCACCCTTTTATGTTTTCTTTTCCCCAGGATATAAAGAAAGGTTTTAGGTAAAAAAAAGGAAGATATTTATGGGAGATATTGAAGATCTTTCACCATGATTAGAAGATTATGTTCCAAGTTTCCAAAGACACTAAACTATTACGATCCTTGTGTGTGTGTTTTTGTTATGTACTAAGTATTCCGCAAAAGTAATGTAATGTCAATGTACGTCAAGCTTCGGGTCTCTACATTAAAGTATTTATAATGGAAATGTATTACAATATAGATTGATTTTCTTACCATAAATTTTCCATTTATTAATCTCACATATTTATTGTTTAATTGGGAACTTATGTCTTGAATAATCCTTAAATGTGTGTTTCTATATAGGGTGTGGTGATGAAAATGGTCAATTTAATATTTTTTAGAATATCAAACTAAAGAACAATAATAACTAATTTTTCCACTAATGAGGTGAATCAATGGAAATATGATAACAATATTGATAATGAGTATGTGCCAAAAAAATTAACAGGGGTCACCCATAATGATTTAGATAATGTGCAATAAATGTTTTAATGTTTAATAAGTGATGATGTTTTTGAAGATCCATCATGACCAGATGTATTAGTGATCTTAGGTATCCCAAAATATCCACAACAGAATACAAGGGAAAGAGTCCCATAAGGAGAAAAGCCACATGGTTAGCAGAGGATGTTTGAAAATAATATAATACTAATAGAAATGATTATAATTGATATTATTAAATGATTAATATAGATTATAGATGACCATATAAATTGAATCAAAAAACATTTCTCAATGACTTATATTTGTTATTGTTTCCAATAATAAAGAAGATGGAATCCATGGATGAAAATAAAAAATGAAATGTATTGATACTAATAACTGAAAAGATAAAACTAATGAATAAAAAGTTCTATGAGTCGAATCATGATCCACGTTGTCAGAAACAATAATATGAAATGATGATTCATAAAATCATAATAAAACTGAATCAATGTATTTTAGTGAAATATTTTATATAGTTTCAATTTACAACACCATCTGTAATTTACATAGTATAGTAGTCAATGAATTACAACCCTTTAAATAATTGGATGTTAACATTACATTCATTGATTTATAAATAGGGGAATGATTATTCAATGAGTAATAAAAAATATTAACATTATCAAGAAGAAAACTACTATGATAGATCATTAATGATATTCATTTCAAAAATAATTCTATCATATAATGAAACAACATGAAAAACTATTTATTGGGCACTACATTTTTATCATGATAAATATGTATCATTATTTTCAATGGAAAATTTTTAGGGGAGGTTATTTAAAAAAACAATTATTTTTTATTAAAATGAAAAATTTGTTGGGTCCAAACATGAAATATATTAATGATATAAACACTTAATTTTCTAATTGGATTCAAATTATTTATCTTAGTTATAAACAAAGATATTTTTTTTGATGAGAATCTAGAGGGACTAGAATCATACATCCCAAATGTTTTCAAAGTTAATGTGTATTTGAATTTTAATTGATTGTTTTGAAATGTATTGATACCAACCTATGCCAACCACACTATGAATACATTATAAATTTTATGATGTGACATTAGAATGAATAACAGATGTGTCAAACTACATGATAAAGGTCATAGAGCTACAACAAATTTTTTTTATATTTCATAGTTTTTAAATGGATTGACCGAGATCATATATTGATAGTTTTATATAGATTCACTAAAAATTTGAAAATGGAGTCTTGGAAAATGATACACCAGATACTATAGTATATCAATTGTTTTTAATAGTAATAATTATGTATCTGAATGTATGATCATTTATAATTGTATGGTTATAAAACCATTGAAGGAGATATTGAAACAAAAATATTTACCACAAGATTTGTGCTTACATATAGAGTAACTTATATATGATTATTATTTATACATGAAATTATAATTTTATTATCAACAATGTATGTTGAGTATTTAATTGAACCATGTTAGGAATATGGTCAATATGGATGAAGTGATTGTTAGAGGAACATAAAATGATGTCAAAGGAAAAATATTTTCTCTATTTTAGTCAATGAAAAACCCAACTATTTAGGAATCCAATGTTTCACTAATAAAATTATATATATTACATTAATGTATTAGTTTATCACGATGAATTTTATAGAAATAGAGAAAATACTATATAAGATAGGTGAAACATAGAATTTGGTAAATATTTTAAATTTTTTCATAGACATGGAATGACTGAGGTAGTTTAGATCTTTATTTGGGTATGTATAGATGTAATTTAGAAATAAAGAGACATTTAAAATTGTTTTCATAGGAATAAAGTGTGAAATTAACAATGTGATCAAGAGTATATGGTAAAACCTATCAAAATTTATTCATTTGAATTTTTTTTACACATGGAAGTGAATATTATTTTTAGGTTATGACTTATATAAACCAATATAATTTTTTCAGATATTTTGATTCAAAATTAATTTCTAAAAGAATTTGGGATTCAAGTTTCTAGTTGAAAAACATAGTCGGTGGTGAATGAAACATTATATAAATGTATGTGAGAGGGGATTGAAGTTATGTAAGAATAAAATTATTCTGCAAGTGTTTTTTAGGAATAATTAGAGGGAAATTTATGATTAAATTTTACTATTTAAGAACTTACTCTTATTGTGGTGTTATATTTTCTCTATAGTTAATAGTGGTAATGATCATGATAGTGGGTATTTGTATGGATTGAATGGTTGGTGAAATTGATTATCCAGAATAACATGTATATAAAAATATTAATGGGATAAAATGTTCAAAGTACATGAAATTTTAATCTTATTAAATCTTATTAACAAAATGATGTAGCAATTCCTTATATAGTAGTATTTAGTCTGAATATTGTAATATATTATGTTGGTTTTTTTGAGAGATTTTCATATGATTATTTTATTTCTAATATATCTATTCTTGATGTAGAGCGTTCATTTTTTATATATATGATTAATGTTTTCACCATTTAGGATAAAAAATTTAGGTTTTTTAATATTTTTATATTCTTAGATACTTTTTCCTTATGTGATGTTATAGATAGTGGCATTGGACATCGATTTATAACTATCCAAAAACCAAGTACATTTTATAAATTTACTAGTGAACAACTATTTATTTGAAATTAGGACGTTTCCTAAGATCACCCATATGGTACATATCTTGGTAAAAGCATGGGGATGGTGGTTATCATGTTTCACATTGACACTAGGTAACTAGTGGATAGGAAGTGGATACCAACTTTGTTTTAAATCTATAATAAATGAGGGTATCCCAAATATTTAGTGGTCATTGTTTTTTAGATTTATTATCCTTTTATCATTTTTTAAATGGGTAAATACCAAATAATTCTTATAATTATTTATCAACATCATCTGTAAATATATTTATTAATTTTTATTTTGTACATGGTTCATTGTGATTAGTTATTTTATTGAGCAATGTGGGTAATTTGATCATATGACCGATAATTTTTTTAATGAAATAAATATTTGAATCATTATATTATTCTAAAATTATTTATCAATATTGTTTTTTCTAAATTCAATGAATTCAATGAGTTTCAATACTTTATAAATAAAATATATGTAATGAATGTTAACAAATAATGATTTCAAGAGTCCAAAATTATTTAAGGGTCTATATTAAATATATACTATAATTTGTATGTTATTTTAATTTACTCACATTTTCAAAAAGCAACATGAAACTGTTGATTAATGGAAGAGGAAATTTTATGTGTGATTTAATTTTAATTATTAAACTAAATTAATTGTATATACGTTTCTGAACGTATATTTAAATTCATATGAATCATATATACTATAACATCAAAATTCTAATTTGTCCAAATAGACTATGTGTTGAGCCACCAAATGATATCAAATAATCCATGTCTAATGAGAAAGTCTATTAGTTAGTATTGATGTCCTAAAAATTACACCACGTATTTAAATTATTCCCTCAATATCATCATAATAAATAATAGATAAATAATTAATAAATCAATAATATATTTAGTATTATAAAATTTAACTATTTATATTAGAAAACCTTCTAATACTAAATATAATTACGAAGAAAAATAAAAATGTAATCTATACATGTTATTTAGACATAATTCTTGGCTTGATCATTCATTTTTTATTTAAAAAAAATAAAAAAGTAAATATTATATAAAAAACTGAACAAAACAATGTCATCGGCCATGCCATAGACCTATATCTCAATCATCATAATACTCCTCTATATAATTCACCTACACTATGTTCATTAGTCTAACTTATTCACCAATAAAATTTTGGGTCTACATCACTATTAATGTGATCGAATTGACCATAAAACCTAGAGAAGAACAAATTTTTCTATTATTGTTACTATAATTTAACAACATGATAGAACGAAATGAGATGATAGTCTAAAAATTAACAAGCATAAACCTGTCACCGTTAGGGTTTTCGAATGGATAACCTATTTATAAAACCCATTATATCACATAATTTCCTCTTTATTATGTGTTATAAGTTTATATAAAAAATTATTTATGTTTTTGTAGACTATTCATTTTATTGAGTTTTTTAGAATTTTTTTATAGGAATAAGTTTTGATATATTTTAGGGGAATTCATGTACTTATCCTAGGAAACGTTGTGATATAAGAGTTTATAGGGTGATAATTAGTCTGATATTATGCATGGTTGTTATAAAACATTTGAAAAAACCACATGGTCCTTTGGGAAATTCCATATATAATCACATCATTATAACATTATTGGTATCAAATGCCACATAATATTGTAACACTCAATGTTTTGTCCAGTATCAGGTTCATAATTGGTGCACTATATGATAAATGATATATCTTCACCATGAAACATGAAATTAATTCTATATAAATGAGTTCTTTATTTCATTCTTAATAATAAAACATTCATTTTCCTCTTATACTACCATTTTTTCAAAATTTTCTACCTCCCGATAAATTCTAATAAATTCCATTTGATCTAGATGTTTTTAATGAAATAAAGTCTATTGGATCTAGAATTCATTGGTAAGTCTCGATTTCTTCACATTCTCTAGAGACACTCACATCTTTCACTAAAAGTTTAATTGTATCTAATTCATTAGTTATGTATCAATGATCTATGATGTTTTTGATGAGAGATTATTCGGATCTAGTAAAGTTAAGGTGTTTTTACCCAATATCTATATATTTCATAGTATTTTTATGAAATATCACCATTATTGAGTGGTATGTGGATTCAACTAATTTTGAAAATGATCTATAACATTGGAGCCTTGTTTTTATTGAAATAGATGCCTCAATTTTGTGAAATTTTTTGGATTTATTTATTAGATTAATTATATATTCTATAATGAATTTAAATATTATAGTTTTTTTGGCATTTTGAAAACACTTTCGCATTATTAATTTAATATGTTTAATTTAATATATAGTTTTGTCAAAATGAATGAAAGACGTTCATTATATCACTTTAAATTTATGAATTGGTTTATGTTTAATAGAATTTTATTGGATTTGATATTGGAATACATGGGTGGCATGGGTTCATTTGATTATGATGTTACCTAGAATGAGTGTGATGTTTTTTAGGGCTCCTAGAGGTTGGTCAACATGTGAAGACATGGTAGATTGATAAGAAACTGATGACGTGTAAGAAAAAATCACCTAATATGCATGTGTATGTTGGTGGAATAAATTTTACTAGCTGATCCAAGTTGATGGAAAAATTGAAATATTGATTTACATAATTTTTTTATTATTCTTTTATTGATAAATAATAAAGAGAATTATTATTTTATTAAATTAAATATCTATTTTCTATTTCATGATTTATATAAATTATTTTTTCCATTATGATCAAAATTTTACTTCCTCTTTCTCTGAGTTGGAATATGTATTGATGAAAGCCTAATAAATTTTATAATCACCCACTTGTCGAGAACTTTTTTCTGAATGAATTGTTTTTACAAGATCATAGGAAGGGGAAAGGGATCATACATCTCTTCTGAAGCATAATGAAGCTTCAACCATAGGAATATTTTTATAGATTTGTGATCTCTAATGGAATCTTTATAGTTATAACACATCAGTATTATTGAATTTGGATATTTTGGTTTCTCTGTGTCATGTTTTAATAATTTTTCCTTTCTTATCAACATTTTATATTTATATGTTTCTAATTGTTTTTATATATTTTTTAATCTTTAATAATATAGTTTGGTTTAGTTATGGTATTCTATCTATTAAGTTTATATTTTTTCATTAGGGGAAATAATCCCAAAATGTTTTACAAATCCATTTCAATTAATTATAGTCCTTTAGTGCCATAGGGATTTAACCTTGGTTATTATCACCTGCAACAAAACCCAATCCAATGGTATATGGAGAGAAATTATAAATTGTTTTATTCCTTTTTGATCTATCATCATGGGATGGGGGATATGAGATATGAATTTTAGAAAATAAAATTTATAAAAAAATACATATCTAGAAAAATAATGTGGTAAATCATTTAACTAAAGTTGTTTTGTTTCAAAAGAAAAGTATGAAACATCATGGTGTAATTTAATATAATAATCATGGGACCAGTAAATAAGTGTAGAATATCTTTAAATAATAGTAATGTGTTTTTACTATGAATAGAATGTTCACCAAATGTTCGATGATTTTTGGAAAAATGATTATAACATTAAAAATTTTAAAATATTCAAGTAATGATTTTTGCTTATAGTTATTTAGAGAATTATGTAACATTAATTTATAGCTAGTGAGGAATATATTTTGTGATTTTTTTAGGGTAATAGGACTAACCAAAATTATATACTCCCTCATGAAGTGTGCATATAATTTTTTTTCACACAATCTAAAGGATAGAAAATGGCATGTTCAGAGATTTATTGAATATTATTATGCTCTTTAAACAGTAATTTTTATTGATGAACCATGATTAGTGGATCATTACATAAAATTTTAAAATTGAATTCACCAAACCATTGGAAATATTTTAATACAGAAAAATAATAAGTCTGGATCCATATAATGAACAATATTATCAATTAATTTGGTACCATGGGGGTTATAATGTTTAATTTAATGGAATACAAGTTGGAGGATCTTAAATTCTAATAGGTATATTTATCAATATAATCTAAAATTTACCATGATGATACATTGAAAAAATTGTATAGTTCTTCAACAAATAATTTTATCCTCAAACATTCATGATATCTCGTACAATATATTTCCTTATACTAAAGTGTGGGGATCAATCATTTAAATTTGATGAATCAATTTTTTTTAATAAATTACATTTATCCCCAGAAATAAATTTTAGTGCATCTATGAATTAATGGAAATTTAAATCGATAGAGTGACCATAGATTCATTATATAATAGATGTTATCTATGTTGAATATTATAAAGAGGTAGTTAATCAACAAATATAAGAAGAAATTTATATTATAGGTCATCCTAGTAGAGGATGTATGGATGTATCCATTGGAATTTGTGGGAACTCTATTGCTAGGAAATTTCAAAAGTGGGACACCGATTCCCAAGGAGGTGGGGAACCTCAAAACGGGGCGACTTGATCAGTGAATTTTCATCCAAACCCCATATTTAAGATAATTTGTAATAAATTAGGATCTTATATCCATATAATGTATGAATTAATGAAACCTTTGTATGTGTGTCATAATTTTTAAAAGTATGTACTTTTGAAAATATATTCTATAAGGAATCTGAGGGTAACTAAGGGAAATGTGACAAAGATTTACCAAAAAAATTATGTTGACATTGGTTAATAAATATGAAATGGAAATCACTCTCATAATTAAAAAATTGAGGGTTAGTCCCATGTCATTATTACACCTCAACAGTCATCCGAACTACATCATATTAATACAAAATTGTTGGGTGTATGTAAAATACTGATACAATGTTTAATATAGATGATCATAGAGAATTGGTTTGGTCAACTGACGGTGAGAGGTAATATTCAATTTAACATTAGAATAATTAATTCTAATTATCATACAAGAGAATCCCACACACTTTTATTTTTCATATTTTAGATTTTATATAGTTATATGATTAAATGATTCCTCATTTATTGAAATATCAGACATCTGTAGTGCATTGAGACTATTATGAATTTTGGTTTTTGAAAATTTATATGACTATAGATGGGGCTAGATTTTTTTATTATTTCACTATTATTGAGATGAAATTTTTTTACTTGATTCTCCAAATGGAATACTTAAACTCTATAATTTCCAATAACAATATTTATAAATTTTAGGTTAGTATATAAAATAAATAATTTTTTTGAATCTATTTAAAGGTGATTAGGATGAAATTGAATATAGAATAATAACATCAATATCAATGGTATAGAAATTATGTTACCACTTAGATGTAGTTACTATAGCCTATACTGATGAGATAAACCAGAGATATTATCCTACCATTATTAACTAATTAATGGATAAATTTCATGTTAATTTCACATGTTATTGAAAGAAATGGAATGATAATTAACAATTGATATACATCTAGGGAGAAGGCCTATTTCACTTTTTTATGATTTCATAAATCCTATGGATGTAATGGAATGGAATATTTTGTTTAAAAGGTTGTAATGGAAGGGATTCTTTGGAACTAGTACATATCCATGGGTAGAAAAAATACTTTTAATTTATAAAATAGGTAATGCACTACATCATTCAAATGATTATAATATGTTCATCCAGGTTAAGTTAATGAAATGATATTCTCTTCAATAAAAGGATGAAATTTTTTATCCACTTAGGAGATCAAATTCGTTATAAATGATTTATTTTTGACGATGGAATGACAAAAAAATTTATTAGATAAATGATATTGAAGTGAAAAAATTTCTTGAGTCAATATTTTAATTATGAAAATATGGTCAGGACCATAGGTATTATGGTTGAACTAATAGTGTCTTCATAATTAATGAATTGGATATTTTATAGATATCATGACTACATTATGGTGTCATTTATTTATGATATTATGGTATATTATTGAATTAATTTCTATTATGATGAAAAATTGGAATTAATATTGGGTATCTTGCAAAAGAATCATAATTATTATAATAATATTAAATTGTATTTCTTGATAAAAATTGTATATTTCCTTATCTATGATATTACTGAATTAGGTGATTATATAGACCTTGAAATCATATAATAAGTTATCTATTTCTCGATACCAAATAAAATATTTGTGATATGATGTTTATAATGATTTCCATGTTATTACCAATGGTAATGTCTTCAATTTTTTTGACTTAACACTTCAATGTTATCTTTTATAATGAATGGAATTCACAACCAATGGAAAAACAGGGAATAACATTATAATGTGCATAGGGTTTTGATTACATATGCATATATATATATATATATATATATATATATTTTTCATGATGCATTAAAATATATGTGGTCTATTATGATGTATGTAGATATAGTTTTGGAAATTTTTTATATTAGGATATCATGTTCAAGATTATTGCTTACAATAATTATCAATAATAGAGACTATTGATGTGAAATATGATTTATAATTTTTTACTATATTTCATTCCCTAAAAAAATTATGTTATTATAATTTATTGTTACAATCATGGTGTTTATGAATAATGAAATCTTGAATTAGATCATCCGTTACATATATTTTAATTTGAAGAAATAAATATTTTTTTGATATAATTTTTTTCTTGAAATTGACCTTATGTATACATCTAGAAAAGGTAATTCTATGGATGATTTTGTGAATAAAAATTAATACCACTAGTTATCTAAATATTCTTTTAATCATTGGATTTTGATGAAAATTCTAGATGATATGAATTATGATTGTGCTAAAGAGATTGATGTTTTATTTTTAGTTTATGTTTCTAGTTTTTATAATTTGATCAATTATTTTAATGATACTCAAACATTTCCTTAAGAATTTCTAACCATAAATTAAAAAGACAATTTAGGGAAGACTATACGGTGTCGACACTAAATGAGGGGTTTTTATTGTGTTTTGGAGATAAAATTATGCTTCCTCTAACTTATCAAGAATAACATCATTATTCCTACAAATACATTGTATAAACTATCCATGCTAATACTCATATGATTTAAATGGAGATAAGTGAACTATTTTGGAGGAAATCATGATGAGTAATTTATTGGAGCATTTCTAGAGATTTCACACTTATGAGAGGGTAATGTTAGAGGAAAAAATTTAATCTAATGTGATGTCATATTTACTTTTATAGATGTATAAATTAGAGAATATAGTTATATACTTTGTCATCGATCTACCTTGAATTATTTGAAAACATAATTCCACACTAAAGATTATGGATAAAATCATAATGTACTCTTTATTAATCCATTTTCCCAAATAATATATGTTTTAATACATGTAAAAAAATTAAACTAATGATGTTATAATGTTACATTTTATAGTAATTTAAATTATTTCTAACCTAGAACACATGTTTATATCTCATTTTTTGAAACATTTTTTGTAATATGATGTAACCCAATTTTCTATCATTACAGTTTATCATCTCATATAGATAGAAATTCAAAATGGACTATCCATATATTGGATTATATGCTTATATACTATGATATTTTTTTTCTGTCTATTTAAGATCAAATATCATTATTTAATTTCAAATAAAATAATGTTTTTCACAGGTAGATATTTATAGACCCTTTTGATGTATTTTAAGACCCACTCTTTCATTTAACACATTGTTGTGTGTATATGAATGAAAATTCACTTATATGATATAACCTTATGAATTATAATATAGAAAAAATTTATAGTATCAATAAAATGATGATGATGTTATAAATTCATTATAAATTTTATATAGATCATCATTTATTTATATTTTATAAATATTATCTAATATATCCTTGTAAAAAAGATTGTGAATCTATCTAAGGATATTTCACTACCCTTTTGGTATCTATGAAAAATTATCTCATCATTACATTGTCCTTTTGGTGATTCCTATGTGAATTAGTGATTTGAATAACCAATTCTATTTACCAAAAGTTATAAACTCAATGCACAATGTGTTTTATGTATCTCAATAAATGAAGTGTGAGCCTAATCCATAAAATCTTTGTTGATGGGAAATGTGTCATAGTAGCTTCATTATATATTGATTTATATGAAAATATAGACTATGGATAGAATCATGATTCTCTTTCATGGTAGAACTATCAGTTTAGTATTAGTCATGTAAAAGAATTATTGGATCCAAAAAGATAAATTAGAATGTGAAATGGAAATATTGGGGTAGTAAACATATCTCCAACAAAGAAACACCAATTCCTTACATTATAATTATTCAATGTCCAATAATGGGGATAATATAATTTCAATAGTTTTAGGTAAATTTTTATTTTATTTTTTATTATTATGTTATATAATATACGTATTTAATTTTTGGAATTTTAGGATAGATTTTGTGGGATTTTTAAGTGGTAATTATGTGAAGTATTTTTGACAAAAGAAATGTAAAATTGATCACTTTTCATAGAAATCCATCCATGATGGGATTTTTTGTTGTAGTAACAATTAATTTTGGGAACACACTTTTCCTAAACCATAGGTAAAACCATTAGACACCATAAAATATTTCTAGTATAAAATTATCGATGGATATAATTTTTTTAAACCATGAACCATAATTATTTGATACTAATTGTGTTATCTAGTATCATGGAAATTATCAACACATGAATTGAAAAATCAAGATTCCTTATAGTTAAATGTTAATGGAATTATCTAAAAATGATTTATGAACTCTGTTTTTACCTGTATAACTAATTTTTTTATTTCCTCCTACTCTATAAAAAACATATTAACTCATTATAATCAATGATGATTTCTATAATCTTAAAGGTGTTTTGAAAAAATAAAACTACTTTGGACCTCAAAAATTAATATTAGTTCTATGTTTTTTCCCTTCTCCATTATAACATCACATATTCATATATTTAATCCATTATCTAAAGGTCATCAATTAATGATGAATTTTTATGATATATTGTTTGAAAAAATACAAGATAATTATTTATTACAACCCTTTAAGTGTTTATGAAATGTTCTTTTTCAAATAAATTTAATTTCTTCATTACCTTTTATAACACGCAAAACCTAGTTTTAATAAACCCCCCAAAACTATTAATATTATTTTTTAAAGGCATATATTACCTAAATATTAATCTTGGTGGAAATTATATGAATATACATATTTAAAATATTTACTATAATTGTTTTATAAAATAAAATACATTGATAAAAAATATTCAATTATTGGAAAAGACATTATAGGTTTCAAAAAAAAACTATCTTCTCAAAAAAAATTTCAATTAATTCAATGAAAAATAATAAAATTAGTTTCTAATATATTATGATTATCATTATGATAAAATAATAAAATTATTTAGATAAAATTTAAAAAATTATATTATGTGTTAATTTTTGGTAATTTTATGAAACTAATTTGTTCTTGGTAAATACTAAAAAATAATGGTTTTTGTTGAAAAATAAATTTTAATTTAAAAAATTTATATCAAAAATTTGTATTTAAAATGGTATTAAAAAGAAAAATTAATATAATTATATATAAATTAATCTATATAATTTAATTTGAATAATTAAAATATTGAAATTTTATATTAACCATATTATTTTTTTTGAAATTTTTAATTTAAAACACGCTTTCTTTTCATGTCAGAAGGATTAATGTTAAATTTATTTTTTCCAATTCATTAAATTCAATTTGGAAAAATTTATTCTATATTTAGAATTATATATTTTTTATAATATCTAGAAAATTAATTACAATATTTGACCAAATGAATAATAAATGTAGGGAATATTGTTTACTGCATTTAGGGTAAAAATGTGTTTACAGGAGTTCAAAAATTGGAAAGGGTTACAATTACCCAAAACAGGTCCAAAACCAATTGTATGGACTTATTTAAAAAACATGTTCCCTCTAGGATTTCTAATGGTCTCTTATGGATCCTTATTTCACTAGAAAAATATGGGTATACATTTTTCTCTTGAAAAAATTATAAGTGTTCCACTCTCCTCATATGTAAAATTCCACATATCCACCTATCGTCATAACACATCGATAATCATTTTTATGCGAAAATAACTTTCCATATCACATTATTAATTTTCTCATACCATCCATGTTTTTTTAGTTTGTTCATTATGCCATATTAAAAAGTCTTTTGGTGTAAACTAGATGAAGATTCCAGAAGAAGAGGTAACACTCATAAATGAGTGTTTTATTTTATTACATCACCCACATCATTCAATTTATAGAGAACCATAATGATGTAAGAAACTCACTATCCTCCGTATATTTATACTCTATTTTTTGGGTAATTTCTTTCAAACACTTCATATTCCACCAAATGGGTTAGTGAATCGTTATTCATGTGTACTGAAGAATACCACAAAATGAACAGATGCCACTAAATTTTCTAATACCATTAATATAATATAGATATAATGATTTATTTATTGGTGAATAATGATATATATATATATATATATATGATATTATTATTATGTTATAATAATTAGGTTGTATATTAATTCTAATGATCAATTTTATTGGAAAAAAATAATATTACTCATGTGTACAACAAACAATTTCCTCTTGAAGCTATGATATTCACTGTAGCATCACATGGATGTTAATAAGGATGATTTAAATGAAAATATTATATATATATATATATATGAAATAAAAATGTTTTTAATTCTAATATATTATATATATTCCATTATTTATTTCTTTAGGAGAAATTGAAACAATGTTCATGCATATGTATGGCTTATCGTCCCAGTGAATGGTTAATTTCATTTTTGATAACTAGTTTTTAGGGATAAAAATAAATACATGTATACTATATATATATATATAAAAGATATTTATATCATATTTAGAATTATATAATTCATATATCTATGATCAAAGTAATAGGAAAAAAATCATTACATACACCCAAAAGATTAAAATTATTTCTTGAAACATGACTTTAACACGTAAATCTTAATAAATAGGTAATAAAATGTAATAATTAAATTTTATATTGTAATATTTATAATTTTTATTATATTTTTAGTAAACTTATATTTATTATACATTAGGGTTGAACATGTACATTTCAATTGAAGACTTGAGGTAAGAGATTTCTATCTGACTCTTATTTTCTATGAGGCGCAAGACGTATTATCCTTGTGCTTCATTTTGTGGTGTATATAATTTTAAAAAATGTATTTTATTATTATAATCCATAAAACGAGGTGGGTTTTCATGTCTATTTATTTATATATCTTCCATGTTGTTTATGTTTCAAATGTTACCAATATAGGTATTTTTTCTGATAATTTCATCATTTATGAGGATTGATTATGATTATGCTTCCAATGAATAAATACAATTATATACATCTCTATGATATCAAGAAATTTATTATCCTCAATTTATTTCATTACAATAAATTTTTTACTATCACTTTCTACTCATTATGTACTCATGAGTTAAAAACAATATTTTCATGAAAATTAAAGTTTATTTTTATATTCGGTCGAAATACCACTTCATTCTAAAAACATGTTTTATAAAAATATATTGAAAAATGTTTTAAAATTTATTTAAATAATTAATTGGATATTTTATGTAAAATTTTGATTTTTTACTAATTTTTTTGATGAAATATTTATTTCATTTTCAGAATAATACATGTTTTTATGTTACCGAATATGTGAAATAAATCTTCATTTTAACAAGTATGACATGAATAGAATTGATCAATATAATGACCATTTGTTTAATTGAATATTACTCTATATATTTTAATTATTACTTTCAAATAATTTTTTTAAAAATGTTCTAGGAATTTATAATTTTAAAAATTACTGTTTCAAATAAAATTGTTCTTCCTCTATATATGTTTTGTGACTATTTTCAAAATCATTTTCTGTAAAAGATTATATATGTTGTTATTACGTCTTTCTGTATATGGATATTATACAAGGATAAAAATATTATTATTTTTATAAATGTTTAATGTTTATGTTGTCCTGATGTTTATTAAACCATTTTTTCCATGCGTTATTTTATGATAAATTTATAATTTTTTTATTAAACACACCTCTTTTCCAAAGAATCTGTATAATGAAATGATTATAGAACTCATTTAACATCATGGGTTATGTTATTATAAATTTTTTATGATATTTTGGAACACATAAACATGATTTTAATTATATGAAGTGTGAGGCCCATATATCCCTCTAATATATTGAGAACATATTTATATCTCATGTGATAGACTAGACTAGAATGGGGAGTAGACCTTGTTTAGTAAGCAGATTTTTTGAAAATGATAGTCTGGTGATAGAAACATAAATTCTATTATTATTTGAGAGGTAAATCCAATCCATAATTATTTCCTTGTTAGTTTGAGTTGACAAATATTTTATTTATTTTATAAGATTTTTATATTCCACAAATCTATGTCTTATGCCAATGTTATTCTCTCATGGATGATGTTCTTGGATTCCCATATGATTAATTTTTTTTAAATCCCATTAATTATGAAATGAATCAATATTTTTATCTTTTCTTTGTAGGCTTTATATTTTTATTGTTATTTTCATGATTTTATACACTTAGGTTCATGTTATGATTATACATCTTCCTTGTGTACCCTTTCTATGAATTTGAGATCACCCTTTCTTAAGTATCCATTCCCCTTGTTATGAAGAAATTTATTATGTATGACATGTCTCAAAAGGGTGGTGGTTAAAAATAACATAGTGTTATATGATGTAGTTTACCTATGATAAATTTTTTATGTTTCATGATTCCAAATGCACTATGCCGTTATGATTGTTGTGTTTGTGTTTATGTATTGTAATGGTTATTCACTTAAAAAATATTTAATGTATATATTTGAAAACTTTGTATGGATAGAGTTGGTATTAATGGATATGTGTAGATAATATTTGTAGACTAGGATGATAAAACTTTAGTGACATCCCTTTTTAAATTTATAAGTATTATTTTAAGGATGACTCAATGTATAAGAACACATTTTGGAATTATTATAAAAGATAGTGTGAGTTGTTTTAATAAAATTAAAATAGTATCTTCATACTACATGTAGTTGTGGATATATTATAGAGGTACTTATTAGTACAAACACCCAAAATACAAAATTGATCTGGATATTATCATCACCTAGTTCATGAAAACAAGTCTTTCAAGATGCGACATTTGACTATCCCGAGGGATATGTGTTAGAAATTCACAAACATTGTATAGACCATTAGGAATGAATTAAGTAGATGATCACTAGGAAAAAATAAAATGAAACCTATGGTTTAATAGATTAAAAATATTTTTTCAAGATTCATACAACCTACATGTAATTTTTTTTACATGGTCTCCCAGTCTGATAATTGTTTGTTATAGTATGATTTTTTAATTTTTTCATTGGATTGAATCTGAAGGTACTTTGTTAATGATGGATATGGTAGAAAATGAATTTATTTTCATCACGATCTTTCAAATGATATAGGGTATGTAATGGAAAATATTAAATCTATTTTCAAACAAATTTATAAATTCATTAATAATAATGAAATTCAAAACGAGTAAATGAGGGGACAATGTTTTGTTGAGTTTTTCATGAGGCAATGTCCATTTACATTCAGTGGACCCACTAATCATCAAGTTAATCATAAATGAATCAGTAACACTAAAATTATATTTTCCATCTTATAGGGTTTGAAACATGTATTTTTTTGGTTGACTATCATTTAGAAGGTTAACCAAATCATTGGTCGAAAATCATTAAAAATATTAGGGATCCAAATAAAATTTTTACTATAGATTATGATGATTTCATGAACCTAAATATTAATAATTATATTAATTATACTCTATATATGAAGATGGATTTGTATTTAAATTACCTAAATAAAATGTATGATGAATCATTAGGTACTTATGAGGAAAATATTACAATACATTCAAGGTACAATTATTATATAACATCCAACACGAAAGTAAGGTTGATTGAATTATCAATGGCATAAAAACCATCACTAAAGGTAATGATCCATTATATACTTTAGTTTACATAAATATATTGTTTTATGTACTATCACGGTTGAAAAGGAGGATTGAGTAACTTGTCAATCAAATAGATTTTATATGGTTATAAAAGTTAAATTCAATTGAAAATCTAAAAACCATGTTGGGAAATGATGACCATTAATTTATGCACAAAGTGTGGGAAAAATGGATGAAATTTTCTTAAGGTGTCTAGTAATGGATTTATATGTTCAGGGTATAGTTATTAGAAAATTTAATTATGATGTGATGGGAAGAAGTTAGATAATGATTTAAATGGATTCAAATCTTCTAAGAATGAACTACAAACACACTCATGTTTCATATGGAAATATGATGGAAATTATGCTACAAGTACCACAATCTTAAGGATAATGATGATGATTAGTGATTAAAACCACAAAAATCGTGGTACAATCCGAAATATCATGTTATCACTATTTCTAAAGAGGGATGTGATAATGATGTGGTGAAAGTACACTTATCATCCAATCTAAAACTACTAATATCTTATATGAATATGGATTTACCCATTCAATAATATTTGATTAATTTAATGTGGGAATCAAATTCCACCTAAATGATTAGATTTATAATTAGGTATGAAAATGCATAATGGTATGATGATTTCATCTAATTTCTATGATTCATCTCATGTTTATTTTTTTAGAATGTGCGTCCTATAAAAATTTCATTCTCTCCATGGTTGAATTTGATGATTAATTTGGAATGTATTATTATTTTATATATAAATCCTAGAAAAATATCTAATTAATGGAAATCTAATTTTGTATTACCAACCTAACTATGATAATATATTAGGGTGATGATAATTTTTTTACATTGGATGGAAATTATATCAATTTTAGGGGTTTTCATTCATATTCAAGTTATATTATATCTCACATTGTTGGGAAGAAACTAAACATTTATGATAAAACTATTTTTTAATGGTTTATTATTTCATTCTAGAATAATTTTCATTCCTATAACCAAAATCTGAAGTTTATTTCTAAATAAAACGCATTCCTAGTGACATGAAAATTTCAGATAATCATTATAGAGTTCCCCAATTTAGATGTAGTAATTTAAAATGAAACACCAAGAGAGCCTTGATAAAGAATTAATTTGGCCAATAGTGTATCCTTGGAGTAAACTTATTATTTATGTCAATAAATAAATGTTTTGATATGACTCTACATTGATTATTAGTAGATTAATAAGATCATGATCCGGAGAAATAATCATTTACATTGTGTTAATGAGCAATTTGGTCATCTATTCAGAGACCAATAGTTATATAAGGGCCTAGATAACATGGATCTAACCTATTCTTGTTTTTGAGGCTTACGGTTCATGTAGGAGGCTCGAAGGAGGTCTGGAGTAGTAGGTTTTCTAGATTCTGGATGGAGGGGAGGATTTAATGTTATGAAAAGTTACAAATCATCAAAGTGGGTTTCACACTGTATAATATATCAAGGATTGAAAAAATTAAAAAAGTGAAGAGGTGATTCATTTTTCTATGAAAACCAAACCATCAGAATTACAAGACATAGAAGGGGATTATGTTTTATGCAATTCCCATATACTATATGTTTGAAAAAATTTCTAGCAACTCTAATTGTCAATCCATATAGCTGATTCATCTCTCTCTCGACTCTAGGTGATGAACAACCCCCTCTTAAACGTTTTGGTGATTTATTCAACAAGGGTCAATATATAGCTTCTATCTTTCATCTTTGGTGACCTGGGTTGTTCTTTGGTATTTTCATCCTTTGAATTTTACTATTTCACCTAGTTTGATCTCATTTCCTCTCATATCTTCTCATATAGTTATGATGATTTCTTCACTATGTTTCTAATGGGGTTTCACATGGTTTTTTTGTTACAATTGTTTCATGAAATCCCCCTATGGATGTAGATCTTGTAGGAGGTGTTATTGGAGATCTATTCCATGATTTGTCCTTGTGGGAAGAATGTCGACATCCTTTTGAGTTATGAGAATCATTTGTTATATGTTTTTTTTAAATTTTATATTTACCATTATTTATCCCCTTGCATCACAATGAAATTAACCAAATAATTATTTGAATCAGGCTTAAGGGTTGGAATCGATCGTATAATGATGTTTTTACTTTGTACCACTGTAACATTATAACTCTTGATTTTTTAGAAAGTTTGATATTTATATCATTCTTGGACAATCATTTTCTTATTGATTGAAATTGGTAATTACAAGTATGCCTATATTAATTGATAATTAATCTTATAAAGGAATTGAAAAGGAATACATAATTAATTTGGTTGTTGTTGTTGAAATTTAATGTTAATAAAATTGATTAAAGCCTGAATGATTATTCAAATTTGTAAGTAAACCCAACGTATGGTGATTCTTATTGATAATGTAATTATAGGCATGTAAAATTAACTGTTTTATTATTTTTTCTAGCATGAGATGATTTTTTCTTCGGTAAACCATAGTTGGAACATTTGAATAATAATTCAGATGATCCAATATGGTATAAGAACCGGTTGTGTGATTAAATAAAATTTCTTTTTAGGGAATGAGTTTCACTCTATCTTGGGAAGGACAACTTCCTTATGATTGGGAGTCATTAGATAAAAGTGTGTGTGATGTAAAGATACCTTCCATTAGGATCAAGATCCCTATAGTAATGTTTGTTTCCTACATCTTATGATGTGATGTGAGAATGGAATGGCTGATCCTAGAGGGTTTTTGAGGTATGTGGTTTAGGTAGGAACAAATGTTTTGTGATCCTTGGATGGATGATCCGGTTGTATTATTCTAGGATTATATAATGGGAATCCTAATTTTCATGGATGTATTTGATGGTTGGAGTGGAGAGACTCATCGGTATATGGATTTGGTGTTGAGGAGGATATCAGAGATGACGTAATGGGATGAAGTTGGGCTTTCCCATTATTATGGATGCTGGTTACTTGTTTGAATCAATTTCTCGGATGGTGGATATGTTTTTTCTTATCTAGTTTCCTTTACCCACTACATGAGGAAAATAGTTTTGGTTACTCTATATCAAAAATAGGATAATAATATTGGTGTATTCCATATGATTTATGTGGTTAGATTTTTGTGGTTGGTTGAGTCTATGCTCCTGCTATATGCAGTAATGACTGAACTGGTAGTTCACCTATACATCGAGCTGATCCCCCTGTGTTTGATAGCATACAATTTTTTCCTAGAACACCTATTAATATTAAAATTAATTAGGCTAATAAATGAATAAATGTTTTACCCAAGTGGGTGGAGCTTACTGGGATGTAATGATGAGTTTCCAATTATGAGAATCTATGGACTCGGTTTGTTTATACAAGGAGGGAATGTATTATTTTCTAAAATTATAATGAAATTTAATTTGGAAACTGTTAACAGTTAATTATTTTTTAAATAACTCATTAACATAATGTTAAATTGGTTAAAAGTGATAATGAAACATAATGTAACTCTTTAAATAGTTGTGTGCATATAAGATATATAGTCTAATGAATATCTATTAGGAGTCCAAGAGATGCTATATATAGTAGAGTCTAGGTATATGAAGTGGCCATAGTATGGTTTTGATGTATATTATATCCTTTATAGTTTGAGTTTCAATATGATACTCCACAATTTTTGTTATAGAAACTGAAACCCTATGATTTTGATCCCTTGTGGGGTGTTTTACCCAATATACCTGTAGGATGATGGATGGAAGACTAACCCCTTAGCCCCACTATCATCTCTTGGTGGTTACATTTGTTGGTAGTCATGGTTGTGATTTTTCCCCATATACGTGTTTATAAGGATATAGTGACATTTAGTTATTTCACATACATGTATTCTAGATATAGTTTCATAAAAACTACTATTGATAAAATGTGTATAGGTTGTGATGGATTTAGGATCCTTACTCATTGTCTGGGCTGTAATAGATTGAGGTATAATACTTTACGTATAATACAAGTTATTTGAGTTGTGGTGGCTCAAAAAAAAAAAATACATTTTTACTCTTGGTTATGTGGGAATGGCGGTGTTTTCAATGCGGTGCATCTTTTGGTGATTCGAATAGGACATTGCACATGAGCCTTTTTGGAGAGAGATGCTCAGGATGTTCAATATAGGGAAATTGTGGAAAACTAGTGGGGATGTGGGAGTAAGGAACTCTTGATATTATTTATTGAAATATATTATCCTGTATTCGATATATGGTTAGAGTTTCTATGGTGAGGTTGGTAAGTTAATATACCTATTTAGGTGATGAGTTAATTTCACTTACTTTTCACTATGCTTTAACATACACTCATTACCTTTTTAATGAGAGCCTCCAGGGAGGATACTAATTAGTATTCAATTATACTCAACCTACTTATATATATATTTTATTATTAGTTTGATTGGAGAAGGATATATATTAGGCTTGTTACTACTATATTGGGGTTTAACAGTTGCTCTTTCGGCATCATAGTCACATCCATTTTTTACTTTTCTTTTGGTTATTTCAATTTTCCATATCAGTTGGAGTAGTTATTTCATGAAATTACATTTGTGTACTTGGGTTTTATTTTATATTATTTTTTATCTAGATTTGGTTGGTTTTAGTCATATTTCTCTCTCTCTTTATGTGTTCTCTAATAGGGTATTTCCTCACATCTGCGTGTTTTTTTACACCCTCTCATATAGTCACCATCCCGGGGCCAAATTTATGTAGCACTATAGTTTAAATATCTCTATTCACCCATTTCCCTCTTAGGAGTGGTATTATTTGGGTAGGGGTGATACGATAGTCTAATCAGAGCTCTATTTGTTGGATCAGATGGAGATTTCAGTTATGCACTAGTGGGGATGCATTGTCTATTAGGGAAACAACGTGATCAATGATTAATGAGAATTGTAAACATGAGAGGCTAGTAGAGACATGCATATTTAGAACCCAATTTTATTATATTCCCAGACAATAATCCATATAGTGGATACTAAATTATGTGATAATAGTTTTAGGGTATAGAACTAAGAATGGACCAGACATCATTATTCTTTGTGCCTATGTTTTAATTGGTAGACCAAAGGTTATGTCAACTTTAAATGAATAAAATAATAAATTAATTAATGTTACAATGTCCCATATTATATTTTTTTGGAGATATGACACATTATTTTTTTTGTTATGGTCCATGTTGATGTCCCCATGATGTTCTCAAAGAAGATGTTCAACAGGTTAAGCCATCAAATTGTCGTATAGTAATGGTTAATGATAACAAAACATTGAGAGGGACACTACGATAATTTCAGCACTAGGGTCTATAGAGGTAAAAGGGAACCATATTAGATGCAGTCATAGAAAACTGGTTGGAGGAGGTTCAGATATGCTTTAGTTCCATCCATGCTCAAGATTTGAACTAGGAATCGTTGTTTGGGATGAAGTTGGGTGTGGGAAGTGAGGAAATGTTGGTTCATGTTCCTCAGAGATTTCATGGAGTCAGAAGTCACATAGGACGAGTTCTAAGACAAGTTTAGAGTTGAGATTCATTCTTCAACTGCAAATGCGTCCATTTTCCAAGAGACACATACCCTCAGCATTGGAGTTCTAGTGTCAAAGTGTTTGAAATCAATTTTAGGAACCTTCTGTGATATACATCAAACCTATTTCCATACAAAGATGATAGGGAGTGATGCGTTGATGACGCTTTTCATTAGGATATGCAGTGATAGTTTAACCCATTTTTTCTACATATTTATCTTTAGGTGCTGGAGAGAGAGTATCTCATAAATAAGAAGTTAGTCAGATCTATATCGTCATGAGTGGGGATCCATCAGATATCCTTATGATGAAGAGTTGTGGTCCGGGGTTCCATGTTTTATGGACAAAAGAGGTTATAAGCTTCAAGGGGTTGGTCCCATCTCTAAAATTATCATTTATCTAGGGGATATGGATCTCATGCATATGCTAAGGGACTACACACATGTTTTTCTTGAAGAGATCGAGGTCATATATAATTGTAGTTCCCAACCATTTCAATAACTCAATGATCAAAAGTTTTTCCACTTTATGTTCGTTCACCAAGGTAGTTCCATACGTAGATGAATTAGCAGATTTCTATATTTTTGGATTAGAAAAGAGTGTATAGCATAGGCAGTGGAATGATAAGGGAGTATATCCATCATAAGTGAGTAGAGAATGACTATGGAGGTAGTCATCAATCGTGTTGGAGAGGTCGTAGTGAAATTAGTGGTAAGATTCATGCTTTAGTGTTTTTCAAAATAGGCAATCCTGATGTCATTTTAGGGACCATGTACTTATTTTATACATGGATGGGTTCCTTTTTTGATTAAAGAGAGACAAACACATTCATATCAACTCCATTTTTTGAAATTTGGGACATAAGGTAGAGATACTTTTAGATCCCTTAGCATTGACTACACCATTTTCTGTTCAAATTGACTTGTTAGAAGAATGTATAAATTTTTTCTAGTGTTGGGGCATCACTACCATTGGGAGTATTTCTTATATTTATTGATAAAACCATATTAAATCATCCTCAACATGTATTGGTTGTATTTAGTGTAGGTTATCATCAATTTCTTCAGGAGAAATGCTGTGTTATTTGATGGTGATTTAAATTCGACAATGTTTGTTTTAGAGTGATACCCAAGAATGGGTCAAAGGCTAGTCTTTTCATTATCATCCATGTTGGTTGAGCTGATTCTGGGTTCATAAAAGGTTCAAGAGTTGGAAATTGCAAATATTTTATATGAGTACCATGATTTCCTTCTAGAGGATGTTGTATCATTACCCCATCGACAAGATATCAAGTTCAGTATAGAGAAATAATAAGGTGTGTCAAATTTTGTTATTTCTCCATATAGGATGGAAATTTTTTAGTTGAAAGAGATTTTTATGAATCTCTATGGCCTACTGGTGTGTATTCTTTTTTCAGATGGGTGTGTCTCCCTGTGTTGCACCCGTTTTTTTGAAAGGAAGGATAATTGAGGTTTGCAGTTTTGTATCAATTATCATCACTTAAACCAAGTAAAAATGATGAAATCATATCCTATTCGTCAAATTTTATATTTATTCGGGTAAGTGATGGGTGAAAATTGGATCTTTATGATTGAAATATAGTTAGGACATCATCAGATGCATGAAATGTACAAATATATCCCAAAGATTACTTTTTCTTGTCGTTATGGGTACGACAAGTTTGTTGTAATTCTGTTCGATGTAAGAAATTCATCAGCTATGTTCATGGGTTTAATGAAATATGTGTTTTGGGATTTCATAGATATGTTTATGGTGGTTTTAAATAAAGAACTAGTTGTCTACTCTACATTTGAGGAAGTCAATTCTTTGCAACTGTATTCCATTATAGGAGTTTTTATCCATGATATTTTGTTTGGGACATTGTTGAATTTTGAGTTTTGGGCTCGAGATGTATGTTTCAGGGGGAATTTTGTATCCCATTAGGGAGTAGGTATGATATTGTCGAAGATACAAGCTGTTGTGTCTTGGTAGGCCTACAAGGTAGTGGGATATGTGCTATGTTTCCATGGTCTTTCATGTTCTTACAGGAGGTTCGGAGCCAATTTCTTACTAGTTGTGACTCACCAGAAATGTTTGACTAGAAAGGATCTGGAGTACTTGGGGGTTGATCATCATTTTTAAGCTTTTATGATTATAAAAGAGAATTTGGTCAGTGCTCCAGTTCCCTGTCTGCCAACAAAAGGAGTCCGGTTTGAGGTTTTCTATGATGGTTCAGTTCATTGGGTTGGGATTTGTTCTGATGTATCAGATGTCAGTCATTTTTATGGGTATCAGAAGTTATATCCTCTGGATCATAATTATCCCCCCCCACGATCTTGAGTTGGAAGTGGTGGTTTTCCTCTGATTTTGTGGAGATATTACCTCAATAGTGAGCATTTTTTAGTCTTCGTCGGTTACAATAGCATGAGGTATGTTTTATACCAACTTGAATTGAACATGAATTTTCATCATAGGTTGGAGTTATTAAAACATTAAGATATCATTATTTTTTATAAAACTAAAAATGTTAAATTTTTAGACTATGCATAGAGTAGGAAGTCAAATTGTAATGCAGTGCATGAATCTGGTGATTCCTAGAGAGTTATGGAGGAATATTTACCGTTTCATATAGATTTAGGAGAAGTTGGGGGAAGAGTTTTTCCTTTTAATATGACAGTTCATTCACCTCCATTACAACAATTCTAATAGTCCTAGTTGGGGGACCCTGTTGTGGAGGACTGGAGGGATTGTGTTATTTATTATAAGGAACCTTATGGCAGTTGTGAGGATGAACAACACCGAGTGTTTTTAATGGAAGTATTTTCATTCCATTAGAGATGAATGAGATGGTTCTTTGATAGTTCAAAATTTATCCTTTGATATTGGATCCTATAATGAAAAAAGTTGTATAAATATTTGAGATTCTAGTTTAGGTAGTCTGCATAGAAGCGTGCAATTGCAAAATTTTTGCCTAGATGTTTCTCTTTCCATAAAGTTAAAATCAAGCATCATGTTAATGGGGGTTTTCTCCAATAATTGGATTTTCCTTAGTATACATTGGATGAAATCTTGATGAAATTTATAACCTATTTACCTCGAGCTCAAGGAGTCAATGACATTATATGGCTGGTAGTGGATCATTTGAAGAATATCAACACATTTATAAAAATTAAAGAGTTGAGCCTAGTGGAGGTTTTATCGATGTAGTATCTAAAGTATGAGAGGGGAACCCAAAATGTCTCTAGGATGATCATTTCTGATTAAGAAACTCATTTCACATACATGGTGTAGAGACTTTTCCTCCATTCTATTAGTTCATTTATATACCCTTACAGTAATTTTCATCCATAAATGGTTGGTAAGACAATATGGAATTTCAAGACTCTTGAATACATGTTTCACATTTTTATTCTAGATTATTGAGGTTTATGGATGTAGAACATACACTTTGTAGAGTTATCTTAAAAGAATAGTGTACACTATAACTTCAGTATGGAACTGTTTGACACCCTGTATGTCCAAACATTCTCTTATCTGTTGTTTTGGACGCGGGGGGGGGGGGGGGGGTGGGTGGGTAAGAGATTTAGTGATTCTTTGTCCTGAACTAGTGTAAAATATGATAGAGGTTTTTTAATTAATTTCAAAAAGGATGAATATAGTGCAGGATCATCAAAAATACTATTTCAATCATATGGAAAGACCCCTGTGGTTCTACATTGGGGATCATGTGTTCTTGAATGTGACTCCTAGTTATGGGAAGTGAAGTATTAGTCATGGGAGTAGGCTTTATCCCCTATTTATTCTACCTTTGGAGGTGTTGAATTGTATTGGAGTCATGGAATATAGGGTGGAACATCCCCAATAGAATATTCACATGCATGATGCTTTTGATGTGTTATAGCTCAATTATTATCCTCATGAAGACTCTCACATAATTTATTGGGGAAGATCAGTGTGGATAGTGATGTGACCTTTGAGGATCAACCTATATAAATCCAAGGATTCTAGGAGAAGGTGTTGTATGGGTGTTCTATCCCATTGGTCCATTTCTTATGGTAGCATGCTGGCATGGAGTAGAGTACCTAGGAATGTGAGTCACAGATACATGCTCAGAACCCAATGGTGTTTGATGTTCATCAATTCACTTATAACTCTATTTGTTTTGTGTTTATAGAACATTTTAGGCATGTGATATGGATTTATCTTGTTGATTATTATTTAATTCTCTCTTATTATAGGTATATCCCCCAAGAGAGTGTTTATTATCTAGTCATGTTTTTTTTCATGGTTTTTCATTGTTCCCCTAGTGTACTGGTTGAGAACATATGGTGATGAGAGCCTTGTGAGGTATCTCCAAGGGTGGGTATTTAGTGTACCCATTTTAAATTCCTCTCTGGGTTGATTTTGGATTATTAATGATGATAATTTTTGGATATGTATCTAATGTATGGTCTTAGATCCATGTTTATCTATCCATTTTGTGTTTCAAAGGCTTTAGCTTCCAAGAGGAGGCTTAGAAGAAGTCTAGAGTAGTTTTGTTGTTAGATGATGAATGTTGGGGAGGATTTGACATTGTAAAAAGGTACATGAAATAAAATATGGTATCACTGATGCGTAATTTATCCGAGGATGAAAAATTAAAAATTAAAGAGGCCACACTTTTTCGAGAAAAAACTAATCCATAAAAATTACATAATGTGGAAGGGGATTACATATTAGATAATTCCCCAATGCTGTATTGTTTGCAACATTTATAGCAGCATAGAGAATCAAACCCTATAGCTATAGTGACTCTCTCATGACACTAGGATACCCAAACAACCCCTATTCAATTGTTTGGGGCTTCCTTCACCAAGGATGAATTCCATGATTCTATCATTGATCTATGGTGACCCGGTTTTATCCAAGATGTCTTTTCCTTAATTATAATGAATTTTCTTTATTTTTTATCTTATTTACTCTCAAATCATGTTTCCATTCTATACAGTTTTCTTAATCATGGTTATAATGGGGTTTTATATTGTTTTTTTGGTTCTTTTGTTCCCAATCATCCTCTGGTAGATGTTTTTCATTCCAATGGGGTGATCAAAGATCCGTTTCATATTCCATTTTCATGTGATGAACATCAGAGTCTTTTTGAGGTGATTTGTTGATTCTTTATTTAATTATGTGAAATAATATATTTAGAATGATTTAACCCATTGTATTGAAATGAAATTAACCTAATAGTTATTTGAACCAGATTAAATAAATGGAATCGATAACATAGTGATGTTGATGACTTGTGCCATGATAAAAATTTACGTCTTGATATTATAGATTGTGTGATATATATGACTTTCTTATATTACCATATATTTCTGAATAAATATTGTTAATTAACATAAATACATAATTAATTGGTATATAAATTGATAATGCAATTGAAGAAGTTTGTTTAATGAATTTGGTTTTTGTTGTTGTGATTTGATGTTAATCAAATTAATTCAAGTGTTATATTTATTTGAAATGGATAATGAACCAATGAATAATTATTATTATTGATAAATTAATTAAATTAATGTTAAATTATATTTTTAATTAATTTTTTATTATTTGAGAGATCTTGTTTATTAGGTTTCCTATAGTTGGAACCTATGAATAACAAATCGGTGAATTCATGATGGAATAAGAATGGGTTGTGTGAAAAAAGATCATGCCTTTGTAGGGAATGAGTTTCCCCCTGTTTATGACGTCTTAGTGACTTATAATTGGGAACTGTGAGAGATATTTGTGTGTGAAGGATGGATTCCTTAATTTAGGACCAAGAGATCAGTTCCAATGATTGTTCCCTATTGATTTTGATGTGATGTGAGCCTGGGATAGCTGATCTTAGAGGGATATTATGGTATTTGGGGAAATGAGACCCTGATGTGTTGTGAGAATGGGGTGGATGATCATGGAGGGATGTGGTTGTATAAAGGGTAGGAAGGCCCAACTAATATAGCGTTAGTTAATTTTTAGAGTGACGATATGCATAGGTATATGCAGGAGGTATTGGGGAGGACACCATAGATGAAAAAATGGGTTGAAGCTGGGATTACCCTCTAATATGAAAGCTTCATGCTTGTTTTAATTAGTTCCATGGAAAATGTAAATTTTTTTATTTACCTAATTTCATTTCACCATAGTATTAGGAAGAATTTATTGGTAACTCTTATTCCATGAACAGAGAAAATGCCTGGGGTTTGATTTGTGAATTCCGTGATTATCTTCTTGATGTTGGATGAGACTAAGCTCTTACTATAGTTGGTGAAGACTTGAGGGGTAGTTAACCTACTCACCATGTTGAGCCCCTTTTGTTTGGTAGCATGGAATGTTTTCTTATAAAACCAGTTAATATAGAATGTAATGTCTTTAATAAACGTATAAATGATTAACCCATGGGGATTGAGTGTTCTAGGATGCAATGCTGAGGTTGTAATTTTGATAATTCATGAACTATATTATCTTATTCTTTGATGGAATTGATCTATATTGAAATGGGAATGAAAATAATTATTTATAACATTAATTTTTTTTATTAATGGTTAAAGAAAAAATGATCATAATTCGAAATGGATTAAATCTTATAAATTAATATAATTTATCTAATTAAAGGTTTGTGTACATATAGGATATATGGGAATAATAGTGGAGATCAGGAGTCCGAGAGATGTTAGGTGCAGTTGAGTATGAGGATAGGATATGCCTATAGCGTGGTTTTGATTTATATTATATCTTGTACATTTTGAGTTTTCTTATGATAATTCACCTTGTTGATTAGTGAGACTAGAACCCCAAGGGTTCTGAGCCCAGTGAGATGTTATCCCCAACATCCCAATGAGGCAGATAGATTGCTGACTACCCCCTTTGGAACCTATGTCTTCTCTTGGTTGTTACATGAGTAGGTATTCACATTGGTGAATTTTCACAATATATGTTTTTAGAGGGCTATAACGGGTTTTTTTTCACAAATATGTATTATAGATATAGTATCCAAAGGACTAATATGGGAATAATTTTTCTAGGCAGTGATATCACAGGGATCATTACTCAGTGTATGGGATGTGTTGTCTTGATGTATTATACCCGATGTAGGATACATTTTATGTGATCTTTGGTGTTTCCCATAAACTACTCGGCTATTTTGGTTAGCTGAAATTTTTGGTGTGTTTTACAAGGTTCATATTGTTGTTCATTTCTTGGGTGTTAGGGGGGAAGCCTTTTTTGAGAGAGATTCTCAGGCTGTGTGATGTTGGGGAAGGGAAAAAAACACGTGGGGAAGTGGTAGTGAAGTAACCTTTATATTATTTATTATATTATTTTCTCTAGTATGAGAAACATGATGACAATATCCATGGTGAGGTTAGGAACATAGTAAATCAATTTATTTGACGTGTTAGTTTCAATTGTCTTTCACATTTCTTTATCATTATTTCATTACCTTTTTTTAGAGGGGATTCAGGGAGGATCCTACTGTTCATAATGTTATACTCGCCCTATGTATATAAAAACTATTTTTCAGGTGTGTTTTAGATGTTTGGATATTATTATGGTTATTACTATCTTGGGGTTTTGTAGGATATCATTGTTCCTTATGGTTTCTTCCATCATCACTATTATTTTGGTACTTGCTCTTTTCCCTTTCAGTTGTATTTATTCTTGTATGACATTAAATTTTTGTACTTGAGTTTTCTTTTATATTTTATTTTTAGTAGGTATTTTTGGTGTATATCCTATCTCTCTCTTTATCATGTGTTCTCTTAGAGGGAAATGTATCCCATTTATGTGTTTAATATACCCTTGGTGCTACTCACTAACCCGAGACTTATAAGAAGTAGGTCTTCGGTGTCATTATCTATCTTCTCCAATTTCTTGCCTAGGTGGGGTATACATTGTGGGGAGGTGGTCGTGATAACTTTTCCAAGATTTAACTTCATTCTATGTATCATAAATTGATAGTAAATATGGAGGATATACCGTAAATAACATTAAATATAAGGTATTGACACTATGAATATATATTGATGCCATTCGATCTTACTATTTCCTTGTCCATATTCATGGGGTTATAGAATAGATCCTTTCGATATTACCTTGATAAAATGTTGGTAGTCTTTATAGATGATATTATTATCTATTAAAATGTTATGGAAGTTCCTGGTGTCCACATTAGAATTGTATCAAAATTCATGTGAAAGGAGAAACAATATGAAAATTTTAAATTCATTGAATATTAGATATAACATGTTTTATTTTTTGGTTCATTTAATATCTGGAAAGTGTATATCAGTAGATACATCATAAACAAAGGATATTTACTCTCATACCTGACCAACCATGATGAGTGAGATCTTTAGTTTTCATTGTTTATCAGTATACTATCAAAGGTTTTTGGAAGATTTCTCATGAATATATTATCCACTTATCATTTTAACTTGGATGAGAGAAAAGTTCTTTTGGATCGATAAATGTCTATAAAATTTCATGGAACTAAAGAATATATTATTCTGTAGAAATGTTCTTACATAAACCTATAGTGAAGAAGGGGTTTCATAAATTGTGATGAATCCACGAAGGGATTGTTATGTGTTCTTATAAATAATAATGTGGTAATATCATATGAATCAAAATAATTTAAGGTTCATGAGAAAATTTACCAACTCGTTATTTAGAATTAGAGTGGTAATTATTTATTTAAAGATATATTGAAATTATGTTTTTGGAGATTAATGTGATATATATTCCAATCAAAATTTTTTAATGAATATATATTTGAAGGAAGAAGTAGAATTTTTTCCAGATAAAATGGTTATAGGTGAATTATGATTATAAATTCTTAATAAACTACCACCGTGGGAATTTGAAAAAATTTATGATGCCTTTAGTTGAAAGGATCATTTTATCTTATCAATGATGAGGATCATAAATGATCAAAACGTTTTATATTTTTAAAGGGTGGACCTGGAGATTTAGAAGGAAAGAGAAAATATTATATTTCTTCAATTGATTGTTCAACCATCTATCCATATAATGATTAATGAGGGGTAAAATACGATCTATTAATGAAAATAATGTATGACATGATTTTGAGTTTATCCTTAATCATCATGAAATTATAATGTTATGAAACCATGTATTTCTTCAATCCATAAAATATTTGAAGTAGATTTTTAGTAGTCTAATAGTTTTTCATTATCAATTTATCCAAGAGGTTTGATGATTTATTTAGATATGTAAGAGTATTTTCAGTGGGATGTAATGAAGAGAGATATCATAGTGTGTTTATCTTGTTTCTCGGTATGCCAAAAATATAATTATTAGATAAAAAATTTAAAGGGGATATAACATTCATTACCCATGATAAAATTTGAAATGGGAAAACATCACCATTTATTTTTTCAATATAATACCAAAGACATCAAAAGGGAATAATTCTATATGAAAAGTATTAGATCACCATAAAATGGTAGAAAACTTCTTCTCTATCATAAAAATATTATCTCAGGAACATTATTCATGAATATACATCAAGGAAGTGGTATGTCTGCATATATTACAACATTAAATTATATCTGATTTGGATTCAATGTTTCCTTATAAGTTATAAAAAATCATTCAATGTGAAATTAATATAGAGACAATTTTAACATTTCACATCATCTGCATATTTATGGGTAGTGTAAGATTGCAATTCAGACACTTTAGGTTTTGCTGAGATCATGTTTTGTGGATTGCGATGTTTATTTGGATCAATACCATCGTCAAGTTGTGTTCCTATAGGATAATATCATACACTCAATCATTTAGATAGATCCTTATGAATCCCTCTATGGAAGGATGTATAAACCTCCAATGTGATGAAATTATTTTGGAGAAATGAAGAAATTGAAACCTAAGGTATCTGAAAAATTGAAATGATTATTATATCCATTCAATAACAAATAATATCAGATCAGAGTCAGAAAAATATTTATTCTCAAAATCACCGAAGAGATCAATAAATTGAATTTTGTGATATGGAGTTTTTAATAATTTATCAATGGAAGAAGTTAATGAGATTAAAAAAATGAGGAAAAAATCCCCCATTATATCGTTCCCAATTGAAATTCTTGAGTGTATCTGGATGATATCCTATTAGTTGGCACTACCAAAAATCCTAAATGAAGTTTAAAATATGTTACATGTATATCTTATGAGAATTTACATACCCAGTCCTTCATAAGTGATAAATTTAGTTGTCATAACACCAGAGAAATATATTTTATATGAGGAATAAAAAATTTATAGTTTGGATCATGCAGAGGATGTTCTATGAAACATGACCACTCACGAGGTCAATGTATTATAGAAAAAAGTCTATTTCATGAAGCTACTTGTGAAACTAAGGAAATTATGAGGTAGAATAATCCACATTTTTTTCGAATCAGAGTGAAATTTTGTATGTAAAAATTAATTTTATGGGGGGGGGTATAATTTAACTTCCATATTTTATAAAAAATATAATAAATTTAATTTCCTCGATAGATTACATTACAATCAACACTGAGTGATGAAAAACTACGAAAAACTATTAATATTACCTAAAATGACCATTATTACCATGTTTTTAATAATGGGGGGTTAAATATGAATATTTTTTTTAATATTTTTATATGAAGAAAACATATCTATGAAATGTACATAATTTTTGGTGAATTCATTATATGTTTCAAATTTATTATTTTCTCAGAACAAAGTTTGTAGTTTTTTGTGACCATTAGTAAAATTAACATTTGAAATTTTAATCAAAATTATGATTTAAAATAAACTTAATTTTTAAAATATTCTTCTAAAAATTACCTAATGGTGAAATATTATTATTTTTCTAAGATGAATTATTTTCCAGTTAGTTATTACAAATTCTGATTTTTACTAAAAAAGAAATTTTTTTATTGAATCCCTAATGAATTGTGTTATAAATATTTAGGAAAAGTAAAATTACTTAAATAATATTTTATTTAATATAATTTTAGTTATCTAAATAATTTTTGTAATGAATAGCTATATAAAAACATCTAAAAGCTATATAAAAAGTAACTTTAAAAACCCACATTTTGTCACATCTATGGGACTAATATAAAATATATATTCTATATTATTTTAATGGAATATGAAAAAAGAGATTAAATATTTTTAATATTCATAATATATAATATCTAAAAATTTCAACTATATTTGTGGCCCCAATTTATATTAAAAATAGTAATAATTGTTAACTACGCTTAATGTAAAAATGTGTTTACTGAGGGGTTAATCTAAAGTGATATGGACTAAAAATTTCTAAAAACATGTTAAAATCCTATTAAATTTCCATAAATCCACATTATCATTTCATTTATTGATAATGTTTGAATTTGGAGAATTTTTTAATGAGATAAACATCGATTAATCTTTATATTTTCCTACAATTTCATGTGTGAAACTCACCATCTTTTAAAAGGTCACCCATTTTAGTTTCTTCTTCACAATTCTATAAACCATTATATAGAACAAAAACTAAAAATATAACATTATTAAACCAACCTCTCATCATCGATCCCTTATTATGATCATAAATCAATCATAATATAACATTTGGTGATAACCAAATATGTTATACGAAGATAAGATAACACCCCAATGCTTGATTTATAATATTTATTCATACACCACCTTAGATTATTATTATAACACGAGTATAAAATTTTCTAAGTATCCATCACATAATAAAGAAATTTATATTAACTTAATTACTCACAACTACGTTCTCAACCATCAAATGGGGTTCTGAAAAATTAATGGGTGTGTATAGCGGATTATCGCCTCACAAACTGATGTCATTCATATTTACATTACCACATGTATTTACATGATATAATATAAATTTTATTGTTTATATATGATATATATAATTTTATTAATATTTATTTATAATGGTATCTTATAATAATTCTTTCATTTAATTCTTTTGGAATATAACGACGTTCCTCAAGTGAATAACAGTCCGCTGCCACGAAAAGCGATGTGATTAATAAAGGACTTATATGGAAGGTAAAATGGTTTGGTTTATTAAAAATATTTGATATATTTGACAAAAAAGTGATTCTATAATTTTAATATATTATTTTAAATTAATTCATTGTATCTGTAGGGAGAATGTGATCAATGTTTATGCATATGTACAACCTATAATCTATAAGAATGTTACATTACATTTTCATTATATACCTTTTATGGTCACTTACAATATATTTACACTAAATATATATGAAACTTATATCATTTAAGAAATTTTATAGATAATAGAAACTTTATTAATGTAATTGTATCAAAAATAATATAAAAATATACTATAAAATCAATGTAGATATTTCCCAAAACATGAAATAAAAATGGAATTTATAATAAACTAGTAATAAATGGTTATATGTAATGAAAATATGGTATTATATATATATATATATATATATATTGGTAATATATTTATATTAGGAATATATTTTTTATGATGTAGTTTTCAACAAGTATGAATGAAGTAAGACATAAGGTATGTGATTTATGCGTTGCTTTTTTATAAGGAGTGTAAGTCAAATACACCATGGGTTTTATTATGTGGTGAATATACATCCAATGAACTTAACACTCCATGATTTCATATTACATTATCTCTTTAATGCAATTCAATAGCTTTCCTTACAAGCACCACTAAATTTAAGTACATCATGACCTATCAAACTTTCCATTTAATATGTGGTTGTGAATAGTATTAACCAAATTTTGATTTTATATATATCCTATAAAATGTCAAAATTCATCATTTTTATTTCATAGACATAATATAAGGACAAATTCAATTTTTTAGATAAATGAAGTATTTTTCGAAAAATACAGTTTTTCTGCCTATAAATGGAGAACCCTTTTTAAATCCACTATTTGACACTTATATATATAAAATTTAATGAAATTAGATTCTAATCTAGAAGAGAGACATAAAAATTTAGTTTGGATAAATTTTTTGAACTTTTCTGATAATATTCATATTTTGATAAATAGTGAGAAATACTAAATTTTAGTTAAAAACATCTTTTATAATCAAAATAATTTTTAGTGATAGATTTTTCATTGGAGTGTTTTATAAGTATAATTATATTATATTTTTACCATTTAATATAATTTTTTTTCACTCGATGTAATTTAACATTTAAATTTTATATACCCACATGTTAATTTTTTGATAGTTTTTACTTCTTGAAACACCGCTATCTGGTTTGGACAACATGAATTAATTTTTAATTAATTAATGAAAATTATTTGTTTTTAATTTGGTTAAATATAAATACTTTTTTCATTTGGAATATAGAAATTATATTTGGGTGAATTTTTCACATTTTTATGAGAACATTCAATCTTTGATGAATAGTAAAAAACACTACGTTGTAGATAAAAAATGACTTTTTCATTTAAATAATTATTTTTAATTTAAAATTTATCATAAATTCAAAATAGATAAATTTTTCATGTAATAGTGAAATGTAATTAATTTGAGTCATTATATAATAATATTATTATATAAAATTTTATTGGACTTTTTAACGTCTTTTACCCACCTTATAGACCCATTTTCTAACTTTCATAAAATGAAATTATACCACTTTTTTTAATCAAATTTCAAATATACAATAGAAATGGTTGACATTAATTTTTTAAATATGATTCAATTGGATTAAAATAATTTTTTGTGAAAAGTAACAATTGTTTTTTATTTACCAAGGTTAAAAGTAAATAGGGTAATTAAATGTAAAAATAATTTTATAATAATATAAAATTACCCCAAAACATGTCCTAAATCTATTGGATAAATATTTTTTCTACAAAAATAAATATTAGGAAAATAATAAGATCCTCTTTATCCACTTTAATTAGATTTGGACATTTATTATATTTTATTTTGAGAAGTGTTAAAAGTGTTAAATTGAAATTTTATTAAATAAAATATTTTCAATATAGAGTTATACATAAGATATATTCTACTATAAATATTAATTATAAAGATAAGGTGATTGATAAATCCCATTATTTTATTTATAACATTTATACATTTAATAAAAAAATTTATTTATGACACAATAATGGTGGAGTAATTACCTTTTTAATGAAATATTAAAATAATTTAATTCTAAATTTAAAATTAAATGTAAATTGAGACTTGTGATGCCATCCACAAATTGTATAGGTTAATATGACATGTTAAGGATTACTTAATGTATTTTTTATAAGTATGTTACATTTTTTGACTATAACAAAAAATACTAAATAGTTTCAGAATTGACATAATTGATTATTTAAAACTAATACTATATTATTAAATGATATAATATTTATAAAAATCTATGATTCGGACAAAGGACATATACAATTATATATATGAAATTAATTAACCACTTTCGGTTCTATTGGCATTTTATAGAATGTTTATGAACCATGTAATATAAAAATACAAGAAGACACGATAAAAGTTAAACTATTTAACTAAGAGTTAAATCTTAATGATAAGGTTAACATGGTGTCCCAAACTTATGTACAACATATTTTTTGATAGGATTTAGACCCATACCAACCATATCCTCAAAATAAATCTATTTTTATATATTATAAAGGTAAAATGATTGTACAACAAATTAATATTTGATGTTTTTCCTAAGGTGCCCGCATTTCTCTTATAAAGGGGAACCTCCCCTTCTATTAAATTTAACCCTACAATGAAATTTGGCTAGGCCAAAACCTGATAAAATCTTAATAAAACAACCTTAAATTTATCCCATTGGACATAATTATTTCATAAATATATCTTAATGAGGTTTTTGTTCAAAACAAAAGGAAGCACCTGGAGAACATGTAATTATTTCATCACCTCATTCAATTTTCTTTTATTCTTCTTCCACATCCTCTTTCTCTGTTATTTAAATAATGAAATAATAAATCCATTACATTATACATATCAAGATGTTATTATACATATGGTAAAACTATATTCATTAGTCAATCCATCCTATGAACGACCAAGTCACCATATGTGCGTATGTACGGCTTACCGTCTCCACGTGGTGGTGTAGTTTGTAATTCAACACTATGTTACTTGGATGTGAATAATAATGAGTATTATTAATTTAAATAATTAATAAAAAATTTTAATTATTCTTTATATATAATAAACCATCCAATTAAACACCATTTTACCATTTATAGAATAATAATTTTTCTCGTGCGTACGTACGACTTACCGTCTCCTCGACGTGATGACATTCATCTTCAATGATCATCATTTCATAATTTATATATATATTGATTAAGTATGAGATATATTAAATAATATATATACTATAATAATATTTATTTATTTAGATAAATATATGTCATTTACTTACTGCCATACTATATGATATGATAACTGAAACAATGTTCATGCGTATGTATGGACTACCGTCTCCATGAACGATGATTCCATTTCATATATATACCTTTTATAAATATTTATATTATGAATATAAAATATATATAAATCATATTTTATATTCTGGTGGTATTTAAATCACAATCTAATTGATGCGATCCAGAATAAAAAGTTGAAACACGTATGATAAAGAAACCGACTATTACACGAAATGTTATTTTAACATGGAAATTATTGTTAAATGGATTGTATAAAGTCCTAAATTAATCATGTATGATATTATAAATATTAATATGGTTATGGTATAATTTTAAAACATAATTTGGTCATTATAAAAGAGGTTAAACATACCCTCGACTGAAGGAATGTACAAGGTAAGGGTTAATTATTCAATCTCATAATTTTTCGAGATTGTTCATGTGTAGGTATATACAGGAACATATTTATTATCCATGTAAAATTTTATAAATTTTTTTTCAAAATGATTTTTAGGTACTATTTATCTAAAACATCAATTTAAAATTTATAAATATTTATTCTTCTAAATCTTTCTCATTAATGTCCATGTTTTCAAAATGGATTTAAGGATTTATTTATATGGACATTAATGATTTTAAATATTAATTACTTTCAAAAGCATCAAGGTTGTATGTGAAACATTGAATTAAAAATATCTTTTAAATTTATTTATTTATAAATTGTGTGGATTGAAAATTCTTTCATAAAAAATGGAATATTTCCCTCAAATAGTTTTACTGGTCATTCTCAAGTATGTCAACATCCTTTACTGAATATTATTCTTGATTGAGGTTGATTTATTATAATAAAATATTCCATGTTGTATTGAATGATTTATGATTTGTTTGATTATGGATGTGCTATTTTTATACCATTCATGGGTTATGGTTAATGTATTGACATTTCTTGTGATATTTTTAACACAAATGTTTATGTTATGTTTCCAAATTTCTATATTAGGAAGGTATTAGACATAGTAAGTGAAGTGAGGGGCCCACTATAGCCCGTAAATGCATTGGTAGGTATCATGAGACAAACTAGTGTCTTGGCACAAGGTCTTGAAAAAATTTTAATTTGTAGTCCTGGAACGAGGCCTTGACAATTTGGTTATGAGGTTTTACATTATCCATTCCCTCCTAATGATAATAGTTATTACATGTGATTACTCTACTTGTAGAATATTCATGTGCATGTTTATATGGTAATGTTTGATTTATCATTTCTATTTTATGTTCAATTTTATATTTAAAAGTCTATTGCTTTTATTACATGTCTCTCCATAATAGTTTACAACCTCTGCTAAATTATTTACCCTTAATGATCATCTGAGTTCACCCCTTTCTTTTTTTCCTAGGATTCCAAGAATTGTATTATGAATGATATATAGGGTTAATCTAGGCGAATAATGACATTCTAAAAGGATTTTTTATGTTGTTTTTTATGATTGAATGTGTAATGTAACATTCATGTATTGAATCTATTTTCAAAGACTGCTAAGTTGATTAGTCCTTTGGGAATTGATTCCTTATAATCATTCCAATGTTTTAAAAAAATACATTGAATCAAGGTAACTGGGGTCTGGGTGTTACAGTTGGTATTAAATGAAGTTCAGAAATATCCATTGAAATTAGTTTTATAAAAAAAATGATTAGGGAACTTTACCCATAGACTGTCTTTGAGGATTAGTATTGAAGAACATCCATAATATTTGGTAATGTACATATTATGCGTGTCTTCCAAGAAAAACATTTCTATCTGGATACTACAAGTGGATGTGGTTTGGGAACAGATGTAAATATGAGTGAAAACACTGACAAGGTGTTTTGGTTTGGACCCGGGGTATCCTAGTACATGAAAATGGGCCTTACTACACATAGGGTTTAACACTCTTGGGGGATATGCTTAGGATAATTCACATATTCATTACAAACCATTATAAAGGATTAATGAATAAATATGTCAACTAGAAACCAATGTTATGATTATGAGACTATATGTGTGTAAATATTTAATTAATGTTGAGAATATTTCTAGTTTTTAGATTATACATTATGATATGATATAACATAGTGTATTTTGTCATTTAGAAATGGTTTCTCATAGATGGAATGTGAACTCCAATAATAAACATGATCCAAAGAGTAAAATGGATCAAATCATTCATGGTATTAAGCCAAAATTTGGTAGGTAAATAGTCTTCCTTGTATTCTCATCATATGGAGAAATTTTATCATGTGTTAATAAGTTATGTAAATAATTTTTTGAGTCTTATGGCTTTGAATGGAAGCAATAAAATAAGAGGATGGTAGAGGAAAATATGGACAATGGGAATAAAGAAAAGAAATATTTTCCCACAAGTGAAAACTTACGAAAGAATCACCTTGATAAATGATTGAAGGGAATGTGAGTTTTTTATAAGTGTATAGAAAAATGACACCACATTCATGATTGATAGTGTATGAAAAAGGATTCAAATGTACAATGCTTCATCTGTCAGGACTTGGGACACTATAAAAATCAATGTCCAAATCAGCATAGTATACCCTAAATGATGCTATTAGATAATAATAATATTTGATACTATCATAGATGTAGAGTAATGATTAGTGTTCTTATGTTGTTATTAATGAATTTTGTTATTTGATTGTTGTATTAATGATGTTTATGTTATAAGAATTATAGAGTATATAAGGATTATATTATAGTACATTTTTATTAAGTATTTGATATTTTATGGTACCAAGTAAAGTGACATAGTTTCAAGTAATACACTTATGAAAAGTATATTGTTGGGGTAAATATGACACTTAATATGATTCTGAAACTGAGATAATTATTTCGGAATAAGATATGATTGATTTGGACAAATTATAGTTGATATTATCGATTACCATGAAACTAATTAATTGTTTGTTTATTTAATCATTGTTGGGGTTTAAAATTTTTTGGATATAAGGAGTATATCCAGTATTCTATAAGGAATAGGTGATAGTGAACATAATCAATAAGGTTTTATGGTAATTAAGGGTGTTACCATCTTTTATGAGAATACAAGATGCAGGTATTCACATGTTATTACATGGAAAAAGAGATGTTCAATATGTTTAACTTCCTAATTAATTTTGGTCTGTAATTTTAGACATAATAATTTTGGATAAATATAAAGGTTGGAATGAATTTATTTGGACATTGGATAATTTTTTTTAAGGTTAAAAAATTTTTGATGAGTATTTTTGGATTTTTATAAAAAGGAAAACATGGAGGTTGGGCGACAACCTATCGTGTCTAGCAAGGCTACGAGACTTGAACCTGCAACTGATGTGTGACTAGAAAACATCACCAACGAGTGGAATACGTGATTTACTGGTTTATATGATGTAGTTTTTTTAAAATTTTAGTATAGATTATTTATAAATTCCTTTTTTTAAAGCCCTATACGAATAGGTTTAATTAAATATTTTTGAGTTTAGTTATCTTTTGGGGAGAAAGATGAGATTGTGGTAGAATTCATTAATGGATGGAAATCTAATTTTCAAGTATTCTTTGTTCCCTTAAACATCATGGAAATATCTTAAAACCAAAAATGTGTAATCCTAATACCTTTTGTTTTGTTGAACTGATGATATTTTAACTCATCATCATAGAATTATGGCTTTGATGACCTCAATTTGAAATTTATTGTTCACTTGCTTGTTATTCATGACCTCAATCACTCCCTATAAATATTTATATTTTTCCTACAATTATGTGTCTATTATTTCCCCCAATGTTCTTCTATTTGAAACCCTAATTTTGTGGTGACATTTCATTTACCTTTCCCTTTTATTAAGACTAAATTTTAATAACCCTATTTCCGATATGGGTTTACTTTGATGGTATTTTCTATTTTAAACCTTTTATTTTTGAATAATAATTTCAAATTATGAGGAAATTGTTTATTGAAGGAAAGGAGAATGTGACACCACAAGATTTCATTTTACGTTTTCTCTTTAATGTAATTCAATAGCTTGCGCTACATGACACACCGAGCTCAAGTGCATCGAGACCTATAAAAATTTCCCTTAATAAAGAGGTTATGAATAGTATTAACCAAATTTTGATATATATATATATACTCTATAATTTTAAAATTCAACTTTTCTTTTTCATAGACATAATATAATGGAAAATTTAATTTTTCAGATAAAAGAAGAATTTTTCAATATATGCAGTTTTTCCGCCTTTTAATAGTCAACACATTTTAAATCCAATATTTGAAACTTTTATATATTAAATTTTATTAAATTAGTATCTTCTTAATAAGTGGGATATAAAAATTCAATTTAGATAAATTGTTGGACTTTTTTTGATAACTTTCATATTTTTATGAATAGTGAAAAATAATAGTTTTTTTTATAAAAACAACATTCTTAATTGAAATAATTTATAGTGTTAAATTATAAATTTGAGTGGTTTTATAGTATAATTAGATTATATTTTTATTATTTAATATAATTTGTGTCATTTTATGTAATTTCACATTTAAATTACACATAAACACATGTTAATATTTTGATTGTTACTACTTCTTAAAAACTAGTTTTCTAGTTTTTACCAATGGAATTAATTTTATATTAATTAATGAAAATTATATTTTCTTAATTTAGTAAAATTTACCATATTTTTTAATTTTTAATATCAAAATTATCTTTTGGTGAATTTTTCGAATTTTATAAAAACATTCAATTTTTAATGAATAGTGAAATTCACTACGTTGTAGATAAAAACAAAATTTTTCATTTTAATAATTATATTCAATTAAAAATTTATCATAAAGTAAGAATAGATACATTATAAATATAATAGTACAGCATAATTAATTTTAGTCATTTTATAATAAGGGTAGAAATATAAAATTTTATCGAACTTTTTAAACCTCTTTTACCCACCTTCTAGGAACATTTACAAATTGGCATAGAAAATAATTTTACCGCTTCAGTGAATTGAAATTATAATATCCGATAAACATAGTTGTCATCCATAATTAAATTTTTTTTAAATTGGATGAAAATAGTTTTTAGTGAATAATAATTTTTTATTTTTATTTACCATTTTTAAAAGAAAATAGTGTAATTAATGGTAATAATAATATTATAATAATATAAAATTACCCCAAAACATGTCCTAATTATAATAGATAATTGATTTTAGAACCAAATAAACTATAATACAATAATATGATCCTTTTTGATCCACATGGATTAAATTTGGAAATTTATTATAACTAATTTAAAGATGTGTTAAATTCAAATTTTATTAACTAAACAATTTTTAATATAGAGTTATAAATCAGATACATACAAATATAAATATTCATTAGAAATCTAGAATAATTTTTAATATCATTATATTTTATTTATAATTTTTATACACTGAATAGTTAAATTTATTTACGACACAATGATAATGCAGTAATTATCTTATTAATGAAGGATTAAAACAATTGATTTAATAAATAACAGAATAAATGAAAATTGAGACTTTTGATTCCATCCACAAATTTCTAGGTGAATATGAAATGTTAGAGTGGATTAAATTTTTGTCTTTCAATGTAATTATGTTTTTATGATGTGAAAAAAACAAATACTAAATAGTGTCAAAATTGAAATAAAAGAGTTTTTAAAACAAATACTATTTTATTAAATGAAGTAATATCTATAAAAATATATGATTTTGCCAAAAGACTTATATAATTATGTATATGTCATTATTTAACCACTTGATGTTCTCCTGTCATTTTATAGTAAATTTATTAACCATGTAATATAAACATACAAGAAGACATGATAAAAGGTAAAAAATTAAACTAAGAGTTAAATCTAAAAGATAAGTTTAATATGGTAGCCTAAATTTTTCTAAAACCTATTGGTTGAGAGAATTTTGACCGATACCTAGAATTTACTAGAAATAAATATATTTAGATATTTTAGAAACATAAAATGGTTTTATAATAAATTAATATTTCATGATTTTCCTAAAGTGCTTCTCACGTCACTTATAAAAGTGAAGCTCACCTTCTCTTAAATTTACACCTCCAAATCCATTTGGATCATCCCAAACCAGCTACAATATCCAAATAAATAACCTAAATTCATCCTAGAGTCCTTAATTTGATCATAATGCCAATCTAACGAGCCCTTTTATTCAAATTAACAGTATGCACCCGAAGAAGGGGTAATTATTTCATCACCTCTTTCAATGTTCTTTTATTCTTCTTCCACTTCCTCTTTATTTTTTATTTCCACAATAAAATAATAACTTCAGTATCTTCTGCATTATTATAATTTATTAGAAATATGGAAAAACTATATTCATTTTTCTGTCCATCCTATGAATGAACAACTCACCGTATGTGCGTACGTACGGGTTATAGTTTCCACATCGTGATGTAGTTTTTTATTCAACACTTCTTTATTTATATGGGTATAATAATAAGTACAATTAATATAAATAAAGAATATATAATGGTAATTATTCTATATATATAATATACCATCCTATTAAACACCATTTTACCATTGATAAAATAATGTTGTCGCTCGTGCATACGTACGGTTTACCATCTCCACGACGCGATGAGATACATCTTCAATGAACTTCATTCAAGAATTTTTATAAAAATAAATATTTATTAAGTATGAGATATATTAAATAATATTTTTACTTGAATAATATATATTTATGTAGATACATATTTTTTTTACTTCTATACTATATGATAAGAATACCGAAATGACATTCATGTGTACGTATGGACTACCGTATCCATGAACGGTGTGTCCATTTCACACACATATATATATTATAAATACTTATATTCCAAATATATATGATATACAAATCATTTATTTATTATGGAAGTATTTAAATTATTATACATGTGATAAAACCAAGAATAAAAATTTAAATCATGTACGATAAAGAAAGCGATTATTACCCGAAATGTTACTTCAACATGGAAATTATTATTAAATGGGTAGTATAAAGTCATAAATGAATAAATAATGATATCATAAATATTTATATGGTTTTGGTATAATTTAAAAATATTCTATGGTCATTATAAAAGCGGTTAAACATACCCTCAGCCAAAGGAAAGTATATGGTAAGGGTTAATTCCTTAATCTCATTTTTATCTAAGATTGTTCATTTATAAGTATTTACTGGGACATATTTATTATCTATGTCCATGTTTCATAAAATATTTTTCAATGATATTATTTTTTAAGATACTCTTTAACTAAAACATCTTTTTAAATGTTTTAAATATTAATTCTTTTAAATCCTTCTCATTATAGTCCATGTTTTCAAAATTGTTTTAAGGATTTATTTATATGGACCTGAATGTTTTTAAAAGATGATTTAATTCAATAGTTTCAATGTGGCATGGAAATATTTGATTATAAAATATCTTTAAAGTTTCTTCTTTTATAAACAGTGTTACTTATAAATTATTTCCTGAAAAAGGTATATTTCCCTCCAAGAGTTTTACAGGTCATTTTAAACTATGTCAACATCCTTTACTGGATATTATTTTTGATTGTGGTAGATTTATTATAATACAATATTCCTTGTTGTATATGAATGATTTATGATATGTTTGACTATTGATGTTCTATTTTTATACAATTCCTAGTTTATTATTAATGTATTAACATTTTGTATGCTAGTTTTAATACAAATGTTTGTGTTATGTTTCAAAATTTTTATATGAGGAATGCATTGGACTTAGTAAGTGACCAGTGGGGACCACTATAGACCCTTGATGCCTCAGTAGGTCTCCTGAGAAAAATTAGTGTCTATGAATATGGCCTTGAATGTTTTTTATTTTTATTCTTAGCACTCAACCTTAACAATGTGGTTATGATGTTGGACATTTTCTATTCCCTCGTAATGAATTATTACATGTGATTATTCGACCAGAAGAATATCTATCTTCATGTTTATCTGGTAATGTTTGATTTATTTTTTCCATATTATGTTCAAATCTATGTTTAAATTTTTATTGATTTTATAAAACATCTTTATTTAATAGTTTATAGCTTCCACTAATTTTATTACTCTTACTGGGAATCTGATCTCACCTCTTTATTATGTATTTTTTCCCAAGATTCCAAAAATGTGTATAATGATTGATATGAAGGGTTATGCTAGAGGAATTATTTATTTCTCAATGGATTCTATTATGTGGGGTTTTATGTTTGAATGTGTAATGCAACATTCAAGTATGAAATCTATTTTCATGACTGCTAAACTGATCGGTCCTTCGGGACATGATTCCTTGTAATCATTCTAATGTATTAAAATAATACACCAAATCTGGGTAACTGGGGTCGAGGAATTACAATGAATGTATATAATGATTAATATCAATATATTTTTATATTTAAATACCTATTTTGGTTTCAATATTTCAATGTTGTTTTTGGCTCAAAAGACACCCAAATGTAAAGGGAATTATTTTGAATCTAATCTTTATTAGTATTATTTTTTATTATGGTTCCAATTATAAAATGTTATAAAATAAAACTAAAAACCTAATGAATTTATTTTCTAATATAGTTATTTCATGATTATACATGTTTTACTTCTTCTTTTTACTCTCTTTATTTACACAACAGTTCATAAGAATGTATATAGGAAAAAACATCTCTATTTTCCCCTTTAGTCAAAAACCTTTTTCTTATAAAATCATGTTTTACAAAAATAATTTCCATTTTTAAACATTAAAAAAAGATTTAATAATTATTTTTCCCACTTATTATCATTTTACATAATTTTTTGAAATAAATCATCATGTCATTTTATAATCAATTCTCTATTGGCTTTCTGTGAGAATGTGATCGGAATATTTTTTTTAATTTGTATGAAATGAATTGAATTTATTGATATCCTAAAAATTATTTTATATGAATATTTATTTATATGATTTCAAGGTTATCTTAAATTAAACAAATATCCAAAATTTATTATGAAATTTTAGTTATAAATATATATTTTCAAATAAAATTCATTTGCCTCAAGAAATATTCCTACTCTCTATTTTGATATTGTTTTCCTTATCAGATGAAAACTATTAATGATACCTATTAATTTCTAGCAATATGATCAATGGATACCAATATTATTCAGTATTTGAATTTTTTATGTTTCTGATGACATGATGTTTAAGATACCTATATTTTTTCATAGGTTATGTTATGATAAAATTATGAAATGATTGTGAAACCAATATTTTTCCCACATTATTAGATTTGATTAAATGTTTATGAAACCCCAAACATTTCACAATTTATAGTATGACAAATTTATATGATATAATGGAACACAAATATATATTATTTTCATTATGTAATGAATGAGACCTATATGTCCCTCCTGGATATTGGGTAATGAATAATATCTCATGAGACAAATAGTACATGAATGAGGAGTGAACTTGGTTAAGTGAGGTGAATTATTTACATTGATGGAATTTAAAGTTAATCATGACTATTATGATAATTTGAGGTGTGAAGCCATTCAACTATGATATCCTTTGTAGTGATCCTTATCCACTATGGTAATTAATTTGTCTTCTTATGTGTGTGACACAAATCTATATCCTATACCAAAGTTACACTATTGTGGATCATGTTCTATGATTCCAACATAAATAATGTATTATAGTCTAATAATATTCATTTCATGAATCATGAATATGATATTTTATATGAAATTTATGGCATTAAAATTTTATGTGCATTCTCTTATACAGTTATATACATGTTATGCATTAACATATCCCATGATTACCCTTAGTATAAATATTTTCTAATGATTTCATTTATCTTATTTCTATGGGTAATGATGAAATGTATTATGTATGATATTTATACGAAGGTTGGTAGTTATTAATAATGTTTTTGGAGATGATTTAGTTGACCCCTAAACTATATTTTGTGATTTTATATATTTCTAATGGAAATATACATTTATGATTCTCATGCTTGTGTTTGTGTAATGTAATTAATGTTCAACAAAAATTGTTGTAATGTCTATGTTTGAAAAGCCTCGATGGATATAGTTGGGAATATGGATAAAAATGAATTTATATTTTTATTCATTTTTATCATCTTCCATATAAAGAAGTAATAGTTTCTCTCTTTCCATAACAAGTACTATGACATGATGGATTTGTTTATATTAAATTTATATGATGAATAACAAAATAAAATGATGAATGATTTTATGGACAAATTATTTTTTGGTTTTGAATCATAAGGATGCAATTTTGATGACCTATAGAAGATTCCAATGTATTATAATTTTATATTTTGGAATTAAAAATATGATTTTAGTATAATTAAAGATATATATTCTATGATATGTATTAAAGGGAATATTAGTTTTATATAGAATGAAATCTTATGAAATATGTTCTGAGGTAACAGGTATGTTGTAGGTTAAATTGTATCGGACCAGATGTTGAATAAGATACATGTGGTATTATGAAACCCGAATACTTGTCACGTTGAGATAACTTTGTTGATGGATGGGGAACTACACCTTAGTATGGAGCATTCAGCTGGAATTCATGCGTGTGTGTGAACATGTGTTTGAAACATGAAATGGTTATTCCATGTAAAAGGTAAATTCATTTAAAATGATTGAGTTGCGTTGTTTTACATCAAAACATTACTAATGTTTATATTATACTACATTAAATTGAGTCTTTTTCAAATTGAATAAGAATTTTATTATTTCACATTTTTTATATTTTTTTAAAATATAAAATAATGTGTTTTACCTTTATTATTGAGATGGGAAGTATTTTGAGGGTTGGATACTGAGTGTTATAAAAACCCATGCTTAGAAACATTAGTGATTTTACAAAATTTGTTTATATGGAAATAATAAATTTAATTATACAATACATATCTAGTAGAATATGACCAGTCTTCATATCCATTTTATTTTTCAGAACATGGGTTTCTATCAGTGAGTCTTTTGAGTAATTTCACATCAATTTTATAACATTTGATGTCCTTTTCTTTGTCTGTATTATAATTAATTACTTTTTCACTACACCATTGATGCTTCTATTTATTTGGTTTTAATTTTAGTGGTATAGAATTATGTTAGGAATTATCTAATTGGTTATGTGTATTGTGTTTTATGTAGAATTTTTTTCATGTAAAATCACTACCCATAATTTTACCAATCTATAGTCTATTATTAATTATCACTATGGTGTCATGGATGTCAACTAATTTATGTAGCTCCTCCTACCATTCCCATGCCAATTTTTAGTGGTGGGAAGTTACACCAACTATTGAAACAATAATTATTAATCTTATTTATGTGTTTTTTTATTAAAATTTAACATAACATATATGATTTATATTTTTTTAACCACTAAGATCTTACATAGACACTAGGGTAACATCATGATCATCAATTATATGATGATCCCTCTACAACTACATCCTCTCAGATCATCCTTACAATGTTATCCATGTTTGTAACAAAACACAACCCATTGAATTGATTTTTCAATAATTAAATAATATTTTAAATCTATCTTATATTAATATTATCTAGTATATTATCCATCCCAATTTTATGGGGAAGTGTTTTCTACAAAATTAGACTGAATTGGGTAGTATCACCCTCTAAGAAACAATATTCATGGGTATTTAAACCAACCAAAAAAATACAATTAGATATTAATTGTATAGTAATGCAAACATATCTAAGGGAAATTTTTGAATCTTATATCATCTCTCTTGGTACAATGCCTCTATCCATGAAACAAAACATTGTGAGAATCCAATACTATATTGAAACTTATCTTAAGTGGTTGGGTATCTAACCTTTTGATTATAGACCATAAAAAAAGTGCATCCAGTCAAAAAAAAAAACTGGTTCATATGAGTAATGTTCACATATTAGAAGTGTTCAATCATATTATAGTTTCATATATAAGTACTCTTGATTTTATTATTTGGATCATATGTTCGAAATGTATCAAACATGAAACTTATTTCTCCAAATATCCATGTTTGGAAGTGTACCTAAATATAGTTTAACTCTCCTCATTATTGGTGGGATCTATGATTCTATCTGTAATCTGATTCTATTGATATATTACAGCTATTTTTCCTCTATCATTCAAAAAATTATTTAACATAAAAAACACAATTTTAGGTTAATTAATCAATATAAATATTGTCTTGTTAAGCTTCCATAAATCCATTCCATTACTACTAATTCATCATTGCTTACATGAAAAACCTATTTTCATAACCATAACAACTGAAAAATGAACTATTTTTCAAATATGATACAATTATTAATATAAAACTACAACTAGTTTAGACCATTCTATCGTTCATATTTTTATGGCACCATAGATATGGTGAATTCTATAAAATTCTTTCTACAAATCATCACCATTTTTATTCCACTTTGATGATTAAATTCCTATAATAATACCATATAATAAATTTATATAAAAATAAATATTCAAATAATAATAAAAAGTTTACTTATTTCATTATATTTGTTATTTATTGGTCACTCATTTCCTATACTATATTTGGGGAACCCCTCATAATTCCACATTAATGGAATCTTAGGCCAATTAACTTGTTAGTACTCATAGTAAAAAAATCAAATGAATAATGAGTGAGTTCATGTCTTCATTATAGATTTCTCCATTCATGTTTTACATTAACACATTATCCCTCATTAGAATCATATTGGGTTTAATAAACACCATCAAACATACATGAAAAATTAAAAATAAATAAAAACACATAAAATAAAATAAATACTAGGCTTGATATTTACTAATACATAGGTGTTACATCCAATGGTTGTTAATATAACTTATGATTTCTTAAAAAATATCAAATTTGGAATTCAAACATCACAGAGGATCAATAATTTTTAATAAGATGCTATAATTTTTTATAATTTATTGATAATTTATTACATTATGTTATTTAAAAAATAATTCAATTATGCATAAATTTAAATAAGATAGTATATGATGTATCCAAGTAAAATATATTATACATATTAAAGATAATAGTACATATCTTTTTGAATCTATCCCATCCAGAACAACCTATTTCATAAGATAATAAGACAAGAAATTTAAAAAAAATTCAAACATAAGTAATGAATTAATTATGAAGTGTTTACCACTTGAAAAAATACGTTCAACCATTTTTTTCATACTTACTTAAACACCTAAAGAATCCAAAAATTATATAATCATGTCATTTACCTTATCCCAACATTATAATTAAATTCATGATGAAATATTTAATTATAAACCACTATTCATTGTTAAAATTATATGGAATAAATAGATGAAGAAAAATGAGTAGGGAAATAAACTTATTTTCCATACGGATCCGCTCAGGGTGATTATGGATACTTGGTGGATGGATGATGGTAAAGGGATATGATCAGGTGTGACTCTCTATGGACATTGGAAACCCAATGAAGGAATCTTTGATATGATTTTAAAAACATGACTGAAATTACCATACATTGTCCTTGCCAAGAGGATAGTTGCAATTTGGTACTAAAATGTTGACTTCATAAAATCAAATTTAGATGGAATAATAACGATACTGGTACCCAAAACTATACTACCAAGGGGTTCCCTATTTCAATATCATGTCACTATGAAACAATAATTTTCTCCTCTATCTTTCTTATAGATTCATTTTTATCCAACGAATTTACCTTTATTCACCCAATTCACTAATAATATGTTATAGTATTTTTTTATATGAATGTTCATCTTTAATCATGATATTTAATATTTTAAATATAGACACAAAATAAAAAACCAAAATTCATCATTTTAGAAAAATCTAGTTTACCAATCAATTTAAATATGTCTTCTCACAGAATAATCCAATACAGACTACTGGGGGTAATTTTAAACATCCAACATATAACTTATCCTCTATGATAAGTCCATTAAAAAATCATTTGTGAACCATTTTAGGAACTATGATCTGTTTAATTACATAAAAATATGTTTCTCTATAATTAGATTTGTGATATTATCTAATATACAATATTTAATTCATTATGTATCTATATATTATTATATAATTAATAAAACGTATCTATCATCCACTAAGTGACATTATTTTATAGATATTCATGCCATCAAAAAAAATAATTCATGATAAAATTCATCCAATGGAGTACTAAACTATTTTTCTTAGAAAAAAATGATGTCCCTCGCTTCCTATTGATAAATACATTTAATGTAACCTAAAATTCGTCCTAAATTATTTTCAAATATTTGGATTATAGGTTTTATGAAATTGATCCAACCTATGTGACACCATTAGTTGTTTTTGGAGAACTATATGCATGATATTTCAGTTTAACATCTATAGAACATTCATAAAGGAATCTTTTGTCTCACCCACAAGACAAAACACACAACATGAAAAATAATATTTGTTTATCTATTAATAATAAACATCTATGAGTACTTAAATTTTCTTTTATTGATCAAAAATTTTGTATGATTCCAAAAATTTCAGAACTATATATTCTTGAATTTATAGTTATCCTACCTAATGTCAACTATATATCAAAAAAAATTTATTATATAATATCAAAATATATACTATAGTTTCTATGAAAAAAAATACTCTACCACCCGTGGTCTGTGATCACCATGAATGTCACTACCAACATCAGAAAATAAAAAAACAATATACACACATAAATTAATTTGATGGTATTCTCCTCGCCATATTATTTTCCATATTCCAATAAAATAATAGTAAACATCATTAATTACTTCATTTTATAATCATTAATACCCATGAGAGTCAATTTTCTTTATCTTATATACCCACACCTTAGGGATTTATTCACGGTTGAGAAATATAATGGTACAACATACTATATTAATACTATTTTATTTATCATATTTTAACATGATACATGACCTCTTAAGATATAAAATAAGGATGAAAACTCAATTTCTACCTTAAGACTTGAAATATTTTTATTAAAAACATGTAAACAATCCCTTATGAACTCATGCGTTGATCAACTAAAAACTAAATAATATGAAATTAATATATAAATTTCATTATAATTATATTTTTCTCATATTATTCATTATATTAAAAAAAATTTACTCCCCAAAACATATTTCGTATTAAACAACATTTCACAAATAATCGATCTCTTAGTTAGACAACCATGATTTTATAACAATGAATGTATGAAATTGATCATTTCATAGCATTTTATATTTTTTATATCTCAAATATTTGATATTATATGATCCATAGGTCTCTAATGAAAATCCATGTTTTATCATCATTACAAAAAACATTTTTCAAATAGAATACAATACTAAATTATAATATTGACTCTATTATCAATTCTCAATCATATCTTGGTTTATCATATACTACCAATAGGTAATCATAGACCGAATCATACCCCATTTGTGATTACTCTCCGAGAATCATAATAATTTCATAAATAGTGTAAAATAATTCCTAAAAAATATGGTGGTATATTATAACACAATAATATTTCAATATTGAATTATCTCTAAAAAATATGTTTCATATATTGTACAACATCAAACATTAATTTTATATTAGGCAAAAATATATAATTCAAATTTTATTGATATAATATATTCATTAGAGTATCTTGTTAGAATATGTGTAATAGATTTATGAAATATATGTACAAAACTTTTCATAAAAAATCTACATTTTAATAAATAAGAATGTGTTTTTATAAATTTAATTACGATTAAACGCTATATTTTTTAGAAAAGGATTTTATGATCTCATTTATATTTATCAAAATAAATTATATTCATCACTATATATTATTTATTTTAATTATAATTTATATATAATTTATTTATTAAATTATTTTATTATTCATAAAATAGTGGTTACTATATATTTTATACATATAAATTAATTTTATTCATTGACAACATAGTTTCATAAAAATATCATCGAGTATTGTATGCTAATATTTAAAAAAATTAAAATTATATTTAATAACATGTAAATTATTTAAAAATACGTATTTTAAAACATACTATAAAAATTAGATGGTTAATTTACTAAAAATATTTATATTTTGTTTAATAATTAATCATAAAAAATTATTGAAAACCGATATTTTTTTAGAAAACGAATTATTTTAAAGAAAATGTATATTTTTTTATTTAATTTAGTATCATATAGAAGTCATATTATTAATAATAATCTAATAAATTTAATGTGAATCAAAATTAAACCCTCTTTTGGGATAAGTTTTTTTATTCCTAAAATGATTATTATATTAAAAACTAATTTTAGTTTTGTTTCACAAAAAAATTACAAAACATCCTTAAATTAAATATTACAATGTGGATTATATATTTGAAATCATAAAAGTAGAAATACTTATTAAGGTTAATTAACTTTATATCCGAAATAAATTGTAAGAATGGATTATCACCACAACAAGGGATACAATTCGAAAAACCATATAAGAAATTAAATATGTGATCTAAATACAAATCCAACACAAAAAATTATTTTATTAAATAATATTTTTATGTAATATAATAAGATTTTTTAAAAAAATATGTAAATTTGTTTCCACTTTTTTGTTATTATGAACCATATTTTGTCTTAGGTAAATATAAACTATAAATTGTCATAATCTATTACTTATTATGATTTAATGATTTCTTTATAAATATTATTATTATATAAACAATTATATATGATAAATTTATGTATAATAAACTATATTTTGGGTATTATAACTTTAAATTCTTAGACTATCTGTATATACCTAGAACAATTATGAAACACTGATATAAAGATTGTTCAAGTTGTTAAAAAAAAATTAAATTGTTTTAATAAAATTAAATGCAATCAATTTTTTAGTAATTGTTATGTTATAGAAAATTATAGGACACATAAATATATATGCTATAGATAGTGAGTTTATATTTTAATTATTTTCTTTTTTTAGAAGTTTTAATGTCATTTTTTCTTGAATAGTCCCACAAATCACCTTTAATGTTATTTAATGATTAAAATTTATTTCTAAAAAATAAATAAAATAAAAAAATGATATCATTAAACCATTGGAAATACAATTTTAAAAAATATTATTATTTTTAAATGTATTTTCAATGTTTCATTTTTGAAATGACATTCATAACCAATAAATAATGAAAACTTGTAACCACAATTACATTTAAAAGTGACAAAAACATAGAAAAACAAAGTTATAAGATAATATTAACAACATAAACATTTATAAATATAAGTTTTAAACTATTTCAGCATTATCCAAATTAAATTCAATTTTATGTAACATATTTACCTTTTGGACAATTTCTAGACTTGTATTTTTTTATTTTTTATTTCCTTTTCTATACTGCTAACCACCCCACTTATAAAGGTTAGGTTCCTCTTCTATTTTCATAAAAACAACCAATTCATATTCCTAGATATAATTCTACCATTATCTCTTAACAATAACCCTCACCCGCAAATAAATGTTTGGATCACAACAACATAATATCATCTAATGATCAATGTGTAGTCCAATGGAGATTTTAAATTAAAGATGTATAACTCTTCTTTATGAGTTTTTTCATTATTTTAATATCAAACTCATCAAAATATTGTTATAAAATACCAATATGAAAATATATCTATCAATCAAATTTTTTAAAATTTATTATTTTGAATAAATAATAATTAATAATATCACTTCCCATCCTATAATAATTGAAAAAATTGCTTGTACATATGTTTGGACCCCACCTCTATGAAGCAATGATTTTATTTTTTCCTTCAGAGCCTAATATAGATATTTGTCGATATTTAATAAATAAATATATATGATATTTAGGAAGTAATTATTCTTCTATAAATATTAGATAATTTAGACCATATTACCCTTCCATTTTTGGGACATGATATCTTTTATCATACATACTTGTGAATTATATCATTAATGAAGAGATGTAATTTGTATTTCATTTCCTATATTAATTAATTGTTATAAAAATATATTTAATGTTTTAAAATATTTTTTATAAATTTTTTAAAACTTTTATATATGATAGAACCATAACACCTTTATCAATGGTCAATATACCAATGATATTTTTTTCTTTATAAACTAAAAATCTTAAAAGAATATAACGTAGAAAAATATAATTTTGTTTAAATCAATATAACATGTTAATAAATGAATTAAATTAAAAAAATTTCTAAAGTACAAAAAAATAAAAAAATATATAAGAAATAAAAAAATATAATTTCATTGTTTATGTATGAACCCCTAGTCCAAAATAGCCTAATGAAATTAATCTAATGATAAGAATTTCTTTTCTAGTGTAGTTGTTGATTTTTTATCTTTATAGCTTCAAAAAAGTTTTCACAACTATTAGATGATAATAACCTAAATTAAATGTTGAAACATCAACAAGGTATCTATTTTAAAAATATATAAAACTTTTAAAAAATATATATGTTAATTTTTAGAACTAATCATAATTACATTCAACTTTAATTATTATGTGTTCATACCCATTCATAAACATTAGGAAAAATATTTAAAAATATGGAGTGAGAATAATATATAAATGATGGAAATAATAGAAAACCATAGAAACCCATTATCCATTTTAAAACCATGAGGTAATAGAAAAAAGGTTCTCTTTAAACATTGACCTTAGATTAAATTGACATTACATCCAAAATATTTTCATAAAACACATGATAAGGAAATAATAGGGTCAAATCATTACCATGGGGTTATCTTAGGAGATAATTAAATTGAAGAATTTTTTGTTAGAACATAAAACATTCAATTTAACATTTATGTTATAATGCTCATAGTTAAATAATAATAATTTGATAGTATATCTCATAAAACATAATTATAGGTGTATTGTGTATGGAAATCTATCAACTACAGTATTTATTAAAAAACTTAGGGTATTACATTATCCCCCTATTTAATAAATTTTTCCTCATATTTTTAACATTAGGAAGGGGATGAAATGTTTTATAATTTGAATATATATATTTATTTAATCCCACATATTAAAAGAGGTTCATAAAACATTCTCTAAAAAATGGGGAAAATGAAATTTTATGGTCATATTCAATAACACCAAACTAGTTTTTCAAATTGTGGATAATTGGTGGGTGGTAAAAATATAGAAATTGAATAATATCATAATTATAAAATAATTATGGAGAGTGGAAATGATCATTGATATCATGAAAGTGAATGTTCAAGAAGAATTTTAACAACTAAAAAACCATAAATAAATGTCAATTGAAAAAGACCATTAATTTTTTTAAATCGGTGTAATTAGGATGAAAATTTTATTTAAACCCAATTTAAGGTATTATTTTACAATTTATATTTATAAAATTTAAAATATAAGTTAACTATAATTTTAATATTTCATCCATTAATAAATTTTCACATTCAATTATATATTTTCCAATAAATGAAATATAGTGATAATGAATTTATTATGCATGATGAAATAAAACCCACTTACAAAAGAACACAATTTATAAAAGAAATATTACTAGATATTCATCCAATCATTATAAATTAACCAAAAACAAAATGAATAATAAAATTTATGACAATTACTATAATGAAAAAACAATCAGATAATATTAAACTCAAATCCTCAACTAATCCACTAAATGTTCAACATAGAGCATTTGAAAAATAAGTAACATTAAAATTATTCAAAATAGTTATAAATGAGATTGAATCCCAATAAATTAGAATGATTTTGTTAAAAATTCTTCCATGAAAAATTTATCATCTATCTCTAAAAAAAGTCAATCATTTTTAATGTCTTATACCGAAAATGTATATTTTATTATTACTTAATCTCTAAAATATGATAATCTTTTCCATAAATGACCTCAAATAACATAACAGTACATTAGATTGATATATAAATTCCATATATTATTGAAAAATAATCCTGAATTAAAATCCCATTTAATTTTATTTAATTTACCGATATATTTTCATCAAAAAATTCTATTTATTTTTTGAATAATAATAATAAATTAACCAAAAAAACACTTTTTAAGTCCCATAATTAACTAAATAGTAAAATCTAAAATCCAAATATCAACGTAATCATTAGTTACAATGGTATACTAACTAGTAAATAACCTAGGGTAATTGTAGTTGGTGCACCCATTATTCCCATTGGTTGTGGGTGAAATCCCCGAGGCCCTTCTAGATGTGACATGTTATCTTTTTAAAAAATACAAAATTAATATAATTTCTATTTTATTTCAAAATATATTTTAAATTAATAAAAAACCTATGTAATAATAAAATTACTTTTAAAAGTCTTTTTATTTCAATATAGCTCATCAAATAATATTAATAACCTCTTATTTCCTTATCATCAATAACATATTCACTAAAATTTCTTTATCCCAATATCATATATCATTAAAATGGTATTTCAAAAAAACATCACCTTTTAATGACAACACTTTTAAAAGCTATTAATTCTATGAATCATTTTTTATATTTTGAAAAGCCTAACAAAATAATAATTAATTTTGTTATGATTCTCATAAAATTAATAATGTTTTAGAATATTATTGGTTAAATATCAGTACATATTAATTCATAAAATTTGATACCTAAATATTCTTTCCATTCAAATACCTTCTAAAATGATTTGACACTATTCATTATCACATTACATAATAATTTATTCCCGTAGTCATAGATATTAATTTTATCCTTATGAATAATCATTTTTATCCCAATAACTATATATTATTCAATCATATGAAAATAATTTATAATGTAAATATAGATAATGGGATTTGATAATTTTCATTTTTATCTTCAGACATTATTAGTAACATCCCAAAATTAAATGTTCACGTCCTTTTTATAATTTTCTTCTCTAATGAGATTATACATTTTATATTTTTATATCACTTGAATATTATACGATGACCAATAAAATTTTAGGATGAATAAAAATGTGATAGATAAGTCCAATAGTTTCAATTTGGTGGTTCAAATAATAAAGTTGTCAAATTTTTTTGAACAAAACTCTATAACAACAGTTATAATAAAATTTTATGGATGTGATAAGAATATTTTAAAAGTTATATTTACATCCATATTCATATTAAATAATATATCTACTGAAAATAACATCATCTCAAGTTGAAACAAATTATAAAAATTAAAATTATCGTTACGTGCAATGAAAATAATATAGAAATTTTATAATACACTAATCATTAAAAAACTTTATATATTATTTTTTTTGAGTTATCAAATCCCCAAAAATAATAATCACAATTTCCTAAAACATAGTAACCTTTGTTTGATAGATAGTTTTATTAATATATTCCAAAATAAAATCCAAATGTTTAAAGTTATTTAATACATTTCTATGAAACCCACAATAAGGGCCATGTATTAATGAATCCATAAATTTTATCCATAAATAAAATTAATTTTATTTAATAACAAAATATATTTTTGGATTATTGATTTCGAGAATTATGTTACAAATATCACATAATATATCCATAAATTAAAAAGTGAACACTTATACTAAGTATCCATTAATTACTAAAATATAAAACATTCAAATAACAAAAATTTTCAAATTTTATGAATAATATTTATGAATTTTTCATGAATTCCTCACTGTTTGTTCACATCCATAAAACTATTTGAAAAAATTATATATTTTTATAAGCATAAAATCGAAATAAGGGACATAAAAGAAAAATAAAGAAACATATTAGTAATTATTAGAACCTGGAATCATAAAAAAATTGTTTTCCATCATAGATATACCTCTAATGAAAAAAATGTACAATGTTACCATCATTGACATTGGAATTTATTAATGTAATAAATTAAAATAAATTAATTAACACATTAAAATTTGTAAAAAACTGATAATATTTATTGATAAGACATGTATGATTTTATATCTTCATAATAAATAAAAATTTAACATTATAAGGTGATGTTAAAATTCTTATCATTTATTACAACCCATCCTAACCTCATTTTGTAAATTACACTAGTATTGGTGTTTTTACTATTTATGGTCCACGTAAGTTAATATAGAATGAGAAAATGAAAATAATGATAATGATTAATATTATAAATCCTAAAAAATTAGCTTGTGTGATAAAAATATTTTTCATAAATTTAAATCATTTAATAAAAAATAAATTATTATTAAATATCACCAATGTATGGGTTGATCATACTTATAAAGTATGAGTACACAAAACTCAAGAAAAAATGGAATTCATTTCTAAAGGAATCATAAATCGATTATTTTTCTAAATATCCAAAAAATTCATGGGACAATATAACTAAAACAATTTGATCTTATTTTAATATATTTATAATCATTTATTTAATTTTATAATATTTAAATAAATATTTTTATGGTTTTGTGTAAAAACTAAGGAAAATTATTTTATAAATTAAAATTTTATATATATTACCATGATTAAGAAATGTTATTTGACATTTTAATAATCATTTATTACTAAAAACTCCTAATTTATATATATATAATACAATTTTAATAAAATAATGATCATTTCATTGTTTTATATCTACTTCCATAATGTATTATAATGGTTAAAATGATGGAAAATTGAAGAAATTTAACTTATTCAAATCTAGGATTGTTTTGGAAATAATATGTTCATCAAAAATAATTAATAAATGTTTTATTGGTTCATTTTAGCCTGTTCATAATAATATTACCATAGAATTTCAAAATTTACCATCGCTATAGTAAAAAATATTTATCACAGTTAATATTATTAATGACAAAAAATAACAAGGACATGTTTTCCAAATTTGGACCTCAAGATTCTAAAAATAAAATCCCCCATTCAAGATTCATATACCCAATTTGGAAGAATTTTATTTAAAATTAAATCATTAAAATGTGAAGAAAAATGGTTTTTTTAGAAAAATACCTTTTAATTTAAAAATTAATATTCCAATTTCATTAATTAAATTTTTTCATTTTAACATAATTCTATTACAAATAATTTAATAGAACTATTTATTAATTGAATCCATTTTTAAATAATATGGATAATAATAAGTTCTTCAAATAATAATATATTTTCTTAAAATATAATATTTTCATCTATTCAATGGGAAATAAAATTTTTTAGGCATATATAAGAAAATTAATGTTTAATTTGAAATTATGAAATCCAAAAATTTATCCTTTTTATCAATTAATTTTTATAAAATTTTAGAAATTAATCTCATTATTTTATCTCTAAGGGAAATGAATAAAATGTTAACGGAAAACATGTTTTGGAAGAATAAAATGAATTTTAAAAACTACAGTGCTTATTTTCTAATTATTTTACAATATGGATGTTTTGAGTAGGAAAACTAAAATTATTTTATATTGAATTTAATCTAATTTAAACCCTATAATTTAACTGTTAGGTTATAATTTCTTAATTGAAAAATATATATATTATGTATAAAATCACTTAAAGCTCTATATTAGATAGTAAACAGTGTATTGGGGAGAGCTTTATTTTAAATCCGTGAATTGGTACATTATGAGTAAGACAAAAAGAAAATTATTGATGATTATGGAATTTTATTCATAAAATCATTTTTATGATTTCTATTCCAAATCATTCATATTGATACCCATGTTCATCAAATATTTCAAGAATGTTATATTTTGTGAATAAATGTATAACAATGGTTGTTTTAATCTTATGATTAATTTTTTTAATTAGAAGAATGGAATATACTAAAAAAATTCCCATATGAAACAATTTTAACATTATAAAATATTCTGAAAATTAATATTTGTTTTAATGTATATCATGGAAACATATTTTACAACTACTACGAAATTTTTTTGAACTAACAATTCATTTAAAATATTATATATCATTCAAATAAGGTATTTTTATCAATAATTCAATAATTTATATTTAATATTTTATAATTCTAATTATATTTTTTATCATTTTTTCATATAATGGTTTTAATATATTTATTAAGTTATTTTAATACATTTTGAAATTCTCTTATTGTTCATATTTGTTTCTATTATATACCCCAATGATATCATCCACCTTTTTTGGTTAGATAGATTAGGGTAATTTTTTTATATTAGTTAGATTGGTAAAATATTGAATTTTGAAATGCATGTTCTTCATTACTAATGTGGATATTGAATATTTATTGGGGTTTTATCAATATATTTCCTATAATTTATGAATTTCGAATAATAAGTGATGGGAAGTGATAATTGACGACAATTGATTCATTGGGGTGTTGTCTTTAGAGAAACATTTTTGGGTGTTTGGATTACTCCTTTCATCTTTATGAATGATGTATTATAATTTATCATTGAATATAAATTGTGATAAATTGAAATATTAGTTTCCTCATTATTGTAATACCATATTATTAAGAACCCTTTTCCTTGTATTAAAATAATATTTTATAATCTAGATTCTTGTTTTAGATGATGATGGTAGGTACTTTCTGTATATGATGGTGTTTTAATTCTTTGTGTGTGTCTATATGATGGAAATAGAAAACATATTCTTTCAGTATATGCTGAAGGTAGGTACTGTTGATTGATTCTATCGATAGATTATTATTGTAGATACTATATGTAAATGATTGTGGAAGTTGATGGATGTAGATATTAGGGGATTATGTTGGCATTTGATGTGAGGAATAGATGTTTGTAGTAGAATTAATTTTCTAGCGGTGGACTATAGACGTACATTATAGTAATAGATGCTGGTACAAGTACTAACAAGTATAATATAATTGTTTTTTCTGAATAATATATATTCATATTTAAGGGTTTTTACATAAAACAGTTTTAATTCCTTAATACAACAAATAATATCCTATTAAAAATAATATATTTAAATCCCATGTTTCATCAAACTCTGGATAATTTAGATGGTTCTTCTCCAAGGATGAAATGAGTCACACGTTAATGGTAAATTCAAATAGTACCTTCAGTATAAATTTTCAATGGATTAATATCAATTGATTTAGAAACAATAATCTTAACATCATTCATTCCTATATGATTTCGCTTTTTACCAAAATTTTTATAGGAATTATCCTCTATTTTGGGAACCATATTACTGATGATGGGTTTAGTTATTCCTATAGTTGTTCCGTCTTATGCATAAAATCCATTTTCTGTGTAACAAATCATGTAACACTCCTTTATTCAAGGAAGGGAAACCTTCATCTCCCTCTTAGTTATATAATGTGGAATTGGTATTTTTCTTTCATTTGGTATAGGGTTTTCACATGGCTAAATGCAGACAAAAATTTGGATAAATTGAACTCTATGGGTATGAGGAATTTTTCCCATTTTTAAAATCCTTTTTGTTAATGTTATATTTAGATTATATATGTTCATAATATTACTAAAAATGTGGATATTGGGAGCCATTATTTATATTGTATTGTTATTTCTTTTGAATCTGTTTATTTATTCTTATTTTGAAACCACATTGAATAAAATTTTAATAACTTATTCAAATAATATAAATCTATTTAACATGGAGATATTGGTTATTAATAAATACCCATAAATGTAAATTTTAACCTTTTGAGCGCCCCAAAATGTATATAAACAATATTAAGTTACTGTGATGTAAAAAGTATTGGATGTGTTATTTTTTGAAAATTTTGGGGAGACTTAGAGTATAGGTTTTAAACAGGGATGTTTTCTAATTATCAATGTGGGATTGATATGGGGAGGTTATCATAAAAATATATAGAAATATAGTGGTTGGAAAAAAAGAGGCGGTTTTGGTTGTTATGGTGGATGTGTGGGACTATTAGAATAATAATGATCATTTTTCCATTATTGTGGTGTGTTATGTTATGATTGTTTCCCAAGTAGTAATGGAATTAAATAATTTATATTGGTGAAATAAAAATGGAATCAGATGTGTTAAAAAATCGGTGGAAATGAATTTTTAACACTTTAATTGACGTGGTACGTGTAGATTAAAATTTTATTATTTATATAGGATGTAATGGGATGAGAATAATAAAATAGATGTTTTATCGAAATGGAATTGGTCAGTTAATTGGAAATCAGGTAAATATATTATTTTTAAATTAAAATTAAAATATTTCATGTGTCTTACTATATGGTATCATTGTTTTAGTGGTGGAAAAAACATATTGGGGTTGTTTTTTGTGCTTTATTGGGAACTCATATAATGAGATTATATGAGGCTATATATATATATAATGTTTTATCCTTGGGATTTTCAACACACAACCCACCCAAATTGTAAACCATGTACTAAAAACCATATACTTATATGGTTGGGGTCATTGTTATAACATCATAATGAGGAGGATGGCTGGCTGGATACCCATTAATTCACACCCTCTCTTCATATCAATGTTGACATGAATGAGATGTTTTGGATAGATGTTAAAAGTTAGATGTCAATATGTTACATAAGGTAATGGAACAGGGGCCTGCAGATGTGGTGTGATGTGATCATATTTCTTTTTTGTGGCGGTTGTTGTTTGTATTGGATGGGGAAAGGTTTTATTTCTTTCATATTCATGATATTGTACAATTATATTTATAGTTTATTTATGATGTATCATATTTTTTAATGAGAGTTATTCTGTTGTTAAATAGGTGTGTTTGGATAATATTTTAAATGATGATCATGTTGTGGGAAGGATATATGTGATGCTTTACGAAGAAGTAGAAAATAATTGACGAATAATGATATCATGTGTGAGTGGAATCCCAAGGGGAGTGCATTCCATCATATAAAAAATGTATATAGTTATTATGATATTTTTATACATGGATAAATTATTTTTTGAGCATGACATATGATGATGGGGATTTGTTAGATGATATTTTAATATTTTTTTTGGTTTTTTGATCTGATAACCGGTGAATTATAATTCATCTACCACATGTTCACGATAGAATTTAGATACCCTTCTATATGTACATATATTATAAGCCTACATATATATAATGATTTACATGTTTATTGGTTGAATATAATGATCATTTGGGGCAAAACTATCTCATACCATTGGATTGTTTCTAGGTTTCTGCATTTACTTTTCTTTTCGATATTTACATCAGATAATTTTATCTATATATGATTATTTTATTCATTAATTGTGTACTGGATTGGGTATAATTTTTAAATTATGTCATGTATTCTTTATGTTTTATTCTAAAAAAATATAGATCCTATTTTATTACATAGTTTAATTCCTCTAATTTATTATATATTTATACCATCATTGTTAATCTCAATCTCGTGGCCTATTGGGGGACTTTATACAGAGTCATTATTTCTCTTCCTTCGTTGTGGTATCTTTGGAGGTAGGTTACATAGTAGACTAATATTAGTGACGATTCTTGAGATTTAGGATTTATTTTAGATTTAGGAACTATGAGCATTCCATAATTTAGTAAGGAAATGCAATTATTTTTGCAACACCCTGATATTTTGAATGAGAAAACTATGTTCTATAGTGTATACGATACAAAAAATGAACAAAAAACAATGATTATATAAATATGGTTATTTTATCCGTTCAATTGAATTTTTATATTTGATTAGGAATTAATAATTAATAAAATATTTATATATTTCTTAAATATTTTCATCAATTCATATAACATAATCAAATAATTATTGTTAATGTCTTCTTGTTCTACCCAATATGTGTTCTTATAAAATGTTTTTTATGAAATAAAATAAAATATTTATTTTAAATGAAACATAAAAAATATATTATATAAAAAACTCCGTTTCATAAATTTTTATATCAAAATCATATTAGGGTGAAAATTTGGGATTTGTAGGAAGATGGTGATTTTTCATTGAATAATTAACAATTTATTTTAATGAAAAATTTTCATTCATTGTGATAAATTATTTAATTAGAATGTGTTACTATTAATTTTTTTGATATTATGTTTAAATAATTATTCTTCAGTTATATTTAACAAAGTACATTTAAATTTTATTTTTATCATATTTTATTATAACTTTATGTTTAGACATCAAAATTATTTTTTTATGAAAACTCTTGAAAAGGGATACATATTCTCCATTATTGTTAATAAAAATAACTAATAATAATAAATTTTTTAAATGAATTTTTTAGAGTATATATATATATCATTTTGAATTTTAATTCACTATATTAAGATTACTTGTTACAGAGTAATGGTAAAATCTTATTTTCCATTAAAAAAATCATATTTTGAAAAAACATTATACATCCTCCTTTTGGGTTTTAAATTAAATAAATTTCATTAACATATATATAAATATATATTGATATAATTTATTCAATATTTGGAATCACCAAAATTAATATTAGGTAGTATGGTATACTAATATTTGGAACAATATCATTAGTAACAACATTAAATATTTATTTGAGAATATAAAATAAAATAACATATATAATGGGACAAATAATTGAACATGGACCTGAAAAAAATAACCATAGTTGTATGAATCTACATATATTTTAACTTCAATTAATATATTTTTTACTTTACAAATCATTATATAATAATTTTAATAAAAAATACACTATCTATGGTTTAGAATATATATTTTATTTGGGGTTAAATATTGTTTCAATGAATAACACCTTTTTTGATTAAATAATAATTTTTTTAAATAGATGATTTAATAATAAAATTTCATGATTTAATAGTATATAATAAAAATAATTGATAATACCATTTAATGAAATGAAAATGTAACATTTCATAGGTTTAGAAATCAGTTATTGTCAGAAAACATAATTTTTTCAATAAATGTTTATTTTAATTTATAAGACTCACTACTGACATTTATAAAATTTTTGGGTAAAATAAATAACATTTTTTGAAATCAGAATGGGAAAATTATCCTCAAATATTCTTCTAATAATTATTCGAGACAATAAATTTTGTGTTAAAAATTAATTTTGGATGTAAATATACAGCGTGAATCATGACATCATAGTGACACAAAAATGATATAAAAAATAATGTAAATAGTATCCATGACTGAATCTATGATTCCTAATTTAAATAATGTATCCTTACCATTAATTGATTAATTTTATAAATTCATCCGGAATCCTCCAAAACCTATATTGTTTTATAATGTTTTCAAATGATTTCACCAATTTATGGTTTTGTTTTCATTTACATTTTCTTGTCCGTGTTCTCTATCACACTCTATTACTTCACTGGTTTTAGTTTTCTATTTTTATGTCAATTATTTCACTTCCCACTATTGTTCCCCAACATAGAAACCTAGTTATGTGATGACCTTTATACTTCCCATTCTCCCTTTTGAAGAGTATATTTTATTAATACTTATTATGATGTGGGTATTCAATAAATATGTTTTTATGTGTTAAATCCTTGATTATTGACATCCAATATAAATTTAAAGGGAAAATTTATTAAAGGAGGCATCAATTAAATGAACTTACTCTTTAGAAGAGCAATCTATGTTCGATTGCATATAAAATACCCAACACTAGAGCCAAACGAACAATTATTATTGAACTATGAATATTTCAACCCTTCCATTAAATATTCAAATATGAGTATGATTGACATATTTATTTATGATATATATTTACAAAATATACTGATAAATTCCTAGTATGTAATCAATAATTTTTTGTTAATTTCTTTTTGTCGTTCAAAATATGATGGCTTCAAAATTTATTTTAGGAAAAAAATAATTTATTATATTATAGATAATTTATAAAATTTATTTAATTAAAAAAAAATAACTTTTATATCAGCAAATAATAATTATCTTAGGGTGATAATTTTGTATTTTTTTGAATATATTGATTTTTAATTTAATAGTTAAAATACTTTATCATGAAAAAATCAATTATTTTAACAATTTAAATAATTTAAAATTCCATTTATTATTTTGATTTAATTTCAAGGTTAAATAAGTATTATTTAATTATATTTAATAAATTACATTCAAATCACCTTCGTACCAAATTTTAGGAGAAGTTTATTTATAGGCATAAAAACATTTATCTAGAAACTATTTAAATTGTATAATGTACCTCAATTATAATTAATAAAAATACAACATAATGACAAATTATTTAAATAAAAAATTAGACTGTATATCTATATTTATAAATATAAATTCCTTTAATTATGATAACTATTTATAGAGTAAACTTAAAATAATACTTTCAATAAACAACATCCATTTATCAAAAAACGGATGTCCATATCTCTTCCATGTTTTATAATAAATTAAATTTTCCCACCAATAAAAATTTATTTCTATAAAATATATTCTATATTTGGAATCATTATTATAATTATTAGGTAATAAGGTCAACATAATTTTTGATCAATATGAATAATAACCATACTAAATATTTATTACCACAGTAATAAAAGAAAATATGATATTTAATGATAAATATAATTAAATATGGATTATAAATAAATTAAACATATTTCTATGAATATATATATATATATATATATATTCATATATTAATTTAGATGAATTTTTTTACTTCATTAATGATTAAATAATGAATTTGATAAAAATAGATTTTTGGTACATTAAAACATAAATTGTATTTGGGGTAAAATATAGTTTTAATGAATAAAATATTTTTTGATTAATTTTTGAATTTTTAATTAAATTAAATTTTAATAAATATTGTTATTAAAGATAATATATTTAATATAAATGTTAATATAATTTTACGATGTTAAGATTTAATTTTTATTATAGTTAGAAAACAGTTATTTTCCAAAAAAACAATTAATTTTCATTATATGGGGATATTAATTTGAAAGTAAAATTTATAATATTTATTGAAATATTTTGATTAAATAATTATAATTATTTAAATCATAACATCGAAATTATCCTTTGTTGTTCTTTTCATAATTTTATGAGCAGTCAATTTTTTGTGTAAAAATTAAATAACGTATCAATACCAAGTGTGTATTTTGATATCATAATTACCTAGAAATTATGTAATAAATAATATAAATTATATACAAGGATAAATATATTATTTTACTTCCAAATAATTTAATTTTAATTTTATTGGATTAATTTTCAAAATCCATTATAAAAACTATAAAACATATAATCTATTTTATGGTTTTAAAATCATTTTATAATAACCATGACTCAATAACACATCACAAAGGGTAATATTTAAAGACCATCATCAATTTAAATTATAATATAATTAAATCCACTCCCCTTTTGTAGAAACCATGGGAAAAAAGCATGTTTTGTTTTTTGTTTTTGATTACTTCATTTTATAGTGTCTAAAACCTAACTTTGTGAAATAATAATGAATTTCCTAATATTTCCTAAATAAATGCACCCCTTATCCAATTTATATTCAATAAAACCCAATTTAGTACATACATACTCTTCCCTCCCTTATCTATAGTCCTCTCATGTTTTCCAAAAGATCTCAAGATTCCCCTCCCAATCTTTTTGGATCATAGTCGGAAGGTAAGAGATATTCCACGTGTGTTTTATTCATGAATCTCCTTTAGGTTATACCTATTAATTTAAATTTAATCATATTAAGATATGTTCTAAAAAATAATGATATACTATCAATTTTATTTTTAAATTTGGAAATTCTATGATCACTCTGATTATTAACTTCTTAGAACATTTATAAGTTGCTGTTATGATATCGATATTTACACAAGATTTTTCATGATAAAATTATTGTATACCCATACACATTTCCTATAAAGAGTGTTCACCATTATTCACTTATAAATCATTGATTGGGTATATAAATTTACATATTACACACTCTTTTATTAGGTAATAATTTGGGATGATAACTGATTCGATGTATTGTGATCTATGTGGCACACTAATGCATGAAAAGAAATGAATGTTGTGGGAGAACCAATAATTATATATAGATATAATGATATTTCTATTGTTTAAGTCTCCTAAGACATCTTGAAATTGATTAGGGAGTTAACGAAATCCACCATGGTACTTTTTTACATCATGAGTTCATTATAGTCAGCATTGAACTATGTTTATGAATGAATGTCTTGTGATTTTTCTGCATTTCTAATGATTCGATTATAATATTCAGATATATAATTCCAGATTTTCCTTTATTATGATTATAATCCCTTTTATGACTCATTTATTAACCGATTTTCTAAAAACGTAATAATTTATTTTTGTTATTTCATGTTTTCTCCTTTATTTTCCATTATAGTTCATCAATTTATTTTGTATGACTCAAGGATATACCAAGTAGTTTTATGTATGATAGAATATTTTGAGAATGCCACTGTAGTTTTCAATAATTTTTTTTATTCATTGTGTATTATATTTTTAATATACCTAATTCCTAAATACACTATATTTATTGATCTTATGAGATTTATTTTGTTTAATTTATTTATTAAATCATGAATAATTTTGTAAAAAAGAGTAGGTTTTCATAATTTGATCGTTATTCTAGATATAGGATAGGGAAGAAAATATAGGAAATGTGTTTTGAGGCTCCCATATGATTTGGGTCAAGGTATTTGGGCCTATTGGAAGACCAAATGAGGTCTTTCGATTTACATGGTAAAATTTAGGAATATTACTTTTAAGAAAATGAAATATTTTTTTTTGAATTTGTGATATTTTTATTATTGTATTTAAAATGAAATGAATGATTTGAAATATTTTATTTCCATACATCTATGGATCCTATTTATAGTTTGTTTTTGGTTCATGTAGTGGTTGTTTATAAGGATGATATAGTTTCTCTCTAGAGTTTTTATCCAGTTGAGAAGTTTAATTTTCATCATAATATGTTCCATAAATTTCAATGGTTGTATATGGGGATATATGAGGAAATTGTATCTAATATAGAGATAGAGGAATGGTTACACGTTCTTTAGATAACCTTCTATTTAAACCTGACCCCTAATGAGTACTGGTTCTCATTGGAAGTTTGTTAGATGTGATGAGTTTTATGTCTATGGTATATGATGTATATTGGTGAGCCAAAGGAGGAGGATTTTTCATGGGATAATATAATGAATTTTTTCTTTGTGAAAAAACTTTATTTCACTATTTATGTTTTCACGAACCATCCTGATTCGACCCTAAACCGGTCACTTAGGCTGCTCCGCAAGAAGTTTTGAAAGGCGATATCGATCCTTCTAGGATGGAAATAAGCACTGAGGGAATAAATATAATAAACAAGGGAACTATTTCTCCCAATATAAATAATAAGGCAACCAAAATAATGAATGGAAAACCCAATAAAAATTTATATATAAATTTAACCGACATCTTTTATGAAAATTTGAAAGTACAAATGAAGGATAAAAATTATCCAACTAGACCTATGACCAACTAACTTTATGTGACCTCTCTGGTCACTCCCCAACGCAACGATCCAATGTCACTAAATGTGATCAAACTCAAGTTTAATCCTACACAAGGGATAAAAAATAGATTAAAACCACAAGAGTGAGTATTAAGACATAGTAGGTTATCCTGATATTCTATTCACAATGCCCTTCCACTTAAAATAAAAGAAACATCAATTTCATGTGTGAAATAAAATATAAAAAAATTTGTTTTAAAATCAAAGTTCAATGCTATGGAAGTAAACAAAATAAATGATGAAATATTTATACTCAAGAATGATATAATAATTTACAATGATATGGAACTTCAAAATGAAAACAATTTTCAAGTGGGATGCTTTAAAGAAGGTACACTTTTAAATAAATAACACATACTAGTGAAATTTCCATCCAAATACATTGCATGATGATGGTGAATATATTATATCCAATGATCACAAGCCACGTGAACAGACCTAGGAACTAGTTCATTTTGAGCCGGAGATACCTCGTATCTCTATTTGAATGTATCTATAACGGTATTTTTTTCATGAATGATCCACAAGTAGGAAATAATACCCCTAAACTAGTAGTCCCCAACATCATCATCATATATTAGTTAGTTTTAACATCATCATACTTATTATGTGAAACCGAGAAAAAAGAATTCTGGATCACTATCATACAAGTACACGTCCGCCAACCTAGATACTTTCATTTCCCATTAGTGCTCAATCAATTTACACATATTATAAAATAAACATTCCACAAAAAAATTTCATTACCAAACCATACACACACTTATATCATGAAAACATGATTCAAATTTCTTTCATGGATCAATAAACCACTTAAAACTTTCATCAAACAATTTCAATAAGTATAATAAGGATTTTTTTATAAAATACATTAAAAAATGATTTTTAAGGACAAACACCCACCATTACCCTATCTAAACGGATTTTTCAGTCCCAAAACCTTTTAATAAATCAATTTTCTTGAATATAAATTGGATTCAAATGATTCAAAATAAAGTACACATGAATTAAATTATTACAAGAAAACTATCAAACTGGGCATTGATCATTCTTCGCCAAATTTTTTTTTATCAAAAGAACAAATTACACTATTAATAAAGTGGATTAATCACACTATTGGGAGAAATATAACATTTACTTAAACCACTAAAAAAACATGTTAAACATTAAAAACAAATCTGTTTCTATAAAGTTTCTAAATGTGCCATTTGTAGAGAACTCCTGCCAAATCACTCTAAAACTGATACTCAATTCATTATAAAACCCAATAATATATTGGAACATACATAAGTATCCAAAAAACAATTATTCGCATGATTCTAGTATTTTTCATAAACGAAAAAAATCAGTTTATATCACCTAGAGTACATAAAATCAAACTAAGCACATTCTTGAAAATGAGGCATGAAAAAATTAATAAAACAAAATATTTTTTACAATTACAATATTATAAAACCAAATTTCTTTTCCAAAAAGTTATTAAAATATATAATCCAATATCTAATCATTATAAGTCAGGTGGAAAAGAAAAATGTAACATTTAAACAAACACTTTGTGTGCAAACTTTAACCAAAACAACACAATTTTCACAAAACAAGGCATAGAATACCCTTCTTGAACACTAAATAATTACACGAAAGGGTGAAAAAAATACCTAGAATACTTATAAGGTTCAAAAAGGAAGAAAAAGATGAATCTTGAATTATAAAATATGTGATTGGCAGAACCCACCAAAAATCCAAGGAAGAATGGAAACGAACACCAGATAACATCTTCTTATCATTTATAAACCCTTGACATATCTATAATAGAAATAAATGAGAAAGAAACCCATAAAAAATAATGAGATAACATAACCCTAGGTTGTTAATTACCAAGTTAGAATATAGTTCCAAGAAAAATTGGAAGGATGAGGAGGAAGGAGGAGAAAATTGAAGGAAACTCACATTGATAACCAGATAACTCTTCATAATGATTTAAATACACACCCTTAGTGGAGCTTTAATGGATTTAATTTCAATTTAGAGGATCCTTACATCTGGAAGATCTAGGGAAATATTAATAGGGGAAAAAATATAAAAAATAAATGATTTATGTTTGAAAAAAATTACCTTTTCAAATCTAGATGATTTCAGAAACCTTGAGGATGTTCGCCCTAATCCCTGATGTTAATTAGGCCTAAAGAAATACAATGGAACATTGGGGTGGGCCTAGTGTTTGTGGGATCGAGTGAGAGGGAGAAGAGATGAAAATATATAAAAAATAATATGATATAAAAGAAACAAAAAATTTTCTTAACTGGAAATGGGATCAGAAGATGCACAATACCGGAATAAATAACACATATCCACTATGGTTATGAATTACTACTGGGTCAAAATGGTTATGGTGGTTTTAATTAGTTAGGGAAGGCCATGTGTGATGTATAATGTGTGAAAATTTAATAAAATGAAGGAGTTGTGAATGAAACAAATTTTGTTTTTAAATCAGGAAATGGGCTCACGGTTTGGACCAAATAATGAAGTTACCACTATTTTCTCAAAAAACACCCAAAAACTATTGGGAACCCAAGGTAGGATGATTACACATATGTAGAACATAAAAAGAAAACAATAATCACACCAAAATTACATGAAAAGGATCAATATTGCCAATGATCTAGATCAAAACCAAGGAATGAAAATATTGGGGTGACAAGTCTCCAGACCACTAATTCTTTCTGTCGCCATAAACCCACAACACTTTTTAGCTAATTGAATAACTCCCATGGAATCCTCATCAATAAAATCCAGCCTCATAATCAAATAAAATTTCACGCAGTAAAATGAATCTTCAGCCTCTTTACAAAAATGAGACAATATCTCACAACCACATTCTAAGAATCAATGGAAGGATCAATCCACTCATCCACTACAAATAAAATAATATATTGTTGGGTATTCTCCCAATGATCCCAATGACCACCCCAAAACAATGAACATAATGAAATCAGATGATTTTAAGGGTGTCCGTAATATACTCCCCACCATTAATAACCAACCCACAGGGACAAAATATGATTTCCACATGATCTAGAATTGGGAATATACTACAGAATCCATCAAAAACACCCTCATAGCGGCCTACCAACCCTGGATAAGAAAAAATTAACATGATAATTTAAACTGATCACTCACAAATGGAGGGGAAATAACATATCCAAAACATCTCACAAAGACCAAAAACCACCACCACACTGGGTCGGGCGAAAAAGGGTTGAATTATTGGACCATTGAAACCATAGTTGGAACCCACCCACCACTCTTCAAATATAGATAGATAAAATACTAGACGACACCTGAATCACATGGATATTCCACACAAGAACAATGACTAGAATCTTGTAATGAAGATGTTATAACCAAAAATACTGCATGAGGGTTATGTACACCATTATCTTTATGAAAATAAGAAATTTACAGTGATGCGAAACCACAATAGAGAAATAGAAACTACCTTACCACAATAGTGGAGGCAGGAGCTTAGTAGCGCTCCCCACACACCGAGTGATTTCCTGAAACTGTGAAAAGATTCACTCCAATGCCTTTGTTTAGAGCCCGGATGTTGGAAGAATATGTTGCATCGTAGTCAGAAGAAAAGGATCAGAAAACCCCACGAAGATCACTAGTACAAAAAAACACCATCACCCAATATAAACATAAGGATACAGACATCCATTGTCCCTCACCCCAATAAATGAGTAGAATAGATATGGATCATTGAAAAACACATCGACACCACCGAGTGCTATTACCACAACCGAGAGATTCATTATAATTGGAAGGTACATTAATCTGAGCCAAAACAACTCTATATTCCAAAAAACAAGATGATGCATCATTGAAATATGGGGATTTATCCCATGTAATGAATCTTTCATATAATCGACTAAAAATATCTCAAATAGAGAACCATCCATTTCCACATCACAATATCCAACACATCTTTAGAAGCCCACTAAACATTACTCCAAAACTCATCCCCCAACAAGATCCCATCTTAAGACACAACACGAGTATGACTTGAAGATCATAAGGAAGCATACCTAAAAAACAACACTTCTAAGAAATTGAAAAAAAATCCCCCAAACCATCAGTTTATAAACAAATGCCACAACTTTTTATATCAAAACACATTAAAAAAAAACTGAATTAATGGATTCCCATATTTCCCAATGGTGTTTCATCAATTCTCATTCATATGAACATTTCCATGCCACCCCATGAACCAAAACACCACTCCATACTATCCATCTATCCAGATATTTGTAAAAACATGAATGTGAGCACCCATGAAAACAAGAAATGAAAAAACAAAACATAATCATTCCACAAATAATGTACCTTCTAAAGGGACACTATTCACTAAGTCAAAAAACCCTTTATAGATTATATAAAACAATAAAAAAAAATAAAAAATTACTATTTTTTCTAAAAACGAATTCATTTTTTGTCAACTTTATATAAAGCAAGATACTCTTAACAACCCCTTACAATTTTCCAAATTTACACAAGGTCTGTTTTCATAATCCTATAACCAAAAAACTATGAATCTTCCTAGGAAAACACCTACCACTCCAAACCAATTTCCAAAAACAATTAACCAGAATGGAACCCTTTTAAATATACCCAAAAACCCCATTGAAAATAGTGTTTTAGAATAACCTTAAAATTATTTATGCTTTCAAAACATTTTATTCCAACAAACCACAAGTTTTGAATAGGAAAAATGAAATACCGTTAAATCATTTTCCCTTTATTTTGAATATTTTTTCACCAAAACCCAACATTACAATACAATAAATATATTAAATTTTGAAAAAATTATCAATAATTCCAATTAGAGGATTTTCAAAATAATATTGGAATTCATGAATGGTTTAAGAGACCCACATAAAGAAAACTAGTGTTGGAGGGTGACTTGACCATATGGTTGGAGGGAACATTACAAAAAAACAACCACCATGAAGAGAATTAATTATAACACTACCTAGATCCACAAGGATTTCTAGGCCCTATGAGATCATGAAAAAAATTAGTCCAACTCCCCTTTTTGTTTCCTAACACCAAAAAATCCACTGGAACCAAAGAAACTAATAAAATCCTGCATCCTATGGAAACACAAGGATAAGAAAGAGCAAGAGTTAGAGACTCTCTCCCTACACATACCTCTCAAGTACTGAAAATCATAATCCATATAACTTTTCACTCTCAAATAACAATTTAACTCTAAAATGAATTGTCCACTAGGAGATGACCTCCTCTGATACAATTTTTTCATGAACCGGCCCAAGTCGACCCTGAACTATTAACATTGGATGCTCTACGACAGGTCCCAAATGATGTTTTTGATCCACTTAAGATGGGGAAAAGAAAATAGGATATCAATAGAGTAAAAAAATGAAATATTGTTTCTCAAATATTAATAATAACGAAAAATGTAAAAAATAGACAGCCTAATACGTATTTTTATAAAAATTGAACTCGGACAATTTATAAGAAAAAATTGAAAGTTAAACTGAATTATAAAACTAAAACAACCAGACATGATGACCAACTAAATCAATGTAACATTTTAGGTCACTCTTCAACACAATGATCCTATGTTTCTCAAGGTGACCGAACTCAAGTTAAAACCTGGACAAGGGCTAGAAAACAAAAGAAAACTATAAGCCTGAGTATTAAAACTCAGTAGGATAGCCCGATATTCCATTCCAAATGAAAATAAACATAAAATAAACTAAAAATAAATTTCTTTTTTTAGATAAAATATATAAATTTATGATTTTTCAATCATGGTTCCAAGATATGGAAGCTATCTTACAAAAGCATCCATGTTTTATACACAAGAATGCTTGAATAATTTCATTTGATATGAAACATCAAAATGGAAAAAAATTCAATAGGGATTAGTTAAAGAATGTTTAATTAAAAAAAACACATTCTATAGATATTTCCATCCAAATACACCATATGGAAATGGTGAATAAAATATATCCAATGAGCACTTTTCACGTGAACCCCCCCTAAGAAATAGTTCATTGTGAGCCACAAGTACCATATATAATGGTGTGAATGTAAACATAATTATATCTTCTCTCATTAATGAGACCCTAGTATAGATAAAATACCCATAACCTAGTGGTCCCAACATCATAATCATAGTTTTGTTAGTGTTATCATTGTCAAAATTTCGATGTGAAATAGGGAAAAAACTACCCCATATCACTAGAATACTAGTACACATCCACCCACCTAGATACCCAGGTTTCCCTTTAGTGCTCAATAACGTTTCAAATTTTATCAAATACACATTTCAAATGACAATTTCTTTAACAAATCATACACAAAAAACAACCTGCAAACATGCTTCAAATTTTATTCAACGATCAGTAAACCACATAAAATATTCATAAAACAAGTCCAAGTAGTAAAACGAGGCGTTGCACATAAAATATATTATGAAATTCTATTTTAAGGCCAAACAACCACCATTACCATATAAAACCATATTTGGAATCACCAAAACCATATAATAAATATATTTCATGGACCATAAAATTTCCCATAATATACAACATGAAGTACACATGAAAACATGTTTTACATGAAAAATCCGAAAAGGGCCTTAATGCATTATTAAAAAAAACATTTTTAAAAAGAATCAATTACAATATTCATAAATAGGTGTAAAAATAACATTGTTATTAATATAAAATTTACCTGAACCCGTTTCAAAAACCCAGGATACACATTCAAAATGCATCCCTTTCTATAAATTTTCCAAATGAGCCATTTATCACGAACACATGACAAAACACACTAAAACCGATAATACATTATTCATAAAACCAAAAACTCAGATTGAAACCCACATAAAGAACCCAAATACATTGATTCACATGATTCAAATATTTCTCACATTCTAAAACAATTATTTTATATCAACTTGACCATAAAAGATCCAATCAGACACTTTCACGAAAATGTGCCATGAAAAAAATAATAAATTAAACTATATTTAACATTAAAAATTTTATAAAACCATTTTTTCATTCCAAAAATTTATGTAAATATCTATAGCAGGGTCTAATCATTATATTTCATATGAAAAATAAACTGGATCATTTAAACAAACACTTTGGGTGATCACTTTAACCAAAGCAACATAATCTTCACAAAATAAATAATAAAATACCCTTATTGCACACTAAATAGTTAAACAAAATAGAGAAAAACAATACCTATTATTCATATATGGTGAAAAAAATAAACAGACGAGTCTTTAATTATAATGGTAGTTCTTGGGAGAACCTACCTCAAAACCATTGTGAAATGGAAACACACACCCTATGAAACCTTCCAAGTGTTTATAAACACTAAACCTATGAATACCAACCCCAATTAAGAAAACCCCAAAAAAATCATGTGAAAAAATTACCCTAGGTCATCCATGACCAGGGGTGGAGATTGAGCCATGAAAAATTAGAAGGAGGAGGTGGAAGGAGGAGAAATGAGAATAAACAGAACATGATAACTAGAGAAATATTCATCTCCCAATAGATCCATAACTATAGAAGAGAGGGAATGTATTGTAACATAATGGAGAACCTCCATAGGTCTGAACAAACCAATTAAAGAAGATTTGGTGGGAATGGAGTAAAAATTGAATGATTTATGAAAGATACTATTTATCTTTTAAAAAATAGACGATTTCAGAAACCTTGAAGATATTCCCTATAATACCTCATGAATACGAGGTCCAAATAGGGAAAATGGATCATGGTTTGGGGGATACTAGGGTTTGTGGGATGGAGGGGGAGGTGGACTGACCAAAAAATATTAAACAATAAATAAGATATAAAAGAAAAAATATATTTTTTAAAAACATGATACGAGATCACGGGATAGCCGAATACCTGAATAAATAAAAACATCCACCATGATTATGAATTACTATGGGGTCCAAATGGATATAAAACTTTGAATAGGTTAGGGTAGAAAAATTGGGAAGTTGAATTGGTGAATATTGTTTAAAAATGAATTAGTTATAAAAGAATCAAATTTTGTATTTGAACCTATAAATAGGCTCATTATTTTTCTCAAATAATGAATAAACTACCCTTTTCTCAAAAAACACCCAAAAAAACTATCGGGAACATACAGTATGATGAATTGACATAGAAAAAACATAAAAAATAAACACTAACCTCACCAAAAACACATGAAAAGTTTATGTATATCCAATAAACCAGATAAAAACTAAGATATGAAAAATTTAGTGTGACACATATGGTAAAATATCATGAGATTATATCTCATCAGCATGGGTTCATTTAAGCACAAGATTTTGTGATCTAGTTGAAGGACCTCTTATGTTTTGACCTATATAATTTTAAAGATAATGATAACTGAGTGTGTAATACTAATAATAGATCTGTTATTCTACATCATGAAATACCTATCCCATTATGCTACCAAAATATTCATAGGTTATGAAAAAGGGGTGGAGAGTGAGAACATACACTCAATATTTGGTTCTATTGTGAGAAGAGAACTAATAAGATTCATCAATAAAATGCATTTGGAATTGGATCCATCATGGTTTTGAGAAATAGGGATTCAGACATACCATCTTCCAATATGTCCTTTTAGGGAAAGTGGTTTTCATGCAAATCATTCGGAATTTCATTAATTTTTTTCAATGGTTTTTATGGATATGATTAGAATTAGTTCCTGATGGTTCATCAATAATTTTTTTAAAGGGGTTTGTTTTTTCATTAGACTTATATGAAACATATGATAAGTCTATTTTAGTATCAAAGATTATAAGTTTATTGTCCCCCATTGGGAAATTGAGATGATAGTGGTAAACCACAGGATGTTACAAGTGTTTAAGGGACTCACATTAAGAATTATTGATGAATTGGTCTTCATCACTGAGGTATTGTAACTAGGAATTATTAATTTCATGAAAATGTGGTACATCACCAAAGGTCACTAAGATCATATAAGGTACGATCCTTTTATCATTTATAATACTTTTTACTTTTTTTAGGAGATTCACACTATTTTTTTCATCCACCCCAGGTTGTTTTATAACTCTAGACATAATAAGTATTCCCATACCGCAACTATTTATGATGGGTATTTCATGCCATAATATATTATTTGATGTTTTTAGAGTAGTACACTTTTTTAGGAAATATAATTTTATTGTAGATATTTTCTAGCAAAAAATAATGTGTGCTTATGTCATTATTTCCATTTAGTGGTTGTATTCTCTATATTTTATTATCAAATATTTTTAATGAATAGTAATTTTATAATATGTGGATGGTTAGTGTGTAGTTTTTGTTAGAGATGTTAGTTCTTAGATGTGAGGTGTATGTGTAGATCAACATATATCATTATTCATTGAGTTATTTGTAGAGTTAGTAGACACTGAGATAGTGTAGGATCCCCTGTTCTCCGTGGAGTTTTTGAATATTTTTCATGAGGATGTTATGTAAATACCTTGTTGATGTGATTCTATGTTTTAGATTTATTTTCATCATAGTTTTCATACACATTTGATTTCTCTTTGTTGTTTGGATCCCTCTGAGTTGCTAGAATTTAGGATTCATATAGATTACCAGATACAGAAACATTTCATCTCACCGAGTGTGTCCTCATGGGATTCATTAGAATTATTCTCTAGGATGTTGAATTATATTATAAGGTTTCTAGTAAACTTAAAAATGTTAAACTGAATGAAAATAATGAATCACTATCCTCTTACATGTATTAATTATCTTTTCAACCAAATGAGGGAGCTAGGATGATCCTTAAATTTGACCATTGGTCAGTAGATCCGTAGATAAGGGTGAAAGAGGGATATTTCATAAATACTTATATTAGATTCATGTATGGGATCAAAGTATTCATTATCATGTGATTAAATGTCACAAGTATTCCATTTTTGTTTATTTAGATCATGATATCCAACTTCTGTGAACTCTTAGTCTTATTTTTTCCATGCTAAAAATGCATGGAATTATTTTTATCATGACAAAGGAGGAGAATTATGATCATCTCCGAGATATCATGTACGTTATTTGATAAAAATTTATTTATGTAATGTTATCCAATTTTATGTTATGTAAATAATATGATAATTTACCTTGGAACTGTTTTTCATTAAAGGGGTGGTTCTAGGCCCAATGAAACTTGGTGTAGTTGTTTCTTGGGTAAAACACAAGAGTGTGTTCGAGGTTTATATTTCCATAGGACATATGGTCTAATAATGGATGTTTTTATCTAGATTCCCAAGTATTTAAGCCATGATTAGAACTTATAATATGATGAAAAAATTATTTTTTATGAATAACTCAGTTTTATGAAAGGTTCCACTACTGAAATGATAATTTGACCAGTGAACAAATAACCAGTTTCCATTTTAATGGGTGATTTTTTGAGAAATTTTATGTTCCCCATCTCAGACTTGGATGTGACTTGATGGCCTGGAAGAAAGTGGAATCTTATTAGTATTGGTAGTTACTCACCCACAAGAATAATTATTCCACCCATTATGTTTCCATAATACTTTCTTTGTTTATGATGATGTTTTGGAAACATTACCTCATTTTAGAGAACTTTTTTGTCTTCATGGATATCAATAGTTTTAGGTATATGTTTTCTCAATATGATCTGAATCAACTTTTATAGAGGTCTGTAGACCGTCATTTGGATGGTGATATCCAAATATCCTACAATTTAAGGAATGGATATTTTTTCACTGTATCATTTAACATATTTAAGAAGAATGATATTATTTATGTGTTTATATATTCTTGTAATGCGATGGAGGGGTTGAGAATACTTCGAGTGGAAGTATATGTGGCTGATTTGGGATGTTTCTTATTTCATATAGGGATGTATTATTCACGGATATAGAAAATGGGATAATCTCTTGCGGGTTACGTAGAGGCAGAGGTATTTTTTTATCATGTTTTGTATGGAGATGCTCCATGGGAATTAACAAAGGATGGTTGGAATTAGATGTTTCTTCAAGGAATGTTTTTGTTCCAATAGTCATGTGAAAGGAATTTCTTCATGAGTTTTGTAGAGAACAATTTTTTTGGTAAAAAAATATTTTTTAAAAATGTATGATGAATTAAATACACATTTAAGGTGTCCTATGATGAAATGTGTTGTTGTGTATTTTGGGACTCAATTTCAAGTTTTCTAGCAGGAAAAGGGTGGGCGTTGTGTTCTTGGTAGTATGTCTTATCTAATGGATACTCTAGAGCAGAAATTCGATAGAATTTAAATGGTATTAGTCAAAGGGTTACCCCGTTCTAAGAGATTTTGTCATTTTATCTCGGTAACCCAATATTTTTTCTAAAAATAATCACTCTTTATTGATATCAAAGAGTTGGTCAATGTGCATATTTTGGTGAATATGTATTTGGATAAGGTAGTGTGATTACATGGGTTATCTAGTTTAATTGTATAGTATTGTGACATATGCTTTACATCATGTGTGTGGAGTGGAATGAAACATTCTGTTGGAAGTATCTTATTAATCAAATATGATTTCCAACCTCAGAAGGACAAGAAGATAGAGTAGACTATCTACATGTCGGAGGGCATTTCATGAATATCCATCCTATAATTCCATGAATCTTTTGAAAAAAATTCATTTGGTTGATTTTTCTAATAATAACATCTATTATTAATCAATTAAAATGGATTCATTTAATGTTTATTTGGGAAACCATTCCATTCTCTTATGTGTTGGGATGAGGATAAAGAGTCTGTAGTAATTTGACCTGATGTGGTAAGGATAATAAAATAGAAGGTTCAGTTTATTTGTGAGTGTTTGTAAGTAGTGAAAAACCATAATAAATCTTACACAGACCATATGTGGAGTTCCTTATATTTCTAGGATGGAGAACACTTATTTTTAATGTATTCCTCTCAATGTTTTTATATAATGATGAACATGAAGAGTAATCTCTCATTCATGTTTTGGGGAATTTTGATGTGTTGGGTGCATTGGAATGTTCATTTATTAATTTTTACACCCACTATGAATATAATTTATTAATGAAATCATCCATGAATCTCAACTCGATTAGTGTATTCATGATGACTCTCTTATCAGTGACTAGATAGAGAGGTATAAAGGTTCATATGATGTTTATAAATAGAACTATAGGGATCCAATACCATCGAGAGAAAATTTTTCAATGAATGTCCACTCCGTTACTTCATGTTTTGTGGACACATGGTTGAATGGAGGAGTGTACAAGAAAGGGGTAGATGTTGATTCATTCCATGTAGGATTTCTTTTTTCTTAATCATGACTTATTTCTCTCTGTATTGATTTATTATGTGATTTTTGGACCTTTTTTTATATTATATGTTCTCCTTCCTTATTTATATAATATTTGATTAAATTGTCAATGCATATGAACATGTAAATCCCCTATTTTAACATCAGAATAATTATGGTATAACATGATTGAATCTATGAGACTGAGTCACTTCCACTGAAAGTGGATAGTATCATGAAATGGGAGATGAAATTACATGATTTTATTACATTGGGATATATTTTGTGTGGTTGTGGATGTTTTTTTGGATTAAGGCTATGTGGGTGTAGAAATGGAAGTGAATTTCATTATGTTTAATAGATTATTCTTAAGGTTATGTTTTAGTTGTAACAAGTTTTTTAGAAGTTTCTCAAATGAATATTGTTCGTATAATAATTTTCCTTCTCTTATCTTCATGTTCAGATTAATTATTAATGAAAATAATCATTCATGAGGAATCAATAATAATGATCATTTTTCAATAACCATTTCACTTGAATTTAACTAATCCCATGTCTTCTTTAGGGGTGTTTTGAAGGATGGAGGTAGATAATGGAGGTAGATTCTAGTGGGAATAAAAATAGTATTGTGGTAGATACTATGGTAATGTGCTAGAGGTAATTGATTGTGATCTATTATTGTACAAAATGTTGGCAGTATATGTTAGTGTTAGATGACGGTAGGGGAAGACATAGTCAATCAGTATATTTGGGTAGTAGATACTGGAGGTAGATGATGGAAGTATATAACAATGGTATATTATAGTGGTTCATGATAAAGTTTAGGGTAAGTTTTTGTTATTACATTTTGGTGATAGATTCTAGAAGTATATTCGCCAATAGAACCTAGAAGTAGCATATTATAGTTTTTCCTAAATTTGGAGTTAATTACCATTTAAATATATTGAGGTAAAATTGCTTTAAATTCAATATTAAGTATGTTAAGGTACATTTCAAAAAAATATATTTATATTATCCATTTTATTATAGTATTTAGATTTCAAATATCATTTAATGAGGACATAATGAAGAACACATTAATGGCCATTCTAAATAATATATGAAAACTAATGTCCTAATGGTTCTGTATCTACTGATTCGAAAATGAATATCTTTCCTTTATTTTTCCATTCTTTGTTTCCATTGAAACAATTGGTTTTTAAGCCCTTCTATTGGATTTATGGGGCCATGTTTCTTTTATTGTTTCAATTTAGTCATGTAATGGTTCCATCTTATGTGTAAAACTCTTTTTTAGTGTAGTGAGTAATATAAAAAACATTCTTCTAGGTAGAGGATCTTTCAAGTCCCTCTATGTTTTATCATGTGAGAAGGTTGTGGTTTTTAATCCTTGGAAAGATGTATATCACATAGATTATTGAAGATAAATATTAGAAGTAATTGAAATTAAAGGTGAAGGGGAATGATTCTCATGTTTCTAATACATTTTTCAACTTGTGATATTGATATTTTCAATTATTGTTATATCACATAAAAACATGTATGTTGGGAGATTTTTGTTTATGATGAATTTCTATGTATTTTAAATCTGTTGATGTTTGTTTTTTCTGAAATTACCATGATTAAATTATTTAGAACTTATTATATTATAATATATGCATTTCACATTGATGTATGGTTAGAGTGATAATATCCGAAATAGTAAAGTGGAACATGATGAAATCCACATGAATGTACTTGAAATTCATTTTATTGATATAATTTGAATGTGTTGTGATATGTTGCTGTGTGGACATACTGTGGGGAGGTAGAGCGATGTGGTGATGATTGGTGGTTCTTTTATGATCTTTATGGTTGTTCCATGGGTAGGTTATGATGGAGTGTGGTGGTATAACCATTATTCAGATGGGTATGTGGTTGAGGATGTGATGGTAGATTTGTGGGATTTTAAGCATGAGAATGATGGGGTTTTTGTTGTCATGATGTGTGGTGTAATGACAGTCACTAGAGTAGTAATGTAATTAAATAATTGATTACATTTAAACATAAATTTTTTGGGAAGGTTTGAAAAAATTTGCTGAAATTAATACTTATACCATTAAATGAAGTGGGATGTGTAGTATTAATGGTAAATATTAATATATAAATTTATGTTATACACAATTTTAAATAAATTGGTTTTTTATATCGAGTTTATTAGTAAATGGTAAATCTGAGAAAATGATTGTTTAACAAATGGAATGTTGAATATGACTTATGTATTATTATTTGGTGTTGTGATTTTAGAGGTGGTAGAAAAATTTGTGACATTTTGAGGTTGGGTGGTGATGTTATGAGTTTGTTAGTTCATAGTTTTGATCCTATAGGATGGTATTGTGTTTTAATATATATATTTAAATATATTATCCATGTACTATATGAATTTATATACACACCCACCCAAATCAACCATGATTTTAAAAAACTCATATTTTTATACTGGGGTGTTTTCCCCGACACATGATAATGGGGATCAATGGTTGGATATATGTTCTTTCAAATTCTCTAATCTATGCGATGCTAAAATTCATGGGATTTAATGTCTAGATGCCAAAAGTAAATTTCTAGGATGTTACATGAGTGATATAGAAAGTATATATGGGTGATGTGAAAACTGATGATGTTGATTATGGTAGTGGGTTTTCAAAGGGGTAGTTGGGAACATTGTTGATGTAATTAAAGTTCATGATTCCCAAATTTTATTATTACGGTTGTGATTTTATTTTATATGTGATTTTTGTGCGATATGTGGTGCGATAAAAATGTTGTTTTTTTTCAACATGTGAACCTATGGATGTGTGGGGGTGGTGGGAATTTGATTTGATGTTATATGGAAGAGATTGAATCACTAGGATATATGACGTTGGGGGTCTGAGATAGGAAACCCATTAGGGAAGCATTGTGGGGTATCCTTTATCAATATTATTATTATTATGTTATTACACATGGATGCATTATTTTTTGGTATTTCAATAGTGAGTATGGGTATTGGTTAATTTAACAATTTTTGGGTCGTTTGTTATAGCTATTTTCACTATAGTGTATTAGTGTGATTTTTTTTTATTTTCACGAGATACTTTTGTTACCCAAATGAGTATACATGTATTCTATCCCTAATAATAATAACTATTTTTAGGTTTCAAGGTGGATTATATAGAATGTTATGGTAATTAAAAGGATATAAATTTTGATATTTTCTATGTTGTTGCCTTAGATTTTTATCTGGGTATTTACATTAGAGATATTTGTCAATATCTAACTATTTTATAAATGAATTGTGGGATGGTTTCGATAATATCTCAATATTATTTCATGGATTTTCAAATATATTATTATTCATATTTTCCCGACCTATTTTATTATATATGGTAATACCTCTAATTTAAGATATTCTTATACCCTTGGTTCTATTCACTGACCCAAGCCCTTCTGGAGGTGGGACTTATGGTGTCACTATCACTATCATTTCATTATGGTGTCTTTTTAGGGAGGGATTTCATAAAAATTATGATATTATTTAATTTTATCCATTAAAATATTTACATTTTTGATGAATATATACTATGATTATGTTATTTATATGTTTTTATATAAGATATTATTTTTTAAAAGGTAATAAAATTTTCTTAGGATATAAAGGAATTATCATGAGATTTAATAAGTTAAATGTTAATTTTCAAGAAAATGTATTCATCTTTTTCAAAAACATCATCCAAAATTATGTATTTAATTATTTTTTATTTCATATGAAATATTTTATGCTAAACTGTAGGTATATTATTTATCTCCAGTGAAGGTATTTATTTTGATATCATAGTATTGAATGTGATAATTGTTTGTTTTTTCATGTATTTTTATGTTTTTCATTATGTTATAATGTTTCAATTATTTTTTAAATGATTGATTAGTTCTTTCCTTATCCCATAATTTGATACGTTTTTCATAGAGATTTTAGGTATATATGAATATAATAATGGAAAATACATGCATTTTACGGATCCATAATAAATGAAGGGTATTCCTTTCAAATAGAACATGTGTTTAAAATTAAATATATTATTTTATTAGAATAAATTGTAAATTGAGTAGTGATGTGAAATTTGAATTTTAAGGGTGTGATATGTTGTATTTTATTCATAATTATCTTAACCTATAGTATAAAAAACAAGAAATACAGTAAAAATAAACTGTTATTATTAATAACAAATTATTAGGTAAATTATAGGTTTTCTCAATAGAAAGGTTTAGTGTACTTTAGATGATGAACTTAAATTTGAGAATATGTTGGAGTTATTCTGTAGAAATAAATGATATTATGTAATGAATAATTAAGGTTATTATTTATAAACCAAAGTTTATATATAAGAAGATAAAATGTTTACAAATATATTAATATTTATCCCCTTTTTATGATCGTTGATTGTGATATTATTCTATCTAAACATAGTAACATTTTTTGTTATAGGAAAAATATATATAGCAATAACCATATAATAAATAAACACGAATTAAAATAACCTGGTCTCTAAAATGATAAACCAAATGGGTTATGATTAGGATTGGAATCTATTGTGGTAATTCCTAACCAGATATATGAAAATTTGATAGACAATATGAATATGGGTGAAGTTTCTAAGAAACAAAATAATATATAAATTTAGTTTCACAAAAGATGAATTTATAATGATTCTATTACAAAAATATACGACTTCTTATATATCATGAATGTGGGAAGAGGTAGATAGGGAAATTATACAATGGAACATGTAGATATATTAAATGTGGAGAATATAGGCATTATAAAAATCTATGACCTTTGATGAAATCTTTTTAAGTAAATAGAAAATATTGTATAACTTAATGATTATCATGGTTATATTAATGATGATGATATATCAAATATAATATATGTGTTAGGTGTCATTTTAATTGTTTTATTATATATAAATTAGGAAACATGAATATATTGTTAATGATGATTCTAAGGACCTTATTCCAAAAAATTTATTCAATGGATTTATTATGGATAATGATGAAAGTTAATGGATAATGAGTTTTGATGAATATTAATTTATTGATGTTTATAAAATTAATATTTACAAAGTTCTAGTGTAGTTATAGAGAAACTAATAGATTATCATATTTCCAATGTAACTAATACTCTTTTAATTCTTTATGAGGTTATAATATTCTTGGATATAATCTTTTGTTTAAATAATTGTTTGAGGTAAGTAATTCCATTATTATTGAAATGATTTTATTGATAATATCATTTTCAGAAGATTCCTCTTATATTTTATGGGAATATGATAAGTTTTATTCATATCATTTAGAAATAATATGATCAATGATGTTATTTTATTTATGGTCAATCGGATAAAAAGTCTATTACAATTTTAGAATTTATGTTTTATAATATAGGAAAAATGGGATTGAAATTTCATTTGATGACAAAGTTGTTTATTATTTTTATATGATGTTCACTGTATTTGGATCATTATATGAAAAAGGTAATGGAAAATAATCACGTCAATGATGGGATTTTATTTGAAAAATAATTTCTGAGTTCTCATAATAGGCATATATTATTTTAAAATTTATTTAGTTTATTTAATGCAATTATTATTATATGTTGGAGATTATTTTATTAGGGTATGTAACATATTTTCTATTAAAAAACATTTTTGTATAATTTTTTAAGGATATAAAATATAAATTGATCAAAAAATAATTTTAAATCAAATACTTTTTAAATGCTAGTCTTTCATTATAGACAAGTATAATTTAATTTTTTTAATTATTTTCCCATATATAATTCTTTAAGATGATGTATGGGTGTTTTTGTTAACGATCTAGTGATTATTGTTTTATTTCGTCATATAATAGTTTATTCATATTAGATTATATCTTGAAATGTTCTAACCATTTTTGGTTTTTAATAGTGTATACAAAAAAAATATACACTATTTCATTTATTTATCGATATTATTATTTGTTAAATATTTTTTTAGTAAACCTGCCTAAATAATTCACCATTAAATTTCATTTCATGGTGTAATACACGAGAGAAAAGAAAAAACTGATAAAAAACACTGAATGAAATTCCACATATATAGTTAAATGAAATCATATATATATATATAATAATATCAATTGTAAAATACTTTCTCAAATCAATCGAATCATATAAATAATTTAACACCAAACAATTATTGTTATCTATTGGAAACTCATTCATGATAATGATTCCTATAAGGGTAAGTTTCCTTAATAAATCATATTTTCTTCTAATAAATATATTTTCATGATAAAATTTTTATCATATTTTACTAATATATTATGATAATTTCATTTTGTGACATTCAAATTAAAATTATGTCGATGTAATTTTTATAATATATTGAAAATGTAACACCTCAATATTTAATTTTCTTATTCTCCATAAAATAATATTATCTTCATTAGTGAGTACAACATGGAACATTATGCATATATATAACATCATATATAAATTAAATACAACTATTTATATTGTATTGTTATAACATAGTAGTTGGATTTGTATTTAAGAATTTCTATAAATGAATTTTGAAATATATGTAGAGATGCTTTCATAAAAAAATATAATGATTTAGAAATTGGAAATAATTTTTAAATGAACTCATATATGGGTTAAAGAGATATTTAACAATTTTTTGAGTATGTTATCATTGTAAAAAAATTTAATAAAATGAATGTAGATTAATTTTTTAAATTATATGTGTGATGACTCATACTCAAAATCATTAGTCTTTTTAAAATAAATATTTTCATAGATAATTAAATTAATACAATTTGATCTGAATTTTAAAGGTTCACAATACGACCATAAGATAAAAATATTAACCCATATGAAATCTCATAATTCAATTAATATCAGTTATAGTATGTTTGAGGATCAATAATATAAGAAACCTATTTCATGATACATGTGATGAATTATCCACAATTGAATCCAAACTACATCCACATTCTGTTATCCCTAAGGTTATCCTAATCCATACAATCTAGAGTAATCAACCATAAGAAAGGTTTGACCTCAAACATTAATTATGTGAATCATTATCATTTTGATATCACTGATTAGTTCTGATGAATATGAAAATTATGATTAGGGGTGAGATATATTATCAAGAGAATGTTGGAAACTAATTTTCTCATATTAGTCATCATATAAGTGCATGTACTAAACAAATATAAAATAATCCATTGAAAAATTATGTGGAAACATTATATAGTATACATGAACCATAGTGAAAAAATACCAAATAACATATAATTATTATAAATTCATAATAATTTGTATTGAAAAAAAGTGTACATAGTTAAAGACTTTGTGACCATGACCAAACATGTTAACGTGTCTAATTTGTACCATGATCTTTTGAAATCTTGTTAATTTATTTCATCTACCTCATTTCAATGATCAACCTTATAAATGTAGTTAATTTGCAGCACTATCATATTCAATCATATGATTGTAGCGAATAAAGATCATCTTCATGGTCAATATTATTAATGTAATATATAACATGTTCATAATTAATCATGTTAATGCAGCTAATCTACATCATGTTCATGATCTATATTCTGAATGTAGCTTATCTGCCTCATGTTCAAGCTCATTACTATGGAAATATATAATCCATAGCATGTTTATGCTCAACATCATTACCTCATTTGGTATAATTTGTTAGCCATCCATTGATGGGAGAATTATGAAAAAAATCATCATATATAAGTATGTGTTCTAGAAAGAAGTAAATAATATTTATTTTATAAATAAGAGAAGGATTTTTAAATGGTTTATTCTCTATTTGAAGAAGAATGATATAACATAATCCTTCATAATTCCACCAATATTCATAATATGATATTACTATTTGAAAATAAATTGTATCAAAATGTATTATGTTGTATTATGGTTATATTAAATTCACTCAATATAATAGATCCGCACAATTTTTTAATCTATAAAAAGTTGTATAAGTTAAATACATCCTTGAAACCATCCATTATAGACTTTAATAAGAAATCAATTATATTGAATTATGGAAGCGGTAGTTTTCACATATGCATGATCAATGGTCTGATCAATATTCTTAATAAAATGTAATGAATAATTGTTTTCCAATTAATATAATGACATTTAAGTATACTAATGATACTAATAATTTTATATTAATTTGGTTGCAGATGATTTTGGGGTTTTATTCCCTATATACAGATCTCTTTTTTAGGTGTTTTAGTTCCTCTGGGTTGGAGGATTCATACATTTGGAAAATGAATTGATTATTCAAAGCCTCTAAAGGCCTTAGAGAAGGGTACTCTCTCTCTCTGAGCCGAATCATCAATATGAGTGTGTCCAACGGTGAGATCATTCCTTTTTGTAGGAGGATAAGTTACCTTGACCTTTGTCATCTCATTTAGGTAGATGAAACCAGTGTTTTCATTAATGTGAGCAGAAGATCAGTTCTGGGTTTTACTAATATTTTGGAGCTCTACTCCCAATGGAGTGGTCATATTGTCAATAATGCAAAGAGAAACATGTTTATCTCAGTAAGGTTGAATGACTGGTTGGCCTCCTCCCTATGTAACAACATACAAAAAATGGGTCCATTTTCAAATGAATTACCTGGGGGATACCATTTCATCCATTAGGCTTCTAATTCAGGATTTTGATCATATTATGAGACAGATCATAGATAGAGTGATCAACTGGATGAATTAGTTCTTATCATTTTGGGGTCAGATCACTTTTGTGAATACTGTATTGCTGGACACCCCGGTTCATGATTAATCCTCATTCTAAAGAGTCACCTATTATATTCATTGGATTTTTCTAATCTTCATCTTGGAAAACCTATCAGCGGGAAGGAATCATTGGTATTTATGGATTATTTTAGCTCATCTCGTCCAACAAGGTGGTAGCAATGTTAGGATCCTAGTCAACACTCTCCCCTGCATGCACACTAAATTTTCATCGAAGGTCTTAGAGAAACATACACTTTGAGGAAGGGATATTGGAGGCCAATGGAGAGGTAGAATGGATCAAGTTGTTAACTAGGATTAACCATCCTAATCCACTATCCTCTATATTTTACCAACATTTTAGCCCCTTACTCGGTGGATTTTGGGGAATGGCGACTTATCATCTTGGTACCAAAACTGGGCTACTGAGGCCATCCGCTTTACAGGAAGCCCTGTGTCTGACATCTCATTTAAGGAGTCTTCCACGAAGGCATATTTATTTTTTGATTTTCTTGATGAGTAGAAAAGTCTTTTTTTACCAAATCATCATCAATGTGGATCCGGATAGATTCATTTTTGTTTCTTCCAGTTTAGGAACCTTCTCCGTGAGGGATTTAATATATGCCTAGAATTCTCAATATTCTTCAAATGGATGGGATGACATCATGTGTTAAAAAATGATTCCTAAATTTTTTAATATCCTATTATATCATATATGAAATAGTGAAATTAAATCAGATGAAAACATCAAACAATGTGGTTTTAGCTTGGCATCTAGATGTTGCTATTGTAATGAGTCTCATGATGAATAAGTGGATCATATTTTTTTATTGAAGGTGATTGGGCACGTGAGTCCCAGAGTTTTTTTTGGATAGTTTACTACTATATTTATGCATAATATTCCAAATTAAAAATTTCATGATATATGGTTTGACAACTTGACTGTGTCAGGTTCCACGAAGATGACTCATACGATTCATCTCCTCACATGCTGCTAGTGTCTCTAGCTGGCACATAATAAGTCGCATTTGGAGGGAGTCCCAACCTTTTAAATATCCATCATATTGTGTATCCAAATCCAAATTCTCAATATAGTTAAACTCTTTAGGGATTGGAGTGAGGACCCTACTATTTAGTTACCGCTTTTTAATGTTCTTGTAGCACGTTCAGACAATGGTATTCCAAGACCCCTACTGTATGTTCGCTTCCTCCTACATGTGGTTTGAAACAGAACACATATGGCTCCTTCCATTCGAGTGTTATCAGAGGTGATGAGTATTTTGTTGGAATATAGAGGCTCAATATTCTTTTCTTTCTTATCTCACATATGTAGTTTCTCATTCATTCAGGATGAAGCTAAGGCTACTCTTACTAGCTTTTCTCATTGCCAATATGCTAATAACACTCATTCTAAAGTGGATATGGATTATATGATCTTGAACAACTCCATTAACAGCAATGGTAATATCCCATGGTCAATAACCTACACCATCAGAAAGTTTTAGGACATTCTGAACAACAACAACATAAAAGTGATTCACACATGGTCTGAAGGGAATAATGTGGTGGACCACATGGCCTCTATAACTGAGAAAGGATCACATAATTACAACATCTCAAATGTAAACCTCCAAAAATATGATAAGGGGGATCAGATTAAGTGGTATTCTCTTGGGATTCGTTACTTCAGGCCTCCATAGGGTCTTTCTTTCCCTAGCTTTGGCTTTTCCCCTTGAGGTCCCTATACTTTTTATGCTTCCATTTTTCAATAAATAATTAAATGATGACGAGGAAGTTCTTGTAAATGTGTTTCCATTATATAGGTGAAGGTAATGATAGTTTTAGAAGAAAATATTAAATTTTCAATAATGTCATATTACTCTTCAAATGTCAGTCGTTCAATGTTTAGAAACAATTTAGGAGAAATGTGTATGTATTTATATACACCACAACCACTCATTTTAGGGACATCCAAGACAGTTCTTAGTCTATTTCATTTAATATGTTTTCATTCACTCAAATTAACATAAAAATTTCTAATTAATTTATAAACTTCATAATAAATAATTAACAAGAAACATATATTATAAAATTTCTTAATTATTAAATATTGATAAAAAAAATTTAATTTTTTTTGAAAATAAAATTTTAAGGATTTGTGAAGTAAATTATTATATAAACGCACATAATTCACAATAAAAAGTTTTTATGATGAGTGTGCATTTTTTGTTAAAATTATATAAAAGATATAAAAATATGATTGTTATGGATTTTTATGTCATAAAATGGTTTACTATAAAAAATATAACAGGTATGTATCATTAATTGAATTAAAAACCATGTTTAACCATCAAATCATTAATTTGATGAAAATGAATTTTTTTACTAAATAATAAATTATTACACATCAAAAAATGTTGGACATGGGATTATTAAGACCCAATATTTTTTTATAATAAATAATTTCATTCATGAATTACATAATTTGGAAAATAAAATATTTTTTATCAGTTCAGAATACGTTTAAATTATGATAATATAATTTTTTTATTTTTTTAAAAATAATTTTTACTAAAACTAACCATATTAAAAAAACTAAAAATTTAATACCATGTATATTTTTATTTGTATAATAAAAAATTAATATTATTTTATAAATTTTAAATAATTAATTTTTTAAAATAAAAATGGTAAATATTTATAATAATACATTCAATGAAAATAAAACATTAAATATTAATTCATATTATTTATATTTATTTAAAATGTAATACCTTTTATTGGTTTACCATAATTGGATTTTTTGTAGATTTACTAATATATATATATATATATACATATTTAAATGATGGTTTGGTTTTGTTACATTTGGTGTAGTGTGTAATGCATGTTTTCCATCATAACCTTGGTTTAATGAGGCCTTCAATTCTGAGTTATTACATTCTCCCATATTAAATAAATTACTTCCTGAAGAATTTAATTACTAATCAATGAAGAAATTATGTGAGGGTATTCATAAAAAAATTTATTGTCTTTTAAACTCGATTTTATCATCTACCACTCTCTCATAGGATATATTAAAAAACATACCATTTGTCAAAAACTATTATCCACTTATTCAATCCTATACACAACTACATATATTCACTATAACTAAATAAAACTTAATATTCTATATCTAAATCCATTTGAATATAAAATAAATTAAGCCACCATGAAAACATATATCATTCTAGAAAATAAAAATGTCATTAACCTTCATATTATATAATATCATGCACCTTTTAAAGTATAAAAAAATCCAAAAATTTTATGTCCTTCACAAAAAACATCATCAATCAAATATCAATCAACTGGTTAAAAATACAACCTAACATAATTATTTTAAAAAAAAAATCACTCCTTTTTTATCTCTAAATTAGCAATCTAAAAATAAAAATAGTTATCCATACTAGAATATCTATTATTCTGTAGTTTTTCAAAAAAAAATCATTTTCATAAGATCAATTTTAAAATTTATTGATACCATTTTATATATATTCAAAATCATTTATGAAAAACTACTTTGGAAAAATCCATATATGGTATACATATTCATCAAAACATAAAAAATATAACACAATGTCATCTATATTTACCAACCCTAATGATACTATCTATGTGTATCATGATTTAATTTATACTATGATATCAACATTTGAACTATAGGTATGACTAGAAAACTCACCAATTATATTATTATAAAAATACAATACGATTCTCACCCTTTATGAATACCCATTATAATGTTATAATATGTTGTTCATTGTTAATACATACCATTCTCCACAAAATATATATTATTTTTTTCAACTAAACACTAAAATCAAATAATAATTTCATAAAATCTAAAACAAGAACATTAGAATATCATCTTAAATTTTCATTCCCATATGACACCTTCGTATTTAATATATGATACATTCAGTTCAACCGATGACCCCTTTATTAAATCCATGATTATCCAATGAAATTATATATTTCATTGTCTACAACAATTATATAACATCATAATAAAAACCATTAAAATTATTTATTAAAAAGAATATGATTAAAAAATTATTATCTCATGACAACTTCCAAGAATGTGGGCAGTTTGGATTTCTTGCCCAACATCTGCATCAAAGACTCTATCCACTTGTAGAATCTTTACATGGATGTATTTCATTGAAAAAAACTTACTAAATAACATAAAAAAATATTTTAATATATCATTATATATTAAAAATCATCTCAACTATTTAAACATAAGTAATCATACCCTAATACGAAAATTAACAAAACTGGTCCCCATGAACTACTAAAAAAGAATCAAAAAATAACTAAACCATACATTGATACCAATTATAAAGTCCTATATCTATGCTCTTATGTTTGGTATTATTTTTATAAACACTATCTTTTTTACAAAAAAATATTAAATATATTTTATTTTTAACATTATCATATGACAATGATTACAACACTAAACCACCTCAAAATGACAGGAACATAAGGATCAATGTTTTTTTATTACCAGTAACAAGAGAAATTTATTTTAAAATAATTGTGCATATTTTTCATTATTACAATCTGAACTAGATAAAATTATATAATTATCATATGGTATACTCATCCATCTAACATAGGGATAAAAATAATAAGTTCGGGGTCTGCTCGAATGTTCAATAAGGGAATACAAATCAATATCATTCAAGGGTTAGATCTTTATAATAAGATAAAAAATTATTATGGGAATGAATATATATATAGTTTTAATAAATGATGTCCATATGTCTGGATATATGTGAATGTAATCTCCATATAATGACATATATAATGGAAAAATACAGTGAAAACCAGACATAAAAAACACGAGGACTAGTGAATAACCTAACAATATAACATTGAATTATGAAAATGGAAAAATAATATATATTCAAAAAATTTTGAACGTATATAACCGCCTCGATTTCAAATGAATTCATGTGAAGATATATATATTATGTATCATCTTAATGACCAATCTTGTGAACATATAATTGTTTCATCATATTCAAACTCAATTTTTTGATCCCTGATAATCCTCATAAAGTTCATCTATAATCTTGTTAGTGAATATGATCATTATCATTATCTATATCAATCTTTTCAATATAAAAAATACACATTTTTAAAGGAATAACTATAGTAACAATAAATAATCCAAATGTTTTCCATGATTAATATTTTGAATATATATAATGTTCATAATATCTAAAATAAATATAAAAAACAAATTAGTTTTTAAAACATATAAAATGAATTTTAGACTAATATATGAGAAAATATATCATCATAAATACATATTACTCCCCTAAAAATCATTTTCATATCATAAAACCCCCCTTTAAAGTAAATGGGTTACACACAACTTTAAAATGTAATTATATATTGAAAATATTCATAATTACATAAATCTTAATGATATAAACTACCTGATTATCAAATGAATTAGAAAAATATTCATTGTTAATATTTATAATATTCATGTGATTTATTATCCATATATATCATTTTAGTGCATTTTACACTTTGAACATTAATTCACATTATGATTGTAATTCCCTCCTAAAATTCACTTTAACATGGTGCATTTTTAAACTCCTCCTAAAATACAAAATGGTCTTGATTTTATCTTCATATTTTATTTTTAGGTATATAATTCTATAATGAAAAATTAATGATTTTTAAGAACTTGATGATTCACAATGGAAGACCACAAAAATGGGATGTCATGCCAATATGTTTTGGGAAAGGTAAATTGGACCCCATCCCAATAAGAAGACTATAGCGGCCAAATACAAGCCCAATGATTCCCAAATTTTATCTGAAGATAGAGGATATCATGGGGAACATTTTATAAAATAGTGAAAACAACGAATTCAGATGTTTTAATAGAGTTATAGGCATCCCAAATCGAAGATGAAATTCTTGGCCAGATTTTGTGGCCCATAAAAAATGCCAACTATTTTGACAATATCTCACAAAAAAATTCCATTTGAGGTTGAATTTTATAGGATAATAGGATAAATACTTCTCTAAATTTCTATTATCTAATGACCACTCTAATTATTCCATCTAAAAAGTTATTTTGATGCTTCTATTCAGTTTATGCATTCTGGAATCCAATTCGGGTCAAGAGGTGAAATGTCTAAGTTCCACAAGCATTCCACCACACTAAGCCTACCATACTCACGTGGGATAACTTTAACTATTATAGGATATATTCCAGGATCCCAAAATTCATATTTAAGGATGTTTATATGCAGGATTTAAGGTTCTTGGATGCTTTTGTTCATTTTATTGTAATGCTGAAAATTTATTGCCTTCAGTTGTCTTTCTCATGTAGTTGTTCAATTCACCTTAGTCTCATAATAAAATATCTTTTTCAACTCTTATTTTTTTCTTATTAATATCAATTTTATACCTTTGGTTCAAGGAGTGAATTTATTCACACCAAACATTGCGAAATTTTCACACAATGGTGGAGTGATCGTTATTTCATTATATTTTTTTTACTTCTCCAATTCCGAAATATTGAGTCTACCTTCTGCTTATATTGAAACCATAGAATCAATAAAGAGATAAAAAACATATGGGTTGACCCAATAGAGTATCTAGGGGTAGTATTGGATGTTATTTCCCTCTCCATTAATTTCTAATAACTTCTTTTAATTAAGAATTTTGTTTGAAGATCGTTAAACTCCTTCATCCTTGTTGAATTTAGGGCCACACACTTCAAGTGAAAATATGAACCATTACCTTGAAATGATAAAATTTTTGATCCTTCAAGTGTAGAGTTTATTAGTATTAAAGTGTGTTGGTATTAAACCAGTAAGTGATGATGTTGTTTTATCTTCTTAAATAAACCCATCTCAAATATGAGAAATTGAAATAGTTGAAAAATGAATGAATCTAATCCACCCCAGGTGATAACCTAGGATACACTAATTATTTTAAATTTAATTCACATATGCATCATAGAATTCACATAAACCCATATAATATCAACCCATGTTGTATACTTCATATTCAGAACCCATCCATATAATGTACGTGTTTGGTGGTTACTTCTTAGGTCTATGAGGATTCAGCAACCCACCAAAACTACTAGCGACCACTTAACCCAAAATTCTTGGGTAAATATTGGTGAGACCAAATTTTGGAGCTTTTTCTAGGTACCTAAGTATGACTTCTTATCCACTATCATCCTTTTCTCACACCAGTTTACTATTCTCACCTCATCTCTCTTATCTTTTCACCTTTCTGTTTATGTGTGTCATAAGAATCTCAAATCCTAGTTTTACTCTTCTCCAATAGAGTCTCTTCAAATTTTCATTATAATAAACCCATATTGGAATAAAATTGGAAATAATTATTTTGAATCCCAAAACATAGTGTATTTATTTGATCAATCATTTATTGATCACCCCAAACTCGGTGAGATGCACAATCATTTAAATGATAACTGTTTAAAGGATAAATTTATATCCCTCTGAAGGATGGTTGAAGATTTCAATCATGGGGAATGATCTGATGTTCAAACTCATAAAAATTATATTACTCAGACATTGATTAAACAATTGTGTAATCACATGGATATAATGAATTCCTAGGTTTCATCAATGAGGGTAGAACTACAATGCATTAATGCATGTTAGGAACTCATCCCTACATTGAAAGTCCCTTCCATAACCTTATGTAAAGTGTTTAGTTTCCCAAAAACCTCTCATTGAATTATTGATGAACCAACCTTTTGATTTGGGGAAAATGAAGTGAATCATTTTTTTAAGGGACAAGGAGGAAATTTATTTCATCTATTCACTAGAGGAAAATTTGACATCGTGGATTGAGTGTCTCAATTATAGATCCATTGATGATTTTTCAGAAGCACTAATTTGTGATACATTATGAGAAATAAAAAACATTGAGTCCAAAGCCATTAGTAACACTAATCATTCCTATTTTTTGTTTAAATCATCTATTCAAAAAGAACCAATTCTGTTGAGAAATATTGAAAATGAAATTGAGTTTGATTCAATGTCTTGATAAGTGTCTTAAATTGTTAGTGAAGCCAACCTCAAATTTATAGTCGTTACATCCTCTCTCAATTCTTACATTATAGGGGATAATAAAAAACAATCTATCATAATTTCATCCTATATTGATGCTAATAATTTTAAAATTATACTTTATGTCATGAAAAATATTTGGAAGACAATTTTATGAACCCTTAACGATATTAATGGGATTATCCCATTCATTGGGACCAATATAGTTTTTCTTGAATCAATTTCAAAAACATCATGTAAATATTATTAGAGACTCAATCACAATCTAAATTAAGTGGAGAAAAATTTAGTCATAATAATTTCAAAATTTGGTGTCATATAAGTTAGGGTGTTCATACTGAGCTAAAGATGTTAAACAAAAGTGTCGTACGAGAGGCTTCCTATGGTTTTCATGGTTCCAATCATCTTGAATCATCATTACTTTTCAAAGTGGATTAATATATAAATTTTTTATTTTTAAAAAAGTTCTCAACTCTGAATGAGATAGTATTGTTGACTGTTGTCATGTTCTTTAATTATGAGTATGGATGGGTATGAAAGGGGAGCACCATTTTTATCTGTGACACATAGTTTGATCCTTGAGTAATACCTTACCTAGAAATTTAAAAAAAAAGTTAATTTGTAATCGGTTTTTAAGTTTTTGTAGGTTAAAATAAAAATACAAAAAATATATATAATATTAATTTAAAAAAATTTAAAATATCACATCGTTGGTCATTGGGAAACCTCGTCACAATCGGCGAAGCTGTGAGGACTCGAACCTGGGACCTAAGGGAGACAAAGGTACACGCTTTCCACTGACCTAAGGATTACAGTGCTTCCTTATTATAATATATATATATATTATTTTATTTTTTATATGGTACATGTATCTTTCTTTGGTATGCTAAAATAAATAGGTATTTTTTTCTTTGTCTAAAGGAACATCACTGGGTTTCCATGGTTTCTAATTTAGTTTATGAGTGATAAGTATTTGATTTTGAGGTCAAATTTTTCTATAAAATAAACATTATCTAGAACATCCACAATTTTATACCATTTGCCATTGGGAGTCCATAAGTATGATGGAGATCAAAGGAATAATCAAGAGGGTCATGAAATTCAGCATCAAAAACCAGGTGACATTGTTCAATGTTCATTTATTAAAATCACTTTTACAATTCCTCTCTTATACCTTAACCCCCTTATAAATTTTCGTTTCTTCAAAATCTAGGGATACTGTTATTTTACCTTGGGGGTGATGAAATTAAAAATACTACTTTTGTGTGAAAAAAAATTATTTGAAAAAAATGTGTATAAATGTAAGGAAATATATCTTTAACTTTGAACATGATAATACACATTCCAAAATTTGAAACTGAATATCAAATAATTTATCATGCCCTGATTCTGATTTTAATCCATGTATAATTTAATGAGCATAAATTTTGTAAAATGTGGCTATCTAATTTAAAATTTCATCATTTATATTTTCATCCAAACAAAAAAAGATCACAACGCATGTCCTTTGGATTGTGGTTTATTAGGTTGAGTTCATGGGGTCCCCCAAATAAATATCCTAGTTTTGGTGATCATTTTAGTTTTAATATTAGTATTCAATAATAAAAACAATAAATTTTCTTTTAGAGCAATGAAATGACCTAATGTATGGATTTCGACACTAGGGGATCATGAATCCATAGCGATATGTCTCAGAGTTAGTAATTGTATATCTATTTGTGGTAATTTGACATTGATTTCAACTAAGTTAACTCGAGATGATTCCTGAGTATGTGTGCTTCATTTGGGTCCCTAAGGTCTTTGAGCCTAGAAGTCATCGACAATCTCTCGTTACATGGGTTGACACTATTGAGTTGAATTTCAATTACCATATAAAAATTGCAATATATATATATACAATAAAAAAAATAAAAAAAACTGAATACACATATTAATATTGAAGTTTGATTCCACCTACACTTCTATCATTTCCCCCTTGAATAAAAATCAACTCCTACGTCTATTTTGATACACATCAAATCTTTATTCTTAATTGATATTGGATGAAATATGGTGATGAATTTGAACAATGGAATGGGATTGGGATTGGGATATGCTTATGAAACTATCTAGAATTAAAATACTTTTATGGGTTTCATTATTGCTTGGTATAAGTGTTCTTGGGGATCATTTTGTATTAAAATGTTTATGGAAAAGGGAATTAGAATTCATATTTTTGAGATATATTTTTCTCCCGACTAGAAAAAATAATGTTCGGGGATTTGATTAGCTACTGAATAAAGATAATACTCATTTTTAGTATTTATAATATTCATGTGTTTATTATTCATATACACCATTTTAGTGATTTTTACACTTTGAACATTAATTCACTTTATGATTGTAATACTCTCTTAAAATGCACTATTACATGGAACATATTTGGATACCTCCTAAAATAAAAAATGGTCTTGAAATTATTTTTATATTTTATTTTTAGTTATTACAATCTACAAGGAATAATTAATGATTTTTGAGCACTGGAATATTCATATTGGAAGACCACCAAAATGGTATTTAATGCCAACACATTCTGGGAAATGCAAACTGGACAACAACCCAATAGAGAGAATGTAGAGGCCAAGATACAATACCAATGATTTTCAAAATATAACAAAAGATAGAGGAAATCTTGAGGAATATTTCATCAAATAGTAATGAGAGATACTTATGATCATTTTATGGAGTTCAAGGCGTCTCAAATACAAGATGAAATTCTGGGCCAGATTCTACGACCCATAAAAATATCCCACAAGTTAAATAATATCTCTAAATAGAAAATTATTATTTGTCTGATATTTTATAGTATAGTAGGATATATAAGGATATCCATTTTATTCTTCTATGTCCTACTCTAATTCATCCATCTACAAGGTAATTTGGACATGTCAGTTCAGTGCATGCATGATGGAATCAACTTCAGGTCAAGAGTGGAAAAGTCTAAGTTCCAAACGCTTTCCACCACCCTAAGCCTACCATAATAAAATGGGATGACTCTAACTATTGGTTTATAGATACATGTCTTCAAAAATTCCTATTTAATGCAGTGGCTTTAGAGGATTTAAGGATCCTGGGTGCTTTCTTTCATTGTATTGTTATGCTGTGAGTTTGTTCCTTTGAGTTTGTCTTTCTCATGTATGTGGTTAAATTCACCTTAGTTTCTTAATAAAGTTTTCTCTTATTCTCTTATTTTTTTATTATTCATATCACATTGATACCGTTGGTTCAAGGTGATAATTTATTCACACTAAACCTTGTGAAATTATCACCCAATGGTGGAGTGATCGTTATTTCATTGCTTTTTTTTACTTCTCTAATTCCTCCCTCATGTGTCTACATTAACATCAATTGAAAACAAAGAATCAATGGAGGGATAACCCACATACGAGTTTATCCAAGGGAGTATCAAGGGGTTGGATTGGAAGTAATTTCTCACTCCATTAATTTCTGATCACTTCTTTTCATTGAGAATTTTGTTTGAAGATCTTTAAACTCATTCGTTCTTGTTAAATTTAAGGCCACACACTTTATGTGCTAATACAAAACATTACCTCAAAGTGATAAAAATGTTGGTCCTTCACGTGTATATATGATTAGTATTAATTTTTGTAGGTATTAAACTAGTAAGTGATGATGTTTTTTGATATTATTAAATGAACTCTTCTCAAATATAAGAAATTTAAATAGCTGAAAAATGAATGCATCTAATCAACCCTCAGTGATAACCTCGGATCAACTCATTGTTTTATGTTTAATTCACAAAAGTAAATTAGTGGTCACTTAATCCCATTTATTTTAAACCCATGTTGTCCACTTTATATCCATAAAAAATCCATAGAATTTATGTGTCCATAGATTACTTCTTAGGTCTTTGAGGATTCGACAACCCAAGCTAAACTACAAGCGACCACTTAACCCTAAAATATTCGGAAAATTTGGGTGAGATGACTACCCATGGAGAATAAATTTGAATCAATATTTATTCAGCAATAGTCAATAAAAATTCCATTCAATCAATAAAATAGATAATTTTGTATTATCAACATATAGTTAAATGGTTTATTAATATGTTAATATTTTCCACAATTAATTTATGATATGAATCATTGTAATCTCCATTTAGATCAATGGAATAGATAATTTCATATTAAAAAAGCTCTGAAATTAGATGAAAAATTTAAATATAATTCTTCAAAACCCATATAAAGGACATTTGAGCTTTCAATATCCCTTATGGTTACTATAAAAAATAAATAATGAAATAATTGAAAAGTTTTTTTTAAATTATTTAAATTTTTTGTTACTATATATAATACAATTTATCAAAAAAATACCTTGAAAATATATGAAATAAGTTAAAATGAAAAACAATATCTATTTCACGGAATATTTCATATCCCAAAAATCTTACGACATGGGTAACACATGATTTATTAGATTAAAATAAAAATATTTTCATTAGTATATATAAATAATAAAGTAAAAAATTTATAACATTCATGTGATTTTACATCAATACAACTAAATAAAAAGGAATCATTTGGAAAAAATGTAAGATATCTTAAGTAATTGAAATTGATGCAAGATAACACTTGCAACTTTAAAAAACTAGATCAATGTATAATAAATGATATAATGTAAAATTGTACATTAATGTAAATAATAATGAGCGACTCATGATATAATATTATATTCAGTTAATATGTACTCTATTATATAGATAATGTATTGTTTCAAAAGAAATGTATCGCATGGAGTGAATATTTAAAACAAGAAACCATTACAATATGAGGACCATTATAATAAATCCACATGAAATAGATAGAATTTAAATTTTATGATCAATTAAATTTTATAAATTCTATTTCAAGTTATAATATCTTAATTTCATTAGAACATTCCCCAACTAAATAAAATCAGTTGCATAATAAATAAAATGTCACAAAAAGATAAAATTGAGATGAAAAATATTTATAGTTATTTATTTAGTTATGGATTGAACAAACCACCAATATAAAAAATAAATTATCATATTAAATGACAACATAAAATTAATATAAAAATTACTTATTTTTTATATTTATATACATAATGATAAATTACAAATGCGTATTAAAATTATTGTTTATTTTTATTATATATTGTTAGATATTTTTATTTCTTTTCCTTGAATAAACATCATGAGGACGAGATCATTTCTCACTATGTGGTTCTGGGATAATAATATGATGATAATTGACTATATAATAAACATTATTATTCATTGATTACATGATATATAGTTAATTTATAGAAATTCTAGAATATAACTTATGAAAATTGAAATATTGGAGACTTTGTTTTTGGTCTGTTAAATGATTGAACGATGAAAAAAATAAGAAATATTTTAAAATATAAAAAATGACATGAAAAAAATAAAAAAAAACAATATATAATTACCATATAATTTTCCCATTGTATTATATCCCATATTTAATTATGAATTCATCATTTTGAATTCATTTATATGGCCATTTACATCAACCAAAATGATAACATGTTATAATAATTTAATCGTAAAGAAGATATATTTTAATCATTATATTTTTATCTAAAAATATATTAAATAGAATTTTAAATAATAATATATATTAAATATTTCTATTATAAAAATCATTAAAGCAAGGTGATGATGTAAAATTAAATTCATTATTACTGGTAGTGGGTGTCCACCAAACAACTTATTGATGAAAAATTTGTATATAAAATATTATCACTTATGAAATATAATTGTGACATTTAAAAAAATTTATTCAAAAAATCCATCATTTATTATATACTATAGAGTATATGTTGAAAAACTATCAACACCACTTTTTGGAGGAGTTCATCTGCACATATGAATAATAGATTTTTTTAACCTCTAATTGGATTGATTGTTGGAATTGTTTTAATTAATTGGAAATGAATGAATATTTTTATTCAAATTATAATTAATTAATAATATTATTGTGGTTCGATATGATGTAGATACTAGTTTGGTATACTCAAAAAGATTTTTTTATTTAATATTTATGCTTGAAGATTGTCCCTTTTTTAAAAAAATTAATCGAAAATTAAATTGTTAAAAAAATATAGGTGAAAATAATAATATTGATGTGGGATAGGGTTTTAGATGTAGAAATTTGGTATCACATAAAAGTGAAATTTAAATGAGGGGATAGTATCGATGAGGGGTCACTATTACAATTTTATAAGTGAAGTAATGAATTATTTCTGAATAGACCATTACATTTTATATAATGTAATGTTATATTTTAACTATAACTATAACCAAAGTTGAATAAAGTAGAGGGGAAATGATTGGGTGGTCTATGATTTTACAAATCCATGTGTTTAGGAGAAAACCTAGAATGTTTTTAGGGTTTATAATAGATCATTTTAACTTTAAAAATATATTAAATTTCTCATGGTATTTAATTATTCACCCAAGTAATTAATAATGAAAAAAATATTAACAATGGACCTTTTACATAATATGATCGTTAAAATAATAATATTTAATTTTCTTAAAAATTATATAATTTCAATGTGTTTCAAATGCTAATTATAAAAATAATTCACATAATGTGGAAAACAAAAATTACTCGGATAATAATATTTTTATTTTATAAAATTTATATATAAGACTATATTTTCTAGGATACATATATTTATGAAATAAAATAATTTATTAGAAAATAGAAAAAAATAATTGGATATGAAATCAATCCATCTATGAATTTCACCATTATAACACATAATTAGAAGAAAATAATTACAATAATTTTATTTTTGTGTAGATTTTAATTTATTTCTAATAATATAAGACATAGGATTCATAAGTTTAATTAATAATTTATGACTCCAAATTTTATTCCTTAAATAAATATATTGTGACATCAATGGGTTTTTAATATTTTACCATACACATACATATTGATAATATTATAGTAATGATAATCAGATAAGAAATTTTATTTTAAACAAAAAAACACATATATAGAAAAAATAGAAAAATTAACAAAATGTAAATTTTTATTCTAGGAATCCAAGAAAGAAATATTTTTACCTTATTTATATTTTTGAATTTTCAAAAACATGAAAGGTAATATGTACTATTAATGATAATATATTTAAAATAGTCCATTTCAATATAGATTCATATAGAATATATTTCATAAAAAGGTAATTTTATCAAATTATTTAAAATTATATTGTTTATAATCGATTTATTAATGATGTTATTATCATATTTGTTGATTTTTTAACATTGTGTGTAATATGTGACCTATATTATTGATGAAAAATTTATTTTATATACTCATCAACTTCAGGTCATTAAAAAATGTATAGATATTATATTTATTAAATTAAATAATAAATAATATTATGGTTGATGTGAGACATAGAAAAATTATGAAGAAATTTTATACATTGAATATAAATTTTATTCAAAAGAATATTTTTTATAGAATTTCATGCATGTATATTTTATTTAATTTATTTCGTAATAAAAAAATTTATTTGATTAAATGTAATTTAATTATTAAATAAAATTATATATTTGGTTAATATTAATTTTTTTGTTTTTTTATAAATATTTATTTTCTGGTCAATTTAGAATTTTTTTTTTAAAATATAGCTTTTAAATTTTAATAAATGTAATTCATTTTTCCTTTGGGTTGTTAATTTTTTTTGAAAGTCACATAATTTTTATTTTTTCAAAAAATAAACAAGTTAATTCGTAAGTAATAATTATTATAAATTATTTTGGTATAAAATCATTTAAATTCTTAGAAAAATAAATATGTCTAAAAATTATATTTCAAAACATTTCCAGTAATTATATTAAAAAAATTTATTCCACAAAAAAATTATAAAAAAAATTATATATTTGGAACTAAAATATTCAAAATTACATAATTATGTCGATTTTATTTTCAGTAATAATGAATATTAACCTTCATAAAAGAATATCATCATGTTATAATGTAAAATGTGTCAAATTGGGTTAAAAACAAGTTTTTTGGTCGTAAACTAAACTAAAAATATGAATTTATTTCATTTTACAAGTTTATTTCTACCATCTTCCTTATTATTTAAAAAATGTGAATCTTTCTCCCCAAATTTTTGTGTTTATATCATATATATTATTTAATGTTATAGAAATTAAAAAATGTCACCCTCTCTCACTTATTGCGTTTTTATGAATCTGGTATGGAAAAAAGTAATATATGATAAAATCTAAAAGATAAAATTGATGTTCAGAAAAAATTATTCATGATATAATTTTATTTATTTATTAATGATGGTATCATTATCTTTAATTATTAGGCAATTCCAACCCATAACTTGTTCATTCTTTTGGAAAAATAATGAAATTATTTTGATAAAATTTAGTGAAATATATTATTGATAAATTATTGTGTTAAAATCATTATATATATAATTATAATGTATTTCTAATGGTAAATTGGTTTATAGTTAAATTCCATTTTTTCATGATAAGTTAAATAGTAAGTTATCTAAATAGTCCTGAAAATATGATCAAATGATATTAAATGACTAAAAACTAATTTTATGACTTACAAAAATAAAAAAAACTAATAATTAGACGATTTTATTATAATCATTAAAACCATTATTAAATTTCCCATTTATTTTACACTACACATTTTTAAATAATAATGAGAAACCATTGATATTGATAAATTTAGTTAACTAAATATGGTTATGGGGGTTGAATAGGGGTTGAACTAAATGATAAGGTCCAAAAATATAGATGAAATTTTCTAATAATTTTCATATGATATTATTTATACATTAGTATCTATATATTATATTATTTGGTAAAATACAAAAAATTTAAATGATATTGGTAGATGTGGTATTCTGATATTACATGTATTTAGATTATTCCCAACAACATCACATTCAAAAGGTAACATCCTCTTCTACCTACCTCGCATGACATGTTCCATTTATTAAAAACATTATATTTCCAATTCCTTCCTCATCCATCATACATAATCACTAGGTATTCTGTTCTCACTATAATTGTAACATCCCAAGTAAGTAATGAATAATAGATATTTTTATACATGTCTATTAATGAATTAGATAGTGTTTTAGAGGTTTAAATGAAAATAAATCCAATCTTAAGCATGGAATACACTAATATTTTTAAAAGATTGTTTTACTTCCTTTTGATGGCAAAATTTTTTTGAATCTATCTTTTGATAATTTTATAAGCTATGTTTGTCAAAATAAACTTATTCTTTATGATTGGGACATCAAAATTTACTTTGTGTGAATTTTTGGTATTTTTCTGACAATGTTCATTTTTTAATGAATAGTGAAAAATACTGCATTTTACATCAAAACCGAATCTTAATATAATTTATTTATATGATTAGATTATCTTTTGGATTGTTCTTAAAGTGAAACCATAAATTTTTTTTACCATTTAATCCAATGGTGGTCATTGGAATCAATTTCACTTTGAAATTAGACTTAAACTGGTGTCAATCTTTTGATACTTATTGTTTTATAAAAACACGCTATTTGCTCTGAAAGCGGGAATTAATTATTAAATTAATTAATGTGACTTATATGTTTTGAATTTTTTAAAATAGACTTTATTTTTGAATTCGGAATATCAAATATAGCTTAGGGTGAATTTTTGGTAATTTTCTGAAAAACTCCAATTTTTGATGAATAGTGAAACCACTAAGTGGTAATCAAGCAAACTGATTTTTCAGTTAAATGAAAGTTTACCACTAATGTGTATTGAATTTTAAAAATCCGACATACATGGTTGTCATTAGTATGTAAAATGTGGTTCAATGGGATGAAAATAATTTTTTGGTGAATAGTAAATTTTTTTCATTAATCGCGATTAGAGGTAATTAGTGTAATTTAAGGTAAAAATGATATTATAAAAAAGTGAAAACACCATGAAACTTGTCCTAACCCTATTGGATGAGTCATGTCCGACAAAGACAACCCATGGGTCGATTTATGGGACCCTATGGAGCCTCTTGGGTGAGATAATGACTTTAATGCCTTTTTTTAAATAAAGGTGAAAATGACACTAACATAAATTGTTTTACTAAAACAATTTTTAGAAGGGGTTATACTAATCATATTTTTGTCTATAAATTCACTTTGGAAAGATAATAATATTTCCTACATCAGGATATTTTTGTTATAATTTTTAGACATTAAATAAATTAATTTAATTATGACATCATGATGATGCAACGATGACCTCATTAATGAACAGTTTAAATAAAATGAAACGATAATATAAAATCTAACACCTACACTTTTCCAAAACCTATTGTATGGGAATATTTATAAGCCTTATCATCTTATCTTCGAAATATATCAATATGGGACCTTAGAAATTCGAAACACTTTTGAAAATAAAATAATAGTTTCATGATATCCAAAAGTGCCCCTCCTCTCCTCTTATAAAAGGCCCCCACCTCTACCTCATTTCACACACTCCTCAAGAATTTGGCTCGGCCATCCCTGGCCCATTTACTCTCTCCACATCCCTCTCCTCATCCTAGAAGATTCCCTTAGGGCAGAATCCTTCCAAAGGAAGCCTTTAGGCTCAAATCAAAATTAGTTACACTTTTAAAGGTATTTCATTCTCTCATGTTCATTTGTTTTATTTTGCTTCTCCAACCCCCTAAACTCTTTTTATTTACTTGTTTTGTAACAACAACAGTATCTTCAATATACTAGGATATTGTTATAAGATTTATTCTGGCTACACTCTCACACAACTACATCAAATGGTTAAAGAACATACGGTTTCCGTGGATGGCGAAATTCTGCCTCCCGAAACGATGATTATTCAATACTCATTTAACACCTTCAAAGGTGGCCATTATGATGTCACTATTTTTATATATGATATATAATTTGTTTATTATTTCCTTAAGCTTATGTATTTTTCATTTATGGCATACCATTATGGTTTCCATTATGGGTAAACACGATATCTTCATTTTAGGAAGTGTGGACTACCGCCCCTTGAAAGTGATTTGATTCGTTAATACCATATGTGGGATGTGTAAAGGATAAAGTTAATGATATTATATATTTTATTATACTGGAATTATAATATACTCTTATATCATTATTATTCCATTCCAAAAAATACGAAATATAAATGGAAGTAGCGTTCATGCGTACGTACGGCTTACCGTCTCCATGAACGGTGCATTTCATTTCTTAACTCTAAATGTGATTTAATATTATAAATACATGTATATGATGAATATATATGATATATATGTTATTCAAATCATTAATATTATTCTAGATATAACGAACCTTTGACCAAATTAACAACATGTAAGTGTAAGAAGTCTATTTTTGACTTAAGAACCAAATACCGACAAAATGTACATTATTAACTTAAATGATTACATGATGTTCATAACATGGTATAAAAGGAATAATGAACTTGAAAAAGGTTCTTAAGCAAGTAGAGATTAACTCAAGTTTATTATTTAGGATATTAAAGAATGGTCGGGTCAAGTCGGATACGAGGTATGGGACTTCGTCTCAATCTCCTTTCATTGAGGCATATTTTGTTTTATACACAACCTTCTTTTATATGGTGTATAAACCCCATTGACTTTTACGTTTATTCAAAAGGAATATTTTTTATACGAAGCGTTTACTAAATGACAAAAGGGAATGTTTTTGTCGTACGTATGCGGTGACAACGACTTCTCTGCCACCGTGACCATTATTTGAGTTTCGGCTTCCTCTACAAGCCACACCTTCTTTTTAAAGGAAAAATAAATACCATGTTTTACTTTTCTTTTAATTTGGTATTGAAAATGGTTTTCATAATGTTTTTATATCAATGTGTTGTATTAATATCTTGTGATTAAAAGTTTGAAATGTTATGTTTCCTTTATGCATGTTTTATGTGATACGATTATGTTGAGGTTCTTGGGAATTATTATGAAGACGGGTGGTTCCGTGATAAACTAAGGGCGGGTGAGCCCGATATAGCTCTCCAATGCATTGGGTAACGCGAAGGAGTGAAACATTATGGTTTCTCCAAAGAGATTTTGGGAATATACTGTGATGGGTATTCCAAACGTAACCAAGAGGGTTACTCCCTACGTAATAATGTTATGAATGCCTTAGCTTACCTTTATGTCTTATGATTTCTATGATTTATTCATGATTTTTTGAGGTATGTTAAAGTGCCTATGTTTTATGGGTAAAGTATGATTTCATTCTTATGTATATATGAACTCATGTTTCCTTTCCATGTTTTGTTTATAACCCATAATGAGTTTTTTATGCTCATCCCAAGTTTTTGAAATGTTTTTCACAGGTCAAGGGAAAGGTACATGATAAGATGATAGAGTCAAGGATGTGTCAAGAAAGAATCCATGTTTCATTTTAAATATGTTTCCATTGATGGGAAAAAAGAATACTATCTTTTATTGTAACCACTTTGTTTAAATGTGGGTTGTAATGAATGTTTTAAGATCTAATTCTCTAAAACTCTAATCCTGAAAAGATCCTCAACGTGTAATCTTGTGATAACTCAAGATTAAGTAAGGTTTAAGGTTGGGGCCTTATAGTTGGTATCAGAGGTCGGTTTAGATAACTTTAGGAGTTAGAATTCTATTAAATGATTGTCCAAAAATATTTTTTTTTGAAATGATATAGCATTTGAAGATTACCATGTTGCTTCATCTAAGACATGTTTGTTCACAATGGTTTTCCGCAGAGGAAACATGGAAGCAGTGCTAGGAAGGCATACAGAAGGAAATAACCTTCTGAATCAGCATACTAAGATGGTCAGAATTGGAACTGAATAGTTTGTTGCAGTAATGACGCAGTTGACTCAAGCGATAAATGGTGGTGGTATCCATGCATGAGATCAGTCAGATCAACTGCAGAGGAACATGTCAGTGGTGGAACATTTCATGAGGCAACATCCCCCATCATTCAAAGGATCATCTGACCCTGTGCTAGCTGAAGGGTGGATTAAAGCACTGGAGAAGATTTTCGATGTCATGAGGTGTTCAGAAAATCAAAAGGTTAGTCTTGCTATTTACCGTTTGGAGGGTGAGGCAGATCAGTGGTGGTCTATGGTTAAAAATATCAGGGATGCCGATGAGATTGATGCTCTTGACTGGGATGAATTCAAAGGTATGTTTCTTGAGAAGTATTTTCCTAAGGCTGTTCGACATAGGATGGAAAAGCAATTCTTGGAATCGAGGCTATAGGAAGACTCAGTGGCTACCTATGAAGAAAGGTTCACTTGTTTGGCAAGGTATGGTCCAAATTTTATCAGAGACCTTGATAGTAAAATCAATCGTTTTTACTCAGGATTAAAGCCAAAATATCGAAGGGCATTAGCTTCTCATGAGTTTAAAAGTTATGAAAAGCTTGTTCGATGTGCTGAGAAGGTGGAAATGGAGTTTGCCGATGATCAAGTGTTCTATAACATCCAACAGAAGAAGAGACCGAGGTGGCAGGAGAAAGGTAAGAATTCTTCAAAGAAGTCTGATGGTAAGAAAACTAAGTTTCCTGTTTGTGATAAATGTGGCAAAAGGCATACTGGGGAATGTCTTCTGAATTCTAGAAAGTGCTACCGATGTGGTAAGATGGGACATAAGGCTCGTGATTGCACTGAAAAGGATCATGGTGAAGGTAAGACCAAATTTGATTTACAGTTAGTGAAATGTTTTAAGTACAATGAGATGGGTCACTATGAAAATGAGTGTCCGACAAAGAGCTTGAGTGATGGGAAGCAATTAGACTACAAGCAGAAAGGGGTGGTGAAATCCTTTGCAACTACTTCAGCAGATGTCGGTCCATCAAATGAAGTTGTATCAGCTCCAAGGAGCTCAGTATTTTTAGATGATTGACTTGAGGTCGGGGTACCATCAGTTGAAAGTAAAAGAAGGAGACGTTACGAAGACTGCTTTTCGTACTAGATATGTCCATTATGAATTTGTAGTTATGCCTTTTGGGATAACCAATGAACTTGCTGTATTCAGGGACTTAATGAATATAATTTTCCATGAATTCTTGGATAAGTTTGTGGTGGTTTTCATTGATGATATTTTGGTGTTTTCTAAAAGTAAAGAGGAGCATAAAAGTCATTTAAGGGTTGTTTTGCTAACCTTAAAAGAAAAGAAACTATATGAAAAATTCAGAAAGTGTGAGTTTTTGTTGCAACAAATTTCTTTCCTTGGTCACATTGTTTCTAAAGATGGGATAACCATTGATCCTGCAAAAACAAAGGATGTTGAATAATTTCCAAGTCCCACAAATGTAACCGAGATTCGTAGTTTTCTTGGTTTGGTAGACTATTACCGAAGGTTTGTTAGAAATTTTTCACAGTTATCTGGTCCAATGACTAAGCTAACTCGGAAGGGTGTTAAGTTTATCTGGACAAAAGAATGTGATGATTGTTTTCAAGAACTGAAAAGGAGATTGGTGAATGCTCCAGTTTTGGCACTACCTTTCAGAAAGGGTGAGTTTGTCATCTAAAGCGATGCTTCATTGAAAGGACTTGGTTGCGTCCTAATGCAGAATGATCAGGTAATTGCTTATGCTTTACTACAATTGAAAACACATGAGGTAAATTACCCAACACATGATTTGGAATTAGCTGCTGTTGTTTTTTCTTTGAAAATTTGGAGGCATCATTTGTATGGAGTAAAGTGTGAAATATATACCGATCACAAAAGTTTAAAGTATATATTAACTCAGAAATAATTGAACTTGAGAAAAAGGAGATGACTAGAATTAATCAAGGATTATGATTGTACAATTCATTACCATCCGGGAAAAGAAAATGAAGTGGCTGATGCTTTGAGTCGAAAATGTAATGCTTCATTATCAATGTTGCGGTTGGAACGTGATCCTTTGGTTAAGGATTTGATGAACTTTGGTATAGAAGTTGTTGGTGCAGGAAGTTCTTCTGTTTTGTTTCAGGTATCAGTGAGATCATCTCTATCAGATAGAATTATGCAAGCATAGAAGCAAGACAGTGAGTTGCAGAAAAAGGTAGAGCTGGTTCAGAAAGGTAAGTGGCCTGAATTCAACATTGATAATGATTGCGTTTTGAGATTTGGGAAGAGATTGTGCGTGCCTTGTGATTCACAGTTGATGAGAGAGTTGTTATGTGAAGCTCATAGTTCTCTGTTTTCAGTTCATCCTGGCAGTACTAAGATGTATAGAGATCTGCGGAAGTATTACTGGTGGGATGGAATGAAACGAGATATTGCTGATTTTACTGTGAAGTGTTTGACTTGTCAGTAGTTTAAAGCAGAGCGGCAGTTACCGAAAGGGATGCTTCAGCCTTTACCAGGGCCAGAGTGGAAATGGGAGAATATATCCACGGACTTTGTTGTGGGATTACCGAAGACATCTCGAGGTAATAATGCAATTTGGGTTATTGTTGATCACTTGACTAAATCTGCTCATTTCCTTGCTATAAGAGATACTTTTTCCCTAGATCAACTTTCCCGTTTTTATCTTAAAGAGATATTCAGGTTACATGGAGTTCCCCTCTCCATTGTATCTGATCGTGACCCCAGGTTCACTTCTAACTTTTGGAAAGGCCTTCAGAAGTCGTTGGGTACTGAATTAAATTTTAGTACAGCTTTTCATCCTCAATTAGATGGGAAGTCAGAACAAAAAATTCAGACATTGGAGGATATTCTACGAGCTTGTTCTATGGATTATCAGGGAAGTTGGTACCAACATCTTTCTTTGGTTGAATTTTCATATAATAACAGTTTTCATTCCAGTATACAGATGGCTCCATTTGAGGAATTATATGGCAAACGGTGTCGAACTCCAGCTTTTTGGGATAAAGTAGGGGAAAGGAAGCTGATGGGACCAGAGTTGGTAGAAGAGATGGCAGAAAAAGTTCAGTTGATTCAGAAGCACATGAGAACAGCTAAGAGCAGGCAGAAGAGTTATGCAGACAACAGGAGGAAGGATCTCTCTTTTGAGGTAGGTGATCATGTTTTTCTCAATGTTTCACCATGGAAGAGTGTGATGCGATTTGGTAAGAAAGGAAAGCTGAGTCCAAGGTTTCTTGGACCATATGAAATTCTAGAGAGAGTTAGATCATTTGCATACCGAGTGGCTTTACCTCAGAGTTTATCTCAGGTACACAATGTTTTTCATGTTTCAATGTTAAGGAAGTACATGCCAGATCCATCTCATGTTTTGAGTCCAGAGGTAGTTCAGTTGGAAGAGAATCTATCTTACGAGGAACAACCGGTCCAGATTCTTGACCACAGGGAGCAGGTATTGCAGAATAAGGTGATTAAGAAGGTAAAGGTTTTATGGAAAAACCACATGATGGAAGAGGCAACATGGGAATCTGAAAATGCTATGAGGGATAAGTACCCCCATTTATTCGATAAGTAAATAAATTGCGGGGACGCAATTTTCTAAAGGGGGTAAGGATGTAACATCCCAAGTAATGAATAATAGATATTTTTATATATGTCTATTAATGAATTAGATAGTGTTTTAGAGGCTTAAAATTCAAATAAATCCAATCTTAAGCATGGAATACACTAATATTTTTAAAAGATTGTTTTACTGTCTTTTGATGGAAAAACATTTTTGAATCTATCTTTTGACAATTTTATAAGCTATGTTTGTCAAAATAAACATATTCTTTATAATTGTGGCATCAAAATTTACTTTGTGTGAATTTTTGGTATTTTTCTAACAATGTTCATTTTTTAATGAATAGTGAAAAATACTGCATTTTACATCAAAACTGCTTCTTAATCTAATTTATTTATATGATTAGATTATCTTTTGAATTGGTTTTAAAGTGAAACCATAAAATATTTTTACCATTTAATCCAATGGTGGTCATTGGAATCAATTTCACTTTGAAATTAGACTTAAACTGGTGTCAATCTTTTGATACTTATTGTTTTATAAAAACACGCTATTTGCTCTGACAGCAGGAATTAATTATTAAATTAATTAATGTGACTTATATGTTTTTAATATTGTAAAATAGACTTCGTTTTTGAATTCGGAATATCAAATATAGCTTAGGGTGAATTTTTGGTAATTTTCTGAAAAACTCCAATTTTTGATGAATAGTGAAACCACTAAGTGGTAATCAAGCAAACTGATTTTTCAGTTAAATGAAAGTTTACCACTAATGTGTATTGAATTTTGAAAATCTGACATACATGGTTGTCATTAGTATGTAAAATGTGGTTCAATGGGATGAAAATAATTTTTTGGGGAATATTAACTTTTTTTCATTAATCGCGATTAGAGGTAATTAGTGTAATTTAAAGTAAAAATGATATTATAAAAATGTGAAAACACCATGACACTTGTCCTACCCCTATTGGATGAGTCATGCCCGACCAAGACAACCCATGGGTCGATTTAGGGGACCCTATGGAGCCTCTTGGGTGAGATAATGACTTTAATGCCTTTTTTTAAATAAAGGTGAAAATGACACTAACATAAATTGTTTTACTAAAACAATTTTTAGAAGGGGTTATACTAATCATATTTTTGTCTATAAATACTATTTAGAAAGATAATAAGATTTAATACATCAGGATATTTTTTTTATAATTTTTAGACATTAAATAAATTAATTTAATTATGACATCATGATGATGCAACGATGACCTCATTAATGAACAGTTTAAATAAAATGAAACGATAATATAACACCTAACACCTAAACTTGTCAAAAAACTATTGGATGAGAATATTTAGAAGCCTTATCATCTTATCTTCGAAATATATCAATGTGGGACCTTAGAAATTCGAAACACTTTTGAAAATAAAATAATTGTTTCATGATTTCCAAAAGTGCCCCTCCTCTCCTCTTATAAAAGGCCCCCACCTCTACCTCATTTCACACACTCCTCAAGCCTTTGGCTCGGCCATCCACTGACCATTTACTCTCTACAAATACCTCTCCTCATCCTAGAGGATTCCATTTGGGCAGAATCCTCTCAAAGGAAGCCTTTAGGCTCAAATCAAAAGGAGTTACAGTTGTAAAGGTAATTCATTCTCTCATGTTTATTTGTATTATTTTGCTTCTCCAACCCCATAAACTCTTTTTATTTACTTCTTTTGTAACAAAAACAGTATCTTCAATATAATAGGATTTTTTTATAAGATTTATTCGAGCTACACTCTCACACAACTACATCAAATTGTTAAAGAACATACAGTTTCCGTGGATGGTGAAATTCTGCCTCCCGAAACGATGATTGTTCAATACACATTTAACAACTTAAAAGGTGGCCATTATGATGTCTCTATTTTTATATATGATATATAATATGTTTATTTTTTCCTTAAGCTTCTGTATTTTTCATTTATGGCATACCATTATTGTTTCCATTATGGGTAAACACGACATCTTCATTTTAGGAAGTGCGGACTACCGCCCCCTGAAAGTGATTTGATTCGTTAATACCATATGTGGGATGTGTAAAGGATAAAGTTAATGATATTATATATGTTATTATAATGGAATTATAATATACTCTTATATAATTATGATTCCATTCCAGAAAATACGAAATAGAAATGGAAGTAGCGTTCATGCGTACGTACGGCGTACCGTCTCCATGAACTGTGCATTTCATTTCTTACCTCTAAATGTGATGTAATATTATAAATACATGTATATGATGAATATATATGATATATATGTTATCCAAATCATTAATATCATTCTGTATATAACGAACCTTTGACCAAATTAACAACATGTAAGTGTAAGAAGTCTATTTTTGACTTAAGAACCAAATACTGACAAAATGAACATTATTAACTTAAATGATTACATGATGTTCATAACATGGTATAAAAGGAATAATGAACTTGAAAAAGGTTCTTAAGAAAGTAGAGATTAACTCAAGTTAATTATTTAGGATATTAAAGAACAGTCGGGTCAAGTCGGATACGAGGTATGGGACTTCGTCTCAATCTCCTTTCATTGAGGCATATTTTGTTTTATACACAACCTTCTTTTATACGGTGTATAAACCCCATTGACTTTTACATTCATTAAAAAGAAATATTTTTTATACGAAGTGTTTACTAAACGACAAAAGGGAATGTTTTTTTCGTACGTATGCGGCGACAACGACTTCTCTGCCATCGTGACCATTATTTGAGTTTCGACTTCCTCTACAAGCCATACCTTCTTTTTAAAAGAAAAATAAATACCATGTTTTACTTTTCTTTTATTTTGGTATTGAAAATGGTTTTCATAATGTTTTTATATCAATGTGTTGTATTGATATCTTGTGATTGAAAGTTTGAAATGTTATGTTTCCATTATGCATGTTTTATGTGATACAATTATGTTGAGGTTCTTGGGCATTATTATGAAGACGGGTGGTTCCGTGATAAACTAAGTGCGGGTGAGCCCGATATAGCTCTCCAATGCATTGGGTAACGCGAAGGAGTGAAACATTAAGGTTTCTCCGAAGAGATTTAGGGAATATACTATGATGGGTATTCCAAACGTAACCAAGAGGGTTACTCCCTACGTAAGAATGTTATGAATGCCTCAAGTTACCTTTATGTCATATGATTTCTATGATTTATTCATGATTTTATGAGGTATGTTAAAGTGCCTATGTTTTATGGGTAAATTATGATTTCATTCTTATGTATATATGAACTTATGTTTCCTTTCCATGTTTTTTTATAACCCATACTGAGTTTTTTATGCTCATCCCAAGTTTTTGAAATGTTTTTCACAGGTCAAGGGAAAGGTACATGATAAGATGATAGAGTTAAGGATGTGTCAAGAAATAATCCATGTTTTATTTTCAATATGTTTCCATTGATGGGAAAAAAGAATACTATCCTTTATTGTAACCACTTTGTTTAAATTTGGGTTGTAATGCATGTTTTAATATCTAATTATCTAAAACTCTAAACCTGAAAAGATCCTCAACGTGTAATCTTGTGATAACTCAAGATTAAGTAAGGTTTAAGGCTGGGGCCTTATAATAATACTATCATAGAACGTTTAACGTGTAAGCACAATGATGTTTTACTATGAAGATGTACAACTTTTGACATGGTGTTATCATCCTTATCTATCCTTTCATGTTCATAAAATATTCTATATCCTTGATAATATGATAAAAATATTATTTATATACATAAGTGATATTATGATTATGGGATAACCCATTTTCATCTTATTTTACATCTTGTGGGAAATAAATATATTGAAAATGCATAAATGATGGAATCCACCTCCACAAAGAGATATGTTTTGTTTTTCACATCATAAAGAATGTAATTATATTAAATTTAATATTAATTCATGTTATTTGTTATATATATATTATTCTCAAAATATAATATATTACTTACTTTATCATCCCTCCATCTATTAGAAAATGATATTATCGCTCATGTGTATGTGTAGTATACCAATTCCACAAATTGATGTGATTATTTTTTATTAACTGATATTAATTATTTTTTTAAAAATATTATTTTGTGTATAATATAAATAATTTTATAAAGATTTATATTCTTTATATGATCTAATAATAACTCCTTTGAAAATGATAAATCTAACGAATTTGTTTTGGAAATTGAAATTGAACCTCCTGAACACGTATACAATAAACATCAATGATTTTATAAATAAATAATTCATGGAAATAAATGATGTAAAATAAAAAATGATAAAGGATTGAAAATTAAAACAATTTTAACTATTTTTTAAAACAAAAGTAATTTTATTTTTTGTTAGTTAGATAATGATAAAACTTTCTCCGTACAAGATGTACTTTACAAAATTGCTTGAAGGGTTTCTATTCACAATAGTTCCAAATAATTTACATGTTTAAAAAAATATTAAAAAATATCCATATATATGTATCAAAAACTGAAAAGGTAATTTGAAAATAATTTAGTATTTATTTAAAATTTATGAAATTGAATCTTTTCAAATCCCATTTATATGACTGACTTATCACTTTTTATAAATGTTAGAAAATATTTTCGTAAAATACCTGACATGAATGTATTATATTTCAGTTATGTTAGTTTATTATTTGAACCATTCCATAATTTTCCACTTTATTGCATTGAAAAAGTTGTCTTATATAATTTTGACAATTATAATATTAATTATTGGTTCAGAAAATATAATATTTTGCACATGTTTTTAAATAATGGTTGGAATATTGTTTTAATAGAATTTTCTTCAATTTAAATTTCATTTGATGATTATTTTTATTTAAAATAAATATATATTAATTATACGATCCACATTATATCTTGGGATGACACATGATCACAATTTAAAGATTATTCACTATTGAAAATGATGAAATATCAGATTCATTTTTTCTAATATGAATGTTTATAAATAATATGTGTTTGGTTTTATTAATTAAATTTTTATAGTGAATTATTTTCATTTATTATGAGATAATAGATTCTTATTTATTCCCCTCAATGAATTGATTGTCCACATGAGATAGAGTACCTTCAAAATTTATCATATTCCTTACTTCGTTTTTATGATGTATTTCATGAGTCATAACCATTGGATTATAATGTTTTCCATTATCCATCATAAAATTATTATAATAATTACTATTATAAATATTGTTATATAAAATTTTTCATGTATATAATAAATTTTTATGTTATTTATATGTTTTTATTAATATATTTATAATTTTTAAGGAATAATAATGAGATTTTTATATAATGTAATGTCCATGATATTATATTGGTGGAATTTTAATTTTCATATTAATGTTTTAATGTTTTCAAAAAACTCATTGAAGAATTAAAATTACTTTCCTTTCAACTTTCCCATGAAATATTTTATTAATAAACCTGGTAAATAATTTTTTTAATACTGTATACATGTATTTAATTTAGGATCAATCATTATTATGTGATAAAGGTATATATTTTCATGGGAATTCATCTTTTCATCTGAATTATATGATTTCCTTTAATTTTACATCCCACAATGGGAATTTATTCTCATAATGTATTTGAAAATATATTTCATATTGAATAAGTATGATAATGAACTATAGTAATATTTATCTTTCAGTTATACTGATTCGTTATGCAATTGGAGAACACAATTTGAATGAAACAAGTGTATAAATTTAAGAACCATGTTTTGTGGATAAAACTGGCATTTAGTGGAAGTGTCCACATAATTATGAAATCAGTATATATATAATAATTTTCCCATGTTATTTAAAAATCTAACAACAAAATGATTATGAAAATTTAGGATTGTGAAATGATTATTATAAATAAAATTATAAATGGGTTTTAATACTAAAAGTTATTATATCTATACTTTATTTTACGACATATGAACCCAGATGTTTTTAAATTCCAATACCACACTAATAGAAATGAAAATATTCTCTATATTATCAAATATAAAATAGAACAATGTTTCAAATTACACAATAAATGATAACTAGTCTCCATCACAAATTTCTAATTAGTGTCACATGACTCTAATTCTAAATCCTAGTTCCATGGTTAATTCCCAAGTCTTCAAACCATAATTCCTCACGTGATAAACAAGGATGATCACTTAAATATATCCACCGAACTAATTATCATAATGAAACTATTACAACAACAAACCATTAATAAATCATATATATGTTAACATTTTACTGTATCACTTTAGAGGTAATATAGTACACGAAACATTGACCAGAATATTTCATAATGGATACTATTTTCTAAAATTAATAATATCTATAAGGAAAAAAATAGTTGGTATACTATTATATATATCAAATCATTCTATCATAAGATAAAATGGTCAATCATTTTTTCACCCGTTGAATCAATTAATCATACATTATTGTCATGTTGGCGAAAACTCACAATCAAATAACCATTTCTTCTATTATTCCCAACATAATACCTTGGATACCACCATTGTTAAAAAAAATACAGTTAAAAAATTACACCTCTGACATTCCAATACCTTAGATAGTATAATCATGTATGTAATTAATGTAAAATTATATTTCCTAGTTATACCCTCTCTTAAGAAACCCACATATCACACTACACATATCAAACAAATATATTCAAATATTTTAATAACACTACCAATATTCTCGAATAATCAATATCTTGATTTGTATGATAACATAAATAATATTTCCCACCCAATATAACTACACACAATCTTACAGGACATATCCCATGAAATAGATACCATTAATTGTCCATAAAAACACACTATGACTAATTATCTATCATCATATCCCATGTAATTCCTCAATACCAGGGAATCATAAATCCATACCACTACTTTAGGCTTATAATCCACATATGTATATTATTTTTAAAGGAAGCTATCAATAGTTTGTTTCAAAAGTAACATTCCAGAACTTTTTTTACATAGAGTTCCATTAATATATATAATTTGGAATAAATAAAATATTTTTTTATTATTTTTTACTACAAACAAATAATATTTTACTTCATAATTTTTTAAAATCGCATATAATCATTGTCATTTTATGGGATCGTAAATAAAAAACTATATATTATTTAAACATTATTTTGGATAGTTTGATCAAAGAGTTAAAAAATACCAAAAATAAAAATGTTTCAACATCAAATCATATATGATGATAAAAAACCATAAAAATCACGAATGCAGTAAAAATTATACGTTTTAGATTATTTATAAAATATATGGTAAATTTTATTTTCAATCACAATTAATGCATAGTCCAATCTCCCTCTAGTGTTTCCCCAAATACATATTCAAATTAAAATAATCCCTAATAGAAATCCCTATCATATCATACCCAACCATCCCAAATAAATACCAATAGAAGTCATAGTATGACCATAGAAATGCCTCATCATATAATATATTTTGTAAAATAATATCTGGGGTATAATAATAATATGTCAATGGTAGACCATATCTTTAATATATCCATAATAAATAGATTATATATATCTAGAATATATATTTTTTATCTAATAATTTGGTTAAATTCGTGATTTATAAGCTATATAATAGAAATTGTTTATAAAATATTCATAAATTATAAAAGAAAATATAATTAAGGTAATATAATCATATATTATCATAGGATAAAAAAATGTTTGGTTCATATAAAATAATTAATAATTACTAAAATTAAAACATAGTAAAGGACTAACTATTTCCCCCTACCACATCTATGACCCATTTCTAATAACATCCAAATTCATCCACACACTCCCAAATACTAGTGTCATCTCATTGAGATGTCTGCTATAGAAAAAGTATATAAGTACATATGGATTAAAACATTGTCTTTTATAATTAAATAAAGTAATTTACATCAACTAATTCTCATGAAGAAAAAACAAATATTACTATATACATGTAATCACTAAAATGAATCCTAAAAAAATAAAATCAAGATAATTTTTGGTCAATAATATGGTCATATATATACCCTAATGGTCTACTCAAAACATATTTCGATACTATTATAATCATGTATGATAGTGAAATATATATTGTTATTCAAATAATGATTTTACACATTATCATACCCATTCAAGATCTACTCTAGTAGAATATCTGACTAGTCCATGATAACCCCTCTATGTTATCAAACTAAAAATCTAGTTATATAAATTTCAAACATGGTGGGAATAAATCAGAATAGTTATTAGTTAAATTTTTTATAAAACAATAAAAACTATATTAAAAGATATTATATCATGATTATAATAGAATCCAATATGGTTTTATAATGAATATCTTCCAACATACTATATCATTTAGTTGTAAATGGATCAAAGGTAGAAATATCAATAAAGGAGTTATTTTGTTTCCCAGAAACATATCTCATAATAAAACTCATCTTACAAAATTAAAACCTCAGTTTTCAGTGAATCCTATCAATAATATCTCTCATGTGGATGTTTCTACAGTCTTAAGTTATCTATTTAGTGGGATTATTTCTTCAATAATAATATCTCTGAAGGATTAGTGCATCCCACTTATAGATAACCAGTCATATATCTTAAGTCAACCTAACTAAATATACCTGATCATATATTGATTTCGTTTTTCCTAGACCAATTCCTTCATATCACAAGTTGAAATAGCACTCAATTTAGATAACAAGTCTCAAATACCAATTTAATTTTTCCTAAAAAGATAGTAACTTCTCCCAAACACCTAGTTTTATTAAAATTCCAACCATGGCCTAACCATGAGCATCATAGGTGGAATATATTACTTTTACATTAACTTAATTTTCATATATTTGAACCAAACATTTATCCAATTTCACACAATAATTTATTCAAAATATTGTAATCCATGATCATACTATTAAAAATAATAAAAATTTGGTCATCAACTAGTTTCTACCATATCCCCCAACTAGATACTCTTCATAACTCATTAGAACCTAATAACCGTATATCCATAATCTCCCAATAAGTGAAAAAAACACTCAGAGGGCCTCTATTAATGGAAAATTAATCATATTAACTCACTAGTGCACCTTAAAATTGATATTTATTTCAATATATTTTTACACTTCACCCACAGGTTATTCTACAAAGAAAAAGATAACAAATTATTTTCAAAATAATAAATTATTTAATGATCCTTAAAACATTAATCTCAATGATATATCATATAATAACATATCTTATCTCACAAGGGATCCAAATTTATTATTGACCATTCAAATTTCCCTATATATATGGATAATTACACAACTTGGTCATACAAAATTTATATATCCCAATAATCATGTGAGAAATCACTGCCACATCCTTTATTATTATATCCATGATTCCAAAATACACATTATTCTTATTATCCACCAATAAAATCCAAAAAAAACTATTTACCCCCACTTACAAATGAAATAATAAATGAGGTAGAATAATTTAAGCAACACTAGTGACTAAAAACATAAAAAAAGTTACTCACTTAATTGATTCTATGTTACACCCCAACGATTTTAAAATAAAATTTAATATAGAATAATATTCATGAAACACTTAGTCTCTACATAATTATATTTTTTCAATATAGTTATAACATAACCATTAAAAATAATTTTTCTGGTACTATGATTTGAATTTCGAAAAACAAACATGCATGGTTGCGATTAGTAAGAAATGTAGAGTATAATAGGATCATCTTAATTTTTGGTGAATAGTTACACACCCTTATGAATAGTAATTTTATTGTTATGAATAGTAATATGAACCTCAGGAAAATTAAATTTTCAAAATAAATAGTAACATTACCCATGAATGTATAAATAAAATTTTGGCATCTTTTAAATTATAATACGATCATAGTATATGTGTTTGTATTTTTTTATGACATGAGTATTTAGTTACATTCCCTAGATTAATTTAATAATTTAAATGAAAATTAATTTTCATAAAATATAATCCTAAATTATTATTTTGTGGTATTTTTGTTGTAATATAATTTTATAAGACCTTGATTAATTTCTCAAGGTGTTAAAAAATCAGTTATATTTTTAAAATTATTATTTTTATAAAAAATTATGATTTTAAAAAATAGTTTACCAAATATAGAAAGTTATTTTGAAAATATGGAGTTCATATTTTATTTATAAACATTTAAAAATGGTTTAGGTAATTATTAATATTTTTATGAATTATGTGAACTTTTGGTGAATAGTGAAATATGATAATTTATAAAATAAGCTAAATACATGAATTATAGTGTCATTGATGATTTTATTCTGAGTTAAGACTCCTTTTGTTGATGTCACTATCATTAATTACTTTTTTATTCACATTAATAAATAATATTCATAGTCTTGAGACTAAATATTAAACTAATGCTTAAAATAATGGGGAAACCCTCATCCGCCCAATTATAAATACCACCCCAACACCCTATTCATCTCTTACCGATTAAGCTTTTATAATTGCCAGAAAGTTTCACAATTATCTTACCAAATATCATACCCACTTCCAAGACCTTTTAGTCTCACCAAAAATCCATAACGAAATTCCATAAGGTGGATGTAAAAGTGAAGAGGTCAATAGGTAAAAATCCTCTTACATTTTATTTCAGTCTTCTTTTCAAATATTTTTATTTTATTATACCATCTTCATCTAAAATTATCCAAGAGTCATGTAGAGTACATAATCATATATATATAATATAATTTTATCATGTTTTTGGGAAAATTAATCATCACACATCTCCTCCTCCCCTTTTTATTTTAAAAATAGAAACAATGTCCGTAATGTGTCAATTTCTCGACATCAGGGATGATGCATTTACAATTTCCAATAAATCATTAAAAGATTGGTATAATACCAATTAAATGGTTTAATAATATTTAAAATGTATTATATAACCTCTTTAATGTTCAATAATTAACATATAAACATAATATTAAGTTATATAACGAAACTAGTACATGATTATCGATGAACAACCAAAATGATCTAAACAAATATCATTAACGATTTATCTAATTATTCATCATAATATATGAAAAAAACATATTTATGGTATAATTATTCATTTATTAACCACATTAATACCATTTCATTTCACTTTAGGGGCTTTTCTTCCATTCTACATAGGAATCCATTACAAACCGACCATGGAAATCATGTAAAGAAAGAACCCGAAACAATGGAAAGAACAAAATAAGGATTATAAATGGTTGGAATGGTGCTATAAATTGAATATATAGGTCTCTATAAACATGAATATGTTTCTTTAATATAATAATATCAATATTTTAACAATTATACAAGAGTTTTAAATACATTTTATGAAAGATGAACATAAGGTAAGGGAATTCTTAACCCAATTTCCATTCTTTCGGAAATCCTTCAACTTCAATTATTATTTAGTATTTAGATTATATGTGTGACCCATTTTTTTATTATATAATGTTTTATTATGTGTATTTATAGTGTATAAATATATTCTATTTGTTTTATTAAATATCATTTCAATTATATGATATTTGTAGGGAACATTTCTTTTAAAATTTCCTTTTAAACTTTTATTTTAAAAAATTGTGAATGGATATTTTAATTAAAGTAATATTATTTTATTATTATGTTTTAGTTTATGGGAATTCGTTTTTTATTAATGGTTTTACCTATATCTCCCTCGAATTCCTTGGGTATGCGTATATTGGTGCTCGGTCGTACAGTCACACCATGTATAACTTCGATGGTTACACTATACGGTTGTCAAGAGGGTTATAATGTAATGTAACTGGGATGGTTTCAAATCATAATGTATTATTGAGGGTAACCATACTACATATGTAATTCTCTAAGATACCTTAACGATTTTAGTTTTTTTTCAATATTTTAGGGAAATATAATGATTCACAATGTAATTATATGATACTTTATGGGTGAGAAGTATGTCTTTATGAAAATGATTTCATATGTTTATAAGTATTCAGGGTTTAATTGTTTTGTTCAATTATTTTATAACCCCTACTAAGAAATTTATGATTATCCCATGTTTTTAAATTTTTTCACTGGTTAAAAGGATGTGTAATAGAAATAGGGAAGTATTGTTAACTGATATGGTGATTTGTCAAATAAATAATAATATTTTTTTATGTTTTATGTTTTGGAAGAAGTGGATACTGGTTTAGTGGAACTGACATTGTATTGTTGTGGGTTTATGTGTATGAATCATGAATTAAATTTATTAATCTCTACTATGAAGAGATCTTTGGTGATGTAAAGAAGTGATTTCTAATTGATTAAACTAGATTATGAAATGTTTGTTGTAGGGTTTTTATAGTTGGTATCTGTGCATGGTATAGATAACATTGGGGTTATGAAGATATTAATAGAATAAAATAAATCAATTTTATCTTATATTTATTTAGAAATGATATATAATTTAAATATTACCATGTTTCATCATCTAATTCAAGTTTGTTTAGAATGGCTTTCTGCCAATGAAAATGAGAAGCTGAAGTAGGATGAAATTGAAAGAAAACATGTATTCTAAATCCACAGTATTGAATGGTGGGAATGGGAACTAAATATTTTTTGACAGTAATGGATCAGTTGGTATAGGATATAAATGGTGGAGGGATCCACGAAAAAGAAAAACCATAGCTACAACAATGTAATATGATGATAGTGAACATTTTATTTGTTAACACCCTCTTTCTTTTAGTAGACCATCTGACTTAGTGGCAGATGAAGGATATATTAAAGAATATAAAAAGATATTAGATATTATGGGGTGTTTGGATAATCAAAAGGATAGTCTTACTATTTACCGTTTTCAAAGTGATGTTGACCAGTAGTGGTAAATGATCAATAATATCAGGGATAACATGGTGACAGATGCCTTCGAATGGCATGAATTTCAAAATTATTTCCATGAATTCTATTTTCCAAAGGTGGTTTGATTTAGGATAGAAATAAAATTACTTGATTTTATGACAAAGTAATATGATTACGTGGTTGCGTATGGAGAAAAATTAACATGATTGGAATGGTACGCTCTTAATAATATTCAGGATCTTGATAAAAAAATCAACCATTTTTACTCATGAATGAATCCAAGTTACGGAATGTAATTGGCCACTCAAAAAATTCAAAGTTTACGAGAAACTTGTCTACTTTTATAATATTGTAGGAATGAAGTTATGTAATGGCCATGTTTACTTGAAAAAAAGCATAAGAATTGGTCCAAATGTCAAAATATGGGTAAGGATCAATAAATGAAATATGATAGTAAGAAATTCTAGTTTATAGTTTGTGAAATGTGTGGTGAAAAGCACCATAGGTAATTTCTTTCCAAATTGGGATGTTTTTTCAAAGTGGTATGTTTTCACATACAACATGATATTTTAATTAAAATTATTTTAAGATCAATTATTATAAGAAAACTATAATGTTTTTCAAATTTGGTGAGACATGTAATTATGAAAATACATTCCCAATGAAAGTCCCAAATAATGGGAATCTGTCATATTATAAGCATAAAGGTACAATGAGATCCTTTGTGATGACATTAGAAGCTGTAGGTCTATCCAATGAAGTGGTAGTAGTAATAGAAAATGTGATTGGAAAATCCTCTAGTTTTGGCCCTGCCTTCCAAAAATGTTGAATTTTTCATCTTTAGTGAGTCTTCATAAAAGATACATAGTTGTGTTCTAATGTCAAATGATTAGGTAGTTGGTTGTGCTTCAAGAGAACTGAAAAGTCATGACTTAAATTATCCCACAAAAGATTTGGAATTTTCTGTTTTGGGTTTTTCTTTGAATATTTAGAGGAATCATTTATACAAAGCTAAATGGAAATATATAATCATCATAAAATTATGATGTATATATTTAGTCGGATGGAATTAAACATGAGGTTTGGAAGATAAATTCAATTAAAAATGGAATATTATTTCATGACCAATTACCATATTTAAAGGAAAACAAAATGGCATATGCCCTTAGTCGAACACATCATACATCATTGACCATGTTATGTTTTGGACACCACCCCGTTATTAATGATTTGATGAATTTTGTATTGGGAGTTATTAGTGCAGGAAATTCCTCTATTTTGTTTTAGGTGTCAGTTCAGTCATATCTATTTGATTGAGTTAAAAATGTATCGAAGAAATACCATTAGCTACTATAATATTTAAAATTGGTTAAAATGTGAAAGTTTCTATAATTTAAACTTGATGAGGATATCTTATTCAATATTTAGAAGAAGTTTATGAGTGCCTTGGGATACCTAGCTAAAGAAAAAATTGTTATTTAAGGCTCATAGTTATCCATTTTCAGTTCATCCTCGGAGTAATAAGATGTATAAAACTATCAAATGTATTACTAGATTAATGGGATGAGAGGACACATTTCTGATTCTAACAAAAATTTCCTACCATATCAACATGTTAATTAGGTGAAACAACTACAAATGGGGATGCTTCAGTCTTTTCAAATGACATAGTGGAAATGGGAAAATATATCCATAGACTTCAGGGTGGGACTACCAAACACTTATAAAGGTAATAATATGATTTCAATTATTTTTGATCGGCTAACTAAATCTGCACATTTCATTCCTATGAAATATAGTTTGCCTCTGAAGTATCATTCTTTAATTTTCCTCAAAGATATTTTTAGGTTACATAGATTTCGTATTTCCATTATATCTTATCATGATCCCATGATCTATTTTATCTTTTGGAAAGGACTTTAGATTTTTTTGGCAGAAAATTAAATATCATCAATGCTTTTAATCCTGAAACTAGTCGACAAATGAAGATAACATTCATACACCATAATATATAATTAGAGCTTGTTAAATCGACTAGTAGGGAAGATTCGATCAATATCATTCTTTAGTAGAGTTATGTTATAATAATAGTTTTCTTTCTAGTATACTGATAGAATCATTTTAAGAATTGGATGGGAAGAGGTTTCAAACATTTTAATTTTCGGATGAAGTCTTGGAAAGGAAGATGATGGGACCCAAATTAGTATAGGAAGGGGATGAAAAAGTGAAAATGATCTGGAAAAAATGACAGCAGCTCATAGTAGGTAGAAAATTTATGCAGATAATTAGAGGAATGTTTTTTATAGTAGGTGATCATGTATTTATTTTAATCTCAAAATGTAAAAGTCTTATGCGTTTTGGTAAGAAAGGAATGATAAGTCCACAGTTCATTGGTTCTTATGAAATTTTAGTGAATTTTGGACTAGTCACCTATCAGGTATTATTTCCTTTGATTTTATCTCAGGTACACAATATTTTTCAAGTTTCAATGTTGAGAAAATTTATGCTAGATTCATTTCATGTTTTGTTCCTAGATGTAGTTCCAATAGAAGAGAACCTTTTTTATTAAGAGAAACCTATTCAGATTCGTGATCAAATAAGGAAGGTATTTAATAATAAGGAAATGAACCATGTTAAGGTTTTGTGGAGAATCTACATGGTTGAATAAAAAACATTGGAATCTACAAATTCTATGAATAAAGGGTACCCTAAATTGTTTAATGAATAAAAAATTGAGAGGAAAATTTTTGAAAATGGTGGAGAGAATGTAGAACCCCAAATATTTACATATAAATTTAAATATATAATGAAATTAATGAAATAATTAATCTCTACATAATGAACCTTTATTTCATGGAGATCATTACAACCTAACCATTAAAAATAAATTTTCAACTTCTATGATTTGAATTTCAAAAAATTGACTTACAGAATTACAATCAGTTAGATATTTATAGTTTTATGGGATCAACTTAACTTTTAGTGAATAGTATCATACCATTATGAATTTTAATGTTAAACTTATGAATAGTACTATTACCCTTATGAATTGTAATTGTTCTCTTGTGAAAAATAAATCATGAAAATAAATAGTATCCTCACCAATTAATCCTTAAATAAAATTTAGGAATATCTTAATGGATAATATGATCATAGTAAATGTGATGGAATTTTAATAGGTAAAATATATATAATTACATTTTATTGATGCAATTAATAATTTAAATGAAAATTTATTTTCTTAAAATGTAGTCATAAATTATTATTATTATTCTTACATTTATATGATAATATTATTAGATATTCATTAAAATTTCAATGTTCTATAAAATAGGTTATAGTTTGAAATTTTTTATTTTTCACAAATTAATGTTATTTTTTAGAATTAATTTCCTAATATTTAGAATTTTTTTTGATAAAATGGATTTTTTTTTTATTTTATACAAACTGAATGATGGTTAGGGTGATGATTTTGTTTTTATTAAAATACATGAATCTTTAGTGAATACTAAAATACAATTATTTATGAAATAAGCTAAATACATGAATTATTGAGTCATATGTGATGTTCCACTAAGGTAAGAACCCATGTTCAGAACTAAAATGAACTACTTAATATATATAGTCATAATAAAATGCTATTTATAGTCATTACCCAAATATAATAAACTAATTATAAAAACATTGGAACCCCCTCCTCTCCTCCAATATAAATACCATCCTTTACACATCTTCCTCTCACACCTATCAAGATTTTATCATTGTATAAATTCTAACCAATACACCTCTGAAGGATATTCCCCACTCCCATGGCATTTTGGCCTCACCAAATTGGGAAAACCAAAGGCCCTATGTAGGATCACATGGATAAGAGATTAAGATTTAAAAATCCTCTTTCATTTTCTTTCTTTTTATTTTCAATTTTTTATCATTTTGTATAATATATTCAACTCCCCTCTTCCAAGAGGCATGAAAAATTAATTACCACATACATAATAGAATTTTATCATTATTAAAGAGAAATTAATTATCATACTTCTTATCATCTCCCTATTATACAAAAAAAACCATTATACGTGATGTGTTGATTTACCGACATCGTGGATGATGTGTGTTTAATTTCAATTAATTCCTTAAAATATGGTTATTAAACAATTTTAATGGATAAAAAATATTATAAAATGTTTTATATAACATATATTTCTTTCAAATTATCATATATACATAATTTTTAGTTATATAATGAAACTACTTTGTGATTATCTTAGAACTTCCAAAATGGTCAAAATGAATATCAGTATTGTTTTATCTAATGATTCATAATCATATATGTAAAAAAGTAATTTTTAATTTCATTTAACATTATGGAAACATATTAATACCATTTTATTCAACTTATATAGTTTCCCTTTTATTTAAAAAGATAAATCTTTTTGAAAAAACCATTAAAGTCATTTAAAAAATGCACCCAAAACAATGGAACGAACAAAATAATATTAATAAATGGTTGGAATGGTGTTATAAATTGATCATATAATGTGTTATAACCAAGAATAAAATTATTTAAGATATTAATAAAACACTTTAAAACATTATATAGAAGTTTTAAACATATTTAAAGTAATAAAAACCTTATGTAACTTAATTGTTATCCTAATTTCCATTATTTCGGTTAACCTTCTGGTTGATTGATTATATGGAACTATGATTACTTTTTTACGTAATTTTTATTTATATTACTCTTTATTATGTATATTTATAGTTTATAAAATAATTCCACTCATTATATTGATTCTCAATTCAATTATATGATATTTGTAAGGGAGATTTCTTGAAAAATATTTTTTTAGACTTCTATTCTAGAAAATTCAGATTGAATAAATTAATGCATTTATTAATTTTCTATGATTATTTTTTGGTTCTTGGGCCTTTGTCTATGATGAAGGGTTGGACCTATATCACCCTTGAATTTATTTTTCATTATTAAGTTGGATGTCATCTGTATGATAGTGCATGTATAACCATGATGGTTACATAATAAGGTAGCCATGAGGGTGACATTGTAAGTTATCTATGAGGGTTGAAAATCACAAGGAAGCTAAATGGGTTGCAATATAAATTAAGTAATTCCCCAAGATACCATATTGGTCTTATTTGTGTCTTATATTTTTTATTGAAATATCATATTTTAAATAGTAAGTATATTTTACTTTATGTGTGATAGGTATGTCTTTATGAAAATTATTTCATATATTTTTAATTATTCATAGACTAATGGTTTTATTCCTTCTTTTTATATTATGTATTTATATATTTATTATCGTACAATATTTTTGAATGTTTTCATAGGTTATATGGATTTGTATAATAAATAAGGATGTCAAAATAAATGTTTTCATGATTTTTCAATGAAATCATGTTATATTTTATTTATGTTTCATGTTTTTGAAGGAATAGATAATATTTTAGTGGTAACAATATTGTGTTTTTAATGGTTGATATTTATGAATTATTTTATAACATTATAAATCTATTAATCAAAAATATCTTTGGGAATGTAACTAAGTTAAATCTAGTCGATTAATCTATATTATTTAATATTAAATGTCGACTCATTATTTTCTCACATAGCATCCCCAAATCTCATTTCACAAAATAATATGGAATCAATTCAAAATATATATATAAGGCCCCGACCTTAAACCTTACTTAATATTGAATTTAATGAATAATTCACATTGAGGATCTTTTCAGGTTTAGAGTTTTAGAGAATTAGAACATAACTATTACATCTCAAAAGATTTAAAAGTAGTCACTTCTACTAAGTTTCCATAATAAAAAAAATCTTAAAAGAAACATGTCTACTTCCATGTTTTATATAGGATGACATTCCCTTGATCCCATCCTTGACCTTATTCCACATTAATTCCTGTGAAAATATTTCAAAAAAAAAACCTGGGGTGAGCATAAAAATCTCAGTAAGGGATACAGAAAGAATGAAAACTGTTAGTTTTTCAAACATCAAATAAACCATATATACTCTATCAAAGTAATACCTTCACCTTCATGAAGTAGTAAAAACTCTTAACTGAATAAAGTATCATTACTTACCTTTTTGTAACCAAAGGATTACTATAAAATCCATAAAAAGAACACATAACATATATAAAGGTAACTTGGGACATAATCATACTTAAGTGGAATAACCATACGGTCGACTTCCACACATATCACTTAATGGAATAGCCATACGACCAATTTCCATACATATTTAATGGAATAGCCATACGGCCGACTTCCATACCTAATGCATTGGAGGTTATAACGTAACCACCCGTCCTGGTATTCACGGAACCACCCGTCATATGGTTTATAACGTAACCACCCGTTAAAATTTCCAAGTACAAGTATAAAATCATAAAACATAAAACCAATATAAAGGAATGATAACATTTCCACATTTCAATCAAAATATATCATAAATATATTGACATAATAGAATCCTTTTTCAAAACCATTTTCAATACCAAAATACATAAAAGAGTATATGGTATTTATTTTATTCTAAAAACATTACGGCTTGTTGAGAAAGCCAAAGACCAAATAATACTCGCGGCGGCGGAAAAGGTCGTTGTCGCCGCGTACGTTAAAAGAAACATTCCTTTTTGTCATTTTGTAAAACGCTTCGTAGAAAAAGATTCCTTTTGTATAAAAGTAAAAGTCAAAGGGGTTTATACACCGTATAAAAGAAAGTTGTGTATAAAACGAAATATGCCTCAATGAAAGGAGATTGAGACGAAGTCCCTTACCTCGGGTCCGACTTGACTCGATCGTTCTTTAACGTCCTGAATAATAAACTTGAGTTAATTAATACTTGATTAAGAACCTTTTTAAAGTTCATTATTACTTTTATATCACTTATTGCCATGTTATAAACATTATGTAACCATTTAAGTTAATAATGTTTGTTTTCTCAATATTTGGTTCTTAAGACGAAAGTGGACTTCTTACAATTACATGTTGTTCGTGTGGTCAAAGGTTCCTTATATCCAGAATAAAATTCCCGATTTGGATATAATATGTATCATATATATCCATCATATACATGTATTTATAATATTATATAATCATTTAGGGGTAAGAAATGAAATTCACCTTTCATGGAGACGGTAAGCCGTACGTACGCATGAACGCTACTTTCATTTCTTTGTCATATTAATGGAATTAAAACTAAATGAGAGGTATGTATATTTTAATTCCAGAATTATATTCATCATTTAGATATATCATTAATTATATATATCCATTATATACATGTACTTTTAATAGTACATTACATTTGGGGATAAAAAATGAAATGCACCGTTCATGGAGACGGTAAGCCGTACGTACGCATGAACGCTAATTTCATTTCTATAACATACTTTAATGGAAAGAAATAATAATGATATAGAGGTATATTATAATTCCAGTATAATATCATATATAATAACTTTAAATCCATCCTTTACACGTCCCACATATGGCATTAACGAATCACAGCACTTTGAGGGGGCGGTAGTCCGCACTTCCTTAAATGAAGATATCGTGTTTACCCATAATGGAAACCATAAAGGTATTCCCAAAATGAAAAAAAACAGAAGATTAAGCAAAACATAAACATATTATATATCATATATAATAATAGTGACATCATAATGGCCACCTTTGAAGGTGTTAAATGAGTATTGAACAATCATCGTTTCGGGAGGCAGAATTTCGCCATCCACGGAAACTGTATGTTATTTAACCATTTGATGTAGTTGTGTGAGAGTGTAGCTCAAATAAATATTATAACAGCATCCTAGTATATTTAAGATACTGGTGTTGTTACAAAATAAGTAAATAAAAAGATTTTAGAGGGTTGGAGAAGCAAAATAAAACAAATGAACATGAGAGAATGAAATACCTTTAAAAGTGTAACCCCTTTTGATTTGAGCCTAAAGGCTTACATTGAAAGGATTATGCCCAAAGGGAATCCTCTAGGATGAGGAGAGGGATGTGGAGAGAGTAAATGGGCAGGGGTTGGCCGAGCCAAAGGCTTGAGGAGTGTGTGAAATGAGGTAGAGGTGGGGGCCTTTTATAAGAGGAGAGGAGGGTTACTTTTGGAATGTAAAGAAATATTACTTTATTTGAAAATGTGTTTCGGTTTTAAAAGGACCCACATTGATATAATTCGTGGATAAGGTGATAAGGGTTCAAAATCCACTCATCCAATTGGTTTTGGACATGTATAGTTCATAGATTTTACATTATCTTTCCATTTTATTTAAATCATCAAATAATGATGTCATCGCTGCATCATTATTATGTCATAAATAATTTAATTTATTTAATGTATAAAAATTATAAAAAAGATACTATGATGTAGTAAATATTTTTATCTTTCCAATGACTATTTATAATCAAAATTTGGACTTGTGTAACCCTACTTAAAAATTGGTTTAGTAAAACAACTCATGTTTGTGTCAATTTATTTTTAACATTAAATAAAAATATATTATTGTCATTTTCCAACTAAAGTGGCTACATGGGGTCCCCAAGTTGGCCCATGGCTTGTATTGGTCGGCCATGACTCACCCAATAGGTGTAGGACAAGTTTCAAGCTCATCTTATTTTATTAAAGCATTATTTTTACCTTAAACTACACTAATTACCACTAATCGCGATTAAGAACTTAATAAGTTACTATTCACCAAAAAATTATTATAATCTCATTGAACCACATTTTACATCTTAATGACAACCATGTATGTCTGATTTTTGAAATTCAAAACACAATGATGGCAAAATTTCATTTAAACGGAAAATCAGTCTTTATAAGTACCACTTAGTGGTTTCACTATTCATCAAAAATTGAAGTTTTTCAGAAAATTACCAAAAATTCACCCTAAGCTATATTTGATATTATGAATTCAAAAATGAAGTATATTTTACAAAATTCAAAACAAATAAGTCACATTAAATAATTTAATAATTAATTCCCGATTTTAGAGCAAATAGCGTGTTTTTATGAAACAATAAGTATCAAAAATTGACACTAGTTTAAGTCCGATTTTAAAGTGAAATTAATTCCAACGACCACTATTGGATTTAATGGTAAATATATTTTCTAATTTAACTTTAAAACCAATTCAAAATATAATCTAATCATATAAATAAATTAGATTAAAAAGAGGTTTTGAATTAAAATACAACATTTTACACTATTCATTAAAAAAATGAACTTTATCAGAAAGGTACCAAAAATTTACACAAAGTAAATTTTGATGTCCCGATTATAAAGAAGAGTTATATTTGGTCCAATAGAATTTATAAGATCGATCAAAACTATATTTAATGACGGTTCTCTGTCAAAAGGTGATAAGTGGACCTTTCGTGAAAATTAGGGTATAAATGCCTAAAATTGAACTCTTTCCGTATTTTAAGCCTTTATCTTTTATTGGGTAAATGTAAAAACATTTAAAAATATATATAATCATATTTTAGTTATTTCTATCCATTCCCACCAGTACAACGACTACTCGTTAACTAACATTTAAAGTAATATTATTTTATTACTTGTGTGCAACGTATGTTTTCAAAGAAACTCATCGTTGCGTATCGAGTACGCTATCGAATGTAGAAACCCCTTTTAATTAAAATTAATATTTAATTCGTAAATATTAATAAATATGAAAATTCTTTATTCTTTATTTACCTGGGATGTTACATCCTTCCCCCCTTTTGGGAATTGCGTTCTCGCAATTTTATTCACTTATCAAAATAAGTGGGGGTATTTATCCCTCATAGTATTTTCAGATTCCCACGTTGCCTCTTCAATCACATGGTTTTTCCACAAAACCTTTACCTGATGAATCACCTTATTCCGTAACACCTGCTCCCTGTGGTCAAGAATCTGGACCGGTTGTTCCTCATAAGATAGGTTCTCTTCCAGCTGAACTACCTCTGGACTCAAAACATGAGATGGATCTGGAATATACTTCCTCAAAATTGAAACGTGAAAAACATTGTGTACTTGAGATAAACTCGGAGGTAAAGCCACTCGGTATGCAACTGATCCAAATTTCTCCAGAATTTCATATGGTCCAATAAACCTTGGACTCAGATTTCCTTTCTTACCAAATCTCATCACACTTTTCCAAGGAGAAACCTTGAGAAAAACACGATCACCTACCTCGAAAGATAGATCCTTCCTCCGGTTATCTGCATAACTCTTCTGCCTGCTCTGAGCTGTTCTCATGTGCTTCTGAATCAACTGAACTTTTTCTGCCATCTCTTCTACCAATTCTGGCCCCATCATCTTCCTTTCACCCACTTTATCCCAAAATGCTAGAGTTCGACACCGCTTCCCATATAATGCCTCAAATGGTTCCATCTGTATACTGGAATGAAAACTGTTATTATATGAAAATTCAACCAAAGAAATATGTTGGTCCCAACTTCCATGATAATCCATAGAACAAGCTCGTAGCATATCCTCGAATGTCTGGATTGTTCGTTCTGACTGCCCATCTGATTGAGGATGAAAAGCTGTACTAAAATTTAATTCAGTACCCAACGACTTCTGAAGGACTTTCCAAAAGTTAGAAGTAAACCTGGGATCACGATCCGATACAATGGAGAGAGGAACTCCATGTAACCTGACTATCTCTTTAAGATACAAACGGGAAAGTTGATCAAGAGAGAAAGTATCTCGTATAGAAAGGAAATGAGAAGATTTGGTCAACCGATCAACAATAACCCAGATTGCATTATTACCTCGAGATGTCCTTGGTAATCCCACAAAAAAGTCCATGGATATGTTTTCCCATTTCCACTCTGGCACTGGTAAAGGCTGAAGCAACCCTTTCGGTAACTGCCACTCTGCTTTAACCTGTTGACATGTCAAACACTTCACAGTAAAATCAGCAATGTCTCTTTTCATTCCATCCCACCAGTAATACTCCCGCAGATCTCTGTACATCTTAGTACTGCCAGGATGAACTGAAAACGGAGAACTATGAGCCTCACATAACAACTCATTCTTCAACTGTGAATCACAAGGCACACATAACCTCTTCCCAAACCTCAAAACACAAACACAAACTTATCCAAGAACTCATGGAAAATTTTATTCATAAGGTCCATGAATACAGCAGGTGCATTGGTTAACCCAAAAGGCATAACTACAAATTCATAATGGCTATATCTAGTATGGAACGCAGTCTTCGGAACGTCTGCTTCTTTTACTTTCAACTGATGGTACCCCGACCTCAAGTCAATCTTTGAAAAATACTGAGCTCCCTGGAGCTGATACCACTTCATTCGATGGCGCAACATCTGCTGAAGTTGTTGTAAAGGATTTCACCACCCCTTTCTGCTTATAGTATGGCTGCATTCCCCCAGTTGAGTTCTTCGTTGGACACTCGTTTTCATAATGACCCATTTCATTACACTTAAAACATCTTACCGTTGGCTTTTCATTTCCTGCTTGATCATCTTCCTTACAGTTACGAGCAATATGACCAGGCTTACCACACCGAAAGCACTTACCAGACTTGGATAAACATTCTCCAGGATGCATTTTACCACACTTCTCATAGGATGGATATTTGGTTTTCTTACCTTCTTGCTTCTTTGATGAATTCTTCCCCTTTTCCTGCCAACTAGACCTCTTATTCTGTTGTTTTTCATAGAACACCTGATCATCGGCAAACTCCATTTCCACCTTCTCCACACATCGAACAAGTTTTTCATAACTTTTGAACTCACGAGAAGCTAAAGACCTTCGATACTTTGGCTTTAACCCTGAGTAACAATGGTTTATTTTACAATCAAGATCTCGTATGAAGTTTGGAGCATACCTTGCCAATCGAGTGAACTTTTTTTCATAAGAATACACTGAATCATCCTCTTGCCTCAATTCTAGGAATTGTTTTTCCATCCTAAGACGAACCACCTTATTAAAATATTTCTCAAGAAACATACCTTTGAATTCGTACCAGTGAAGATCCTCAATCTCATCACTATCCCTTATATTTTTCACCATTGACCACCACTGATCAGCTTCACCTTCAAAACGGTAAACATCAAGACTAACCTTTTGATGTTCTGAACACCCCATGACATCAAAAATCTTCTCCAGTGCTTTAATCCACCCTTCAGCTTGCACAGGGTCAGATGATCCTCTAAATGATGGGGGATGTTGCCTCATTAAATGTTCCACCATTGACATGTTCCTCTGCGGTTGATCTGGCTGATCTCGTGCATGGATACCACCACCATTTATAGCCTGAGTCAACTGTGCCATCACTGCAACAAACTGTTCAGTTCCGATTTCGACCATCTCAGGTTGCTGATTTGGAAGGTTATCTTCCTCCTGATGTCGTCCCAACATAGCTGCTTTGTTTCCTCTACGGAAAACCATTCTGAACATAGAAATATCTTAGGAGAAGCAACATGGTAATCCGTAAATGCTATATCATTTCAATCATATTATAATTTAACACTTTTCTAACTCCTAAAGTTGTCTAAACCGACCTCTGATACCAACTATAAGGCCCCGGCCTTAAACCATACTTAATATTGAATTAAATGAATAATTCACGTTGAGGATCTTTTCAGGTTTATAGTTTTAGAGAATTAGAACATAACTATTACATCTCAAAAGATTTCAAAGTAGTCACTTCGACTAAGTTTCCATAATAAAAAAAAACACTTAAAAGAAACATGTCTAGTTCCATGTTTTATATAGGATGACATTCCCTTGATCCCATCCTTGACCTTATTCCACATTAAGTCCTGTGAAAACATTTAAAAAAACTTGGGGTGAGCAAAAGAAGCTCAGTAAGGGATACAAAAAGAATGAAAACTGTTAGTTTTTCAAAAATCAAATAAACCATATATACTCTATCAAAGTAATACCTTCACCTTCATGAAGTAGTAAAAACTCTTAACTGAATAAAGTATCATTACTTACCTTTTTGTAACCAAAGGATTACTATAAAATCCATAAAAAGAACACATAACATATATAAAGGTAACTTGGGACATAATCATACTTAAGTGGAATAACCATACGGTCGACTTCCACACATATCCTTTAATGGAATAGACATACGACCAATTTCCATACATACTTAATGGAATAGCCATACGGCCGACTTCCATACCCAATGCATTGGAGGTTATAACGTAACCACCCGTCCTGGTATTCACGGCACCACCCGTCATATGGTTTATAACGTAACCACCCATTAAAATGTCCAAGCACCAGTATAAAATCATAAAACATAAAACCAATATAAAGGAATGATAACATTTCCACATTTCAATCACAATATATCATAAATATATTGACATAATAGAATCTTTTTTCAAAACCATTTTCAATACCAAAATACATAAAAGAGTATATGGTATTTATTTTATTCTAAAAACATTATGGCTTGTTGAGAAAGCCAAAGACCAAATAATACTCGCGGCGGCGGAAAAGGTCGTTGTCGCCGCGTACGTTAAAAGAAACATTCCTCTATGTCGTTTTGTAAAACGATTCGTAGAAAAAGATTCCTTTTGTATAAAAGTAAAAGTCAAAGGGGTTTATACACTGTATAAAAGAAAGTTGTGTATAAAACGAAATATGCCTCAATGAAAGGAGATTGAGACGAAGTCCCTTACCTCGGGTCCGACTTGACTCGATCTTTCTTTAACGTCCTGAATAATAAACTTGAGTTAATTTATACTTGATTAAGAACCTTTTTAAAGTTCATTATTACTTTTATATCACTTATTTCCATGTTATAAACATTATGTAACCATTTAAGTTAATAATGTTTGTTTTCTCGATATTTGGTTCTTAAGTCGAAAGTGGACTTCTTACAATTACATGTTGTTTGTGTGGTCAAAGGTTCTTTATATCCAGAATGAAATTCCTGATTTGGATATAATATGTATCATATATATCCAGCATATACATGTATTTATAATATTATATAATCATTTAGGGGTAAGAAATGAAATGCACCTTTCATGGAGACGGTAAGCCGTACGTACGCATGAACGCTACATTCATTTCTTTGTCATATTAATGGAATTAAAACTAAATGAGAGGTATGTATATTTTAATTCAAGAATTATATTCATCATTTAGATATATCATTAATTATATATATCCATTATATACATGTACTTTTAATAGTACATTACATTTGGGGATAAGAAATGAAATGCACCGTTCATGGAGACGGTAAGCCGTACGTACGCATGAACGCTACTTTCATTTCAATCTCATACTTTAATGGAAAGAAATAATAATGATATAGAGGTATATTATAATTCCCATATAAAATCTTATATAATAACTTTAAATCCATCCTTTACACGTCCCACATATGGCATTAACGAATCACAACACTTTGAGGGGGCGGTAGTCCGCACTTCCTTAAATGAAGATATCGTGTTTACCCATAATGGAAACCATAAAGGTATGCCCAAAATGAAAAAAAACAGAAGCTTAAGGAAAAAATAAACATATTATATATCATATATAATAATAGTTACATCATAATGGCCACCTTTGAAGGTGTTATATGAGTATTGAACAATCATCGTTTCGGGAGGCAGAATTTCACCATCCACGGAAACCGTATGTTCTTTAACCATTTGATGTAGTTGTGTGAGAGTGTAGCCTTAATAAATATTATAACAACATCCTAGTATATTTAAGATACTGGTGTTGTTACAAAATAATTAAATAAGAAGAGTTTAGAGGGTTGGATAAGCAAAATAAAACAAATGAACAAGAGAGAATGAATTACCTTTAAAAGTGTAACCCCTTTTCATTTGATCCTAAAGGCTTCCTTTGAAAGGATTCTGCCCAAAGGGAATCCTCTAGTATTAGGAGAGGGATGTGGAGAGAGTAAATGGGAAGGGTTTGGCCGAGCCAATGGCTTTAAAAGTGTGTGAAATGAGGTAGAGGTGGGGGCCTTTTATAAGAGGAGAGGAGGGGCACTTTTGGAAAGTAAAGAAATATTACTTTATTTGAAAATGTGTTTCGGTTTTAAAAGGTCACACATTGATATAATTCGTGGATAAGGTGATAAGGGTTCTAAATCCACTCATCCAATTGGTTTTGGACATGTGTAGTTCATAGATTTTACATTATCTTTCCATTTTATTTAAATCATCAAATAAGGATGTCATCGCTGCATCATTATTATGTCATAAATAATTAAATTTATTTAATGTCTAAAAATTATAAAAAAAAAATACTATGATGTAGGAAATATTTTTATCTTTCCAATTACTATTTATAATCAAAATTTGGACTTGTGTAACCCTACTTAAAAATTGTTTTAGTAAAACAACTCATGTTTGTGTCAATTTATTTTTAACATTAAATAAAAATATATTATTGTCATTTTCCAACTAAAGTGGCTCCATGGGGTCCCCAAGTTGGCCCATGGATTGTCTTGGTCTTCCATGACTCACCCAATAGGTGTAGGACAAGTTTCAAGCTCATCTTATTTTATTAAAGCATTATTTTTACCTTAAACTACACTAATTACCACTAATCGTGATTAAGAACTTAATAAGTTACTATTCACCAAAAAATTATTATAATCTCATTGAACCACATTTTACTTCTTAATGACAACCATGTATGTCGGATTTTTGAAATTCAAAACACAATGATGGAAAAATTTCATTTAAACGGAAAATCAGTCTTTATAAGTACCACTTAGTGGTTTCACTATTCATCAAAAATTGAAGTTTTTCAGAAAATTACCAAAAATTTACCCTAAGCTATATTTGATATTACTAATTCAAAAATGAAGTCTATTTTACAAAATTCAAAACATATAAGTCACATTAATTAATTTAATAATTAATTCCCGCTGTCAGAGCAAATAGCGTGTTTTTATGAAACAATAAGTATCAAAAGATTGACACTAGTTTAAGTCCGATTTTAAAGTGAAATTAATTCCAACGACCACTATTGGATTTAATGGTAAAAATATTTTCTAATTTCACTTTAAAACCAATTCAAAAGATAATCTAATCATATAAATAAATTAGATTAAAAAGAGGTTTTGAATTAAAATACAACATTTTACACTATTCATTAAAAAAATGAACTTTATCAGAAAGGTACCAAAAATTTACACAAAGTAAATTTTGATGTCCCGATTCTAAAGAAGAGTTATATTTGGTCCAATAGAATTTATAAGATCGATCAAAACTATATTTAATGACGGTTCTCTGTCAAAAGGTGATAAGTGGACCTTTCGTGAAAATTAGGGTATAAATGCCTAAAATTGAACTCCTTCCGTATTTTAAGCCTTTATCTTTTATTGGGTAAATTTAAAAACATTTAAAAACATATATAATCATATTTTAGTTATTTCTATCCATTCCTGCAAGTACAACGGCTACTCGTTAACTAACATTTAAAATAATATTATTTTATTACTTGTGTGCAACGTAAGTTTTCAAAGAAACTCATCGTTGCGTATCGAGTACGCTATCGAACGTAGAAACCCCTTTTAATTAAAATTAATATTTAATTCGTAAATATTAATAAATATGAAAATTATTTATTCTTTATTTACATGGGATGTTACAATATACGTTGAATCTATTTCAATTTATTGGAAACATAATTATTTAATTATGTGATTTTATTCCAAAAAAAATATTATTATCCATAATGAAAAATTTCTCACTAGACAATGTATACACATGAATATATTGTGAAATTATTTGCAGGACATATGAAATATGTACCTGAATAATTCAATCATAAATTCACTATTTATTAGGGTAATTAATCCGGTATTTTCAATGAAATTATCTAGAATTATGATAATCATTACTTCTTGATATTAACTAAAACAAAAATATTTATAACCACATGTATTCAAACTTACTTGGAGTACACTAGAGTTAAAACATAAAAGGACCATGTAATCAAGTTGATCACACAATGATCCATTAAAAATAAAATGACATCACTTATATTATCACAATAAAATTTGTGGAAATGAAATAAAACTATGAGAGTAAGATGAATATATATAAGACTAACTTTAACAATAGCTGTTATTTCTACCATATATACAATGTATAAGTTAATAGGGAATAAGAGGAGAAGATACTTATTATTAACTAATAATTGAGGTTTTAAAATCAATCTAATATGATAAAAAACCATCCACACTTAAACTAATTATCCATAAGGTAAATAGAAAATCTAATATCCTTCATTTGACATATAGTGGAACCACTGTGGTCTTGGATCCCACCATAAACCCCCATTTGATTTAGAATACAAACACATAAAGTAAATCAAAACAGAAATAAAAATCATCAATTTTTAATATTTATATAATGGGGATTTAGTTTATACTTCCACTACCCATCATCATTAAACATTCACCCAAATCCTTTGAGTTCAATGTTTTTCTTCCCTAGATGAAATATCCTTAAAAATATATGAAATCACTTAAAAAATATATAGACTCAATTAATTGATATTGATTCTAAAATTTAAAACCATACTTATACTCTTCTATAATTGAACTCAGCTTCATTCCCTCTCAAAAGACATACACATCATAAGTTTAGTACTTAAAGTTTTGTGTAATATGATTAAATGAATAATTAACTCTTATACATATAAGTGAATAATAATTAATATATTATTTCCTTAAATTATGTTTGAAATTTGATATTAAATCATGTTATAACAATTATTTATAGTTACATTGTAATAATTGTGGAAATATTAATTAATGTTTTAGATGGTATTAATTTTTGATTTATTTCTTGAAAATGTTTATAGGTTTTTAGGATTTTTATAACAAAACGTTTTATTTAAATAATATTTTATTTTTAATGATTCTATAAAGTTAATATTAAATTAGATAGATTATAGAATTTCATTTTAAATTATGAGTCACTTTATTACGTTTAATAATTGAACATGTTCTATATGACATATATAAAATTTATTTTTCATCTCTAATTAATAGGATCAAATTATTTATTGGATTGGTATTTTCGACAAATAATTAGGTTTTAATGGATAATTTAGTAGAACTATACATGATATTCTATCTATGATTGTTATAATAAAATGGATATTTAGTATCCAATAACTTTTTGATATCTAAAAAGCCAATGTTGTATTAGGGAAGAGAATATTTTAAACATGTTAATGTTGAAGTACATAAATTTGAAATGATTTATAAAAAATGATAAAACTTATTTTTATAATACTTAGTTATTAAATTTTAAGGTAATTAACATTCAACATGACACACACACACACACACACACACACATATATATATATATATGTTTTCATGGATTTTTTATTTTTGTGATATGATGAAAACTAAAATTTATTTCATAGTGGTAAAAATGTTATTACCATTAAATTAAATAAAACATTAGAATAACTATTATATTGGGGATGGATTATGATGATAAATTAATTTTTTTTATATATGTAATGATGTTCTTCATTTCAAGAAATTTTTCTTTCATAATAATTATCACATATTTCATGATTAAAAATGATTTTTGATGGGAATTTCATGATGTAGTGTATTAAAAAAAGACCAGCCATCGGATTTTCCTTATTTAAGTATGGTAAACTATCAGTTCTACATTTAATTATTAATTAAATAAAATTATTATCATAGTTGGTAGAATTTCTGTAATTGTCATTGTTATTTCTTGTAGTTAGTTAATGCTATTTATATGTATTAATGGGGACTAATGATCCTAATTTTTATTCATAAAGTTCACCTATAAGGGTAATATTAACAAGGAAATAGATTGGGATTGTCTTCTCAATTGGTGAAATTTATTTTTTATAAATGTTCTTTAATAGTTATAATAATAATTTAATGAATTTATTAATTATTTTAAGGATTAAAATATATTTTTTCAATTAAATACGAATTTAAATAATCCATTCAATCTCGGAATATAATTAAAATATGGGTAAATGTTAATAATAAAATAAATTTTTTATTTTAATTATAATGAATTTTATGCACAATTGACTGATGATGAATTATAAATAGTTGACTATTATAGTGAATAATATATTAATGTATAAATAAGTATTTTTGTTGAATTAATGTTGTAATTTTGTGACGATTTCATATGTTTATATTATTTTTCAAGAATAATCCTTTCATTAATTTCAATAGGATAATCCTTTTTTAAACTACACTATACCCAAGAGATATTTTATAATGTGATTGTTTTCTTGTATTTGGAAATGTTATTATAATATATGTTAAAATTTATTATTTCTGAGGTTATACATGTTTCATATGGTCATCAATAACATATATTGATAGAAATAATTACACCACACAAGTAATTCTTGAATCATGGATATTTTAATCCAAAATAGTTTTATAATAATTGTTTGTTCTTTTGTTAATGTTATAATTTACTCTAAAAAGACTATTAATATCACTAAAAAAATTTATAAATTAAATACAAATTGAAAAATTGGGACACTAATCATATCCAACAAGGGAAGTTTCTCACATCATATACATCCACATCTCCTGGGTATGGTACTAAATATTTTTTATGTTAGCATGGTCATGGAAAATTATTAGTTATCAGATAATGTTTGGATCATTATGGAAACACCATTTGATATTATAGTAATTTCATAGGTGATATCCCAACACATAAAATTATGATTTTTTTGGATGAATCCTTTATATTCCTGGTATATATTAATGATGATTTTTTTGTTATTTTATTTGACATGGTGGACATATATAAGAATTATTTTAGAGTTTAATTGATTAATTATTATAAAATATTTTCTATATATTTATAAGTATTAAATAATTAATATTTATATTATTAATTCAATCCCCATTATATATATAATGACCACCAACACCAGTCACAAGCATCATATTATTATGTAGTTCACTTTCGGGCATGTTGAATAGGGCCTCACTAGTACAATTTTGTTGCTATCGGACATTACAAAATGGTGTAAAAGTTGTATATTTTATTTTGTCTTGACATTTTTAAAAATTATAAAAATTGAATTAGAGGTGAATCATTTCATTTAGTTGTATAAATATATATTTCTAACATAAAAATTACCAAAATACATTTCCTTGTTGATGTTTGATATTGAGTATGACTTTTTATTATTATTATTATTTTATTTTTAATATATGAATATTTCTAATGGATTCTAATTTTAAATTGATTATGAGAGAATATTTGGGAGTTCATTCATCATATTGAAAATAATATAAATTTAATATGCGTTACTACATATTTTAATGTGAATAATAAATCTAATAATGTGATGAATTTGTTTTAATTGAACAATTCATTTGTTATCAAATGCATCAGAGATCATTTTAAAATGATATTAATAATTATTTATATCACAAAATTATTACAAAAAATATTTTTAATGACTTCTATTTTATAATGGTTATTTAATTTTATATAATTCATGTGTTGATAAAATTGTTTCTTATACAATGGCCATTGAAATTATATTTTGTTGTTAGATGATACGAAAATTTAAAAAAAAAAATAAAAGTAGAATTAAAAGTGGATTTCAAATACATTTTTTCTCCATGGTTTTAATTAAAATTTAATTATTATAATTATTACCAGGTATATTAAGGATCTAGGACAATATTGTCCTAAAATTATTAATAAAAAATAAAAGTACAAGTTCAGGGAATTACATAAGAGTTTTAAAAACATGAGAGTCAATAAATTCTCTCACATCATTACCCAAAAATGATGGAAAATAATTTGAGTCTCTAAAGGAACAAACTATATGAGTTTCTAGGATATCCTTCTTATATAACACACCTTATACTAGATTGGATTTCCTATAACCATGTGAGAAAACTATTTGAATCTGAGAATCCTAATTTATGCATTCAATCAATTGAGGTAGAATTTTCCAAGGAACATCTCGAGATCTCTATATAAATGTCATGATAACAATTTTCAATGTAGAATAAATACAAAAAAAAGTGAAATTAAATATTAAATAGTATTTAATATCACACACCATCATTTACTATTCAGAAACATGAGTACTACCAATTCTAATATAATGATGGATGCATCACTTGACAAAACCATGGTGGGTTTAAAAAAACCTCCACATCCCGAATTCCCTAGCTTGATGGGAGTCACACCATCCAAATTAAAAATCATACATGAGACAATTTGGGGAAACCATATTTTAGATTTTAGTAGTAGGGATTGTTTGGATCTACCTGCAAAACCTAGTATCTAAAGGATATTCATTCCAGAACTACTATTATGCATTGAAGAACCTACACCATTATCGCATCGTGAACATCCTTATGAAATAATTCATCACTAGAATCAAGGGAAGGGGTATTATAATCAAAAATATTTTTATTTCATTACATATAGATTGATGTGCTGATGAAAGCTACAACCGACACAAGGAGATGATGGATCTGTTCGCTAACCCTAGAATTGGTGATGAAGACCATATGCTCTTCCTTCATTCCTTGTGTGTCCCGTTCAAGTCCAAAAAATTATTTTCCATATCCCTAGGTCATGAAGGTATATTAATATTTTATGAAAAGGTGTTTCACATTGTCTTCATCCATTCAACACATGTGGACACCTGATACAAGATATTTCTTATCCCTCCTAAGTTGGTCATGTGTTGGTAACCTATTTTCAAAATTCTCTATAAAAGAATGTCTATAAAAGGAAAATAAAAATATATCATGAACTTAGATATCCATAATTGAGTTAATATAGTGATTTAACATTCAATGTTATAATCCCCCTTAGTGTTGAAATTTCCATTGTTGTTTAGATTTCAGATAATTTTATCCATTAATAAGAGAGTAGTGTTTTGAATATCCTACATATCCTACAAGGATATAAAATAAAGGTTGTTAAGTGGTTCCATGAAATCTGAAATATTCCTAATCAATAATTCATGATTTATGTTAAATTATTATTTGAGGGGTATTTTAATCCAACATGTGTCCCAACGATTCTGATATGAATTCTTACTTACCAACCACTTGATGTTTCTCTTGATATCATTGAAAAACTTATTGACTGTAGTGAATAACAGTAATCCAAGGTAGTGGGGAAAACCATAAAAAAACTCTTTAATATAATTTATAAAAAATAGTAGGATGGATCATCAGTGTTGATATGATTATAGGAAAATTAGTACAAAATACTCTGATTATATATTTTAAGTTATTCAATGACAAGTCCCCCCCTTTTCAGTTGGATTGATTAAATCCCTCCAAGAGAGGGTTATCAATTTGGTCTCATGAATTTATAAAGTTAAAATAAAACTCTAGACCAAGAATTGTAGCTCCATGAGTATGATTCTAAACTACTTTTAGATAGACAATGAGTAAAAACCCTAGAAGTGGTAACATAGATAACGATACACTCTCTCCCAGCTTGAGACATGGATTTCCCTTTAAATATAGCCTGTTGATTGGTATTTACCACACACATTCTTACGAGATATTAACATTACACTTTTCCCAAAAAGTGGTACCCCAAGATAATTAAAAGGAAAGTCCCCCATTCTTACTCTGATATTTTAAAAATTCTATAATATCAGCCAAGGAGTATCCCAACACAAAAAACAATAAATCATTTCCAACAGTTAGTGGCTTGTCAAACCACTTCTTCATAAGTGCAATGAGAGATTGAATAATGGTAATGGTATTCCTTGGGTATTTACCAAATAAAAGGATGTGATCAGCATAAATTAGGTCTAAGGGAAAATAACTTTATTATTTGAATGGGTAATAGTATTTTTAATTTTATATACATATGATTTGTAGTTAAATTCTTTCAAAGTAATAAAAGAAGATAAATTTTTCATTGAATTTTGAAAATAAAAACATACAATTAATTAAATCATGATTCCTTAATATTATTTAAGTGAATATTAATTTTATTTAATTTATTAAATTACATGATAGATGATCAAATAACACATTTCTATATTTGGGTGATTATATTTTGATAAGTTATCAATAAATAAGAATTTAAGTTAAAAATAATATTTTTATTATAATGAAATTTATATTTATTAGTTTTAAATTCTGATAAATTCATTAATCATAATTAAATGTATTATCTTTCTTAATTTCAACATTTCTAAAAGAGATAGAAATGTGGTAAATTGTTATTGAAAATAAAATAATGGGTACTACTATGGATTGATTATATTGAATGCTATAAAATTTAATATATGATTAGAATAAATATTCAAGAGGTGTAAAACCTTAAATTGGTATGCTGTTAATATTTTTTAACAACAATGATTAAAAATTTAATTTTCATTTTGTGTATAAATTAAAAAATTAGTGAATATTTTTTTGTTATAAACATGATTGAATTTATTAATATCATCATAGGGCTATGTAATGATAACTATTCTTAATGTCTGATCATATATATTCAAATATCATGTTGTAAAACATATTTTTCATCATGACAGTAAATTTTAATTGTATGTTTCAAATGATTTTATTATCATGTTGAAAATAACACAAAATATTATTTTCTAATATAAAGTTATCATATTGATGAATTTATTTTTCACTTGTATATATGTTGTTGAAATAAAATGATATAGTCTTATTTTTAAATGTTAAAAATTTATTTTTTTCATCTTAATTTGTAAATATAATATTAAATATGATATTTAAAGTTAATATATATTTAAAAAAGTATTTACAATATAAACAACAACTATTGTTTTGTGATATAAATAATTTATGGGAAATGATTTAAAATGTTCTAAATGAATGTTAATTAAGTGATAAAACTGGAATTTACTTTTATCAAAATAATAAAATGAATGAATTTTGAGAATAAATATAATTTAGTTTGTTACTATGAATTTTTTATTTATATAATTTTATTTCATAGTTTATCCTTTAATTTATTTGAAAAATTATAATGATGATTTTATTTTTTTTAAATAAATAATATATTAATGATAAAGTTTCTACCATTAAATGATTTTTCATAGTAAGTTAAAATATATTAATGTATTATGGGAATATTTTATGATTTATTATGTTATGGGTAATGTTTTTTTAAAAAATACGGATTTGAAATAATTATGGATTTTTTTTTTAAAAAAAATGCCTTTCTATTAATTTTGGTGAGATCACTAAGAAATTTTAATATCCCATTAAAATATGATACATTCATTATGAGATTAATAAATGGGGAACCAATTATAATTCATTTATCTTATAAAAGGGTAATATTATTTATTATTCATTTATGAATGGATATTTCTTTATTAGGGGGCCTCATGTATCCGTATAATATGTTTGTGTGTATTTATTATACATAGGAAAGTGAAATGATATTTAAAAATGTAAAAATTTAATGGGGATTCTCGAGGATGTTTTTCAGTGATAAATAAATAATCATTTAATTATTGTGGTTATTAATAGTGTAGATAGTGTACTATTAAATTTTAATTTTATATATTGATGAAATCAAATTATTTCATATATATTTGAAATATTGCATACTTCTATTTGGTTGGTTATGGGAGGGGGATATGTATGTTTTGTTTACTAGAAATTGGTAAATGATACCCCTAGGAAGCTAAAATATTGTTGGGACGTGTGTGATACTATTGTTAAAAGAGTGGTTTTATAATTTATTATCATTAATTTTATTTTTACATTACATCATATAGTTGTAGGACACATGTTATCAAGAAGATATTTGAAATGGTCGTAATTTTATTGAAGGATAAAATTTAATCACCATAATTTAGTAATTTTATGTTTTTATATTATGAGATTTATAAAAATTATCAATTTTATAGAATTACATAGATCAATATTTCATATCCTAACTATAATAAAAAATCATCCTAGTTTTTTTAATGATTGAATCATTTTTTTGTTAGATTAATGATCCCCGGGTTTCCATAGAATGGTGATAATGATTCAATCATAATATTAGTATACTTATTAAAAATCAAAAATATTTTATTATGAAAAACATTTAATATTTCATTCATTATTTTTTTCATTTTAAATATTTTAATAAATAGAAATAATTGGGCTTTAAATCATTGTTCGCATTATTAAAAAAACATGAGGTCTCATGTCCCACGATTATCATGGTCTCGAATTCCTTACACTTTTGTATTTCTATTGATTTAATACCTCATTATACTCATGTTTTGACTGATTAGAATTAAATTTATTATATTTTAATGATGAAAATAATTATATAATTTATTTTGAATTTATATTTATAATTTTATCATGATTTTTATTTTGATGTTTTTATTAAGTGGGAAACATTTTGTATTCCTTGATGTGAAATAAATTAGGTGGTTAATAATTTATTCAAATTATATGAGAGTTAAAACTACTGGTTTGTTTATTTATAAAAATAATATTGAAAAATAATTAGGAACATTTGAATAATAATTTAGTATTTTATAAGTTTAAAATATAAAAAAATGATATTTAATGTTAACATGTTTTTTAATTATTTAATTGAGACATTCAAATTCATCGTTTTGTTTATAATTTTTAATATCAGATCAGTTTCATTGAGTAATAATCTACCATTATTTATATATAATTGTTAATTATATTTTCAATGTAGTTAATTAGAATAGTTTGTTTCATCTTAGTGGATGGTTAGATAATTTTGGTCTTGAATAATTGTGAAAATGATGCTTGAATTTTATATCATTTATGTGTTTCTTGTGAATTAAAGGAATAATTAATTTATTTGAATTCTTGTGGGAATGGGGTTAGGTAGATTTATTTGGAATGGGGGTTCTAGATGATTTTGAATAGAAATTATTTATATGTATGGTGCAGGATAATTTATATTTTTATTTGTATGATTTATTTTATGATCATTAAAGGCACTATTGAGTAATAAATGGGATTAGTTAACTAATTTTGATGTTTTAGTATATCATGTGTGATGATATTAATAAAAAATTATCAATTTAAATATAAGTAATTAATGTTTATTTTTTTTAATTTAAGCATTATATTTTAAACTCATACTGATTATATGGTAGATGATTTCATTTGGTTTTGTGATTAAACCAATGAAATTCAACATCGATCATCTCGGAACACTAAGAGGGTGTGAATTAATGTTCCCATTTTTTCAAATTATTCATAGTATTCTATAAGTTTTACTTACTTATAATTGATCCCTTATCTTGGTAAACAAATATTTACATTTTTATATGATCTTACCCCTGAAAAAGACATTAAACCTATGATCAAATAAAGAACAACATCATGAACAATTTTTTCAAGGTTTGTTTAAAATGAGGAAACATACTCCTTGTGGTTATTGACTATAATAGAGACAGATATTATAAAAATTAATATTATAGTAATTACGTGTTATTAAAATTTCAGACTTAGGTTACATGATAAGGGTTTATGTTATAGGACATTCTCATGAGTGTTACATTTGACAATAGTTTCTCACTAAAAATTAAAGATTTATGTGTCACATGATTGAGGATTCATTATTTTAATAATGTATTAAAAATAATCTCATATAAAATACTCATTCAGGAATATTGTAATATTTTGATATCATGGAGTTTATAACATCATGTTATCACATGTACTTAAAGGGGTCACCCAATGGTATCTCATAATGGGGTCACATGATAGGTTCTTTTAATAACAACCCCTCCCCACCAAATGGTAGTATCCCTAACCTCCACTTTGTTTATTCTTCCTCACATACCCCTCTCATGTATTCATTTTCAAAGAGGTAATGGTTTAATATAATAAAACCTCGCCTATTTTTATTCCACTTTTAAGAGTGGATTTTTTGCATGCTTTAGCTAAAGGTGGGGCATGACTTATTATCTTCAAAGATCAATATGTTTTTAAATTAACCGTTGTTATGTGATGCTAATGTGGATATTTAATCCCATCATTGATGCATTTTCATATTATCATGATCAGATTCATGTTAACATGATTCCTTTAATCACACAATACATGTGTGGGAATTCATCCAACAATGAATGAGTGTTTTATACAACAATATGTTTATCCATGGAATATTCACATGATATTCTCAAGGGATTCATGCAATCAAATACATTTCAATTAGCAATGATTGAAAATTATACAAGGTGTTCATGTTAATGGAATGTTTAAATGACGGGTCATTCACATAATGGTTTATAGGTTCTTTTTCATCCTTATCACTTGATATCAGAAATTATTCAAGAAAGGATCATTATTTTACTACCAAAAAAAACATAGAAAGTATTGATGTGTATTTATGTGACCTCATATAGAAGTTTATTGCAAATAATAATCTTGAGAATTAATATATCCATAGTTTTCATGGAGTGTCATGATTGGAAAATAGTTCATGTGATTTATAAATCATCATGTGAGGGATTATTTAAATAGTTACCTCCATGATGGATTTTTTTCTTTGAAGGAAAACTATTTATAAAAGATATATATTTCATGCATGGTGTTTTAGTGGAAATAAGATCATGTAATATAAGAGAACTCAAATGATAAATTAATTTCATGAGAAGTCTTTCATGTTGGAGTGTTATTTTTTGTTATATCGTTCTATTGATGCCATCGTCAAAGGATATTAGGCATGGAAGATGATGGTGATGGTTTAGCCAAACTTTGCTATCAATAATTAATTAGGGGTAGCTCATGGAATTGATCCACTTCCATCGAGTGGTTTGAAAGTCACATGAAGGATGATTATGACATTGTGGATATATCATATTAAAAATATGAATCATATAGTCTGGAAATGATTTTATCCATTTGTTTTTGACATGTGAATAGTGATTCAGATGATGTTCTTTCCCTATATCAAGTTTGATCACTTCCATTGAATTATTAATCTCATTTACCATTTCATTGACCATCCAACCTGAAAATGCGGTTGAAATTTGAAACACTAAAATAACTCCCTCACTAGAAACCCCATGACATTAGGTATTATATATAGCCACCAACCGCATCCTCTTAAAGAGTTCCATGTTCATATTTACATTTCTACATATCTATCTAGAAACACTGTGTCTTAAGTGTAGTTGAGGAGCCTTGAACATGTACACTAGTAGATCCAGAAATCTTGTTATCTTGTTTGGAAATTGTTTTGGTTATATGCCATCCCATAAATATAGAATAAAATTCCAAATAACGGAATAAGATATTGAAAATTTTATGTAACCTTTTAAAAGATAAATCCCAAACAAAACATTATTCATCAAGAATTATTCTTCCAAACCTCTTTTTTAGTGATTCATGAAGAATATGAATTTTCCTTTCACACATATCATACATCTGAAATCTCATATGGAAATCTTCATGTTGAATAATATTGGTTCCCAAAAAAATCCCAACTCCCCCACCAATATAGAATATGAATCATTTAGGATGATATGGATTGGAGTAATGAGGAAATTTAGACCAATTTTTATCCAAATTGAATATCGAATAGTTTTTTACATTTAATAGTATGAGGGGACTTACCTAGATTTTATTGATTGAGTTATTTTGAGAACCACCTAAATTTATGGCTAGATCCATGATATGTGCCTTGTACATTTCTATATATCCCAATGGAATGATAATCAAGTCATATGTAGTTAGGATATTTAATATTCATATTTAGATCAAGATCATGAATATGGAATATAGGATCTTGGATGTAGAACTCTATGATGAGTTTTACTATGTAGGTCAATCTCATTAATTGGGAGGGGGTGTCATCACATAATGAAAGAGTCATGGGTAAAGACCCATGTTCTACTAGAGATGTTTCTAAGATCAAGCTTTCATGCCACATTTCAAGCATCACAATATATGGCACTATAATAATATTAATATCCTATTTTATGGAAAACAGTGAATTAGGTTTAAGACATGATAGGCCTAATTAGCCTCATACGATTCCTGATAAATAAAGATGCACCCAAAATGATTATTTTTTCTATTGAAATAGTGAGCGTAGCTCAATTTTTTAGAGGGCCATATATAGGTCCCAATATGTATCACATCGATTTTAATATTTCCCTTACTATTGAGTATGTTTCATACGGTAATTAAGAAAATGTATGTAATTTTAATTTTCATAGGTATCCTTTTTGGAATTTTAAACCTGAAATGTTTTTTTCCTTTTCCATTTCATAAGTGATCATTGTTTTCTGAATTATAAAAAATAATCCAGGTAATAGAGTCTTCATTTTATTTATATTCTTCATTTTGTGGGTTTTAAACCAAGAGAGTTTTTTGTATCGTTAATATATATTTTTTATACTTTATACACTAGAAAATTTATGTACTTTATGATCCTTAACTCATAACACCTATTGTCATAATTTATAGTCATTTAGCTCATACCATCTACTATTTTCATTTGACGCCATCAATCTCAAAACATAAAAAATTTATTATTATTGTATTCTTTTTTATTCATTCATTTTTTTGTTTTATATGTTAATCAATCAATTTATTTAATTTAGGATCTTCTAGAATTGTCTATTTATTGTAATATTTTATGGGATTTTATCTCAGATCGTCTATTCCGATTGTTTATTCTCTTCAATACTGGCCCTTCTATTGAAAATATATTATTTATGTATAGATTAAATCATTTTTTTTCATTTTCTAAATACTAATTTTTATTATTGGGGATTAGAGACATTTTTCTCAGACCTTATGTTCGAATATATTAGGATCTTTTAGCTAAGACATTATGTTATTAGGTGTCAAGGATGTATAATTATTCAGCGTATAGGAACCGGGACTCCATGCTAGGATTATGATTATTGAGTATCCATGAAAGGTTATGAAACCTTTATTTATTATTTCAAATTAAAAAAAATGAATTCTCTTGAAGGGTTATCACTCCCATCAATCATATTGGAATTAATAAGGATGGGTATACATGACAGGATTTTGGCACCCTAAATCATTTCTATGATTTAGTTTAGTGTATATTAGAGTATTATTCAGGATACCAAATCCAACTGGATAGTTGGAATATCAATTATGTTAATCACAAGTCTAGATGTTTTAATAGAAAAAAATGGAACGCAAAATTCATGCAACAGTTGGTCATAAAACACTCTCAGGTGATGATTTTCACCACAATTTTAGTGGGAATCATGAGGATTATAGATCCTTTGATACATGTATTATAATATTATTTTTATAATATTTTATTTCCATATTACTGAGCTGATTTAGAGTAGATTCATGGTCAATATGAGGGTTTTATTATTCTTTTGAAGGGTCGTGAATGATTTTTAGAGATTCTTTCATTCTTATGTTAAAGAGATATATTGAGAATAGAGTAATCCTAGAAGGGTTATTGGTACTCTAAAGTTGGTTATTTTATGGTTGTGAAGATATAACCCTATATCAAATTTTTTTTAATTCAGGAGATAGGGTCCACCAAAACGTTCAATAATGGTGTACCACATTCTTACATTATGTATGTGTACAATAAATTTAGATGCAACATTAAGGATGTAGAATCCACTTGTAGTGGATACATGTGGACCATTTTTTATATAAATGACTTATAGTGGATACATGTGGACCATTTGTAATGGTTGAAACTAGTATCACATGAATCTTGGACAACAACACATGCATTTAAGGGAGACATTTAATTTTGGACAAAAAACATCCGGTGGAAGCTTAGTGGATTTTCATTATTCAAATATGAATCCAATTGGGTCCATATAGAGTTTTAAATATCTATTATCAATATACTACAAGAACAAAAAATATAAATAATCATAGGTTATAGGGTTCCACTAGATGTTTACCAACTCTTGGAATTAGCGAGTTTCATATCAAACAATGAAGACATGATGGATATTTTTGGGAAATGTCATATTAAAAATGTATATAGAAAAAATATAATATTTTTCAATACCTAGTGAAAACATTATCATGGAAATAATATTTTAAAAAATCAATCATCTATCTTTTTTGTCGGTTGTGGTGTCTGGAAAGCATGGATCAACTTTTACATGGGCCAAAAGCTGGTCTACATGATCTATTTCGTTATTATTTATAATATAACTTTTTGATAAACTCTAGAAATTAATATCATAGTGATATGAGACATGATTCTTTTATCATAATTCCATTTTCATGTTTTATTCTAGAAATGTTATATGACTCTTTCACTATAAGTTTAGGGTCATACGATTTAGAAGATCAATGTTCTTATGTTTGAGGTTTTATATCATTTAAAAACATGAATGTTTTTATGGGAATGATGTACATTGAGTTGATATTATTTTAGTTTTAAAAAATATCCTAATTTTGATTCCCATGGTATGATTTACTACAAGTCCTTCCCCTGCAGAGGATGACAATATTGTAAATTGTGCCTCAAGGTTCTCTAATCAAGAATGATGATATTGGAAAACCGTACTGTAGATTAGCTCGAATCACTCTATGATGAAGGGGTCCATTGATACGAAGATAGGGAACATAATGATATTTATCCTTTTTTAAAATAAATGACACATTTTTTTCATGGTCAGGAAGACATTAACAGGAGCCAGTATTTGACATACACTGTCAAAAAAGGGTCCCATGATGTCGGGTTTCCTTTCCCATGGGCCAAGAATCGTTTGTGTATATTAGATACATGAGGTGTGGTTTATTTTCATAGTCTTTACAAATGATAATATAATATTCTAGAAATTAATTTTCTTATGTTCAGGAACTTGTGTTCATTTGATAATGAGTGATGATGGATTATGGAATGCATAGTTCTATTTTATGTAGTGGTGATGCATCTATCAGGAATTTTAGCATCATGTGATATGAAATTGTTCCTTTTTTTTAATGTCATGTGATAATGATTTAGTCACCATGATAATTTTTTTATTATATCCTTAAACATAAATTGCATTGGTTGGGGTCTCAAGATGTGAGAAGCATCTTTTATCCTTTCACATGCTTACTAGTGAGTAGCCATATACTAGGGAACTTAATACACAATTGTATCTCATGTAAATTCATGCCATATATAGATATGATTCATACATATAATATGTGTGTCTATAGAACTCATTCGTCCAAAATAAAGTCATATAAAATTTATATTAATGTCCTTCATAGGGTTTCCCTCTAAGTATATTGGCATTGTATGCATTGGATATGGAGAATTTATTCCTTCACTTATAGTATCTTGACATCGTGGTTGGATAAGGGATACAATACATTGAAAAATCCCATATGTAGGGAAACATTATTTCAATATTTCATTATGGATATGAGATTAAAATTTCATCATAATAAAAAATTCATGGATTTGATGGTCTGCTATATATAATTTTATTACATGAAGGATGAAACATAAGTCATGTTATTTAACTTCATGTCACTAAGACATCATTATGAAGTTTAACATCCTAAAACTAGGATGTGTCACTGAGAAGTGTGACTAACATAGGTATATAGGGTATTAAAATAAGAATTATACATCACGATTATGTTTTTGAATAATATGATATTATAATAATGCATTAGTAACAGCTACACAACACAGAAGTGTAACATCGATTGTATCTGAATCCTCCTGAATATTTGTGTTATGTGATGTGTAAATAATTAGATAAGAATATATAAGTCAATTTTTTTGTGGAAACTCATGGGTAATGGTTAACCAGTAATAATGGGAGAAACTGTATACTATGAATTCATGAAAATATATCTTTGTATTAGTGGGGCCTCTTCAATGGGACTAAAACATCCACAAGGTGTAATCTAGATGATAAGTGGGGAAAAGGTCAGTGGGGTTCCAAGAGAAGAATGCGAACTCCAAGAATTGGTTTGTATCAAATCATGTGTTTAAGAAATTACGTTTTTTGATGGATATTTTAATATTCAATAAGTTTTTAGAAACCCTAGTGTTTACACTATAGTGTATTGAAAACAATTTGGGATAAAACGATTAAATATCAAATATTTATCTTAAATATCATTAAAAAAGATGATTTATTCAAATTGATGTCATCTAATAATAAATTTTAACATTGTGTGTCAGTGATGTTGTTCTCTGTAATTAGATATAATGAACCTTCATCATTTTTGTAAGGGAAGACTTCAATGTTTCAAAAATAATATGGTTCACTCTCATCATGACAAACAAGAGAAAATCAAGATGTTGATTGATGTTTTCAAGGGTATAAAATGTGGAATATGTGGGTGGGGGGTAATCCCTTTTATTTGTAAGAGGAAATCCACATATTAATTTGGTATACAAAATGGGGAAGAGATAGAAGTGGTGATAATTTATTGATGGGATTTTAAATGGGAGATCTCTGAACAAAAATGTGTCCCCTAATATGGGAATCAATCCGAAAGTAGTATTTATGAAGAAAGATCCCCACATAGAACTAGGTCGTGTATAGAGAAGTGGATCATTATAATAAGTTTATAGCTATAATTATGAATAAAAACTCATGAATCACTATGTAACCTATGGTAATAGGAGTCATGGGACAAGTAGTTCTAATAAAAATGTTGTGCAGTTTACAGTCTTGCCATCCGGACATGGAAAAAATCCACAAATGACTGATTCATTCTTGATCACCCTTAGATGTTGGGAATAAAATAGATTGAATGTCTCATTCCATTATTTGTAAAATGGTCTTCCAAATTGAATTTTATTTTTAATGAAGTTAGTTCATCATTGGCTATGCATAACCTAAAATAAAAAGCCTACAAGAATGAGATTTCATAGTCATACATTGGAAATAGGTATGAGGCACATATGTGTAACATTTAGAGTATCCAAATCACCACGAATATTTATGCTATCAAAAGTTCAAATCAATTACCAATAATATATAGGTCAATAAGAGGGTAAAGGTGGGTATGGGTCAGCCATTAGTAATTTTGGAATCACACATCCCTTGTCATCTGGAATTAAAATCCTTGATTCAAGGGGGACCACATGTATGGGATAAAAATACCCACTAGGTAAACGTGATTTAAAATTTCATTATTCATCATTGAATACTGTGGTTCCAAATAAGATTAACACATCCATGTTATGATATAGATATATTGGAGAAACCTGAGTAGGGTAGACCATAGTTTATGGGGGTCATATATAACAATGTCAACTCGAGGAATCAGTTGGTATTAACTCAGATATCAGAGATGTTATATTAGTTCATGGGTATTGTAATATTCAAGATATATTTGATAACACTAAATGCTACATCAAGGTGTATTGATCACATATTAATGATGAAGGGATAAAACCTGAAATTCTTGAATACACAACCATTATAGGGATGATTGTTTTATATTTGAGACCACTTGTCTTAATGTTTAATTTCAGCTTACTTGGACATTGTTTTATTGTTTACTTTTATATGACTAGGATGTTTCCATGCAATTTAATTTCATTTGAATAGGATGTTCTCGTGTAGTTTATTTTCATTTCCTTATGATGTTGTCATTTAGTCTAAGATTATCAAGCTACGATGCTTTCATACTATTTAAAATCACGAGACTATGATGTTTTTGTGGAGATTAGAATAATTTGTCTAGGATTATATCATGTATTTTAACATTATGAACCGTGTAATTTTTAATGCAGTTTAATGTCACATGACTAAGATATTCCGTAATCAAAAAATCCATAAAAATCAATTTTGATATTCACTCAAGGTTCCCTAAGACCACATGATCTGTTATTGATGTGAGATATAATGTATAACTGGGAAGTTAGTGAGTTGTGAGAGATTGTGTGTCAGGGAATAATGGGGTGTGTTCATAATTTAATCTGGACTGGAGCCTCTATATGTATCTGAATCTCATAGAGAATAATGATTAAGAGTGACAAAAACTCATGTCTAGGGTTGGAATGGAAGACCCAGATGCCACTATGTTTCCTGTGTAACATGGATCATGTTTCAATGCCCCACAATTTCATATCAAATTATCTTTATAAATAAATTTAATAGATTATATTTCATGCAACACCAAATTGGAATGTGTTACATGAAAGATTGAGTTTCTATGAAACAATAGTATAATATTATACTTACTTAAGTGATATGTTTTCCACTTATCCGATAAATATATTAATATAAATAGTAATAAATAATTTTTACATGTTATTTATAATTTTTTCTCAAAAATAAAAATTATTTATAATAAAATATATATGTTTCGTTAAAACAGTTATAAGCCTAGAAATACTATTTCTATAAAATAACAATTTTTTCTATCCTATTGTGAAGAATAGTAAAATTATTTTTTGAAACACATAGAAATTTAATTTGGTAAAATTCATAAGATTTTTGAAATCCAAATATCAAAATTATCTTAGGGTGAATGTTTTTAGAAAAAGATTCAATTTTAGATATATAGTGAAATTTCTATTCTACATAAGAACCAAATATTTCAATTAAAAAATATCTTATTTTATATTTATTTCAATTTCATAATAGATAAATAATAAATATATTATATCAATGTAGTTAATAAGAATAATTTGGATTATATAAATAGATATAAAAATTTATTGAACATTTGAATGTCTCTTTTACTCACCTTCAAGCCAAATTTGAGGGATTGTCATTAAACATAATTTTACCAATTCTTTGAATTGAAATTCAAAAAATGGACATATATGTTCTTAATCATTAGGAAAAATTTGGTCCAATAGGATCAAAATAATTTTTGTAGAATAATATATTTTAAATCTTATTTACCATCGTTAATGGTAAATAGGGTATTTAAAGGTATTGGTAATATTATAATAGTTTAAAAATACCCTAAAACATGTCGTAATTTAATAACTATAGAATATAATATATTATTAGATTTTTTTATTATGGGACAACCATATTAATTCATTTTATGCTTCCTATGAAAAACAATTTCACCATACTTGAATATGTACATCTTACCGTCTCCACGATGCGATGTGATTCATATTCCACATTAACAATTCATTAATGTTCTCAAAAATATATATAATTAATAATTATGAAATAAATTAAATAATAATTCTACTATTTTAATATATATATATATACATATAACTTATAAAATCATTTCCATTCAATAAGATTTGAAAACAGAAACACTTTTCATGCATACATACAACGTACCATCTCCATGAATGGTGTATTCCATTCCTTATATATATATTATATATATATATATATATATATATTTATTTACATACTAAATATATATGAAATCTAAATCATGTAATAAAATTTTAAATTTATTAAATCGTGATGTATATAATGCGATCAAGAATAACGATTCAAAACATATATGTTAATAAAAGCTATTATTACCCACAATGTTTGATTAACATGGAATCGATTATAAATGTGTAATATTAATCCATACAAAAATTATATTGTAATTATTATTTTGATTTTGGAATATGTTGATTTTATTTTAAAAATATTATACTGAATTTTCAAACATGTACGGAGGGTATCAAATCTAGGGTACGAGAAATCATAACTCAATTTCCATTAATTGATCTAAAAATCTATGTCATTGGTTATGATCATGCATGAATAAGTGAGAATGACCCCATATTGATTTATAATGTATATAAACTTATATTTGGTTTTTTACATAATTATTTCATTTATTTATTTTAAATATAATGATATGATCATTGTAAGGTAACTCTGTCTCACTTTTAATTTTTATGAGATAGGTTCCATGTTCACCACTTATTTCTTGTGTGTGCCATATGTACTTCCCATATTTTATTTTATATCATGATTTCATTTAACTTTATGGTATTTAATGATTTGTTTTAAGATATTTGGCATATTTATTTAATATTTAATGTGATAAGGGACTCTTTGAATGTTTAAAGAATTAATCCCTTATCCATTACATTATTCATGACCGTATCAAAAATATTAATTTCTATGTATATAAAGGATTATAAAGTACATTTTAGGTCTATTATTAATTTCATTTAAATATTTGCATATGTAATATTTTTAAGGTTTTATGTATGTGTTAATTATACAATATCATAATTATCCCAGGTTGTTTATACGTATGTATGTACTGGGACACAGTTATCATTCATTTCCATGTTTCATAAAAATGTATTTCAAAATATTAAAAAAATTATTAGAAAATTGATTACATTAATTTATACCCATAATTTAATTTTAATAAATTTTTTTGAAACGAATATTTTAGTCATTTTCCCAATGAGCTACTTTATGACCTTTTCATCAATTTAAGAAATGTATATTTTTTTAACTTATATGTTGTGAGTGGATATTTTCAACCATTATGGCGCAATAACATTTTGTATCTTCACTTAAAAAATTACAAGGATATTTTCAAAAGAAAAGTCTAATTTTATAATTGTTCTTCTTTTAAAAGAGTTCAAAGTAAATAAAGGGATATTTCTATCAAGGATCTGTAATGATATTATTTGATTATATACACCTATATAAAAATCATTTATTTGATTATATTATTTATTAAGGTTGATTTATTATGATATTATCTTCCATATTATATATATGGTTTTGTGATATTATTGACTATGGATGTGCCAATTTAATACTATTCATGATATATTGTTAATGTATTATCATTTTGTATACAAGTTTTAATAAATAAATTTATTTAATATTTCACCATTTTCATACGAGGAATACATTAGACATAATAAGCGATGGGTGGGGCCAGCTATATCCCCTCAACGCATTGGTAGGTTTATTAAAAGAAAATAGACTTGGTTTTAGCTGAGGCCTTACCCATTTGTTGGATTATTGGCATGATGACTTAAATGTATTAGATTCTTAACATGATGCATTGACAATTTTAGATTCCTGGCATGATTCCTCTATGGTATGTTTCAAATGTCCAGTATTGTGAATTCTATCATTGTGAGATTAGCTATTGATATTAAATGTGATTATTCAACTTGTAGAAAATACATGATAATGTTATAATGGAATTAGTTGATTTATTACTTCCATATTATGCTTAATATTATGTTTAAAAGTCTTGAGTTTGAGTTTTTCACTCTATTTAATGATTAAAGTTTTTTATGAAACGTTCTACTATATTGTTTATCCTTATTGAGCATTCGAGCTCACCCCTTTCTTTTGTTTTATTTTTCCCAGTATTTCAAGAACTATATTATGAAATATAGGAAATATTAATCTTGGAGAATAATGGAGTTCTAAAAGGATTACCTATGTTGTATTTTATATTTTTATATGTAACGTATAATCAATGTATGTAGTCAATTTTATAAGACTTCAAAACTGATCATCCCTTCAAGATTTTATTATTTATAATCATTCTAATGTATTAAATTAATACAATTACTCCTATAATTTTGGGTTGGGGATTTAACATTTTTATCAATAAAATTTTGACAAAAAACATGGAAATATATTTAGAAAACAATGATGATGGATAATATCCCAAATATAGACTTTTATGATATGTAAAGAATAACATTAAATAATTTTGTTAAGGTAGAGGTTATGTGATTATTCTTAGAAAATAAATCACTTTCTAGATACTATAAGTGGATGTTGTTATAGAATATATCTGATTAGGAGTCTTAACTCTAACAAGGTGTTCCGACCATCACTTGGGGTAACCTACTATATGACAATAGGCATTAATTCGCACCTTGTTTGACAATCTCGAGGGATATTCTTAGGATAAATCACCTTTTCTACACAACGGATTATGAAGTATTTATGAGTAAATATTCCACCAAAGAAAACATTTTTATGATTATGGATTATATATAAATAATATTTTAAAATTATGTTATGTATTTTACTACTTTGGGAATCAAATTCTACCTTATGACATTGTTTAGAAATGGCACATAGTTGATGGAATAGAAACCATATCAACGCACAGAATCCATATATGAATTTACATCATATGAAATTTAATGATAATGGAGATACTGATATTGTAACACCCATGATTTTTATGATAAATGTTTTGTTTTTATGTTATATACACCATCAAAGGAATCTTTCACTTCACACAACACTAGCTTGGCTTTCTTTACACACAATCACTACCTTCCTCGATAGCTTGCGTTGTACGCAATACCGAGTTTCACGAAACAATGATATGCTATTGATATATTATTAAAACTAGCCGTTATGAATAGTAATACCCACTTTTTAAAATTTTATAAATTTTATCATTCAAAATGGACTTTATTTTTTAATTAGGAATATTGAAATTATCCTAGGGTTAAATTTTGGTATTTTTCTAAAAACTTTCAATTTTTGATGAATAGTTAAAACACAGGGTTACTATTTAAAAACCGACTTTTTATTTAAATAATTATTTATTTTATTTAAATTTATTTTAGGTCAAAATTGATACATAATACCTATATAAGTTTAGTGCAATTCATTGGAGTGATTTTATAATAATTTTAGATATATAAAAATTTTATTGAACTTTTCACCGTCTTTTACCCACCTCCTAGGAGAATTTGCAAATTTACATAAAACATAATTTTATCTCTTCTGTGAATGGAATTTCAAAAATCCGAGAGACATAGTTGATGTCAGTAAGTAAAATGTGGTTCAATGAGATGAAAATAATTTTTGGTGAATAGTAACTTTTTACTTTTTTTTACCACGGTTTAAAGTAAATATGGAAATTAATGGTAATAATGATATTATTATTACCCTAACACATGTACTAATTATATTGGATAAGTTTAGTTGGACCAAAAAAAACCTTAGGTATAAAATATTACCCTTTAGGTCGACTTGGATCAGATTAGGACATTTATTATTATTTTATTTAAAAAAGAATTAAAATAGTTAAAATCAAATTTTAATAACTAAAACATTTTTAATATTCGGTTATAAATAATATAAATTTGACTATAAATATTAATTAGAAAGCTAAAACGATTTACTACATAATGGTATAATATTTGTAATTTTTATACATTAAATAAGTTAATTTATTTTTGACACAATGATGATGCAGTAATTACCTTATCAATGAAATATTAACATAATTGAGGTTATAAATACCAAAATAAATATAATTTGAGACTTTTTATGAATTACAATAATTATATAAGTTAATATTACATGTTAGTATTGATTTAATTAACTTTTTTCTAACTAATAATGCTGTTATATGTTTCACAAAAATTAATTACCAAATAGTGTCAAAATTGACATAAAAAAGTTTTTTAAAAAAATATTATATTATTAATTGTTATTTTTTTACTAAAAATCTAAGGTTTGGAAAAATGACTTTGATAAGGTTATATATATTAATAATTAACAACTTGGGTTTTTTTGGCTTGTTATAGTAAGTTTATTAACCTTATAGTGTAAGAAAATAAGAAGACACAGTAAAAGTAAAATTATATAACTTAAAGTTAGTTATAAATGATAAGGATAAAATAGAAAACTAAACATGTATAAATTCTATTTTATATGAGGATTTATACCCATCCTCACCTTATCTTTTAAATAAATCAATTTGGAGCTATTGAAAACCGAATATGACTTTATAATAAAATAATATTTGTAGTTTTTCCAAAGGTGCCCCTCTCCTCCCTTATAAAAGGGAACCTTCTCCCTCTCCTCCTTACACCACTTTGAGCCTTCATGCTCGGCCAAAACCTACCAATTTCTCTTCTCCACTTCCCTAGAATCATCCTAGAGGTCCTGGTATTCTTTAAAGACCATTTTTAGTGCCCTAAGAGGAGGTTAAGAAGAGGCGTTTCAAAGAAGAGGTGATGTCCGTTACCGATTCTTTCAACTTTATTTCTTATTCTACTTATTCTTATTTAGTTGTTTCATTATGAAGTAATAAAATAAGTATCAATAATATATGGATATGTTATTATAAATATTAAACAACCCTATTTCACCTTCTATCCATCCTACAGAAAACAAAATCACCGCGCGTGCGTATGTACATAATACCGTCTCCACACCATGGTGTAATCTGTTTTCCACCACCACCTTACATGGATGGGTATAATGGTCTAAGGAATAACTATATATGATTAATTTAAAGTTATATTTATTCTGAAATAGTATACATACACTTCAATAAAATTCAATGATCATGGGAACGATATCATCGCTCGTGCGTACGTACGACCTACCGTCTCCATGATGTGATGCGACTCGTTCTACATGATCTTCATTGCATAATGATTATATAAATTAATTGAATGAATAAATATGATATATATTACAATAATACCATTCTATAAATGAGGTATCTATAACCTAAAAATAAGAATAATAATTTATTCAACAAAACACGCATAAGAACCAAAAGCAATAAACACCCGAATAACAAGTAGTAATGAAATATTACTAATAATAAGTTAAGAATTTGACCATATATGATATCATAAAAATGGGTAAAATTCTGGAATAATTCAATAACATTATATAAATCACTATACAGGAGGGTCGGACACGTACGATGAAAATCGAACCTAAGGTAAGGGAAAATCCCACAATCTCATTTTTATCAATGATTGTTTATACTATGGTATTTACTAGGGTGTATTTATCACCCACTTCCATGTTTCCTCAATATGTAATATTATTTTCATCCACCTATAATTTTTTAAATCCAATTTTACCCATTGGTGAGTTTTTAGTAAAATATATGAAAGGAATCTTTTGTCATTTTTAGTACGAGGTACTTTTTGACTTTTTCGGCCAAAGTACGAGAAGAATGTTTTTTTAACTTATACAACATGAATGTATTTTTATGATTTAATAGAAAATTATTTCCATGAAGCTTCCTTTACAAGTTTTCAAGTTTTTTTAATCAACATCTTTTAGTTTAAAATTGTATGACATGTTAAGAAAGGAAAAAAAAATTGAAGTAGAAAGGATATTTTCCTCAAGAATGGTGTTCAAGTGTTTTATCAAAATTATTTTCCATCTAAGATAATTTAGGGTTATTTTTCTCTCCCTATTTTTACATTGATTTGATTATGTTATGATGGAATTAATTTTATGATGTCCTTTTATCTTATATGATTTATGTTATGATGGCATGATGTTTAAGAATCCCATTTTTATTACATGGGTTATGATATGATGTATGATTTATGATCATGTGGAACACATAAGAATGGTATCATTATGAGATGGGTGGGACCTATATCTCCCTCCAATGCATTGGGTAAAGATTTATATCTCATGAGATAGACATTGCTGGAACGACAGGTTAATCCGGTTCAGTGATACAGGACTGAAACGAGGAGTGAATTCGGTTCAGAAATGGACTTTGTCTGCTAAAATAGTCTTGGAAATGAGTCTTAACTACTAAGAAATGATTCTCTATGATTATGTGTGTATGCCACAAAGTTTCATGTTTTATGATATGATTATTGGGATTACATTTCAATACTATGATTTATCCCATGTTATGATATTATGATCTCTTTTGCTGGTTAAGATTTTTGAAATTCTATGTTCTTATGAATATGATACTTCCTTTGTTTACCCTTACTGAGCATTTGAGCTCACCCTTTTGTATGTTTTCTTTCCCCAGGTCAGTAAGAAGGTTATTAAGTAAGATATGTCAAAAGGGATTCTAGATATGATAAAATAAAAAGGAGACATTGCATATGATTTATAAACCAGTTGTTTATGCTTCCTAGTTTCTAAAGACATTATACCTATACGGTCCTATTGTGGTTTTGTTATATGTTGTAATAAGTGTGCTGAAATTTTTAAGTAATAAAAAATTATGTAATGTATGGGTCATTATAGATATAGTTTTTGATGAAAGGATTATAACCACACTATGACAACAGAATCAGGTTATGAATAATATCATTACCAGTATGGAGCTCCCTGATCGACAACGCGGAGGAACAATGTTAGAATGATTTATGGGACAACAAACTCTAACATTAAATGCGACTAAAAATCCTTTTCTATTTGAGAAATGATTAGGTTCTTTGTAGAAAATATATCTTTCTTTTGGGAGTATTGAAAGAGAAAATGTTTTAATGATATTTTATCACCTCTAAGGAGATGAAGATCAATGGTGGTCACTAATTCCAAACATGAAAGAGGGGAAACAATTTTCATGTATCGAATGGATGGATTTTAATAAATTTATCTTTGAAAAGTATTTCCCTTCTTAATATAGAGAGGGTATGGAAAACAATTCTTGAATTTGAAGACAAAAGTGGATGACTATGTTGCTAAATATGAATCCAACTTCACAATATTAGCACGACATGCTACAGAATACATACATAACCAAAGTAGTAATATTGACCTTTTTTGATGGGTTATAGACTATTCTCTGAACGGAATGGTTTCCCAAACATTCTCATCATACGAAGATATTGTATAATGTGATTGGAAGATATATACATAATTTTCTATATCTTATGACATTAAGGGAATAAAGGATAAGAAGATAATGGTGGAGAAAGATAAAGATAATGGAATTAAGGGAATGACGGATTTTCTAGAAAGTGACTATTGTGGATGGAATAACCTTGGCTCATGATTAAAAGGAAAAGAACTTTTTCATGTCTTGAGGAAAATGACACGATGTTGATGATTTAATGTAAAGTTATGAATTTACCAATGTGCAATGATTCCACTATAATGATATGGGGTATATAGTAAACCTAAACTTTTACACATAAAATTAAAATATTTTAAGGATAGTTATAAATCAGAATACGCGCCAAGAATCATTAAGTCAAGTGTATCTGAAGACTATGCATATAAAATTAAAAACATGGGACTAGGAAAAAAATTCATTATTTAATCTTCATAAAGAGATCCAAACATACATTGATCCCTTACATCTGCAAAGGGTAACATTGGGATCACATGAACAAAGGGATGAGCTAAAATCCCACCAATGGAATAAACATAAGAATAAGGATTTAGCACCAGGGTTAGCGATCATGACACAATCGTATAAAATATCATATATAATTATAAAATATAAAAATGGGGTCGTATAAAAATTGAATAATAATATTGTAGAATATAAATAAAACATGAATTTATAATTTCATTAGGCGTGTTTCACATAGAGGAGCACAATTCAATGTTAACCACCAAGACCGTTACACATTATAGCATGAGTCAAGGATAAACGCCAATACTGTTTCACATGACATCTCATGAGACAAAACTTTACCCAATGAATTTGAGCACTATCTAGGTGAACCCATCTAAATTTTTTCATGAATATCATTTACACATTAAGAATCATACACAAACAATCATACATAAACATAAGGGTTCCCTTGTAAATAAATGGGTATCATAATCATGTCATAAAGTATAAGAAATGGGTATATCATACAATTCCTTATGAAAGAATGTAATTAAATAATACATGGAAATTCATTCATTAAATAATAATATATCTAGAAATGTGGTGTTAAACATAATTTTAAACAAGTAATAATAGTATTTATGATATTTTACCATTAAAAATTTTTAGTGCAGTTTTAAGAAAAATACAAATGAGCATTTATAATAGAAAGGGGAATAGTATTTTATATAAAACCAGAATTAATCTAACAAGGTTTTAATAAATAAAACATTGGTTTTATAAAAACAATTTGGCTTAAAAAATATGGTTGACCGCACACGAAATTGTGTATGGATTCCGAAAGCCCCCTTAAAACGGGTAATCTTATCGTGAATTATTGAAGAGGGAATCATATAAAAGAATATATATCCGAGAAAAAGAATGGGTAATGGGTCTTGATACATGATTTTAGATATATAAACTGAAATTTTATGATTTATATAAACAGAATTTATGTTTTTATTTTGCTAAAAAGGGAGTAAGAATAGCCTGAAGGAATAATGGAGGTTCTAGTAGAATCTCTTATAGAATATCAGCATGGTTCCAGTCATACTTTGGAAGGATTAATGAGAGATAAAAGGGTTTATATTCTTTTATATATCATAAGGGAAGTATGGGGAGGTGGGAAATTATACCCCCATCATTAGGAACTAATCATAAAGTACATAACATATAAGATATTCTTGAATAAATTTGAGAAAGAGCAGACCCCTTATCTTAAATAATATGTCGATCTTCGCTTGATATTAATGACATGAATAATAATATTTGGTAAATTAATAATAAATAAATAACCTATTTTAAATATAAAATATTTATTATTACCTTTTTTAGTTCATTCAAAACATTTTTGATTGGTTATGAGTTCAATTTCATTGTTTGGGTCTGTTTGTTTCCTTTTTTTTAATGATCATTTCAAAAATATTCATGTTCGGATACCCATGTATGATGGGAGTGGTTGTCTAGAATTTAAGTTATATGAAATATAACAACCCATACTTTACATACATTGTTATTACTTAAAAATTGAAGCACACTTATTACAACATACAACAAAACCATGAAAGGACCATATAGGTATAGTGTCTTTAGAAACTGGGGAACATAAACAATTGGTTCATAAAGCTTCTACATTGTCTCCCATTTATTTCATCATATCTAGAGTCCAGTTTTGGAATATCCTACTTAATATCCTTCTTCCTGACCTGGGGAAAAAAACATACAAAAGGGTGAGCTCAAATGCTCAGTAAGGGTAATCAAAAGAAATATCAAACATATCATATTTATAAGAACATAGCATTTTGAAAAGCTTATCCTGCAAAAGAGATCATAACATGGGATAAATCATAGAGGTGAAATGTAATTCCAATAATCATAAATTAAAACATGAAACTTTGCGGCATACACACATAATCATAGAAAATCATTTCTTAGTAGTCAAGACTCATTGCGAAGACTATCTTAGCAGACAAATTCCTTTTCTGAACCGAGTTCACTCCTCGTTTCAGTCCTGTTTCACTGAACCAATTTAACCTGCCATTCCATCCATGTCTATCTCATGAGATATAATTCTTTACCCAATGAATTGGAGGGATATATAGGTCCCACCCATCTCATAATGATACCATTCTTATGTGTTCCAGTTAATCATAAATCATACATTATTGCATAAACCATGTAATAAAAATGGGATTCTTAATCATCATGCCTTCATATCATAATCCATATAAGATAAAAGGACATCATAAAAATAATTCCATCAAAACATAATAGAAACAATGTAAAAATAGGGATAGAAACAGAACCCTATATTATCTTACATAGAAAATAATTTTGATAAAACACTTGAACTCCATTCTTGAGGAAAATATCCTTTCCACTTCAAAAACATTTTCCTTTCTTAACATGTCATATAATTTTGAACTAAAAAGTTGATTAAAAATAAACTTGAAAAATTTTAATGGAAGCTTTATGGAAATAATGTTTTAAAATCCATTCAAGATGTATAAGTTAAAAAAAATTCTTCTCGTATTTTGGGAGGAAAATTCAAAAAGTACCTCGTACGAAAAACGAAAAAAGATTCCTTTCATATCTTTTACTAAAAACTCATCGAAGGGTAAAATTGGATTTAAAAAATTGCAGGTGGATGGAAATAATATTAAATATTTTGGAAACATGGATGTGTATGATAAATATTCCCCAGTAAATTCTGAAGTATAAACAATCTCGGATAAAAATGAGATTGTGAGATATTCCCTTACCTTAGGTCCGATAAGACTTCTACATGTCCGAAACTCCTTTATAATAATTTAAATAATGTCATTGACTTATTAAATAATCATATTCATTGTTATTATATCATATATGTTTCACTTATGACTTTATATTACCCGTTCTTTTGTAAATTCCAGGTTAAAGCAGCGTTTTGGGTAAAATCATTTCATTTATTGTATGTGTTTCGACTTGTAGTTCTTGATATTATTACCTATATCCCAATTTACATAATTCCAGAATGTATAAAATGATTTATATATAATATATATTCATAAAATACATATATATTATATATCGATAAAAGGAATGAAATACATCATTCATGGAGATGGTAGGTCGTACGTACGCATGAATGCTGTTTTTGTTTCCTTATTGAATTGAATGAAACTAAATAGATGAAATAAATATATATAAACATAAATACAGTATCATTATTATGTCATATATTTCATGATTACTTAATATATATACTTTATAATCATTCATGAATGGTTAACATGGAGAATGAATCTCATCGTGTCGTGGAGACGGCAGTACGTACGTACGCACGAGCGATGATATCATTCCCATGATCGTGGAATTGCATTGAAGTGTATGTATAATATTTAAAAATTAATATAAATTTATAATTATAATATATAGTTATTTATTTACACCATTATATCCATCCAAGTAAGGTGGTGGTCAAAAACAGATTACACTACGGCGTGGAGATGGTATTCCGTACGTACGCACGCGCGGTGATTTCGTTTTCCATAGGATGGATAGATTGTGAAATAGGGTTGTTTCATACTTATAATAACATATCAGTATATTATTGATACTGATGTTATCACTTCATAATGAAACAACTATAGAATAAGAAGTAGAAGAAGAAATAAATTTGAAAGAATCGGTAACAGATATTACCTCTTCTTTCGACACGCCTTTTTGAAACCTCCTCTTAGGGAACTAAGATTGGAATTTGAAGAAGACCAGAACCTCTAGGATGTTTCTATAGAAGTGGAGAAGAGAAATTGTCAGGGATTGGCCGAGATTTAAGGCTCAATGTGGTGTGAGGAAGAGAGGGATGAGGTGCCCTTTTATAAGGGAGGAGAGGGGCACCTTTGGAAAAACTAAAAATATTATTTTATTATAAAGGCATATTCGGTTTTTAATAGCTCCAAATTGATTTATTTAGAAGCTAAGGTGGGGATGGGTCGCAAGCCTCTCATACAATATAATTTAGACAAGTTTAGGTCATTATATTAACATAATCTTTTAGTTTTAACTCTTAGTTAATTATATTGACATTTACCATGTCAAATTTTTTTATGTTATATAGTTAATAAACACACCAAATACATCCAAGAGACCCCCAAGTGGTCCATTAATGATACAACCATCATGATATAAGTATATTGGCCGAACCTTTTATTTTTAAAAATATAATAACAATTAATAATATAATATTTGTTTTAAAAACTATTTTATGTCAATTTTGACACTATTTGGTAATTGATTTTTGTCGAAATTATAACAGAATTATTAGTTCGAAAAAAGTTAATTAAATCAATACTAACATGTAATATGAACATTGAAAATTATTGGAATTCATAAAAAGTATCAAATTACATTAATTTGGGTATTTATAACATCAATTATGTCAATATTTCATTAATAAGATAATTACTGCATCATCATTGTGTCATAAATAAATTAAATTATTTTAAGTCTAAAAATAACAAATAAAATACCATTATGCAGGAAATATTTTTAGGTTTCAAATTAATATTTATAGTCTAATTTATCTTATTTATAACCCTATATTAAAAATGATTTAGTTATTAAACTTTGATTTTCACTATTTTAACCCTTCTTTAAATAAATTAATAATAAATGTCCTAATCTAATCCAGGTGGGCCTAAATGGTCATCTTTTATTCATAATGTTGTTTTTGGTCTAATTAAACTTATCCAATAGAATTAGGACATGTTTTTTGGTAATAATAATAACATTTTTACCCTTAATTACCCTATTTACTTTGAACCGTGGTTAAAAAAAGTAAAAAGTTACTATTCACCAAAAATTATTTTCATCTCATTGAACCACGTTTTAGTCCTTGATATTAACCGTCTCTCTCGGATTTTTGAAATTCCACTCCCAGAAGCGGTAAAATTATGTTTTATGTGAATTTGTAAATTCTCATAGGAGGTGGGTAAAAGACGGTGAAAAGTTCAATAAAATTTTTATATATCTAAAATTATTAAAAAATGACTCCAATGAATTAAATTGAACTTATATTGGTATTATGTATCAATTTTGACCTAAAATAAAATAAATAATTATTTAAATAAAATGTTGGTTTTTAAATAGTAACCCGGTGTTTTCACTATTCATCAAAAATTGAAAGTTTTTAGAAAAATACCAAAATTTCACCCTAGGAAAATTTCGATATTCTGAATCCATAAATGAAGTCCATTTTGAAAAATAAAATTTAAAAAATTTCAAAAAGTGGGTATTACTATTTATAACGGCTAGTTTTAATAATATTTTAATAGCATATCCTTGTTTAGTGAAAATCGGTATTGCGTACGACAAAAGCTATTGAGGAAGGTCGAGATTGCGTGTAAAGCAAGCCAAACTAGTGTTTTGTATAGTGAAATATTCCTTTGATGATTTATATAACATAAAAACAAAATATTTCTCATAAAAGTCTCGGGTGTTACATTCTACCCCCCTTAAAATGAATTTCGCCCTTGAAATTCGTCACTTTGTAACAAATAGATGAGGATACCTCTCCCTCATAATATCCTCAAGATCCCATGTAGCTTCTTTTAATTGGTGGTTCCTCCATAAAACATTCACCAAGCGAGTGGTCTTGTTCCGTAGGACTTTTTCACTACGATCAAGAATCTCTATCTGCTGTTCATCATAAGAAAGATCTTGCTCCAGCGGTACAACTTCTTAGTTGAGTACATGTGAAGGATCGGGTATGTACTTTCTCAGGAGAGACACATGAAACACATCGTGAACTTGAGAGAGACTCGGTGGAAGCACCAATCGGTATGCTACCTTCCCAACACGATCCAGTATTTCGAAATGACCGATATATATAGGGCTTAACTTTTCCTTCTTTCCAAATCTCATTACTCTTTTCCAAGGAGATATTCGTAAGAACACTTTATCACCCACTTCATACTCTAGGACTTTTCATCGGTTATCGGCACAAATTTTTTGTCGACTCTAAGCTGCTCTTACATGTTTTTGAATAGATCTGACCTTTTCTGCCATCTCATCAACAAGATCAGGTCCTAATAGCTTTCTTTCCCCAACTTCATCCCATCAAGTTGGAGTTCTGCATTTCTTTCCATAGAGGGCTTCATAAGGATCCATCTGAATACTGGAGTGAAAGCTATTATTATAATAAAATTCCACCAAAGATAGGTGTTGATCCCAACCACCTTTGAAATCCATAGAGCAAGGTCTCAACACTTCTTCTAGAGTTTGAATTGTCCTTTCAGACTGACCATATGTATGAGGATAATAAGCAGTGCTGAAACTCAACTCTCTATCTAGAGCATACTGAAGACTTCGCCAAAATTTCGAGGTAAACCTCGGATCCCGATCAGATATAATGGAAAGTGGCACTCCATGCAATCTTACCACTTCCTTTACATATATCTTGGCAAACTACTCAAGAGAAAAATATTCTCTAATAGCAATGAAGTGTGACGACTTCGCAAGACAATCCACTATAACCCAGATAGCAGTATTGCCTTTGGATGTTTTAGGAAGTCTAGTGACAAAGTCCATAGTGATGTTTTCCCATTTCCATTCTGGTATGGGTAATGGTTGTAACATCCCCTTAGAATTTTGTCTCTCAGCTTTAACTTGCTGACAAAACAAGCATCGAGAGACATATTCAACAACATATCTTTTCATTTCATCCCACCAGATGTACTCTTTCAGTTCCCAATACATCTTCGTGCTTCCAGGATGAATAGAGAATGAAGAACTATGAGCCTCATCCAGTAGCTCCTTCTTTAATTCTGGGATGGGAGGAACACAAACCCGATTCCTGAACCTTATTATCCCATCACAATCAAGGTTGAATTCATGAACATTTCTCACCATCTTTTGTAACTCTACATCTACTTTCTGTGCCTCTTTAATATTCACATGTATAGATGATTGAACATTCATTTGAGAAAGATACGATTTTCCCCTTCCATTTTAATTACAAGATCCATCCTTTGTAAATCCATAAATATTCGATCTTTTGTGATCTTCATCATGGATAAGCTAGCATGGTCTTGTCGACTTAATTCATTTGCCACCTTGTTTTCTTTCCAAGGGTGGTAATGAATTGAGTAGTCATAATCCTTAATCAGATCCAACCATCTAATTGGCACATATTCAGCTCCATTTTTGTGAAAATATACTTTAAACTTTTATGATCAGTATAAATTTCACACCTTTCTCCATAAAGGTAATGCCTCAAAATCTTTAATGCAATGATTACCGCAGCTAACTCCAAATCATGAGTTGGGTAATTTTGATCATGGATTTTCAACTGTCGTGAGGCATAAGCTATCCCCATATCATTTTTCATGAGAACACACCCCAATCCCTTCTTGGATGCATCACAGTAGATCACAAACCTTTCTCCACTACAAGGTAGTTTGAGCACAGGTGCACTGGATAACCTTCTTTTCAACTCCTTGAAATTATCTTCACATTCCTCCGTCCAAAAAAACATAACTCCTTTCCGAGTCAACTTGGCGAGTGGATTAGATAATCGTGGAAAATAATTCACAAAACATCGATAATATCCATCCAAACCAAGAAAACTTCGGATCTCGGTTTCTGTTGTTGGCCTCGACCATAATTCGATAACCTATGTTTTGCTGGATCCACAGATATCCCCTCTTTTGATATTATGTGACCCAAAAATGCAACTTTTTGAAGAGAAAATTCACATTTGGAAAATTTTGAATAAAGCTTCTCCTTTCTCAGGGTCTTCAATATAATTCTCAAGTGATCTTCATGTTCTTCCTTAATCTTTGAATATACAAGAATATCGTCTATAAGGACTACCAAAAATTGATCAAGATAGTCTCTAAAGGCTCTATTCATCAGATCCATGAAGATAGCAGGGGAATTAGTTTGACCAAATGGCATCACTATAAATTCATAGTGTCTATACCGTGTACGGAAATCCATCTTTGGTATATCATCCCTTTCGACCCTTAATTGATGATACCCTGAACAAAGATCAATCGTGGAAAAGTATTGAGCTCCGCATAGTTGGTAAAATAAGTCATCAATGCGCGGGAGAGGATATTTCTTCTTGATATTGATCTTGTTAAGTTCTTGATAATCAATGCAGAGTCTCTCTAATCCATCTTTCTTCTTAACAAACAGAATAGGCGCTCTCCTAGGTGATGCACTAGGGCGTATGAATCCCTTATCAAGATTCTCTTGGAGTTGTTTCTTCAATTCATGGAACTCAATTGGGTCCATTCTATAAGGTGTCTTTGAAATAGGCAAAGCACCCGGTACGAGTTCTACTGAAAACTAGACTTCACGATTTGGTGGAAGAATCGACAATTCCTCTGGAAAGACATCATCAAATCCCGTACAATGGGAATATTCTTAATCGTGATTTTCTCTCCAACCATTTGAGATAAATAACCCTCATTTAGTGGAATCAAGACCCATAAAATGGATGAAATTTCCACTGGAAGGTTATGTTCATCCTTGCATCGATAGATGATCATAGATTGATTTGGAATATGAAATGTGACGTCCCTTATTTGGATATTGATATGAGCTCCATATACAGAAAGCCAATCCATTCCATGAATCACATCAAATTCCACTATAGGAAGAATCACAAGATTTGCAGGAATCACTTTCCCACAAACTTCAATCGGAGAAGAATTGTAAACTTTTGATGCAACCGTTGTGCCATTAGGAGTTGTCATAGCTAACTCAACATCTAATTGTTGAGGTAATATGGAGATACCCTTAGAAAATTCTTCATAAATAAAAGAGTGGGTGGATACAGAATCAAATGAAACATTTTCTACTTTAGAGTGGATGGTATGTGTACCTCTCACCACTTCGTTGTCATACTCCACATCACCGATAGTAATTGCATGTGACTTTCCTTTGTCTTTGGCCTTAAGAGTTTGTTGATGTCGATCATCATCATCAAACCTTGGATTTGGGCATTGATTGGAATAATGACCCATCTCCTTGCACTTGAAACATTGAAGAGTAGTAGGTTTATTCTGTGTATTCCTTCCTTTGTTTGCATCATTAGACATCTTATTCCAATTATTTCGATATTCAGTTTCCCGATGACCTTCTTTTCCACACTTATAACATTTTCTTGTCCCTTTAAGAAACTTTCCTCCATGTTTATTTCTACACTTTGAGCATAAGGGAAAACTCATCTTCTTTTCAGTGTGGTCTTTAGATTTTCCTTTTAATTCCATTTTCCTCTTCTTATCAAACCCATGTGACTGATGGGTTACACCAATATCCATCTCAACCTTGAGAGCACATCAAACAATTTCCTCGTAGCTATTGAAGTCCCTTATGGATAATGCCCTTCGAAAACTTGGTTTTAAGCCACCAGAGAATCGATCGATCTTAATCTCAGGTTGGATAATAAGTCCGAATGTGTACGTTGAAAGTCTTGTAAAATATGCTTCGTAGGTACCAAAAGATTCATCATCCTTTTGCTTCACTCCAAGAAACTCTTTCTCCATCTTTGTTCGAAGAATACAAGGGAAATACTTATTGAAAAATAAGTTCTTGAACTCATCCCATTCCATGGACTCAATTTCATCCCTTTTCCTCGTATTCTTAATAAGATTCCACCATTGAAAAGAATCACCTTCCAAATGATATACTGCTAAGATGACATTATCATGTTCAGAACATTAAAGAACTGAAAATATCTTTTCAGTGGTACTGATCCATTGTTCAGCCACTAATGGATCAGAAGACCCACTGAATGAAGGTGGAAGCTGCCTCATGAAGGATTCAACAGAATGTTGCTCCTTCCTTTTCTCGTTTGGAAGTCCTACATGATTCATAGATTGAGAAAGCTGTGTGAGAATGGCTACAACATTCTTCATTCCAGCTCCCATAACATTTGGTTGCTCAGGGTGACAATCATTGCATTGCCCGTCGCATTCCGCATTAACACGGTTCCTTCGAGTTCCATTCATTGACTAAAACCAAGAAGAATAGTGTGAGAAACACTAATTATAATAAGAAAACCACATAATCAGGAATAAAATTTCACACTTATGGTCTTATCATAGGTTGTTTATGGCCATTTCCAAAACACTATGATTTTGTTCTATGCTTAGACATATCCTTAGGTTTCTTACTAAGGCTTTCACATCCTAGTTTACAAAGGATGACTATACCTTTACTCTGATGCCAACTATAACGACCCATACATTACATACATTGTTATTGCTCCAAAATGGAAGCATAGTTATTACAACATACAACAAAACCATAAAAGGACCGTATAGGTATAGTGTCTTTAGAAACTAGGAAACATAAACAACTGGTTCATAAGGAATATACATTGTCTCCCATTTATTTCATCATATCCGGAGTCCCTTTTTGGCATATCCTACTTAATATCCTTCTTCCTGACTTGGGGAAAAGAAAACATACAAAAGGGGGAGCTCAAATGCTCAGTAAAGGTAAACAAAAAAAAATGTCCAACATATCATATTTATAAAAACATAAAATTTTGAAAATCTTATCCTGTAAAAGATATCATAACATGGGATAAATCATAGAAGTGAAATGTAATTCCAATAATCATAACATAAAACATGAAACTTTGTGGCACACACACATAATCATAGAAAATCATTTCTTAGTAGTCAAGACTCATTTCCAAGACTATCTTAGCGGACAAAGTCCTTTTTTGAACAAAGTTCACTCCTCGTTTCAGTCCTGTTTCACTGAACTGGTTTAACCTACCGTTCCAGCCATGTCTATATCATGAGATATAAATCTCTACCCAATGAAGTGGAGGGAGATATAGGTCCCACCCATCTCATAATGATACAATTCTTATGTGTTCCAAAAAATCATAAATCATACATTATTGCAAAACCAATGTAATAAAAATGGGATTCTTAATCATCATTCCATCATAACATAATCTATATAAGATAAAAGGACATCATAAAAATAATTCCCTCATTACATAATCAAAATAATGTAAAAATAGGGATAGAAACAGAACCCTATATTATCTTAGATGGAAAACAATTTTGATAAAACACTTGAACTCTATTCTTGAGGAAAATATCCTTTCTACTTCAAAAAAAATTTCCTTTCTTAACATGTCATATAATTTTGAACTAAAAGAAGTTGATTAAAAATAAACTTGAAAAAATTGAAAAGTAATATTTATAGAAATAATGTTCTAAAAATCCATTCATGCCTTATATGTTTAAAAAAACATTCTTCTCGTACTTTTTCCAGAAAAGTCAAAAAGTACCTCGTATGAAAAATGACAAAAGATTCATTTCATATCTTTTAATAAAATCTCACATAAGGGTAAAATTGGATTTAAAAAATTGTAGGTGGATGGAAATAATATTAAATATTGAGGAAACATGGATTTGTATGATAAATATTCCCTAGTAAATTCTGAAGTATAAACAATCTCAGATAAAAATGAGATTCTGAGATTTTCCCTTACCATAGGTCCGATAAGCTTTGTACGTGTCCGAAACTCTGGTATAATGATTTCAATAATGTCATTGACTTATTACATAATCATATCCATTGTTATGATATCATATATGTTTCACCTATGACTTTATATTACCCGTTCTTTTGTAAATTCCATGTTAAAGCAGCATTTTGGGTAAAATCATTTCATTTATCGTATGTGTTTCGACTTTTTGTTCTAGATATTATTACTTATATCCTGATTTACATAATTCCAGAATGTAAAACATGATTTATATATAATATATATTCCTCATATACAAATATATTATAGATCGATAAAAGGAATGAAATACACCGTTCATTGAGACGGTAGGCCGTACGTACGCATGAACGCAGTTTTCGTTTCTTTATTGAATTGAATGAAACTAAATAGATGACACAAATATATATACACCTAAATAAAGTATCATTATTATGTCATATATTTCATGATTAATTATTATATATACATTATAATCACTCATGAATGGTTAACATGGAGAATGAATCTCATCACGTCGTGGAGATGGTAGTCCGTACGTACGCACGAGCGATGCTATCATTCCCATGATCGTGGAATTGAATTGAAGTGTATTTATAATATTTAAAAATCAATATCACTTTACAATAATCATATATAGTTATTTATTTAAACCATTATACCCATCCAAGTAAGGTGGTGGTCGAAAATAGATTACACCACGGCGTGGAGACGGTATTCCGTACGTACGCACACGTGGTGATTTCGTTTTCCGTAGGATGGATAGATGGTGAAATAGGGTTGTTTCATACTTATAATATCATATCAGTATATGAGTGATACTAATGTTATTACTTCATAACGAAACAACTAAATAAGAAGAAGTAGAGGAAGAAATAATGTTGAAAGAATCGGTAACAGATATTACCTCTTCTTTCGACATGCCTTTTTGAAACCTCCTCTTAGGGCACTAAGATTGGTCTTTGAAGAAGACCAGAACATATAGGATGTTTCTAGGGAACAGGAGAAGAGAAATGGGCAGGGTTTGGCCGAGAATGAAGGCTCAAAGTGGTGTGAGGAAGAGAGGGAGGAGGTTCCCTTTTATAAGGGTGGAGAGGGGGACCTTTGAAAAAACTAAAAATATTATTTTATTATAAAACCATATTCGGTTTTAATAGCTAAAAATTTATTTATTTAGAAGATAAGGTGGGGATGGGTCGAAATAATCTCATAAAACAGAATTTAGACAAGTTTAGGTTATTATATTAACCTTATCTTTTAGTTTTAACTCTTAGTTAATTAGATTGACATTTACCATGTCACTTTGTATTTTTATATTATATAGTTAATAAACTTACCATATACAACCAAGAGACCCCCAAGTGGTCCATTAATGATAAAACTATCATGATATAAGTATCTTGGCCGATCCTTAGATTTATAGGAATATAATAACAATTAATAATATAATATTTGTTTTAAAAACTATTTTATGTCAATTTTTACACTATTTGGTAATTGATATTTGTGAAAATCATAACAGAATAATTAGTTCTAAAAAAGTTAATTAAATCAATACAAACATGTAATATTAACATATAAATTTTTTGAATTCATAAAAAGTGCCAAATTACATTTATTTGTGTATTTATAACATCAATTATGTCAATATTTCATTAATAAGATAATTACTGCATCATCATTGTGTCATAAATAAATTAAATTATTTTAAGTCTAAAAATTAAAAATAAAATACCATTATGTAGGAAATATTTTTAGCTTTCTATGTAATATTTATAGTCGAATTTATCTTATGTATATCCCTATATTAAAAATGATTTAGTTATTAAAATTTGGTTTTCACTATTTTAACCCTTCTTTAAATAAATTAATAATAAATGTCCTAATATAATCCAAGTGGGCCTAAATGGTCATAATTTATTCCTAATGTTGTTTTTGGTCTAATTAAACTTATCCAATAGAATTAGGACATGTGTTAGGATAATAATAATAATAACATTTTTACCCTTAATTACCCAATTTACTTTTAACTATGGTAAAAAAAGTAAAAGGTTATTATTCACCAAAAAATATTTTCAGCTCATTGAACCACATTTTAGTCCGTGATATTAACCGTGTCTCTCGAATTTTCGAAATTCCACTCACAGAAGTGGTAAAATTATGTTTTATGTGAATTTGGAAATTCTCCTAGGAGGTGGGTGAAAGACGGTGAAAAGTTCAATAAAATTTTGAAATATCTAAAACTATTATAAAATTACTCCAATGAACTGCAGTGAACATATATAGGTATTAAGTATCAATTTTGACCTAAAATAAAATAAATAATTATTTAAATAAAATGTCGGTTTTTAAATAGTAACCCGGTGTTTTCACTATTTATCAAAATTTGAAAGTTTTCAGAAAAATACAAAAATTTCACCCTAGGCTAATATCGATATTCCGAATCAAAAAATGAATTTCATTTTGAAAAATAAAATTTACAAAATTTCAAAAACTGGGTATTACTATTCATAACAGCTAGTTTTAATAATATTTTAATAGCATATCGTTGCTTAGTGAAACACGGTATTGCGTACGACGCAAGCTATCAAGGAAGCTCACTATTGCGTGTAAAGAAAGCCAAGCTAGTGTCGTGTGTAGTGAATGATTCCTTTGATGATTTATATAACATAAAAACAAAATATTTCTCATAAATGTCTCGGGTGTTACATGAAATTAGTATAAATCCAAAATATTACATGTATATAAGATTAATTTGGTTAATTAGAGTGAAGGTGAATCATTATATAAAACAATGATGATAAATGCTTGGATTAACTTGGATATTTTTCTCAAAATTTACTTTTATTGAATTATTTTATTACATCATGTATGAAAAAGGATTACAGAACATCACATAAGAAAAAATTAATATATTATGATCTGGTTAAACCATTAAAATGGTTTCATTATTAGTATAAAAGATGTTAATGAAAATTGAAAGCCCATCATCATTGAATGTGATAAATCAACAAATCCTGGATGATGTTTTCATTTATTGTATAAAATTAGGGGAGGAGAGGTGATGATATAACATCCCATTATAATAATTGTTGTCTAATAAATTTATGTCAATAGATTTATCATTCCATTTTGGTGGAGGGAGGCGAGGAAAGAAAAAATGAAAAGAAAAGAATTTGAAATAATATTAAATAATTAGAAAGGGGAATTTAGCCCTTGAGATTATCTCCATTGATAGCCTTGCTACGGAAGAGGTTTTGGCCTTTTTATCAGTCTAAGGGGTGCTGGACGTGGGGTAGGGGTCAGAGAAGGGAATTGGGGAAAATTTAGAAATGTATTGAAGCATGAAAGGTGTGAATTAATGAGGGTGTGAGGGGTGTTATTTATAGTGGAGGAGAGAGGGGGTTTCTCAATATTTAAATAACTAGTTTATTATTTTTCCATAGGAAAATAAATATTAATTATTTTTCTTCCCAAAAACTGTAAAGTGTTTATGTGTGTTTGAGTTACTGGCCTCACATAAGCCATACATTAACTGATGTCTTCATTATTCATGTTTTAAACATTTATTTTAAATTATCATATTTTACTATTGACAAAAAAATTCATGTATTTCAAAAAAATCTCTTAAATTCACCCTAATTATTTTTGACATGTAGAATCCAAAAATGAAAATAAATTTTCAAACATAATTTTCTAATTATTAATAATTTAATTTATAATTATAATCATAATTTCTATGAAAAATATGAAATTTAAATCTATTAATGATTTCATAATCTCTTCAAATATTATATAAGGTATTATAAAATTATCATAAAACAAGATCTCACAAAAAATAATAATTTAGCAATAAATTTAAAAAAGTTAAATTTTATTGTATAATTGTAAAAATATTCATAAATTATTAATTAAATATTTATCACTTATAAAAATAAAAATATTATCATATATTCACCAATAAGATTGAAAAATATTATTTATACTTTAATGGGTGAGGTTAATATCCTTTTTGATGATTTACAATTCCTCAGGATCATACTGAAATTTATAAAGGAAACATTACAATTCAGATGGGTCAGTTACTCTTCGCTAAACATTTAGTTTGTCTCATCGGTCTCCAAGAATCATAATGATTTCAATTGTGTATGTTATATTTTAAAAACTCACATCACAGAAGGGATAATATAATGATTATTGGTCACATAGTACATAATAGTTCATTTTTTATTCCATATATTATATGACATAATTATAAGAAGGAAATTTCCTTTGATAAAACATTGGGTCATTAAAGGTTACAATGAAAATGAATTCCCCAAATGTTAAGTAAATATAGATAAAAAATGTGACTTGATAAAATTAAATCATATGATAGTACTATAATAGAAGTGGAATAATTACTTTATTTCTGTTTTTGGATTTAAGAAACATTTTATGAAATTATGGTTATGAGAATAATGAGATATTTGATGATTGTATGGTAGTACTTGTTATTTATGTATTTGGAAGGATGAATGTTTTAATTGTGGATTTAATATCATCATGGTACTTATATATTTGGTTTGTGAAAATAAGGGAAAAATTATTTTTTTTAAAGGAAAATAGTATTTTATGATTAATTTTAAAAATTTAGAGACACTTTGGATGGTGACTTTGGAAGAATGTATTTTGGATAAGTATAAAGGCTAGAATAGATTAACATGAACATTGGATAGTATTGTTTAATGTTAAATATTTTCATAAGAATATATTTATAATGTTTTATTTATTTATTTTTATAAAAAGGATAACTCGTAGATCGGGTGACAAACCCTAGAATCTGGTAAGGCTGTAAGACATGACCCACAACCCAAGGAAGACAATGGTGAATCACCTACCACTGGACTATATGATTCAATGTTCTGTATAACAGTGTGTTTTTATATAAATTCTTGATAGATAAAGTATAAGTTCATTTTGGGAACACTATATGATTTTGGAAAAAATAATTTGTTTAAATTATATTATGATTTTGAGAGAAATATGAGTTTTTCATTGAAATTAGTTAAGATGTGGATCTATACATGTCAAGTATGTATTCTACCTTTTATTATTATTATATGAAGTAAATTAATTTGTTAACTCTAGGGAACATATCTTAATACAAAAAATGGTTTCCTAGTACATATTCTTTAGATGAATCCAAGAGTCCCTTAGATCATAAATGACTCATGGCTTTGTGATTGTTAACTTTTTTCTTGACATGTTCTCTAAAACTCTTTATCAGAACATGATTGTCTGATTTAACTTCTAAATCCAAAATTTCTTATATGGAACCGTAGTATGTGTTATCTCTGGTGACATTTGTACATCCCTTTCTTTATTTTAGAATGGACCTCTCATTATTCCATTTCCAATGAAGGTTTTCTCACAATTGTATTTTCCAGTATTAATCCTTTATTTTCAATGTCCAATTTAAAAAAGAGCAGAAAAAATTTATTGAATTAGGGGAGAATTTAACACCTGAAAATTTTATAAAACATTATCAATTTAATGAAATTAAATTCGTTATATTGAAAAAAGCAAGGAATTGTCATGCGTTACCCGCATGACTGAGTTTCTGAATTACAACACTTTAGTATTGTTATTTTTTAAAGGGTAGTTTTATAACATATACATTAAATATAATATGATTAATTCTAATTAAAAAAATGACATGATATTTATAGTTTTTCTACAAAAACAAAACATATTGATAATGAAATATATACGTTTTAGTAAAATAGTTATATGTTTTGAAATACTATTTTCATAAAGATATTACATTTTATATCATTTAGTGAACAATAAAAAAAATTATACACCCATAGGAAATGATATTGGTAATATAGTTCTTATTTTTTAATTGAGAATATCAAAATTAAATTAGGGTGAATTTTTGGTATTTTTCCTAATAGATTTAATTTTCAATGAACAGTGAAATTACTATTTTTTCCATTAAAACTCAACATTTTCATTTAAATAAATATTTTATTTTAACTTTGTTTTGACAAAAAAATAAATAAATAATACAAATATTCTACCAATTTTGGTCATTGAAACAATTTTTATAATAGAATAAATATAAATGTTTATTGAACTTTTGAACCATTCTTTTATCGACCTTCTTGACTCATTTACAGGATATCCATTATATGTAATTTTTCTACTTGTGTTAATTTAAATTTGAAAAATGGATATACAAGTTTTAAATGAGTATGGAAAATGTGGTCTAATATGATCAAATTATTTTTTGCTGAATTGTCACTTTTGAATTTTATTTCTCATAGTTAAAGTAGAATATGGTAATTAATGGTTAAAATAATATTATAATAATATAATATTACACTAAATCTTATCCTAATTTCATGGTATAATTTATTTTCCATTAAAATAAGCCTTAGGTCTATAATATTAACCTTTTTATTCCACTTGGTAAATATTAGGTCATTTATTATAATTTATTTAAAGATGCGTTAAAAATGAAATATTCAATTTTTAATAACTATAAATTTTTAATATGAGGTTATATAAGGGATATGGTTGAAAATAAAAAATTCATAGAAAAATAAAATGTTTAAATACATAATTGTAATTTATTAACAATTTTATAAAATAAATAATTAAATTAAATAATGATAGAATAATGATGAAGTAGTTGCTTTTTAAAGGAAGAATAAATTAATTTATATTAATAATATTAAAATAAATATTATTTTACATTATTAATGACATCAACTAATTTTTTAGATTAAATAAAAATTTTATTTACATTTTTTAAGTATTTTTTCCAAGTTATCAGGTTGTTTATAAATTTTTAAAATTGAAAATATTGAATACTATAAAAAATGTCATAAATGATACATTAAAATAAAAAATATTTTATAAAATGTTTTAAAATTCATAAAAATATTTAGATCATCCATATAACATCTATAGTTTTAAAAATGTCAAAAGGAATCTAATTGGGGTTTATTTGGCAATTTATGGTAACTATATTAGCACTATCGTGTAAAAAGACAAAAGGACACTCTAAGAGTAAAACACATTAACTAAGGGTTAAAACTAAATGATATGTTTATTATTATATTATACACTTGTATAAAAATAATTGGAAGGTAGGGTTTGGCCAATCCTCATCATAGACTCGCAATAATTCATTTTGGATTAATTTTATTTGGAAATAATTTTCTAATAAATTAATAGTTTTGGAGTTTCCAAAAGCACCCCTCAGCTATCTTATAAAAGGGAATATATCATTCTCTTTTATTAACACCAATAAAGCACTCTGTCTCATCCAATCCTAGCCTATTAATCCTAAATACTTTCCACAAAGCAACCTAAAGTCCATACATTTGGCATAAGGAAAACCTATGGCGTCTTTTGGTGCAAATAAAAAGGATACACTCGAATAATATGTATTTCCTTTACCAAATCTATGAAAGTTAATTTCTTCTTCTAAATCATTTTCCTATGTTATTTTCATACTAACTCAACAACTATATAATCTAATATATTCTAATATGTTGTCATGATTATGGGACAACCATATTAATCCATTTATCCATCCTACAAAAAACAATATCACCATGTGTACGTACGCACTACTTACCGTCTCCATGAACTGATGAGATTCATCTAATACATTCACCATTCTAAAATTTTTATACAAATATATTTAATTAATACCTATGAAATATATGACATAATAAGAAAACTATAATTATATATATATATATATACTCATATAATTTATTTACATGCTTTCATTCAATAAGATAGAAAACATAAATATTGTTCATTTGTACGTACGACCTACAGTCTCCATGAACCATGTATACCATTTCATATATCTATATTATACATATATATGGAATATATATGATATATATATCATTTTTAATATTTTGTAATTAAGTAAATCAGGATCTAATTAATATGATCCAAAACAACGTGTCACGAAACTTATAATAAATAAAAAGATTATTACCCAAAATGTAACATTAACATGGAATTGTTAATAAATGATTTATATTAATCCATAAATTAATTATATCATAAATATTATTATGACTCTATTATAAGTTTATAATTTGTTTAAAAACATTATACTGATGTTTAGAACATGTACGGAGAGTATCAGACCTAGGGTAAGGGAAATATTAACTCAATTTCCAAAAATTTCGTTAAACATCTATTTCATTGGATATTCACTTCCAGAAATATGTGTGAATTAATGTTGAATATTTTAAAATTAACATATAATTATATTGGGGGGATTTCTATTTTCCACACATAATTATCACACTGATTTACCATCATTCTAATGATATGATTTTTATAGGTTAATTTCGTCTCACATTTAATTTTAATGAGATATAATACACTTTGAACACTTATTTATTGTGTGTGGTGTATGTAGTTCACATATTATATTTGATATCATGATTACATTTATCTTCAGTTTATTAAATGATTCATTTTATAATATTTGGATTATTTTTTAATTGTTCAATGTGTTATGTGATGCTTTTAATGTTTATAGAATCAATCATTTCTCCATTCCAACATTCGTGATTTTATCACACATATTTATATATATATTTATAAAGGATGATAAGGAAAATTTTATGTCTATTTTTAATTTCATTAAAAAAAATAAAAGGAAATTGTTTTATATTTTATATAAGGGTTAATTTTTCCATGTCAGTATTATATGTGTTTATTTATATGTATGTATCTATTGGGACAAATTTATCATCCATTCCCTTGTTTTTTACAAATGTTTTCGAAAATATTATAAATAATCTTTCACAATTAATTAAATTAATTTTATACCCGTGCATGATTTTTTATAAACTGTATAAAATGGAATATTTCTTTCATTTTCCAAAGGAGGTACTTTATGAACTTTTTAATAAATTATGGAAAGAATATTTTTTGTAACTTATATGTAGAGAGTGGTTATTTTACATCATTATTATGCCTTAACATTTTGATGCTTCCCTTACAATATTACAATGTTATAATCAAAATAATTTTTTTTCTTTTATAATTGTTTGTATTTTAGATGATTTTAATTAATGAATGGAAAATTTTTATCAAATGGTTTTAATGATTTTTTAGAATTTTTTAATCTATGTCAACATAATTTGTTGGATTTTATGATTGACTGAGGTTGATTTCTAATGATACAATCATACCAATTTTATTGAAGTTTTTATGATATGTTTGAATCTCGATGTGCTATTTTTATACCATTTATTGTTAATGGTTAAAATACTAATATTTCGTATGAGAGATTTAATACAAATATTTATGTTATGTTTCACCCTTTTCATATGAAGAACACATTAGACTTTATAAGTGATAGGTGGTGCCCGCTATAACCCCTCAATTAACTGATAGGTTATTTGAAACCAAAGAGATATTTTTTTGGCATATGACATACCCATTAATTAAATTAATGGAATGAAGCCATTATATTTTTATATTCTTGGCAAGAAGCATTAATGGTATGTTTTAGATTTATAGAATAATGCATTCCCTCATTGTGAGATTAGTTATTGATATTACATGTGATTATCCGACTAGTAGAATATCCATGTTAATTTTAAAATAGAATTATTTGATTTATTATTGCAATATTATGCTGAATATTATGTTTAAATGGCTTCTGTTCCAGTATTGTACTTACCTTAAACATTATGGTTTTTAGGAAAACATCTATTGTATTTTTTAACCCTACTAATCATATGATTTATCCCCTTTATTCGATTTTATTTTTTCCCAGATTCCAAGAAGTGTATAATGATTTATATAGAGGGATAAGCTAATAAAATCATTATGTTATCAATGGATTATAAATGTTTCATTTTATATTTTTAATTTTAATTTCATGTTCATTTATATAATCTATTTTCTTAGATAGGTAAACTAATTGGACCTTCCAGATTTGATTCTATGAAATCATGCTAATGTTTTAAAATAATGCACTTTCTACTACCATATAGGGTCAGGGAGTTACAGAAGTCACAGATTTTTCTAGAGAAATATCCCTACAGAGGGATTATAGAAAATTATAAGAAAAAATAATTTCATTCTCTTATTTTCTTTTATATTGTATCTAGACACAATATTTGTGATCTGGGGGTCAATATGTGTCCTTTAGTGATAATAATGATGAAAAAAATAGTTTTTTACAATGTTACCCATATAGGCTAATCCAATATTCATGGAAGGGTTGAGTTTTATATATGTTTTGGTTTGGCCCCTGATTTTGGATATCAGTATCACTATATATCATATGATAAAAATAATCAAGTGCCACATAGTACTCAAAAAATTTCCATATGAAGGTATGAATTATTCATAGAGGAGAATTTTTGGTTTTATATGATTCTTATGGACTAAATAATTAGGATTCGGGCATCACTACTTTTATTCTTTGAATTATAATATTGAAATACAAATTCCTTGAACGAAAAATTACATACATAGGGATTACCAATATGTGGAGAGGGGAATTTTTTTACATTTTATATATTTCGAATGGATCCATTATTTGTGATATATAAATCACTACATATCCTATAGAAATTGTAATGAAGAAACATGTTTTCATGAAAAATAATTCCCCATGCAGGTCTGACGCACATACTAGGGGATACACTTTTCCATTTATATTGAAGTTGGACCCATTAATTGGGATCTGTGCCTTATAACATTTCTTGTATAAACTAGAATCAAGGAACAAGTAGTTTTTAAAATGAAATTCCAAAAAATGGTTGAATTTAAATTTAGAGGATGGGAATATTTACCATATTATAGTTGGGACAAAGATTTGGGATTTGGACATAACTATATATCTTGTGATAATAGGAAAAAAAACATAATTCAAAGAAACAAATCCACCATATGATTTTCCATGAAAATGGGAAATGTAAATTTCTATACAGGTTATTTATGGGCCACACATTGAGATCCTATAGAAACTATGTTTCCAATGATAACTAGGAATAAGTTCATAGATAGTTTTGAAATGTAATTTTTTGCATATGTCAAACACATATGTAGAAAAGAGTTTTTTTCATTTTTGTTATAGTTGCATCATTTATATGGGATCTTGGGATCACTATATACCTTGTTGGAATGAGATTCATGCCACACATTGTTTCTAAATAAAAAATATGTTATGCATGGTTAACTTAGAAAAAGGGTGGGTATTTTTCAGTTTATATTGTGGTTTGAACTGGGATTGAAGAACTAGATATCACTAAATATAATATATTAATAATAATCAAGCCATAAGTTTTAATTGAGAATAGAAAATTCCCTATATAGGTTTTACCTATAAAAATGGGATAATGTTTCCATTTAAATTAAAGAGGGACCTAGTATATGGTAACATAGTTTCACTACATATTCTATGGGAACCTAAATCAATCCTCATAGTGTTTCTTGAATTGAAAATTTCATATCCGGGTTTGACCCTTACATAAGGAGGCTAAATGATTTCCAATTTATATTATGGTTTCACATAGGATTTGTTATTAAGGGATCACTGTGTATCCTATTATAATAGGAACCATGGAACATGTAGTTATTGAATTGAAAATTCCCAATTCATGTATGACCTATATGTAGTGAGGGGTATTTGTTTTCATTTATATTTCTAATGGACACATGATTGAAGATATTAGATTCACTACATATACTATATAAATAGGAATCCATCCACACATAGTTTATGAGAATGGAAAAATTCCTTTAAAGTTATGACCCATACGTGTGGGGGTAATTGACGATTTATATTGGATAAAGACATAAAATTTTAGATTTGGGAGTCAATATATATATTATTGAAATGGGAATCATGAAATATAAATTTCATTAATAGGAAATTCTATATGTTGGTCCAAACCATACATAAGGAGGGTGATATATTTTTCACTTTTTATTATAGATGGATGACTGATTTGGTGTCTTGGTTTCACTATTTATCTAGTTATTGCAAAAATAATGCCAACCATATTTATTGAATGGAAATGTAAGTATCCATTTTTGACCTCTAAACATAGAGGTGTATTTTTTGTAATTTTATATTGTTTTTGTTCCTATATTTGACATTCAAGAGTCACTATGATCCTTTTGTAACATGAATAAATCCACACATTGTTCATATGCATGAATGTGTTATGTTTTCCATATATATTGTGGAAGGACCCAAGTTTTGAGATATAAGAATCATTATGTATCCTATGGAAATATAAATCAATCCACCTTTAATTTTTAAATAGAATATTTCTTATGTAGATATTACTGTCAAATAGTTATGGGATTTTATTATTTAAATTTGTTCCGGATCTAGATCTAGTATAGTGAATCATTCTTGATGTTATATCATTTTTAAATTTTATTTTTATGATGTAAAGATGCAGTACAAGTATTTTAACATCATTTAGTAAGGATGTATGATTCAACCTTAGAAAATGACTGTCTTCCATGAATTGTAATTCTTGATGATATCTTTTAAAAGTAATTCTTGAAATTTTTTTCATTGGTGGGGGTGAAACATGGTATGATCAGTTATAGCCAATGAATTTCTCCAGTATAATAGAACATATATTTTATGTAACTATAGTCCTACTTGTGTTAAACAATTGTATGATTCATTCATTGAATCATTGGGGGTTTTAACTAATACTAGTTCATCAGGAAGGAAAGATTATAGGTAAAACTTTTTTTGAATGGTCATGAAATCATTTTCTATAGAAATTCATGTTTTTTCAGTGTATATAACCATTTCACATCAAGGCTCTCAAACACATCTAGTGGATTTTTTGGTTTCTCGTCACTAGAGAGTTGTCTATATAGATATATTTAGAGTGATGTTAAAAGAAAATCTTTGGGAAACCCAACCTCTATCAAAAAACGAATTAATATTGGGCCACATGTGTGGTAGTCAACATAGTGATATGGTTGGACAATAAATCATGAAGGATATTTTATAATCATTAAATATTATAATTTCCTCCAATTGATGAAGTATAGATAACAGAGTATTTTTTAAGGAATCTATCTATCCATATGTTAATGAATTATAGGGAGCAGAGTAGTTGGACTTGATGTTTTACTCCTATTATAGTTTCTTCAATAAAAAAATAATATAAGTTATTTCCATTGTACAATAGTATCATGTGTGTGACATCGAATAAGGCGATGATATTTGTTTTTTTATTTTCATATCCCAATCATTGAAATGGGGATTATTCTAAAACCATTTACAGATGATGTTGGTAGGAATATGGATGTTCAAAAACATTTTGGTAGTAGCTGGGGGATATGGCTCCAGAAAATAAATTCCCATAATGAAAAGAGACCAAAATTATTATATTTATATTGAACATCTAGAGGTTGATAGATTAAATTTTCAAGAATGTTCCATTCATTACATTCCATGTAAAATTTTCCTCATGTATGCATATTTTTTTCCAGTAGTAATTAAGACCTGTAAATTGGTAGGAGAGTTTGGTCCAAAATTGATGAGTGTTGTAGGATACTTTATAGGAAACATCAATAATTTTTTAATATCTAATTATTTAATTCATATAAGGAGAACTTCATTGATTCCTCATTTAGAGAGGTATTTTTTTTTAATTTTGGCCATCTTGTATGGTCATGTTCACTGCTCTATGTCGAATTTGTTCACATTGGGAACACTTTGATGGAAGGTTCCAATTATATAGGTAATATATTATAGGATATATTCAAAAAGGGGAGGATGTAGACTCATAATACCACAGGGAAAATATTACCTCATTTATTTTTTTCAAAGATGATGATTAGTCACACCACCCTTTTGGGTGTGATGTTGAAATCAACTTTTTCTAGAATAATATCATTTAGGATAGTGGATGTATTAAGAAATTCCCTCTAGTGAATTTTTTGATAGAGGCATGTTATAATGTTATGGTTGAAAAATAAATTCTTTCATTTGTAGTATGAAATAACCTATGGGAGAGAACAACTCCCCCATCATAATGGATTAATCTCCATTGATTTTTTTGATCACTAGCTTCTAGTACCATTTGATTTTTGGTAGCTTATTTGTATCTATTAGGATAGATATAATTTTGAAATTGGTGATTGGTATTCATCCTTGATATTAGCGAAGTACTTAGTAAGTGAGATATTTAATGGAAAAATTTCATAGACAAGGGAAACAGAGAAATCCCTAGACTAAACTGGTTAATAACCATTACATACATACTATTTCTAGTTGGTGTCCAAGAGGCAATGTAAAAATACATCTTCTTCATTTGGATAGTTTCATGGGGATTTATGACCTATGTGTTAGTAATATTGGTTTCCACTTGCATTCCTTCTAAGGAGAGATGGGACACACACAAAAAGCTTGGTCTATACCATTAATTTCCATAAATTACATGATATAGATGTTATAATATTATATGATAATCAAAAATTAAGATTAACACCATGTTAACATAGGGTGTCCAAGTATGAATATTAGCAGGTGATTTTTTTATACAATATGGGAAATTTGGTGATAAAAATAATGCCTCATATTTTTCACTCTAAAGTCGAGTTCAAGGAGGTTCTTCTCAATATCGAAGTACTATGTCTTAGAATCTATAACTCTTTGACTTACATTATAGATGCTACATTCATTACACATCATTATTTTATGAGTGGAGTGAATTGAGTGTTCATTATATAGAAGAAACATATATGATAGGTGGGATAATTTCTACTAGAGGCAACAAGGCTAGATGATGGGGTAGGTAATTTTTGAATTTCTTTTAATCTTTGTGGAATTAATTTTCACATTGGTAGGTAACTCCATTCATCACTAGCTATATGATGGATATAGATTTTTCATCCATGATGGCTAAGATGTTTCAAGTATAAGTGAAGTTCCCCTAGAAATCTCTCTATTATTTGATATTCTAAGGGGTATACATTTACAATATTGATTGTGTATGTTTGATAATAAACTGAATACTGTGGTGAGATACCACAAAAAAGTTATTTCCACAATGTTATTCCAAAATTAAATTTCAGATAATTCCTAAAAAAATGATTCGTTTTTTTGATGAAGATAACTTGATGATTAGTTAGGTTATAACACTTCTCTGGATATTTAACCACTAATTTATCGACAAAATATTCCATGATTTCCCTGAAGAATGGTTTAAATATAGGTTGTATAGTTCATTATTAAATTCCAAAAATATTCATTAATAAAAACATCCTTACTTGGTAGAAAAATATCTTATGAGTTTATCTAATTTTATTAACATCATCATCTCCTAGGACCATATTTATCATATTATAACCTCAATACCCATCCATATAAGAAATTTCTTAGAACCATCACTTGAATTGATACAAATTTCTATGATCAATAATCGGAATTCATCCATCAGGCATATCAATTAAGGAATATTATGTTAATGTATACCTCAATGCACCCATTCATTTTCATTATGGGTAAAAATTTGGGAATCCATATTTGGTAAAACACCTCTCAGATAATTTTTCCTTTTATGATGTTTTCTGAATCATATTCTTCATTATTAATATGAGAGGGGTTAATTATCCACATTTCCTGTCTAAAAATGTAGTGGTAATCACTTAAGACTAAAAAGTGATTAGAAACATCATGATTCATATAGAATATATATATACATATATAATTACAAGTGATAACATATCTATAATAGTTTATAAATCCATTTTCTCTCTCCTTCTCCTCAAGAGGATTTGTGGAACATATCAATTTAGGTCACAGTTCTACATCTATTCCTAGATTCACTAGTCCAAGCTTATCGATGGTGGTGGATACCAATTCATTAAATAAGATAGGGTAATTCTTTAGGCTATCCAATTATTATCTCTTATATGGTTATCTAGATTTATTTTATTAAATCTTGGTAAACAAGGGGAATCTATGACACTATATAGGTAATATTATCCATGAGAAGAATAATTGACATCATAAACATCCAATGTAATCATAGAGGAATTATAGTTATGAATGTATACTTTTTCTATACTAATATGCGAAGGAATGACAAAGAAATATGGACATACAAAAATTTTTTTAGAAAAAATTAGATATCTATTAATAGAATAACATAATTATTATATACCAATATAGAATTAGTCCAACATCCCTTTCATGAATCTACTTCAACAAATGATATATCAATCACATGGAAAATAACCAATCAAGTAAGTGGATTATGATATATTAATGCTATTTAATCTACTATATCAATTAGGATTATGGAAAACAAATAATAACGGTCGATCATGATCCAAGAATTCATAGGGGTGGTCCCAAATCCATAAGGATTTGAAACCTACAAATCATTAACCATCATTGGATTTTTTACCTCCCACTTGTATAAATATTTCATAGGATATATGAATTACCTAAACTCAAAGGGAGAGCTATCACCATATAGTATTCTAAAAATTCCCACAGTGGTATATTTCAAACCTTGATTACATGTTAATGGTACTGGCATGAATAGACACAAGGTCTTCTATATTGGACAATATATTTTATGTATCTCTAGATAACCATCAATATAGCATTAGATATGATATATCCCAACTGATTTTTGATATTGATCAGCTAAATGGGTTTCTGATCACTCTTTTCATACCCTTGAATGTCTAGCTGTGTTGGAGAAAATCCCCTTTTATATATCCCCAATGATAGAGGGTCACAATCAGGATGAGGTTGATCTCAAAAACCATTATCCACTAGATCCATTTTATTGTGGTCAATATTGAGTAATATTAAGGAATATATGGTTCTTTGATATCCCTGAATAACCTATTACTGATCATGTTCTATGAACATGATTTTAGTATAAAATTATTTTGTCTTACTTATCACTTGTTGAACCTCAGATCCAGTAAATTCTATTTTAGAATAAAATGGGCTCAGAATGGATTTTACGAGTTCCGCATTAAGTTATTTGAATGATAGAGTGAATCCAGGATAGTGATTTAGTTTGCATAATTTTTAACTATTTTAGAATATAATATTTTTTTCCAATGGTTTGGGCTTCAAAATTTTGGGTTTCACCCAATTATATCACTAAAGAGATATTGTTTTTGAGGTGAAAGGTTCTGGTTTATGGGAATAGGTAAATTCACTATCTATTATATTTGGTGTATATCGCCCCACCCATACCCTTTTACATAGTTGAATAGAAAATCACATCCATGATAGATATATTTTTAGAATATTTATTCTTGATCAACCATTGGAGAGATCTAGGGGATCTTTGTGTGAATGTTGGTATTTCAAAAATGATCTCCCATGGTTATCATCAAGGTATATAGCCTTCATTGGTATATTAATGGAATATATATTTCATCTAAAAATGTGTTTCCTCTACATATCCTCGGCTCCAGCATCCTGAGCCTTTTTCTCAATGCTTATGTATGGGGTAGTCATACTCAGTGGAATAGTATTCATTTGAGAATGGATAAGTTCTATAAAATATTTTAATATAAAAATGAACTCTTCATCTAATAAGGGTTCCTTCTTATTAGGGTGGTTCCCATTATCTAGATGATTAATGAATAAAATTTGAAAGAGTCCCAAATTGTGGAATTGGTTAGGACTATATATCTTATGTATTTTCATGTGACTAATGACTAAAACAATATCAAATAAGAATATTAAATAAAACATCACTAGGACAATTACTAGTTTGAAAAGATATTCTATCAGGATAACATTATCTCTTTTTTTTATCATTGGAGTCATCAAGTGATTGAATCTATGTATAAACATAGTTGTATGTTCCACACAGTCAGCCTCCTTATCTAGTAGTGTGATAGTTAGACATGCCACCTATAATAGAGCATTATCCAGTATGACATGAGCATAACTAAATATTCTCTAAAGGGCATCATTAAAGAAAAATCTATCATTCATAGTTTATCCTAGTATATTATGGATTGGGAATTATTGACGACTATTAGTGACAATTTTCAAATTTGGTATTTCAAGTTTCAGTAGGATGACTATGTTATATTCCATGTCCAAATGGAAATAACTATTTACCATGTCATTTTAAAAGGAATACATTTTTTTATCCAATCAACAAATTTTGGGTGACCATAAAATTTCTTCAGCCTCAGAACAAAGGTGATTTTTTTATTCTAATGATAAAATGCGAGCAGTTGGAATGTTCATGGGATTCTTATGTGACTAAATGAGAACTAATAATAGTTTGAGTATAATACTACCAATCTATTCCTTGTTAACCTTTTTTTCAGTGATATGGGAATGATTCACGATTTATCTTTGTTTTTATAAATGAAATATTCTAGGAATTTATCCATATATATATACTAAGGGAATCTACTAGGATACTTCATTGGAAAACATGTTTTCTTTATATAAAATAAAATATTTTAGCACAAATCCCCATCAATATTTATTATGTGATAGCAATGTTATGTGATTTGTATTAACCAATTCATTTGGATATGACATCAAAACCCCTATAATCTGCATGTTTTTTTAATATGTGAGTCTAACAATCATAATCATCCTTAACATTGAGATGAAATGATAATTAAATTGATGAAAAATGACCTACCACCCTGTAATGAATCATACTAGAAGTATAGTACACCAAAAGAAAAATTTATGGTAATGTTTCTTTAAAAAAATCTCATGTTGATTGCCTCCTTCTAATTTCAAGGGCCCATGATGAGGCCAGATTCTCACAAAAAGTTAAATAGATATTGTTTATAATCTTCTAGTTTAAAAAAGTTTCATAATATATGTATTTAAAAATATAACAGTGGAAAATATTCCTCCACCTATTCAAGATTGGAATTATTCTGGGTCTACTCAAGGTCACATTGTCATTGAATGTATTCCATTCATGAAATAAGTGATTCACCAAAGTTTATGTGTTTAAGAGGTATCACTATCTAGATCACCTTTTATCGAGAATGAGTGGGAGAACCATGATAAGGTGGTGTAATTTTCATATCACGATAATTATTGAACCATTATCATATAAAATGATTAACAAGATAGGGGAAAATTATTCAGTGCAATGGAGGAAATTCAAATTCATCCTAAAATTTCCAATTTATATAGATAGATTTCATTGATCCATATATATCGTGATAATAAAACTTTTATACTGAAGGAGAATTGTCTCACTCATAATTTGTGAGATGAGAGATATTTGTTTCTATTTTATGATTGCACAGAGAGATAGATTCTCACATTAGTAGTCAGCCATTTAGTTGTTATTGATTTTCTTTCTCATTCTCATATTATGCCAGTTGTTCCTCTATAGAATGAATTCCAGATCCTCTATGGGAGAGTGTGATAGAGACACACCTTTCCCTTTATACATGTAAATACATCCACTAATAAGGAAAAAAATGATCATTTGGTGGTTGCAGGTTTTGGATCCTTCTCTAATTTTGTAGAAATGAATCCTCAGTTAGTGTTTCTAGATCTCCTAAATCTCAATGAATGGTTTCTTCATTTAATCCCTCCAATATTATGTGATAATCCATATCATTTTATGTATTTTTGATGACGACGTTTACAGAGGTGTGTAGAGAAATGGTAGGTAATATGTCACTCTCTATACATGAAGAAATTCATTTTCCACTTACTCTTATATAAAGGGTTATATCATTGTCATTTCTCTAACCACATCTTAATTTTGGCCATTTTGTATTATGGATATTTTGTGGAATGATATCCATTTCCAAGTGTTCCCCTTGTCTTGGTCTTTTAATAGTGAACATAATGATTATTTCAATAATACATGCTTATGATGCCCGAAATGAAGGTGGTATGTCCTCAGGGGGGATGGATGGTACGATATATCTCAATATTTTCATCCTAACCATGAAGAGAATGGCTCCTTTTAGGGTAATGATAGGAAATAAATTTCCCCATACTTTTGAGTTGAGAATGATTTGAGGAAAATATTGGAACTTTATAATCCCACTTTTAAGGATCATTGGAATTCTATTAGAAAATAAAAGATAATATGATCGAAATTGAAATATACATATATATCTGTATATATATATATATATATTCCCCTATCTATGTGTGATGGTGTTGTTCTAGAACAAGCCCTTATTTTTCCATGACCCTCATTGGGAGTGATGAATAAGGAGGTGGTGATTGAGGTAGTTATTTACATCATCCTATTTATAGGGTTTTCTTCATATTCTCCGCAAATATTTTCTTATATCATATAATGATTTGATGACACTAGGGGTGGAGGAAGTGTTAAAAATTCTACCAACCTTGTGTGATGGGTTCTCTCGTGGACATATTCTATGGTGAATACTATTTTAATCTCTTTTATTTTTCATAGTTTTACTCATACATGGGATGGGTGTAATGATAGATAACAAATTTGGTCAATTAATAAGAGTAAACATAATGGTTTTCATAATGTCATATTTTTTGTTTGATATGATCTTATATTTTTTGGAATCCCAATATAATGGAATGTTGGTGACACGATCAATTTATTCACAATTTTATTTCATACTCAAAGTGGAGGAGTATCACAATACTGAGCAATAGGCCTATGCTTTATGAGGTCCCCTGATTTCACAAAAAAAACTATAACATTATAGAATGAAACATATTTGGAGTATAGTTGTTTCAAGGAAATGGTTATGTGAAACACCAAAAACAAACCCCATCCTTGTAGGGAGATGTTTGATAAGGCATTAACAATCAACTGTAATATATATTTCATGCAATGGAAGAAGGAGTTATAAATATTTTGGATGTTAATTTTGGATCGTGAGTCTCAAGACATGAATATAACAACTACTTATTTTTTATAATAGATTATTTTTATGGTTATATAGTCACCCTCATACAATGGATGTGGTAGGTGTCTATCCATTGAACACTGATGATTTTCCCGCATGTTCTGGTAAAATTAAGGCATTCGCTTCTTCCGTAGCTCATCTGGGATCTCATAGGATGAATTGGTGATGTGAAATAACTTGTTTATTTACTTTTTATAACTATCTCTATATATATATCATTGTTTTCCACTTATTCATCAGGGTTATAGGGATCCTCCTAGTCAGACCACATTGGTAGTTTCTATTGGGCTCCTTCTGACCTTGGTAAAGTGTTTTATATTGTTGATGGGGAACTATACTCCATTTATTATACTTTTTTGATCACATATTAACATGAGGATTAATGGGAAAGGGGAGGATCTCTTTTTCCGGGAGATAAATTCCCATGGGGAAACTATCCATAGTGGACATCAAGAGTATAAACTCCATGATCTGGGTCTATACTACAAGGAGGAGGAATACAGAGATATTAATTTTTTTAATCTTTTTATAAATATTATTTTGACCCGTGAGGATAGAATGATTTTTTTCATAAAAACCTAGGGACATTGTAGTTGAGAGGATCTAATATATTATCCCAATTATGTATCATGGATGGAATATGATAACCATCATTATTGGTCTAAGGTAAGATATGAGAAAACTGCATGAGGTAATCCATAATATGCTGATGGCTATTTGGAATTTTTGGGATATGAGCCCACTTTGAGGAAGCTATTAGGGTGTATTGGGAATCTTCTATATTGTTGGAAAGGATATGAGACTACCTGTGAGTTGTTTCTAGATCATACTAGTCGATACTAGATGGAGGATGGGTATGTAATAGTTTGAAATATAAATTTCCCATCAAAATATATCAACAGACCTATTGAATGGGATAATGTATTTTAGAATCTAACATTATATACTCTTTATAATTCTGGATAAGTCTTATATTAATGGATTTAAGGATATGATCTGTGACTTTATATAATGGTATAATATGTCAAATAGCATCCTTGATAGGGATATGATCCTACTCTATGCTGATTTCCATACTATAACAAAGTACCACAATTGTAGTGGTGTATAATCTCTATCTCTTTTTTCTGGAGAATGTTGCTAACCTTCTTCAATAATTTTTTTTCTAATCCTACGAACATGAGGGAAACAATGATGGTGAGACCGAGTATGAATGAGAATATAAGATCATTCCTATTCCTCATAATTTACCAGAATATATCAATTATCCTTTTGGATGGGGTAAATAATGTATTCATTCCCTAGAGTAGAAAAATATTAATATTGATCATGGTGATATAATGTATGAGCTATTGAGATAGGGACATGTGTATGTTCATATATCTATACAAGTGTCAAAATAATATGGAAAAGCAATTTAGATGTTCATAGGTAGTAGTGATAGATCAGAAATGTTTGTGTGGGGATATAGGTATTCCTGCTATCGATCTCAATGTTACACTTGAAGATGTATTCAATAGAAGAGGGTTTATACTACATAATTCCCCACCATATCCGAATAAAATATGCATATAAGACACAATCATCGTAGCATCCTGAACTATGTTCCACAAAGTGATGCCCTGATCCCATTGGCCCAATGACCTTAGGCATGCCTCACTATGCTCTAGAGGTCACTCACATTCAATGAGGGTATAATATTGATCGTGGGGATACTATACCATCTTTATCGAAAAGGCAAAACATTAGGGATAAATAATCAACACTCAAAAGATATCACCATAACTAGAATATGATCAAAATCAAATGAAGACTAAAACTGAAATACAATATCCAAATCAAAAATTTTGAGGTATCCTTCCAAGTACATTACAAGTGTTAGTATGAAAAAAACCAAATAAATAAAGTCATTGATAACTACCAAGCAGGACCCAAATCATATCTCATTCCCTAATCCATTATCAATCCAATATAATCCATCAAACATTGGACTATTTCCCTTATCATGTTATATATACATGGCATCTATTCGGTTACTGATCAGGCATGCCGAGTAGGGTGTGATTACTACATAGTAGGACACAAAAAATGGTTTCTAAAAAATCATCCAATCAATAATAGTGTATTTAGCTATATAAAAAATAATGCACAATGAAAAACTAAATATTTATCACATTTAAATTATCCATCAATTTTACCACACCAGAACATGAGTTATCGAGGACACCCACTCCATCAATACATGTTTCAACTCGTGATGGATTCTAAACCATACCACATAGGGAATTAACAATTGATTATAACACATGGGATCTCATTATAATGATCATTCTATTTCCCAACGTGGTCATTGGTTACCATATTCCAATTTCAATATCATGGGAATATATCATCATTTTTAACACACTAAGGTAATCATAACTTCTCTATTGACCCACACCTCAAAGAAATATTCATTTATAGATTCTCATTCCATGTACAACACTTTTTTCACAAAATGTATTTGTAGCCAAAGTACCTATCCCATAGTCATTTATCATATATGGGCATCTGGAGTCTCAGTCCTAGTCACACAGTCACTATCTAATACGGTTATTTAAAACCACAGTTCATATCCCACATATCAGTATCACATGGGTGTTTGGAACCTTGATCTATGTTGCACACTCATATATTAATCAATAACACATACATCACATATATCATATCAACCAAGGTTAATCAAAATTTAACCACTTTTCAGATTTCATATAATGCTATACCATTTCAATTTATCATAAAAAACATGGTACCTCGATTTTATCATAGTGAATAGTTTAAAAAAATCACCAGTAAAAAATTTAAATAATTTAAATAATAAACCCATTTTATATTAATAGTTTACTCACAAACATAATAATTATCGTTGTAAATTAATTGATAATCACATTAATTTCCCAACTACACTATTTAAATTCACCATTATTTCCATAATCACAATGTTCCAATAATTCATTAAATAATTAATTAACCTAATTCCCCAATCCCAATATACATTGAATTAATTTACAACTTTAATTAATCCATTTCCAAAATCCCATTTTTCCCATTTTTTAAAATCCCTAATTAATTAATTCAATTCAAAAATCTCGTGGTCCCATTTATTAATTCACAAATTAATTAATCCAATTATTTTATTAAATTAACAACTCAAAGGATTAATTTATATATTTAAATCTCAAAAAATATGCATGAAATTTGAATTCCAAACATTGGAAATTAAATTTGGACTACCACCTAAAAATGTTATCAGAATCTCACCTATGGAAACCCCCCAATTCAAGAAGAACAACCACGATCATGATAAAGAAAGAGATCTAGAACAATTCATACATACATGGTCAAATGTATTATATTTAATAAATCATATATCTAGACCCATCACCAATAGAGAATAATGTCCCTTAATGGATGAGAGAAATATGAGAGAGAGGGATGAGACCACATGGGATTAGAATCTCATATTGATAGATGTGAATATCTTTAATTCGAGCACTGAATCATCAAGAAAAGAGGTCAGAAAGAATTAAAATCTATCTGGGAAATTGAAAAAATGGGGGAAAATGTTTATGGTTTTATTAGATCGAGTTAGGGTGACGTTTAAGGGGTTTGAAATGTTTTATTCTAATTTTCAGGGAATTAAAATACGATGTACATAGTCTTTAGTATGGGGCACACTGTTTTCCCTAACTATGTATGTAACCATGAACGCCACTAAGGAGTATAACATTGTTACTTCTAGGATGGTTCATGGTTGGAGAAATTGTGTTACGATAATGAAATCCCCTCTTCATGGGTTTCTACGGTGTAGAAAAACCATGAACTAGTTGTGTGTTTCCCCACATCCTCCCAAAATTATCCAATTTCTCCAAAAAACACCCTATGTAATACCACAAGATGTTATAATTTCAATATAAGGAAAAATAGTTCCTATAAATAAACATGAGACACCTCCAAAAGAAACCCATGATCTCACAATCTCCCATCCTTATATCATATCATCCTTAACCTGTACTTCTATACATTTATAAGATTTTGAGGTAAAAAGATCGGGTCAATGGGACCACATATCCCCTTATTTCTCCCATGTCTCCTCCTAAACATGGTCATAGATCCTCAATACATGATCTGTCATCACATTATTTTTCTGAAAAAAATTATCATTGAGATCCAACATGTGTATTGGATTCTCTATAAAGGATGCATCAGTCTCACGGTGAACGTCATACACATCTATTACATGAAATTTATTGGGGTGAAACATTTGATGTTGTGACACATGAAAACCCTAAGTATATAACTATACCTATGTGTAGGATATAATTTGTTTGACACATGCCAGATTCTCTCCACAACCAGAAACTGTCTAACGAACCTGGTCTCCAGCTTGCCTTGTCTCTAAATCCTACAGTGAACAAATCTTGGTGACACCTGATGGAAAAAATAATTAACCTTTGTAAACTCTAAGGGTCATATACGTAGATCAGTATAAGAATTATACTGACACTGATCCATATGAAAACACTATCAAATGATATGAAATTTCTTTTACATCTCTTACATGAGACTCGACCCCAACATCTCTAACTCACTGGCCTCTGTCCATCATAAAGGTGATATTCAAGGCCTACCATAAGGAGCCACATATAGTTACATATTTAAAATACCTTAATAACAGTTGTTATAGGTGATCTCAACTAGTGATAATTAATTCTATAATGATCCACCTATGTCAAGAACACTTGCTCGTAGTATATCCACAAGCACATGTATAGTACGCTATGACGGGCCATATTTTTATGGGTGGAAATACTTAAATAGTAAAACCTGTGTATGAAGAGACTTCTGTAATACCAATTGGTAGTGTGATGTAACAACTTTTTCTTGATATCAAACAATTCTCTAAAATACTTCATGTATATGAACTATCTCCCATACAATAATATCTCCATGATGATCCACTGATAAAATATATCATATAGAAAACAAATGTGCTACTTTCATTTGTTGATAAAAAATTAACCAATGTGAATCATTCATCTATGGAATTATTAGGAGACCCAAAATAATTTCTAGATAATCCTCATCCAACATCATTTAGGAATTGGGAAACAATTGTAGTAAACCATGAGGTCGTTGATGATCAAATATTACATTTAGGAAACTATAAAATTATAATATGAAACCTACAATCTCCTTCATCATGATGGGCTAAAAAATAGTAATATTAGGTCACATTAAATTTTGGTCAATACATGATGCATGTTAACCATCAAGGAATGAAACCCATTCATCATCTCCTCCCTCATACTCAAAGGCATAACAACCTAAAACAAGAAATGTATCATAACATCCTCATCTATGCTCGAATCAAAATGTGACTCCCCGCCATTATGAATTTACCATATGAAAAAACAATCGAGATCCTCATAATATATCTCCCAAATATAGGTAAATTTTTTTGGCTCCACTAAAAATGATTCAAAAGTCAACTGCTCATGGCTCTCCTAAACTACAACATGCATCTCTTCTAGTAAGGACATTATTTACCACTCGTCACTAGACTCATGAAATTCATGAGTTTGTGTTTTCCAATTTAAATAATCAGCATAATAATTTCCCTTACCATGTTTACACTACTACAAAACAAGCCTTTAATAACAATATCCTTAATCAGTGCTCGTTTCGCCCTGATAGAGGGCATCCTTTATCGATGTTTTATTTTTAGCACTGATAAAGGGTCAATGTATTAGTGCATTATTTTTAGTACTAATAATGGATTCCTTTTAACATCACTTCATTTTTATTACCAAAAAATAGATCCTTTATCAGGGCTTTTTTACCTATGATAATGGTCCAAAGAAACTATATAATTAAATAAATTAAAAATAAAAATATTAAAAATATTAACTATTTTTTAGTTAAATAATTATATAAATTAATGAATATAAAAATAATAATAAAAATAATTTATAAATACTGATAAATAGTTTATATTAAATATATATATATGTAAAATGAAAATTAAGCAACTTAAAAATATGTATAATTAAATTGGGAAAAATATTATACATTTTATTAATTGAAAAATTATTTAGAATTTTGTTAAATATTATATATTTAAAATATATATATAAATATATATAAATATTAATTTTTTAATAAAAAAATATATTATTTTCATTAAATATTAATATATTTAGTGAATTATGGTATATAATTAAAATTAATATGAATTAAAAATACTGACTATTACAACGATTAATGGAGATTATTGAATGTTGTTTTATTTTTCAATTTAACACAAATAAAATGGGTGTTATATTTATTTTACATAAAAATATTTAATTAATTAATATTTAATTATAATCCACACACACATATATTTACAAAATTATGGAAATATTATACAAAAACTAATAAAATATTTATTTATGTTATTAAAATTTTAGTATTAATTTGAAAATTTCATTATATCATGAAAATTTTAATTTATTATTTTTTTAATTAGAGTATTTTATTTATTTATTTTAAATTATTATTATTAATATTATTATTAATACATTTTTTACGTTTCTATATTTTTTTTATTTTTTGAATTTAATTAATTTCAATTAAAACTTTTACATATATTTGTTAACTATGTTTTAATTTTTTTAAAATGTATTCATATTTATTCCAATATATATCAAAAGATTTTAATAATATATATTTAATGAATCCAACTTATCAATTTTTTCAATATTTTTAAGGTGAAATCCTTTTTAATTATTCCATTTCACTCATTTTAAACATGCACACACTTATAATTAAATATCCATTAACAATGTTAAAAAATTATTTTTTAAAATATATTTAGAAATAAATATATTTGTAAATTTAAATTCACTATATTTAAACATTAATAATTATAATTAAATAAATATTATTTAAAAAATTTATATAATTATAAATAAATATTATATATTTAAATAATTAAAATGTTATAATAAATTTAATTAAATAATGAATATATTTACTATAATTATACCTATATATATTTTTTAAATATATATATATATATATACTTATATAAATATATATAATCATATAAATATTTTTTGAGAAATATATATATATATATTTGTAAATAAATAATTATATATTTATATAATTATGAAATTATATTAATTTTATTTAAATTAAATAAAATATTTACTATATATATATTTATTAAAATATATACATATATATATAGTTATATAAATATATATGAATATATAAATATATTTAAAAAATATTAATTTATAATTATAATTATAAATCAGTTATCAGTGGTTTAGTAATAAGCGATGATAAATGGAATCATTATCAGGATTAAAGCTTTAATTCTAATGAATATATTCCTTTATTAGCATTAAAATGTCATAGATATATATTCATTTTGTCAGCACTTGTTAACTTAACATCGATAAAAGGGAAATTTATCAGTGATTTTTTAGAAGCCCTGATAAAAGTTTCCTCATCTATTTTGATTACCCAAACCATCAACTACTAGTAATTGATAACGGATGATCTCTACAGAAGCCACCTTCTTCTGGCGCTCATCATTGTCGAATAAAAGTTCGAATCTAGGTAGCAATAAAGTCTCCAACTATTATAAGACTCGAATCCAAGGCTCGATTAGTTCAAGGGGCGATTGAAATCCAGGTTTTTATATATATACAATTTTCCTTGGTTATCCACTGAATCTTTTTAGCCCTCATCAATGTATCCCAAAAGACCAGTTTCACAATCCTATAATAAAATAGCCCAAAATTCACGTTTTTTATATATATTGAAGTGTCGCCTTCCTCAATTTCACGTGGCTCTCCTTGAGACATCATTAGTACTACATGACTTTAAATATATCAAACCCAATGTTGTTTCATGTTTTTAAGGTATAATAATCTCTAAATACCTATATTCCATGACATATACCTCTCTCCAATCATCATTTTGTTAAAATTCATCCATATAACAGTCGGTGATTTCATTTGTTTGGAATATATCATTGAATATTATTTGGGAATCACTATTTTATACTTTGAATGAGGAATTATGGTACTATAATTCCAAATATTTACTTATACACTATTAAAAATGTTTAACTCACCAATCAATGACATATCGATATCTTACCTCATATGATCCACACAAAAAATTCATTCTTCATTGACCAATTATTTCACAATCATATATGACATCCAAAATCTTTTGATAATTCTCCTACTTGATATAGAGGTTGTGATCAACTCTACCACACTTAATGCAATTATTCCATAGGTATTTATCTAACATTAAATACCAGGTCATCAATGATTTTTTATGTTATACAAATAATTTTTTAACTGGTAAACCATTCTCTCATTTTAATTCATAATTAACCGATACAATTTCTCAATGTATACTCCCCTTATGAGGACTCCAATATGGAATAAGGATCTTAAATCTATTTGGTATATGTAACTACCATTTCAATAAAATTTAAAATAAAATTAAAATAGTTTACAATAATGATATTGGACTACGTTTATCATAAATATAATTTCCATTGATCTAGGAATTACCCATGACCACTATCCAATATTTATTTTCAGACACTTTTGTATGGTCAATGAGTTTATCATATAACACCCACATGGTTATGATAACATTACTATCATCTATCCTTGGAACAATTTCCCATTATCAATTATTATTTTTGCGGTAGAAATCCTCAAGAATATATTCGATCCAATTATCATCACTATCATCCTCTCAAAAAATTTTAACTTCTAAATGGGAAAAATAATTTTTTTACATTCTTACTCTATTGTGTTTTTAACAAAACTATCTAATCCCCAATGACATTTTATGCATTGATTTCATCCTTTTATGTATTTTTTTACTATTGATAATTCTTCTTTATTTTCCTCCCCATCAATTTATTATATTGGGTCTACCTCATCCTTATGTGATCCAACCTATGCCTCTATATTCAGAATTATATCCCTCTAATGTTTCATTATTATTTTAATTATTAACAATCTCTTCATTCTAATTATTATAAAATATCTATCAATTTTATATTGTCTTCATAAAAACATCTGAACCCACTATTATTAAGTCACTATTTTAATTTTCTTGTTATTAATGTGATCAATTTTTCACTACCAAAAATCAATTTCCTCTTTCAAATTAAAATATCAAACAAATTTACTAACCCTAATCTAAACATGTTGCACATAATTTTCTATAGCATAGTTAAAATATATCTATATTAGAAATTATAACCCACCCATTAATACATATTAAAAATCACATCATTTATTTCATCACACATTTAATAAACACTATGAATGCTTTACATTAAACTCTCTCAAATCATATCATTTTTTAACATTTCCTTTTGGTTCCACCCTTTCAAATCTCTGATTTCCATATATGTAATTCCCATAAATTAGAGGCACTAACCTTTTTGGAGAACACAATAGTGTATAACTGCCATCCTCATCAGTTTCATCTCACAAAAGGATAATATTCTAATTTTTTTCTTAGGACTCATACCATATCAATTTTATGATTCATACTATACAATTATAAGTTGTCATCCTATATATTTCTAATGCTCTGCGTATTTCAAGAAACCTAGGTGAATGTCCACAAGATATGGTGGATGAGGTCCAAACAAAAAAATGCAATAATAATTGTTTTGACTGTCAGTTGATGAGGATTCAAGTTGTCTATAACTTCCACATTTGGATGTATTTAGAGGATAAAACCTACCATAGTGATGTACATATTTTAATAAATATAATTAACCATTATCTTTACAACATACTGATATTATTTCAATGAATGAAATGTCGTGTTTCTTTTTTTATAATTATCTACCACTTTAACCTTTTATAATGCATATGTTATGTGTATTTATTTATTTATTTAACAAAATAAGATCATTATAAACCCAATAGTAAGAATATTATCAAAAATTTATTCACACAAATCATTATGAAAAATAGTATGATGATTGAGTTAAAGAGTTCATCATGTTTTTCAATAAAGTATGTTCACGAAACGTATCAACTCCTTTTTCGATGTTTACCTCATTATTATTCAATACAAATTGGTCTAAAAAAATTGGATGATTAATTTCTTTGTCTTATAATAGGAAATATCTATAAATTTTGGACTTAATGGAGGAAATAATTGAATTTTCCAATATATTGGGATGATACTTTGATTTATGAATCATCAGATTTGAATTTTTGTGTAAATGATCATAGAAATCACATGAACAAAATGAATATGATAATAAAAGATGGTATTTGTTATTTTACAATGTTTTTTAAGATGTTAAATATATGTTCTAAGAAATCCTTGGATACTGGTTTTAATAGATACACAACGTTGGAATTTTTATTGAAATTATAAAATTTGAAAATGGTAGAAGATAGAGTGATACTAGAATTAAAGAACTACATATACTACAGAATGATATGAAACCAAAAATAAATTTAACTACCATGTTGATAATATGATGATAGATGAATACTATGTTCAAGTTTAATGATCTCTAAAAATACATGTCTATACAAATGATAGAATATTTTTTCACAAGGACCATGAAAAACTCATAAAATTCCCCAAGTGTGGAATAGATTGATAAAAGAAAAATGAATCATGTAATTGGATATACCTATTGTACTTACCAATAATTATATATTTTAAAAGACTATTTGGATGTTGGGAAACCATGAGACAATTGAAATGGTATGTAAAAACAATAATTAATTATGGGAACCGATGTCATCCCTCAAATTATCCACATTGGATGAAAATTGATTATAATTATCCTCAATTAAGAAATGTGATGAGAAAAATTCATATTTCACTAAATTCAATTGGAATAAATTCTTTTGGGGTATATAGTATTAGTCAAAATATATGGCCCATCATTTTGGTAAATTATATCATGATGTCATGGTTATTCATTAAAAAAACATAACATTTTCAATTCTTATATCTAGACCAATGCAACATGGTAATGATATTTATCTCTATTGGGATTTATCGATTTAAGATCAGAAATTGATATGGTATATAAGAGTTACAATTTATGATGCTCAATGATATATAGAATTTACATTAAGGTTATTTTTGTACATGAAGCTAAATTATATCCCGATTTATGTAAATTTATTATGCCATATCATAAAATGAGTTTGGGGGTGTTCTAGTTTTGAAAAACACACTCATTCATTATGATTGAAACATTCCTTTATGACTGTGCTTTTAGTACATAATAATGTTTTAACTTGAATACTTAAATAATGATTCTGGATGACATCATTTGATTGGAATATTGAAATGGTTAAAAAACCATCTCTAATAATTGGTGATAAACTATTAGATAATGAAAATGACATCGAAACTATTTTCTCTTATCCAGTTGTGAAAAACAATAAAAAATCATGACATGGGAGGATATAAATTTTATTTCAAATTTCAATAAATAATTTCTTGTATGTATGATTTTTTATTAGTTTCATTCACATAGAAAAAAATTATTTTATATTGTAATTGGAACGTTACTAAATTTTCCTATAAAAATTGAATGATTAGATCATGGCTTGGTAGTAAATGATTGACATGGAGATAAGGGCTTTGTTAGAACCAGTGAAGGGTAACGGGATGAAATTTATTTGTCCAGTGGCATACACAATATACAGAAATGAAAATATGCAATTTTCTCTTTTCTAATATAGTGAAAATGTTCTAGAGGGGTATTCATAAAATACCATGACTTTCATTTCAATGACTAATTTTTAGTAACAAGGAATAAAATCATAAAATTGTCACATTTTGATTACTGATTTTATGTTTGTTTCATTATATTGAATTTTTACCCTAAATGTATGACATACATTAACCATACTCTTCTTCCCATTGAATGATTTATTATTTTTCAAAGATGATGATTAGTCAGACCACCCTTTAGTGTGTGATGTCGAAATCCCCTCCATCTTGATTGATATCATTCAAGATTGTGGCTATATTAGGTAGTTCACTCTATGGTAATTTTGCAATTGAGGGATGATAAAAAAAATTGGGTTGAAAAAGAAATTATTTCATTTCTCCATTAAAATAACCTATGTGGGAGACCAATTATTCCATATTTATTTATTAATCTCAATTTATTTTTTATCAGTAGCTTCATGTCCCATATGATTTTCGGTATGCTATCTGTATCTATTTAGATAGTTCTAATTACAAAATGGGGGATTGATATGCATCCATTTTATTAGTGAAGGAGTTATGAAGTGAGATATTTAATGGAAAAATATAATTGAGTAGGTAAACAAAGAAATCTATAGACTAACCTGTTCAATCATCATTTCATACAATATGGGCAATGTGGTGCTAAAAATATTGCCTCAAAATTTTTTCTATAAAGTTGAGTTCAAGGTATTTCTTCTTGATATCAGTGTAACAAGTCATAGAAGCTAGAATTGTTCAAAATACATTGTAGAGGCTATATTCATTAAAAATCATTATTTTATGTGTGGAGTGAACTAAGTGTTCAATATATTTATGCAACATATAAGATATGTGGGATTATATCTACTAGAGGCATCGAGGACTGACAATTTGGAAGGAATAGGTTGAGATTATTTTAATCCTCATAGATGTAATCGTCCCATTGGTAGGTAACTCCATTCTTTAATAGTTAAATTATGGAGATATATGTTTAGTCCATGTTAGATATGATGTTTCATGTATAAGTTATGTTCTCCTCGAAAACCCTTGGTTATTTTTTATTCTATATGGATAAAATTTATAGGATTGAACTTGTATTTCCTTAATAAAATCAATAATGTGGTGGAATACCACAATGAAATGGAACTTCCATAAGGTTATTCCAATTTATAATTTCATATTACTCTTAAAAAACTCTGATTATATTATTTTTTGAAGATAATTTGATGATTAGTTAGGTTATAACACCACTCTTCATATTTAACCACTAATTTATTGACATAATATTCCAAGAATCCCCTGAATAATGGTTTAAATATATTATTTATATTTCATTATTAAATACTAACCACATTCTTTAATACAAACATCTTGACATAGTAGAAAAAATATATTATGATTTTATCTAATGTTATTCACATACTCATCTTTTGGGATCATATATATCATATTATACCCTGAATACCCATCTATAGAAGTTACGTCTTAGATTACATCACTTTAATTCATCAAAATTTCTACAATCGAAAATGGGAATTCATCCCCAAAGAATTTTAATTCAGGAATATAAGTTCATTATATAACTTAATGCAGCCATATATTTTCTTCATGGGGAAAAATTTGGGAACCCATTTTAGGTAAAATCCCTCTCAAATAATGTATCCATTTATGAAGTTTTCAACATCATATTCTACATTTGTAATATGGGGGAGGGGGGGTTCATTATCCATGATGCCTTCCAAATAATATAGTGGTCATCGCTTCAGCCAAGGCAGTTATTAGAAACATGATGCATCATATCAGGAATATATATATATATATATATATATATATAATTACAAGTAATCACATATCGATAACACTTTATAAATCCAATTTCCACATTCTTCTCCATAAGCAACATGTTGGAACAAATCAATGTAGGTTGTGATTCTACATCTATCGCTAGATTCTCTAGTCCGATCTCATCGATGGTGCTGGATACCACTTCTTCAAAAATGATAGGGGAATTTTGGAGATTGTATAATTCATATATCCTCTATGTTTATATAGAGTTATTTTATTATGTATTGGTAATAATGGGGAATCTATGACACTATAGAGGTAAGATAATCCCTAAGAAGACACATTGACATCATGCACTACCAATGTAATCATAAAGGGATTTTGTGTATGAATGCATATTTTTCATTACTAATTAGGGAAGTAATGATATAGAAATATATACATACATAAAACAATTTTTGGAAAAATAGATATCTCTTAATAGTGTAAGATATTTATTAGATATCAATATAGAAGTAGTCGGACATCCCATTGATGAATCCAAATCAACAAATGATTTATCAATCACCTTGAAATTAGCCTATCAAGTATATAGTTTATGATAGATTTAGGATATTTAATCTACTATATCAATTACGTAAATGGGAGACACATAATAATGGTCGAGCACAATACAGGGATTCATAGGGGTGGTCCCAAATCCATTAGGATTTCAATCCTAGAAATAATTAACCATCATTGGTTTTTTTACATCCCAACTGTAATAATATTCCATAGTGTATATGGATTCCCCAATCTCCATGGGAGAGCTATCTCCATATAGTATCCAAAAATTTCCCTCAGTGGTTTATTTCAAACCATGATGAAATATTAATGGTTCTGTCACGAATAGACCCATGGTCATCTATGTTAGACAATATATGTCGTGTATTTCTAGATAAACATGAAGAAAATATTTTATATGATATCTCAAAATTGATCCATGAGCTTGATCATACCAAGGAAACTATGATACCACTTTTCATACCCCTGAATGGTTTCCTTTGTTGGATACAATCCCCTTTTCTATATCCCAAATATTAGGGGGTCATAATCAGTATGAGGATGATCTCAAAACCTTTTTCCACTAGATTCTTATTATTGTTGGAACAATTTTGTTATACTAAAACATATAGGGGTCTTATATTTCATTGGATAAAATGTTACTAATCATGTTCTATGAAAATGATTTTGGTTTGAAATTATTTTTCCTAAGTCTCCACTTGGTGATCTCTAGATCTAGTAATATCTATCTTAGAATACTATTGTGTCTGGAGGGATTTGATGAATTTACCATTAAGATATGTTGAATTATGGAGTGAATCTAGGATTAATAAATTATATGGTATAACATAAAACTATATTATAATGTTATATTTTTGTTCCAATGATTTTTTATTCAAAATTTGGGGTTTCTCCCAATTATATTTCTTAAGATCTATTATTTTTGGGGTGAAAGGTATTGGTTCATGGTAAAATGTAAATTCAGTATCTATTATATGTGGTCTATACCACACTACCCTTCCCCCTTTTCATTGATAAATACAAAATAACTTCCATGGTAGCTAATTTTTTAAAATATCTATTCTTATTTAACCATTGGAGGGATATAGGGTATCTTCATGTAAATATAGGGATTTCTAAAATTATCCCCCATGGGCATCATCAATGTATATGGGATCTATTGGTTTATGAATGGTTTATATGTTTCATATACACCCATGTTTCCCACATTTATCCTTGGCTCCAGCATCCCTTCCCTCCTGCTCCTTATTTATGTATGGGGTTTTCATACTTAGAGAAATATTATTCATTTGAGAATGGATATGTTCTATGAAATATTTTAATATAAAAATGACCTCTTTATCCAATAAGGATTATTATTTTGTGAAGTGGTTCCCATTATCTAGATGTTGAAGGAATGAAATGTGAAAGAATCACATATTGGGGATCTGCTATGACTGTATAACTTGTGACTTTTCAGGTGACTAATGACTACAACTATCTCTATGAGGATAATTCAATAAAACTTCATGGGTAACAATACTAGTTTGAGAATATGTTCTACCGGGATGACATGATCTCTACTAACTATCATTTGAGTCATCAAGTGGTTGAATCTATGTCTAAACATAGTTGTAACCTCCATATAGTCAGCCACTCCATCTGGTTGAGTGACAGTTAGACATGTCACTGATATTGGATCATTCTCTAGTATCACATTTCCATAAAAAACTACCATATAGAGGACATCAGTAACGAAAAATATAACATTCATAGTGTATCCTAGTATCATATGGATTGGGAATTATTCATGACTGTTAGTGACATTTTTCACATTGGGTATCATGGGTTTCAGTAGGACGAGTATGTTATATTCCATGTCTATATTTAAATAACTAGGAACCTTGTCATTTTTAAAGGAATACACTTTTTTATCCATTCATCAATTTTTTGTGACCCTTATCTATATTCTACTTTATTAAAAAAGGTTATTTTGTTTATTCTAGTGATCAAATGTGAGGTGTTGGATAGTTCATGGAATTCCTATGTGATTATATGAGAAATTCTATTAGTTTGGGGTAAATATTACAAATCTACACCTTAGTAATCCTTTTATCACAGCTATGGGAACGATTATAGATTTAGGTTTGGTTTTCTAAATTAAATATTGTAGGCATTGATCCATCTATAAATACTTAGAGAATCTACCAGGATACTTCATTTGGAACAATGTTGTCTTTATCTAAAATTAATATTTTTTAGCACAGTCCTCCATCAATATTTGTTATGTGAGAGTGAAATTATGTGAATTGGATAAACAAATCCCTCATGTGAAGAAGTCAAAAACCCTATAATCATCAAGTTTTTTTAATTTTTGAGGAAAAAATCATAATTATCCTTAACATACAGATTGATTGATAATTAAATTGATGAAAATTTTCCCACCACATTGAAATGGATCATACTAGAAATTTAGTGTACCAAATGATGATTTTCCCTTATAGTTTCTTTAAAAAAACTCAGGTTGATTGCCTCCTACACATTTGAAGTGAACATGATGAGGAAACACGAAGACCTGATGTTTAGGAGAATTTTTTCTGGATCTTCTACAATACCAATGGTTGAGAATATATGTTTGAAAAATGATATCTAAAAAGTTTTATTCTCCTATTCAAGTTGGGACTTATTCCGGGTCTACATAGGGAAACAATGTCATTGGATGGATTCCATTCAAAAAGGAAGGGATTCAACCATGTTTAGGTGTTTAAGAGGTATCATTATCTTTATCGAATCTAATCTATAGGGAGTAGAGGATCCTTGATAAGCTGGTGTCATTTTCATATCACTGTAATTCTTGATCCATGATCATATAAAATGATTTACATTACAGGGGGAGATTTTTTCACTGTAATAGTGGAAATTGAAAATCACCCTCAAGTATCCCATTTATGTAAACTTATTTCATCGATCCACAACTATCATGATAAAAAACATCATCTACTAAAGGGGAATTGTCTCACACATTATATGTGATATGAGGTATATTTGTTTCTATTTTTTGATGGTAATGAGAGAGAGTTTCTCACATAAGTAGTCTCCCATTTAGTTGTTATAGATTTTCAATCTCATTCTCATATTGTGATAGTTGTTCCTCCATAGAAGGAATTTCAAATCCTTTAGGGGTTAGTGGGATGGAGCCACACCTTTCCCATTATCCATGGAAAGACCTCCGCCAAGAAGGAAAACATTCATCATTTAGAGATCGTAGGTTTTGGATCCTTCCCAAATTTTGAAGACATGAAACCTCGGTTTGTGTTTCCAAATATCCAACATCTCAAGGAATGGTTTATTTATTTATTCCCTCCATGTTTATGTGTTAATACATATCATTTAATTGATTTTCAATGATAATTTTCACAAAGGTGTATATGGAAATGTAATTTAATCCATCACTCTACACACATTAGAAAATTCATGTTCCACTTACTCCTATATAAAGGGATGTATCATGGTCTTTTATCTAACCTCATTTCATATTAGACAATTTTATCTTATGAACATTTTGGTAAATGATACCCAGTTCCTTGTATTCCCCTTGTCCAGGTCTTTTAATAGAGAACATAATTATTATTTACAAAATACATGATTGAGAGGCCCCAAAATGAAGTGTTACTTCTTAGGGAGGATGGAATTGATGGGATTATATATCTAAATATTTACCTTCTATAATTGAGGAGACAGAATCCTTTTAGGTTAATGACAGTGAAATAAATTCCCACATACTTTTGAGTGGATGATGATTGGATGATACTATTGGAACTTTATAATCCCACAATCAAGGATCCTTGGAATTATGTTTGAAAATAAACGATCTTAATATAGAAATTGATATATATATATATATATTTCAATATTCATGTGTGATGATGTTGATATAGAACATGCCAGGATTTTTCCAGGACCCTCTATGGGAGTGACGAACATGGAGGTTTTGATTTAGATAATGATTCCCATAGTTTTGTACATAGGGTTATTTTCATAGACTCCGCCAATATTTGTGGGATCGTATAATGATATGATGACCGTAGTGGTGGAGTGAGTGTCAAATATTACACCAACCATGTGTGATGGGTTCTCTCATGGACATATTCCATGGTGGCTACTATTGTAATTTGTTTCATTTGGCACAGTTTCACTCATATATGGGCTGGGTGTAATGATAGATTATAATATGAGTTAATTATTAAGAGGATATTTCAGGGGGTCAACAACTTCTTCTTTTTTTTGATATGTTATTCCATTTTTTGGATTCCTAGTATAATGGAATGTTGGTGACCTGGTCCATTTATTCATAATTCTATTACATCTTCTAAGTGGAGGAGTCTCACTATATTGTACAAATGGACAACACTTTATGAGGTCTCCTGATTTCACATCCAGATATAACATTATAGGATGGAACATATTGGGAGTATAGTTTTTTCACAGACATGGTTATGTGAAACACCCAAAATTCACATCATACATGGGGTCAGATATATGGTACGGCTTTAAAAATCAATTGTAAAATATTTTTCATGCAATGGAAGAAGGAGTGTTATAGGTTTTAGATGTTCATTTTGTATCTCATGTCTCACGACATGGAGATAATAACTATATATTTTTGATAATAGATTATGTTTATGGTAATATTTCCACCCTTATATCAAATAAGTTGTATGTGTCTATCCATTAAAGAACGATCATTTTCCCACATGTTCTTGTATAATTAGAGCTTGAACTCCTTCTCTAACTCATCTGAGATCTCATATGTTTAACTGGTGATGTGAATGAACATGTTTAGGTTGTTTTTTATAACCAACTCCATCAATATATAATTGTTTTACTCTTATTCATTAGGGTTATAAGAATCCTCATAGTCAGAACACATAGGTAGTTTCTATTGGACTCCTACTACCCATGATGAAGTGTTGAAGATTGTTGATGGGGAACTGTACACCATTTACCATAGTGTTTCGATCACATATCAACAGGAGGATTTATGGTAAAGGAGAGTATATCCTTTTCCTGAAGAGATATTTTCCTAGTGAGATTATCCACCGTTGACATCAATATTATAAACTCCCTAATATTTTTCTACACTATCAAGAGGAGGGACAAAGTGGTAGTTACTTCGTTCTTATTTGTATACAAACTACATAGACCCTTTAGTTTTGGAAGATATGTTTCATACAACCTTAAAAACATTTGAATTGATAGGATCTGAGATATTATCATAATCATGCCTCATGGTTAGAATATGATAAACTTCACTATGGGTCTAAGGAAATATATGAGATAACTGCATGATGGTATCCATAATATAATAATGAGTGTTTGGAATTATGGGGATATTATCCCCTTGTGGGGAAGAAACTGGTGTATATTGGGAATACTTTGTATTGTAGGCAAGGATATGAGCCTACCTACGAGTAGTTTTTAGAACATGATTGTTGATACTGGATGGGGGAGGGGCATGTGATAGTTTGAAATATAAATTTCCCATCAAAATACATCAAGAAAACTATTAAATGGGAGAATTAATATGAGAATACAACTTTATTGACTCTCTATAATGATGAAGAAGTCTTATACCAAATTAAGTAAGGATATGATCTAGGAATTTATATGCTGATAGAATATGTCGACTAGAATCGTCGATAGAGATATGAGCCTACCCTATAGTGATTTTCATACTAGACCAATGTACCATAGTTAGAGTGGTTTATAATCTCAGTCTCTTTTCTTTGGAGTATTCTGCTAACCTTCTTCAATAGAAATTTTTCCAATCCTATGAAAATGAGTGAAACTATGTTGGTGAGCCTGGCTAAGAATGAGAATATAAGATCACTACTCTACCTCGTAATTTACCAGAATATATCAATAATCATTATGGATGGGATAAAAAATTTAATCATTTTATAGAGTATCCAAATATTCATATTGATCATGGTGATATGATGTATGTTCTATTGAGATAGGGATATGTGTATGTCCATAATTCTATACCAGTGTCAAAATATGACCGCACAGATTTTCAGATGTTCACAAGTTGTAGTGATAGATAAATAATGTGTGTGTAGGGTTATATTTATGCCTATTATCAGTCTCCAAGATATACACAATGATGTATTCAATTAAATAGTGCATATGATCCAATAATTCCCCACCATATCCCAATAAAATATGTAGATAATACACACTCATTGTAACACCCTAACCAAGGTTCCACAAAATGATGCCCTGATCCCATTGGTCAGATGATCTTAGGCATACCTCACAATGAACCAATGGCTATAGACATTCAATGAGGGTCTAAAATCGATCATGGGGATAATATACCGTCTTTATCAAAGTAGAACCACAATAGATTAAAATAAAAAATATTAAAAAGTTTTCACTATAATAATAATATGACCAATATCACCAGATGACTAAAACTAAATTAAAATATCCAAAACAAATATTTAGAGTTTTATTTCCGAGTACATTTCTTGTGTTAGTATGAAAAAACCAATGTAAATACAGTCATTGATAACTTTAAATTAGGTCCCAAATCATATCTGTTTCCCTAATCCATTATCTATCCAATATTATCCATCAAACTTAGGACTCCTTCCTTTATCATTTCCTATAATCATGACGTCTATTGGGTTACTAATCAGAAATACTGAGTAGATTGTGATTATAACTAAGTAGGACACAAAAAATATCCTCTCAAACAACGTCCAATCAAAAATAGTGTATTTTGTTTTATAAATAATAATGTAAAATTCATATGTTAATAGTTATCACATTTAAATTATTCATAAATTTAATCACATAAACCCATGAGTCCTCGAGGACAACCACTCTATAAATACCTGTTTCGACTCATGAAGGATTCTAAACCATATCACATAGGGAATTAACAATTAATTATAACACATGGGATTTCATTATCCAATTCATTCTATTTCACAACATGGTCATTGGTAACCATAATCCAATGTCGATCTTATTGGTGTATATCATCATTTTAACGCTCTAAGGGTAATTAGAGCTTCACTTCTGACCCACACTTCAATGAAATATTCATTTATTGATCCTTGTTCCATTTCCCTCAATTTTTTCAAAATATAGGTTTTGGTATCCTCAATCCTTATCCCACAGTCATTTCTCATACATGTGGATTTGGAGGCGCACTCTCTGTCACACACTCATTATCTCATAAGGTTAGTTGGAGACTCAGTCCATATCCCACACCTCTGTATCACATGGGTATTTGGAACCTCGATCTATGTCCAACACTATTATATTAATCAATAAAAAATAAATCACACATATCATATCAATAAAGGTTAATCAAAAATCCCCAACTTTTCACATTTTCACATAATTCTATATCGTGGAAATTTATCAAAAAAACATGGTTCCTTGATTTAATGACAGGAAATAATATAAAAAATTTACCATTAACATTTTTTAATAATTACAATAAAAAACCCATTAACCATTTATGGTTAATTAAAAAACCTAAAAAATATAATTATTAATTAATTCATACTCACGTTGATTTCCCAATAAAACTATTCATGTTTCCCATCATTTCCATAATCACAATGTTCGAGTAATTAATTAAATAATTAATTATCATATTTCCCAATACTAGTATATCTTTAACTAATTCAAAAAATTAACTACTCCATTTATAGAATCCCAATTTCACAATTTTTAAATTCCCTAATTAATAAATCAAATTACAAAATCGTAATGTCCCATTAATTAATTCACCAATTAATTAAATTAATTATTTTCTTCAATTCAATATTTCATGGATAAATTTACATATTTAAATTTCAAAACACATGCATGAAATTGTAATTCTAGACTATTGAAATTGAATTTAGACTACCACCTAAAAATGATGTCACACTCTCACAAATGGAAAACCCTAATTTAAGAGGAACAACCACAATCACGAAGAATAATGAGATATAGATTAATACATATATACATAGTCAAATGTATTATATCAAAAAAATCATATATCTATACCCTTCACCAATATAAAAGAATGTACCTTAAAGGATGATATTAATATGAGAGAGTGGGATGATACAATATGGGATGAGAATCTCATACTGGTAGATGTGACTATCCTTAATTTGGGTACTCAATCATTATGAATAGAGGTATGAAGAAATTAAAATCTATCTTGGAAATTGAAAAAACTGAGTGAAAATGTATACGGTTCAATTTGGTCAATGTTAGGGAAATATTATAGGGTTTGGAAAATTTAAATCTTATTTTCAGTGATTTAAAATACCACGTACATAGTTTCCTGTATGGGTAACAATGTTTTCCCTAACTATGCACCTAACTAAGCACCTCATCTAGGGGTATCATAAGATAACTTCTTAGAGGGGTCATGGTTTTAAAAATAGTGTTCCAACCATTAAAATCATATCTTCATGTGTTCATATGGTTCACAAAAAACATGCGACAACTGTGCGCTGCCCCACATCCTCCAAAAAATTATCCAATTTCTCCCAAAACCTCCCTATATAAAATAAAAGAAACATATTTAAAAAAAATAGTACCAAAAAATTAACATGAGACATGTCCAAATAAATACATAATCTCAAAATATCCAAAACTTATAACATATCATCCTCAAGTTGTACTTCCATACATCTATAGGAATCTGAGGTAAAAAGATTGGGTCACTATGCCCACATATCTGCCTCATTCTCGCACGATTCCTCATGAACATGGATTTGTTTCCACTATACATTACCTATCATTATGGTATTTCCCAGAAATTTTTTTTCACTATGATCCAACATGTGTTTTGGATGCTCTACAAAGGATGCATCAGTCTCATTATCAACGCCATCCACGTCGATTACATTAGATGTGTTGGTGGAAATGTAAAATGACGCGACACATGAACCCCCCATGTATATAACAATAACTATGTGTACGATCCAATTGGTATGACACATGAAACATTCTCTCCACAACCACTAACAGTCAAACAGACTTGGCCACCAGCTTTCCATGTCACTAAATCATACAGTTAACATATCAAGGCGACACCCGATCGAAAAGAAAATTAACCTCTATGAAGTCGAGGGGTCATCGACGTTGATCACTATAAGACTTATACATACACTGATCCAGAGTCATAAACTATCAAATCAAATGAACTTTATCTGACTTCTCCTACATGAGACTCAACCCCAATAACTCTGACTCACTTTCCTATGTCCATCATAAAGGTGATATGCATGGCCTACCATAAAGAGCCTCATATGTTGTCATCTTTATAATCCCCTAAAAATTGTTGTTTTAGGTGAACTAAACTAGTGATAATTAAATCTATAAAGAAACTTTGATGTCAAGAACACATGCTCGTAGTATATCCTCAAGAACTTTTATAGTATTCTCATACTGGCCATCTTTCAAAGGGTGGAAATCAGTAAAATGTAAAACCTATGTGTGAAGAGACTTATTCAATCCCAATTAAAAAGGGGAAGTAAATCATGTGTCCTAATTTCAAACAATGCTCTAAGTTACTCAATTTATATAGACTATCTCCCATACAAACATTTCTCCCAACTGATCCACTAAAAAAATATCTCAAATAGGAAACAAATCTGCTACTTTTATTAGTCATTCCAAAATTTCCAAATTTGAATCATTATTCTAAGGGTTGCTCAGGAGGCCCACCATAAATTCCATAGAATCCTCATCCAACTTCATTTAATAAAAGGGAAATGACTCTAGTAATCCATGAGGTCGTTGATGATCATATATTACATGTTGAGATTTTTACCTTATTTCATGAGACCTAAAATCAACTTCATCTTGCTCGACAATGAAATTGTAATAGTAGGTCAAAGTACATTTTAGTCAAACCTGGATGTATCTCGAACATCATGTAATAAAACCCATTCATCGTCTCCTTCCCCATACTCAAAGGCATAACAACGTGAAACATGAAATGGATCATCACATCCTCATCTATAGACTAATAAATAGGCGACTCCCCACCATCATGGATTTTCAATATGAAAAAACTTTCGAGATCCTCATACTGTATCTACACATTCTAGCTAAAAAATTTATTCTCTACTGAAAATGATTCAAAAATCAAGTGCTAATGTCTCTCTTGAACTACAAAATGCATCTCTTCCAGTAAGGCCATTGTTTTCCACTCAACACTAGACTCTTTAATTTTTTGAGTATGAGTTTTCCTCTTTAAGGAATCAACATCATTATTTCCCTTACCAAGTTAACACTACTACAAAATAGGGCTTTAACAACACTTTCCTTAATCAACACTTATTTATCCCTCATAAATGGTAACATTTATCGATGATTTATTTTTAGAACTGATAGTGTGTCAATTTATGAGTGCTTTATTTTTAATACTGATAAAGGGTAACCTTTGTCGGTGATTTATTTCAATAGTCAACTGCTCATGGCTCTCCTAAACTACCACATGCATCTCTTCTAGTAAGGCTATTATTTTCCACTCGACACTAGACTCATGAAATTCATGAGTTTGTGTTTTACTATTTAAAGAATCTATATAATTATTTGTCGTACCATGTTTACACTACTATAACATATGCCTTTAACTATGCTGGGATTAATCAGTTCTCGTTTAGCCCAAATAAAGGGTAACCTTTATCGGTGCATTATTATTAGTGCTAATAAAGGGTTAATTTATTAGTGCCTTATTTTTAGTACTAATAATGGACACCTTTTAACATCAATTCATTTTTATTACTTACAATTAGATCCCTTTTCAGTGATTATTTGGGTATGATAATGGCTCAAAAAATTGATATAATTAAATAAATAATAAATAAAAATATTTTTATTTGAAAATACTAACTATTTTATTAAATAAATAATTATTGAAATTAATTAATGTAAAAATTTTACATTATATAAACTATAAATAGTAATAAATAGCTTATATTAAATATATAGATATATATATAAAATGTAAATTAAACAAATTAATAGTATGAATAAGTAAATTGTGAAAAATATTAAACATTATTTTAATTAAATAGTTAATGATAATGTTATTAAATAGTATATATATATATATATGAATATATATAACTATTATTTAGGTAATCAAAATTATTTATTATTTACATTAAATAGTAATATATTTATTGAATAATGGTATATAATTCAAAATTCATATGAATTAAAATTACTGACTATTTTCATCGAGTAATGTAGATAATTTAATGTTGTTTTATTTTTCAATTTAACAGAGATCAAATCAGTTCTAAATTTATTTTTCATACGTATATATAATTTATTAAGATTTATAAACAATCCACACACACAAATATTTACGAAATTAAGGAAATATTATAGAAAAAACTCATATAATATTTATGTAATTTATACAAATTTTAGAATTCATTTTAAAATTTGATTATATCATAAAAAATTTAATATATTATGGTTTGAATCATTATATTTTATTTCATTATTTTTAATATTATTAATGTTTTTTATTATTTATTAATTTATATTATGTTTAGTTTTTTGTTTCTTTATTTTTTTGGGAATTTCATTAATTTATATATTTTATTATATATATATATATGTTGACTATGTCTTATTATTTTAATAATGTATTAAAATTTATTTCAATATATATCCAAATTATTTAATTATATATATTCAATTAATCCAACAAATAAATTTTTTTCTATATTGTTAAGGTGCACTAATTTTTAATTATTCAATATAAATCATTTTTAACATACATTCAATTAACATTAAATATCCATTAACAATGTTATAAAAATATTTCTTAAAAAATAATTATATATAAATATATTTATAAATTTATATTAATTTTATTTACATATTTACAATTATAAGTAAAAAATATTTTTAAGAAAAAATTCATCATATATTTAGAAATAAATAATATATATTTAAATAATTATAATATCATAATAAATTTATTTAAAAAATGAATATATTTACTATAATTATATTTTTATATATTTGTGATATATATATATATATATAATTATATAAATATATATAATGATAATTTTATTGAGAATTATATAATTAAATAAATATAAATTATTATATACATAAACAATTAAAATATTATATTAAATATACTTAAATAAATAATAAATATATAATAAATATATATAATTATATAAATATAATTAAAAAATTATTAATTTAAAAATATAAATACAAATCAGTTATCATTTCATTAGTAATATGTGATAATAAAATGAATCCTTATCTAAGCTAAAGAATTAATACAGATAAATATATACCTTTATTATTAATACAAATTCATAGACAAATATCCCTTTTGTCAGCACTTATTAACTTAATGTCAATAAAAGGAATCTTTATCAACACTTTTTTAGAAGCACTGATAAAAGTGTCTCGATCTATTTTAATTTCCCAAACCATCATGAACTAGTTAGTGACTTCTGATGATCTCTGCATAAACCACCTTAAACTAGCGCTCATCGTTGTCGAATCAAATATCGAATCTAATAAAAAATCAACTCTCCAACTATTACAAGACTCGAATCTAAGGCTCAAACAGTTCAAGGGTCAAATAAAACCCAAACTCAAACTAAATAGAGGTTTTCATTATCGTTAATTTCCCTTGGTTATCCACAGAATCTTCCTAGACCATAATGGTGTATCTCAACACAGTAGTTTTAGAATCCTATAATAAAATAGCCTAAAATTCATCATTTTTAGATATATTAATATATTGCCTTCACTGATAGCAAATGGTAATCTTTGGGACATCATTAGTTCTGGGTGACTTGAAATATATCAAAACAAAATTTAGTTCTTGTTTTTTAAGGTATAAAAGGCTCCCAATACCAATGTTATAGGAAAAGTACCTGTTTTCAATCGTCACTTTTCTTAAAAATTCATCCATATAAATGTCAGTGTTTTGATTTGTTTGGAATATATCATTGAAAATTATTTGGGAACCTCTATTTCATAAATTTATTGAGAAAATAACGTGTTATGATTTCTTGTATTCACCAATTCACTATGGAAAACATTTAAATCACCAATGAATGAAATTTAGATATGTTACCTCATCTGATCCACAAAAAAATTTCATTCTACATTGTCCAATCCTCACATATTATTTCATCACCATAGATGAGTACCAAAATCCTCTGTTCATTATCTTTCTTCATGTAGTGGATATGATCAAATCTACCACACTAAAAACAATGCTTCTTTAGGTATTTATCCATGTTTAAATACCATGTCTTCTTTGATTTTTTTATCTTATACGAATAATATTTTAACTAGTACACCTTTATATCGTTCTCATTCATTATTAACAAATCCAATTTCTCAATGTATACTTACCCCATAAGGATTCCATTGTGGAATATGGATCTGAAAACCATTTGGTATATTTAACTACCATTTCACTAATATTTCCTTGAAAATTAAAATAGTTTCCAATAAGTATATATGAATAAATTTATCATAAATAAAAATTCCCCTGTTCTAGTAATTACCCGTGAACACCATCCATTATTTCTTTTGAGACAATTATCTGTGGTCCATGAGTTTATCAAATAACACCAACTTGGTTATCATAAAAATTCAATCTTCCATCATTGGAACAGTTTCTCATTTCAAAATTTTAGGAATTGGATAAAAATCATTAAGAAGATATTTGATCCAATTATCATTCTTATCTGCCTCTCAAAAAAATTTTGCCTTTAAATTGGAATAATGCATTTTTTTAGATTCTTACTCCACCAGGAATTCAACCAAACTATATAATCACCAATGAAATTTTATTCATTGATTTCAGCCTTTCATGTATTTTTCAGTTGATAATTATTTTTTATTTTCCTCCACGTCAATGTATTATTTTGGGTCTACCTCGTCTCTATGTGATCATCCCTATTCCACTCTATTCAAAATTATTATACCCTAATAAACCATCGTTACTTTTTATATTGACAATCACCTCATTATAATTAGTATAAAATATCTTTCAATTTTATATTTTAATCATAAAACATCTTAACCCACAATTTTTAAGTCATTATTTAATTGTCCCATTATTAATATGATCGATTTTTCACCACCACAAATCAATTTCCTCGTTCAAAAATAAACACCATATATTTTTACTAACCCAAATCCAGAATTGTTTCTTCTAATTTTCTATATATTAGTTAAAATATAGCCATATTATAAATTATAACCCACTCATTAACACATATTAAAAATCACACCATTTATTTCATCACACATTTAATAAACACTATATATTCTTCCCATTAATCCATCTAAGTCATATCATTCTTTAATATTTATTTTTAGTTCCACCATTTAGAATCTCTAATTTCCATCTATGTAATTATCACAAATAGGAGGCATTAACCCTTGTGGAGAACACAACGGTGTATAAACACCATCCATATCAGTTTCATCTCCCAATTACTTAATATTACAATTTTTTCATGGGTCTTATACCCTATCAATTTTATGTTTCATATTATATAATGAGTAGTGGTCATCCTATGGATGACTACTTCTCTGAGTATTTAAAAAAAAAGGATTAATGTCTCCAAGAGATGGAGGATGAGGGACAAACATAAAAATGAAATAATAACTATTATGAAGGCTATCTGATAAAGATGAAAGTTGTCTATAAAATTCAAATTTTGATGTATTTAGAGAATAAAACCTACAATAGTTAATTAATTCCTTTCTTAAATACCTTAATAAAATTTACTCAAAAAATACTAAAATTATTTGAATGAATCAAATGTTGGGTTTCCCTTATTATAATTGTCTATAACATTCACCATTGAAAATGGATATCTTATGTGTAATTATTTACTTCTTTTACAAAATGAGAAATTTATAAACCAAATAAGATGAATATTAATGGAAAATATATTCACACTTACAATTATGCAAATGTTTATGATGAAATAGTTAATGAGTTCATAAATTTTGTATTAGAGTATGCTTACGACACTTCTAAAATCCCTTTTCATTGTTTACTTCATTCTTATTCAAGAAAAATTGGTTCAGAAGAATTTAAAAAAAAATTATTTGTCATTATATACATCAGATCTATAAATGTTGGGCTAAAAAGAGGTTAAAATTGAAATTTCTAATAGATTATGAAGATAATTTTATTTATGAATCAATTGATTTGATTACTAGTGTAAATGATTATAGACGTAACATGGAAAAAATGTAAATGAAAATCAAAGATGATATTCATTATTGTCCAATGTTTTTATAAGATGTCAAATATATTTTATAATATAACATTATATATTGGTTATAATAGATACACCCCATTGGATGTTGTATCAAAATTATATAATTTGGAAATGGTTGACGATAGAGTGACACTAGCATTACAGAACAACATGGTCTCCAGAATGATTTGATGCAAAAATAAATTGAACTAAAATGTTGATAATATTATCTTAGATGAATATTATGTTAAATGAGAATGATCTCTAAAAATACATGTCTATCCAAATGATATAATATAGTTTCACAAGGACCATGAAAAACTCATAAAACTCCACAATTGTGGCATAAATCGACCAAATAAAAATGAATAATATCTTCGGAAGTCCCTATTGTACTTCCTTATAATTCCCTTGTTTAGAAGACTATAGGGATGTTTTGAAATAACCATATAATTGAAATTGTGTGTGCATACAATAATTAATTATGGGAACCTATTTCAGCCGACAAATCATCCTCAGTGAAAGAAAATTGAATACAATTATAATGAATTATGAAATGAGTTGATAAAAATTCATATTTCATTATATAAAATTGAAATAAATCTTATGGGTGTATAGATTATTACTCAAAATATATGGCCTATCATTTTTTTGAATATATCATTATGACATGGTTATACTTTAAGGAAAAAAACATTACATAGTCCCTTCTTTTATCTAGACCAAAGAAACTTGGTAATGATATTTATGTCTATTGGGCTCCATTGATTGAAGATGAGAAATTGATATTGGATATATTCGCAGAAATGTATGTTTATAAATGATGTAAAGAATTTAAATTAAGTTCCTTGTTGTACAGGATGATAAATGACATCCCCATTTATTGAAATTTATTAGGCTATTGCTTTAAAGTATTTTTATGGTGTTCCACTTTTAAAAAACTCACATAGACATTGTGATTGAAATATTTATTTAAGACTATCTTTTTAGGACATCATAAATTTTTACCTTGAATACATAAATATTGATTCTTGAAGACAATATTTTATGGGAATATCAAATAAGTTACAACACCATCTCCAATAATGGATGATCCACTATTCGATAATGAAAATCCTATTGATACTATTTTTATAAACCATTTTCTATAAAACATTAAAAAACCAGGATAGAAGAAGATATAAATTTTATTTAAAATTTAAGAAAATAGTTTTTTTAATGTCTTCCATTTTATTGATTTCATTCAAATAGAAAAAATGTAGTTGATAGTATTAGTGTAACTTTACTAAATTTCCGTAAAAATGATATATTTGGATCAAGGATACGTTATAAATGATTGGCATGTAGATTAGGGAAGATCTGGCACCATTTAAGGGTAAAAAGATGAAATTTCTTCCTCTAGTGGCATACACGCTATACAGATATGACCATATGCAAATTTTTCTTTTCAATTATAGTGTAAATGGTCCGTAGGGGTATTCATAAAAATCCAAGAATGTCATTTCAATGCCTAATTTGTATTTACAAGGAATAAAATCAAAAAATTATCACATTTTGATGAATTATTTTAAGTTTGTTTTTTTCTATTTCATTTTTAATCACAATTTTTGACATAAATTAACTCGACATTGCTTCTATTTGAAAGAAATTTACAGTAATGTTTTACACCTAATGATGTTTCCAATCAGGAATAATGAGTTTTAAGTCATATTGTACTTATTAGAGATGTTCTTCACTCTATAATTCATTTATATAGTGGTTCACATGAAGGTTCACTTGGATAGAGATGTTCATTTATGTGGTCCTATCCAATATAGATGGATATACCCCATCAATAGATATTAGAAAATTTTGATTGGGTATTTCATTAAATGAAGCCAGCCAAAAGGTTGTATTACAGACAAATATTTTATTGAATAAGCTGCTAAAATATTTATGGATTACGTATTTGACTTTTAAAACATATGTCTCCCAATGTACCACCTCATTGGACCCCTTATGGGTGAATGAATATCTGGAGGAGATATTGTTAAAATTAACTTGATAGAGTGGGAATGCAAAGACCATTACATTTTACATAATACTGAAGATTCTGATCCATATATTAAAGTCCAAAAAAAATTCAGTGACATTTGAATTTATCGACGGCTGAAGGATGCATATAAAATACACATAACAATTAGTTTATAGGATGATTTGAAGATCCAATTTATAAGGATTTATCAAAAAAATGAAATCAATTATTGAGTTAAATCAATGGCTATCCAAGGGACCTAATTTAAATGTTATACCTTACAATATTTCATTAATCCATGGATATATGTTCTATAAAAAATAATATTATGACAGTAGTACGATTCAAAATATTTGTGTTATGATTTTGGTGAACGTGAAAGACATATCTGGCATCCAAGATTGAAAAAATAATTTATGAAAATATGTAATATTTTTTTATTATCAAAAAAATATGTGAGTAAGATTATTCAAAATTTCATGTTTTGATTTTTCATGAAAATTGGGTAGAAAATATGATTGTCCATAATGTTTATTAAATGGTCTCAGTGATGTTGAATTTTACTATAGAAGGGGAAAAGATGAATAGTTCATAATATAATCACAAGTAGTGCAAGTATTTTATGTCTTATATCCCATAAAAAAGAAATGGCTGATTTTTCTATTGGAAACTAAAAAAAATTCAGGTCAAATGAAAATAAAATCATGGATGACCCTTTAATTGGGATATAATAATCAGTTAATGTTGGTGTTAATGTAGGAAATGTCACATATAAAATAGTTGACATATAGAGGGGATTTGGATTCTCGATAGGGAAACAAAATCCCTTAAACCATTAAATAAATACAATTCGATGCGAATGTAAAATTGTTTTTAATATATTTTTTTATCTCTCAATATAATATGTTCTCTAATGAACAAAAAGAAATTTAATTGAATGTATCACTACTCATACAGACAATGTGTTATTCACATGATGATGTTACCAATCCCTTAAAAGAACAAACTATAATAATGGATACCATTTTTAATATATAAAGGTAATATTATGATATACTTTTGATATCTTAATTAAAAATTAAATAATAAAAGATTAATTTAGTTTTCATTTTTCCTTTAAAATTGCCTTTATTTAAGATGTTTTTGTCCATAATTCATTCATTCAGCATCAAAACTTCCAATACATCTTCTCTATTAAAACCTTTTCACCCCTTTAGTGTGTCATTTATCACTTTATTTCATGCCCCCTCCACTTCCTTTGTAGGAAGAGAAATGTTGATTTCTTTTCCCATTCATAGAGTTAATATTGATGTTTTCATAGTAAAATAATTTTCTATATAATCAATTGGTTTTTTCTTATTTATATTTAATTTATTTCATTTTTTATTACTCACATAATAATTGTTTTATTTTATTGTTTGATTCATTTTTTTAATTTAGGTTGTATGATTTATTTCAATCCACTCTTCACCAAACCATTTATAGATGTCATCCCCCTCAAAACCGTTTCACACCAGTAGTGTTAGAATTTATCCATTTCCTTCATGTTATCTACAATAATCAATCTCTCAGGTAATATTGATATTTTTACAATAAAATCATTACTCACTATTAAGTGGTTTCGGCTAAGGTTATTAGATGGAAGAAATCCTCTTTTTTATTTTGAAGAATCTTTCCAACAATTAGAAAAAATAATATTATCAATTATTTAGATATTAAAAAATGATAGGTTCCATTAACATATCATGGTTTCTCCATATTTTGGGGCAATCCCAATCATGTTATTTCAATATCAATATTTATCAAATTGATAATCAACACTCCTCTTGTATGGGGAAGACTCTTTCTATGTAAGGAAGAATATGCCTTTTGATGTTGGTTATCATCTACAAAATGAATTACTTCAGGATGGATTATAAATTTCAAGTTTTTTTATTAAATGAATATTCAAATTAATAATTTTTTTGGCCAGGTAGTACCTTGGAAATGAAGCGTGTGACTGTTCCTTATTCTACATGTTGTAATCCTCTTGAAAAAAGAGGAATTGGTATTAAAAATTTGAACCTATTTAATGAAGCTCTTTATGATAGACTTACTTGAAATCTGATTCACAATGATGCTTCTTATTTTTCCATCATCAAAAGTAGGTTCCTTGATAAACTGAAAAAAATCAACAAGAATTGTCTGAACACCTCCATCATGCCTTCCATTAAAAAAAATGCCTACCTTATGTCCAAATATAGATGGATGGTATCCAGGGAATCCACTATGAGATTCCGGTTAGGCAACTGGACTAGTGCCCCTCTATATATTATGATCTCTGGTCAAACCCTTGAAAATATTAATATGTCTATTCGTGATGTTATTAATTCACATTTCAATAACCTCCCTGTGAATGTCAGTCATGTGGTCGAAAAAAATCCTTTATCTAACATGGATGATTTTCTTAAATCGGTGCTTTCTCATAATGGAATCCTATACTCAATGTTTTATTACACTCATTACTTCAATGATGATGCAAATGACCATAATTGGATCAAGATTTTCAAAAATCCTTGGATAAAAACATCACGACTTACTCTTATTTTGTGTGTCTCCTATAACATGATACTAACTGATGTGTGTTGAAAATCTGTTGGGATTTACACTTGTTTCAAATTTCATCATTGTAATCGACATATAGAAGATATCAATAACTTATTTCTTTCTTGTTCCACCAACATATATATTTGGAATTATATTTTTGACATATTTGATTGCAGATGGATGATTATTGACTGTATTAATTCTTAGATAAAGTGTTTTGTGTATATGGATAGCTCCCCTCAAATCCAAAATCTTTTCCATGCTTTCGTCGCTAATCCCTTTCATGTGACGTGGTATGATAAAAATGAAATTTATCCCAATAGTTTCTCATTGAACATCAATTCTTGTCGAACTCGTATTCTCATAGCTCTTCGTGAAGCTGACTGGATTTAGACGAGACATTGCAACAACACAGTGAAGGATTTCATAATTATGAGAAGACTACCGGTTGAGGGAATTTTTCACCAACTACAGCACATGTTTGAAGTTTTTTTGTATCCTCACCGCATAGATGGATCAATGTTAATGTTTATGGTACTTCCAAAGGAAATCAAGGACCTGGGGGATGTGGGGTCATCATTCAAAATAAACATTATCAAATACTAGGGTGTTTCTTTGGAGAATGTGGTATCGTAACTTCTATGGAAGCTGAAATGATGGTAGTCATTCTTCTATTTTCTATTCCCAACGCCAAGGTTGGAATAATATATGGATTGAGAGAAACATGACAACCACTGTCCAATAACATTTGAATGTGGTGGTATATCTAGCATGTGCGGTCACAACTCGAGGGATGTAATTCCTCCTTTCACTCTAAGATATCTACTACATTATCACTAATACCTACCATGAATTTAATGTTGTTATAGATGGGCTTTCCAAATAAAGTGTATGTCTGGGAATTACATGGCTGGGAGATCTCCCTGATGACTTTATCCCCCATTCATGTGAAATATTTTAATCTTTTTCCATCTTTTCAGCTCCTGTATTCTGGAATTTTAATTTTAATAATGCATTGATTATTTAACCAAAGCTACACCTTGTTCTAAAAAACATAAAAATGATTTTATTATACATGTGGATTATTTTGTTCGATAGTACAATAGAGATAATGAAAATAGGAAATGAAAAAAATAGCATACAAAAATCATGAAAATTTGATTTCCTACTACCTAATTAATTATTTATTTCATTAATTTATCTATTATTTGTAAGTGAATTTACCTATAATTTTAATATAATAATTATTATTTTTTTCATAGATATTTTTGAATGTAACATTTTTCATTCAACCATATTTAATTATATAAAATGTTTTGTTATGCCAATGTTACAATGATTTCAATATTCAATGTTTGTCAAAATTTTAATATTTCATATATAGTTATTGTTCTTTTGCCACAACACATAATTTTTTTTAATAAATAAGTGTAGAGTAGGATAATATTCTTAATTTTTTTGAATTTATCAGATACAATGGGAATATGGTCTTGCTATTGTCATTTTGATTTCAACAATGGGAAAGGTATTTTGGCTAAGAACATCAAGTCAATATGAATTGTTAGATGTTTTAAAAATAAAGGAAATGGAAATAATGTTAAAATTGAACGTTTGGACTGTTTTGAGAGTTTGTGACATGTAGAATCAGACACACATTAATTTGAAATATGTTGTGACATGTATAACTCCCACTTCTTCATTTTATATAAAATTTACCTTATTTTTTGTGAAAAGGACAGGTGAAGTACTCAAAACTCACATAACATATTGTTATTGTACATATGGTTTATGAAAATGATACATAAGTCATTTTTGATGTGTATGAATCTTCTATAGATAAATATGACAAATCATGTTCCTAGTATGACTCAATGTGTTCATTATCAGTTTAAAATCTAAATTTTAGTTGAAAATGTGTCACTCAAATGAAACAAAGAAAACATGCTCAAATTGTATTGAAAATTTAGGGGATCAATTAATAAATCATTTTGGAATGTATAAATAAGTCTCATGTCATACTGATACATGATGTGATCGATATGAATTAAGGTGAATTATTCCAATTTAAAACTACATTTTAGTAATAAATGAAATGTGACATAATAAAAAACAATAAACTAAATCTTCATTATATTGATAAATTTGGAAAATGATCCGTATGTATTTTGATACTTTTACGAATCTTACTCGGCTCAATATAAAACAATTTTTGACTTGAATGACTCAAAGTGATTCTTTTTATTTAAAATTGGCATAATTTTTTTTAAATAGGACAACTGACCTATCTGGTGTAATGAAAAAGCATTCATATTATTTTTATACAATATTAAAATGATCTATAAGTCATTTTTATATGTATTATTAATCCTCACCTCAATAAGACCCACATAGTGACCAATATCACTCAAAGTTTCTGTTATCAGTTTAAAAATTTCATTCCAGTTCAAATATTGTCACTCATTAAAAATGAAGAAAGGATGTTTGTTTTTTTGATAATTTATGATATCAATTCATAAATAATTTTAAATTTATAAGAATTGGACTCAAATAGAAATGACACATTGTGTGTTTGATATTGTCCAAATTGTGTGTTTCTGGTTTTAAATGACACTTTGTTATAGAAGATAACTGACACAAAAAAACCTATAAAATGAATTAGGGTTGTTTATATACATTAATAAAAATACTAAATGTTATTTGAGATATTTAGGATGCAGTCACACTTCAACCCAATGCACAGTGTAATAGGTATGACTTCAAGAGCGTCTTTTGATTAAATTTTACATCAAATTTCTACAAAAAATAAAAAAAAGACATAATCAAAACTGATTAAAATCATTAGTATTGTTTTGATACATAATAAAAATGATTTTTTATTAATTTTTAATGTGAATGAATCAACCTCACCTCAATCTGGAAAATGTTCTGACTGGGATGACTCAATGTGTCTATTATTCATAGTGTAAATATGAAATTTTATTTCAAAATGTCTCTCTCAACAAAAACTGAGAAAATGAACTCATATTTCCCATGTAAATTAGGATATAGATTCATAAATCATTTTTCATGTGTATCAATTGGTTTCACATAAATTTAATACATGATGTGATTTTTATGAATAAATGTGTGTGCTTTCAGTTTAAAATAACATTCTAGTAAAAAAACATGTTCGTCACTCAAGACTCTGAAACTGAATTCTCATTATTTTGATAATTTAGTAAAATGATCCAAAAGTCATTTGTCATATGTATGAATAGATGAACCTCAATCATATTCTTGGTGTGGTCGGTATGACTCAATGATAATATTTCTATTTAAAATTGTCATCAATTTAAGTTAAAATATCTATTGGACTACTGAAAACTTTTTAAATATGAACATATTGTTGTGATAATTTCGGAAATCATTTCATTAGTTATTTTTGATGTGTTGGAAGAAGTCTAATAACAAACTAACACATGTTGTGATCAATTGAATCATATTACATGTTTCATGTTTAAAAAAAAATTTAATAAAAGAGAGGATGTTCTCAAAACCAATAAAAAAATCATATTGTTTTGATACATTATAACAACAATACGTAAGTCATTTTAGATGTCTATAAATCATCTAAACCTCAAAAATATGTATGGAATAAAAATTATTCAGAAAATTTCTTCTTTTCATTATATAAGTTTCATTTTAGTTTAAAACATAGATCACATCACCAAAATAGAACAAATAATACAATATTTTTCTGTATCACTCTATCAAATTTTACTTGCTTAATTTCCATATCATTTTCATCCTATGATTATTATGTAAATTTTCCAAGATATAATTCTTTAATAAAAACAAAAAATGGGTGTCATTAAATTATAAATAATAACTCAATTTGATACATAGTTCTCTTAGAATGTCTCGAATATTTTTTTAAAATAATTTTTTTTATTTATTTTATATATTATATATAATTTAATATTTTCTTTCTTATTTGGGTATTTTTCCTTTAGTAGGGGTTAGGATCAAAAGGCAAAAACATAGTGAAGATTTTGAATGTATGTTATAATTTAAACAAATGTAATTCTATAAACCAATGTTTGATATGTCTATAATATAGTGTTTTTTTCATGTATTTGGGTTGTAAATTTTATTTCATTTAAATAATGCATTGGTACTTGATTTTTCGGATATCATAGTGTTTTTGGTGTTGTGGTGTGATATTACATTAGTATCCACTAGTGATATATTGTGCTATTTTTATTCACCACAAAATTCCCCTATATAAGTTCTTATCGAAGCTCTAATAAAGGTCAATAATAGTGACACTAAAAAAATTAACTAATAAATGTTTTTCTTTATCTGCACTTCTAAAAAAACTGATAATGGGAACGTTTACCAAAACATTTTTACCACTGATAAAGGACCCCTTTATCCGCACCTTTTATGAGCTGATAAAAGGCTAGGACTTTTAATCTCACTTTGGTAGTCAACACTTCTCTAGCACTAATAGAGGCCTTTTTAGAATTTTTGAAGGACTATTTCTAAAAGTGGTATATTTTAGATCCAAGTAGAAGCAATACATATACTAAATCCATCTACAATTTTAGAAATTCATGTTTTGTTGTGAAGATATATATATCAAGCCATTTTGATCTATATATGTTGTAAAATTTTCTCTGAATAAATATTTCCACAAACATATACAACCAAAAACTCCAACAACTATTTCAAGGTTATGCCAAGGGTAGATCTGTTCATGTGGACTCTTCTTTTGAGACCAATATGCCATAACTCGATCTCCCTACATCAGCACTTCTGCAAGACCTATCCCAGTATCATCACAATACATAGTATACAAGTTCCATGTATCATTTAGGATCAACATTGGTTTCATAGTAAGGTTTTTCTTCTTCTAGTAGATGTTATTCTAACATGACCCTAACTATTCACACATTAATACATTCATGGTCAAGCCTGAATATGGTGGTTCCAAATGTGAAAATTATTGCATGATCCTCCAGTAATAGCCTGCAGACCCATGAAAATTAAAAATATTAAAAAAATTCTTGGGATGCTTCTATAAAACAACTGCTTAATCCTTTTTCAGGACCACTAACAAAACATTTACTATGATTATGTGACCAAGGATGTATACATGATCAATCCAAAACTAACACATAAATATCTTGGTTTATAGATGATTATATCTCAATATACACATGATGATATCATGATTTTGATCATGATCAACATGTGTTTTGGGTTACACTAAGATTTCATCCAAAAACACTACCACAAATTGATCCAAGTATGGGTGGAAATTATATTTCATTAAGACAATAAAAACTAATGATCAGTTTTTCATCTCAAATGGAATCACGAAGAACTCATATAGGCCACAATAGATTCTGAATGTGATCCTCTATATACTTGATGGTCAAAATCATAACTAATGATACTCAAATCTCATTTCAATCTTGGAAGAGACACAGGATCCCCTCAAGTGGTGTAATAGATCATCAATACATAGAATATGTTAAAAGAAATTCACATTCACCCAATTCAACTATTGATAATCTACACATAGTCATAGTGTCTCTTCATCCTTCTTCACAAAAATTATAGAATCCCCCAAGGTGATGTAATCAGATAGATGAATCCATTATCCATTATCTCTTCAGGTTGATTCTTATGATCTTGATGTTGTGATGGTTCCATTCTGTATGGAGGAATAGAAAATCCCTCATCCAGTAGGATGCATTTTATTGTTTATTACAAATCCCTATGAGGTGGTCGACCTGAGAAGTCCTCATGAATCACACCCTGGAACCCATCAACTGAGGGTGGAAATACATTACTATTTACATCACTATCATCAAACATCAAATTAGAAACCCGAGTGATGAGATCCTCCAGTTTCTAATGAACTAGATATGCGTGGCCTACCTAGATATCCCACTCTCTAGTATGAATATAAATGACACCCTCAGGAGACGTAAATGACTATATATATTAGAAAAACTCTATATTATATTGGTACACTACTAAACTATGAAAAACCATAATTATTAGAATGCCTAAAACAATAAAAATGTTAATTTCCCATAGAATATGATACTACCAATAATTAATAGAACACACATTGAACAAATAGATGTCACTATACTGTAGTACCAATGGTTTATCTATCGTTATTACCCTACTCATGAACTCCAACTCCAGGATCAACCCATTCATATATTGGGAAGATATAATATAATGAGATCCACCTGTATCAAATAAATAAATAGCTAATGTATAAGCAACAAGAATGGTACCTCTAATTATCTATGGTTCTACATTACTATCCATGGGTGTAAGGCGATCTACATGTAACTATCCTAGCCCTCATCCCTATGATGAAGTCAGTGCCACAATGTTACACCACTCAACTGATATAGGATCTTCTTACTTGACGAACAATGTCAATAACCTGAAAACCAACTGATAGTATAAATCTAGATTCTAGACTGATATGACGTAGAATAACCTCTTCTAATATTGTGATTCTTCATATGTCTTATTAGTACCCGTCTATCATGATTCCTATAAAACCTCTTTTAATTTCACATCCTACCATAGGATCTGATGTATACTAGTGGTTTGGGGTAATGCCAATGAATGTGGACTAGGCTACTATAATAATGGAAATGCACTAGTTTAATATCATATGCTACTGATTCTCCCTCATATACACCTTTTATTCCCAATATTTGGTAAAAATTATTTGAATGATACTTTAAACCCTCAAAGTACATACCCCATGATCATGTTAAAAAATCCACTTGTCCTCCACTAGGATATTACTTTAGTTTACCCTTTGATATGAGAGCCTATTCCACCACTTTAGGAAACATTTTTAGTTTAAATATACCATCTTCTGATATATTCTTACATTTCCTCCTATCCTGATAACTCCATTGCAAAGTTGTGTCATCCACATCAAGAACAATATAAAAGTGAGAAAAGTTAGTAATTAAACTAGCATAGTCCATTAGGGATATGATCCCATGCATCAACCTCTTGAACAATAATTCACTCTCTTATGTCAGTTTCTCTAGATAAAAGTGATCCTCAAACATCTAAAAAATTCCCTTCCATACAATTCCATAAGCTTGACCAATCATAGCATGAAAATACCACCAGTTCTTCACATATCATCATAAAATATAATAATCCCACTCAACCATATTCTCTGCATATGTCTCTAAATTGTCACGAATAGTCTGTATGGATGAAATCTTGAACTATTCTACCTCAGTCCCACCTTCTCTAGTGAAAGTCAGGGGTGCGGTAACTGAAACTCCTATGTTATTTAAGGTATACTATTCAAACCCTGGTTTGGGAAACTCTCCAATATCTACCTAAAATGACATATTTTCCCTTGGATCTACTTGGTGTCCCCTTCACTAGGAACTAATGGTGCCTCAAGTTCCACTATAGTTGATTCAACTATGACTATGCCTCCCCATCATCCTCTCAACAAAAATCATCATAGATACATATCTCAATTATTATACACACAAGCCTCAGGACACATAAACCACCATTAAAAAATATAACAATAAAAATACTAATTAAACTATAACAATTAAACCCCCATTTTCCAACCACATGGTCAAAACCGAGATGTTATTACTACCCATAACTGTACTACATCTAGTTCATGGTATAAAAAGGGTAAAATCATTATCATTATATAATTTTTTTCATTTTAAACCAATTTTCCACATTTTACATCATATTATAATTTCCAATTTCATATCAATATCTTTTTATTTTATGTCACATAAGAGAAAAATAATATTAATTTAATAACTTACCCAAAACCTCCTTTTTCTTTTCATTCCTAAAATGGTTCATGTCATTATAAATCCTAAGTGCCTAGTATGATGTATGAATAAATAGTACTCATTCTATACTAGTACATGAGTATAATCTCATAAATATAAAAAAATATTCACATCACCCAAAAACAACATCAGTCAATTTAAAATAGCATCCAACTATATCCACACTCATCAATAATTTTTATTACTATGGGTGCTTGGATTTTTCCCTTGTACTAGGTTAGCTAGTCCCATATATGAGATCTTAACCACTATCCAAATCATCATATTATCAATCCTACCATTAAAAATTTTTAATAGAAAATAAAAAGTAATAAAATAACCATTGATTCAACTTTGTAACATCATGAACTTGGTGTCACACATCGAGGCCCTGATCTGGTCAGTCACATGAAATCTAGTTAACCTCCCATTAATCTATAGGCTTCATACTAGTATAGATGATTCAATATTAATAATGGGGAGAATATAAACTCTTTATCTATGTTTAACAATAATATAAATAAAAAACAATACCCAAATAAAACAACCATAACAAGAATAAGATCAATATCACTTAGTGAATGAAATAGAAATAATATATCCAAACCAAAACTGTAGAGGTTCTCTTCCATGTAGATTTCATCTGGACTAGAATAATCCTTTTTTTGATTTTATAAAAACAATTTGAGTGTAAATGAAAATCATCATGCAAAAAAAAGAATCCATTAGCAGGTCATACATTAAACCACACCCAAGAACAGACCCTCCCAAAAAGAGAAACTGAACAACAACAACCACAAAAGGCAGACTATAAAAGTAGCACTGCCTAGGACCAACCCATCCTATAACAATCAAAATGCATCACATTACAAAATCTCTTGCCACCATGAACTATGCCAATATGAAAAAACCCAACAAAATAAAGACTCCATTAACTCCCAATAGGGTCCTAAATTACATTCGGTTCCCTCATCCATGATACTCCAACACATCCTTCTAACATAAGACTCATACACTTATCTTATCCTGGGAACATTAAATCTGTTTGTGTAAAAATTAGGTGTCCCATGTAGGGTTTGAGTAAAACTCTATAGGAAACCAACAATGGAAACAAATACAAAACTTGTCAATAACAATTTAGGTAGATGCATAAAAAATAATCTAAAATTCAAAAGTAAGTAGTTATCAAATTTAAATTATTCTTTAATTAAAGCACATAAATCCACATATACCCAAGGACATCTACACCATCAATACCTAATTCGACCTATGATGGATTTTAAAAAATACCACACTATGAATTTTAAATTCATATTACACATGGTATTTTTATCCAGTTTATTCCATTTAAACTCAGGGCCATTTAGAACTCTAATCCAATGCCAATATCATGGGCCTAGATTAGTTTATCTTACCACATGGGGGTATTTTTGATCCTTTTTCCCTATCCCCCGCATCATATTCATATGTGTATTTGGAGACTCAGTTCATTCCCCACATTTGTTACAGGATATGGGGATTTGGAGCCATAATCCATGCCCCATAGTTATTAATAAAACAAGGTTATTTTGAGCCTATGTCCTCACCCACACCCACTATCTCAATTGGGTATTTGGAGCCCTATTCCATGTCTCACACCATAGTATCACATACTTATTCACAGAATTAGTATATTTCCATCACTTGTATATCAATCAGTCAAACACATATCACGTATGTCACATATATAACATCAATTATATTTAATGAACATTGACCCTGTTATCAAATGTCATATCCTGATACACCCATACAATTATTCACAGAAGTCATAGATCCATAAATTTTTCACAGCAAATAATATGAATAAATAATAAATAAATAATTTACTTCATTTAAATCATAAACCCATAACTCAATTAAGGTTACATCAAACACCTCATAATTAACACTTTTAATTAATTCATAGTCACATTAATTGATCAATAACACAATTTGAATTTTCCATTAACTTTATATTAACAATGTACCGTTAATTAATTAACTAATTAATTTACCCCATTACAAAATAGGAATATACTATAAATTAAATCTCTAATATATTAATCCAATTACTCAATCCAAATATTATATTAATTAATTCTCCAATTAATTAATCCAATTACACAGTCCTAATATCCCATTAAATAATTCCTCAATTAATTAGTGACATAAATTTATTCAACCCAATATTCAATTGTTAATCATAAAAGTTGAAATCTCACAAAAAAATGAACAATTTCAATTTAGGACATTGGGAAATGAATTTAGACCACCCAATTCAATATTGATGATAAATGACCACCAACAGAAAACCCCAATAATAGTTGAACAACCATGATTATGATGAAGAATGAGATCAAGATCACCACATATATCCTAGATAGAATGTATTTGATCTTTCAAAAACAAGATCTATATTCATCATCATCATAGAAAAATATAACTTCAAGGATGATATAAAGACGAGAGGGAAGGAAAAAACCATACACGATGAGAATATCATGTTGGGAAAGGTAAAGATCCTTAATCTGTTATTCATATCTTGAAGAAAAAAATGACAGAATGCCTTAGAATTAGTCTAGGAACCTCCATAAATGGGAGGATATAATTAGGGTAAAATTGGGTTGAGTTAGGTTGATGTTTTGGGGACTCAATAATTATTCTTCTAATTTTCAATGGTTTAAAATTCCATGAACATGGTTTCTTGTATGGGGTGGATGATATTACCTTATAGTGCACCTTAATTGAGGGAGACTCAATGTTTTTTCTTGGAGGACTCATGATTTGAAAAACACGACACCATCCATGAAAATATCTTTTACATAGTTTTACATGGTTTTATATGATGAGAGCTGTGTTTGGAAAAAATGTGAACCAACCATGCACTTCCCAAATTCCTCCATTAATTCTACAATTTCATCCAAGAACACCACAAGGAAAAGCCGAAAAAAGGATATCATGAAAACAATGAAAAATGTGTACCAATAAATGATAATGATACATCTCAAGAAAAGGTTATGATCATACCTTCATGTGGGAATGGATGTTTTCCTCCCCCAAGCATGTTGGAGGAATATGCATGCAGACTTTATTCGAGTGAACATGGATATGAGCCTACTCAATGGACTCTTCCAGAATATGGTTATGGGGCTCTTTAGTGGATGCATGGATATGATCCCACTCCAATTTACCCCTAACTTTTGGGCCTAATGAGAACTCTTTGGGACACAGGAATGAGCGTCCATAGTGGATATATATCTAGTGGTTCCCTATGTAGGTAACTGAGGTGAATTGGATGAATGATGCTGGTGATAAAATTTGATAGAAGACCACCTAGAAGTATCTTAAAATGGAATGAATATATATTATACTCTTTGGTTCACCATTCTATGTTACATAAGGTTATAATTGTCATTATTTGTGGATAATCCTTCTGAGTGGTTGGTGGTGGAGACATGTGAAACTATGTCAATTATATCATTCATTTAATGAGATAGACTTTTTAAATTCATCATCAAGAGACCCCTATTTGTTGTGTCATAGGATGACAACATACCATGTTGATTGTATTCTTGGACCTTCATGTTCACCACCATATGTTTAAGTTGTTGTGTGGATGATGAGGATTTTCAACCCATGGTGGTCACTACCATTGAATAGGATTCATAACATTATCTTCATGAAGAAACAATCATTTTTCAAGATGGTTCTTGTAAGAGAATATTATATAGTAAAAAAATGGAAAAAGATCACATCCTAGTAAATTTTGACAAGTGTTAAACATGTTAATTTATCTATTCCCTAGTAACACATTTTTTCATTCTTATCATATGTTTGGACATTTTTATCATGTTTAATTTTCAAATTTATAATTATATATTTTTGGTAACCCCAATATATTATTGAATTATCTCACATCCTGTGTACCATTTCTGATTGTGTATGATATACAATTAAAAATTCCCCAACACATGTCCAAATTATCATATTTATTAATAGAGATATTTATTTATCGATACCAATTTTTTAATACATTTTTGTGGAAGTAGAAAAATGTGTCATAGGAAAATACAATATCTATCATTTTTAATGTTTTAAAAGGAAAAAACAGTTAAATGATTTCATATCACGATATTATATATAGATTCACGTCAATCCTAACATATTTTCATTCTTTGGTAATTATCAACCTGTAATTGATTGGGGGTTGTGTAAGATTGCATTGTCCATCCAATATGTTATACCATTTTCATCTCATATCGAAACTCCAGATGGATCCAATGATAGAAATTTATCATATGACTACATTCTCATGGTTGGTATTCACTTAGGTTTTCAAAGACCATGAAATTTATGATTTAATATTGGGGGAGTGGATGGTAGGTGGGGATCAATACACGATTTTGGAGTTTATTAATTACTAATCTAGGACACCCTTGTATTTTTTAGATATGTTTTCCAATATCATCCAAATCCTTATATGGGATTGGTTACCTAATAAAATGATCAGGTGATGAATCCTTATATATGTAAATGGGTTTTTATTAAGGATACCAAATCTATGTGATTGAGGATATCCATTTTTCCTATTATATCAGAGAAATCGGTAGTTTTTTGTGTTTTGAATCTATATAACTAGGAAAATGGAGCCCATTGTCCTCCAAGATAGAAATTTTTGTTTTGTATATGGGATTTAACCTCCAAGATGTGTCTTATATATCCTATGATAATATTAATCAAACCCATGTGGTTATTTAGTACATGATATACATATTTACATTATGTGGAAGGGATTTATATCACATAAGTTATGAATAAAGTATATATCTCGAGCTTTATGAATGCATCTCATTCGTATTTATGATAAAATGAAAAAAGACGTTGTTTTTTAGTATTCACTAAACCTAATTATGGGAAGTAATAAATAATTATACGTCGTGATGGTCATTTTCCTAGAGTTTATCAATTTCAAATTACTTTCAGGACCTACACCATGGTGAAAGCCCATGTATATGGTCATTTTAAACATTTCATTGATTGGGGATAATACATAAAGGTTTTCTTAATTGTGGTAATTTTATGATTATATTGATATGGAAATTTAAAATCCCAAATCCCACAACAGTCAAGATCTCTGTGAGTGGAATGGGACGGTATGTAATTAGACTCCCCACATATGGATACAAGACTAATCCACATGGTTTTCCATTATGTGGTTTTATATTTGGAGTAAGATAAAAATGATGGTGTCATGCATTACATTCTTATAGTTGGGATCATAGTCCACATAGTTAAATTAATTCCATAATCCACTAATAAATGATAAAAAATGATGGACCCATTTGGAATGTGTCCTATAAAATGGAGTAAATGAAATATCAGGGACTTATACTGATGGAATCCCATGTTTGAGCCCATTTCCTATCCTCTAATGTACTACAAATGATGATATACTCACAGAATGGTTTGGGATCCCTAAAATATGATTTTGGGATATAGAGAGGATTAATCTAAGGTGGATTCCCATTAATTGAATTTTTACCCATAAAATTTTAATGATAGCGGGTTTAGACCATGATTAGAATTAGGATATCATAATGAGTTCATAGACCTAGTATGATATGGACACTTCCCATTCATATGGGGGATTATAATCCAAAGACTAATTCTTTAGGGTTCACTTAGGTCGATGGATATTGATTGTGTATTTCACCTCCATAAGGCTAAATGTATAGGTCTGTCAACCTGACATGTCTAGGGAGTCAGCATAACAGGTCTAATAGGTGACTTCCTGACATGTCCTGGGGTCTTTTCTTGATCGAATATGACATAAATGAGGCATGTAATGTTATCAAACTAGTAGATCTAGAGTGTTTTATATGTGTAGACTAATATTCGTTGGGGACATCAATATAGATATTAATATATATTATAAGTATAAATTGGAAACATACATATATTTATATTAATAAATAATGTATTCATACACTTAACATTAGTTTTATAAATTATCATTGGAAAATTAATTTTTATATTTATAATAAGAAATATATGATGTATGTGAAATAAACACCAACACCTTCTAATAGATCCTTAGATAAGAAATTTCTAGGGGAAATACATTATAGGATTTTCCATTGAAATTCAGTATAGTTTATTTTTTATTAATATGTTAACACTTAAAATTTTTGTCAAAATTCGATGTCAAAATTTATGATAAAAATTTTCATTTTTAATTTTCACTATAATTTTTCAATTATTTTTTTGAAAATTAAATTGTATATATGTATGCACTGGTAATTTTAAGTGTAAATTTATACAAAAAAATTACATTTTATATTTAAATATATATATATATATTTCAAATATACTTTAAAATAAACATTATAAATTGTTAGTTGAAACTTTTTATGTATGTTTTCTCATCAAATTTTAAATATGAATATACCAGAAATGTACAATTTAATATTATGATATATATTGATATCAGTTCATCTAAAAATTTATTATTTTTGGTGAAAATTTATATGGTATTTTCCAAGTAAAAAATACACACTATAATAATTTAACCAAAAATTTTTACTATAAATTTATAGTAGAAATTATCATTGAAAAGTTTCATGAAGAATTATCAATATAAATTTTCACTAGAAATTCAAAATATAATTTTTTTAATGTAATTATTTATAATGTTATGTTTATATGAATTTTAAGTGATCAAAATTTTCAATGAATTTTTTGAGTAAAATAGTTCATTTATTTTTTAGGTTATAAAATATTTTGATTGAAATTTTCGTAGAAATTTGAATTGAAAACTTCCATTTTAAATTTTCTTCGGAATGTTCTAGTGAAAATTTACACTACAAATTTCTAGTAGAAAATTACATAGAAAAATATCTATTGGAAGTTTATAGTGGAAATTTCTAGTGGAAGTTTCCTCATAGAATTTGTAGTATAAATAATAAGTGTCATATTAAAAATATTTATAATCAATATTAAATATAATAAATATCATAATAAATATTATATATATATGTAATAACAATTATATATATATATTTATATAATCATTTTCCATGAATAATAAATAATATATAATAAATATATTGTAATATATTTTATAACATATAAAATACATGGAATAGTTATTTTTTGAAATATATTTTATATTTATATTAATAATAAATATTATATAATATATATATAATAGAAAATATATACATTTTTTCTTTTAAATATATATTTTCAATATTACATCATCTATTTATATATAAAGAATATGTATGAGTATCCAAATCTAGCGGGATAGGGTATAAAACCCGAGTATGGGGGAATTAATTTTTCAAACACCCAACCTGAGGGTCCAGTTGAAGTACCGTCATGAGATAATTTTTATATGAGACACCACCTTCACACTCTGAACTGGTCATTATGGGTTCTAGAAACAACATATGAAAGTCATAGGGTTAAATTATTAAATCTTTTAGTGATAAAACCCTAAATAGAACATTTATTAACAATAATAAATGTCAAGTATGATAAAATATTCAACATTTGATATATATGAACCAGAAATGGAAAATAGGTTCCCTATAAGAAATAAGTCTCAATAGTGGAAGCTCAATATGAAAATCCTCACAACTTTTTTATCATTTAAATCAAATTCCCATAAATGATTGAACATGTAGTGAATTTGGGATTATCATTAAATTCATAAAATATATGATTGAAATTATATAATATATGGTATATGAATCACATAATTATAAACATTTGGACATGATGTTATATTTTTTTAATGAATTAAAATATTATATAAAAAATCATCATAATTATCAAATACTTTGAAGAAATAATCCATTAAAAATGAATTGTAGTTAAAGTTTTGTAAATCACCGAAAAAATATTTTTAATATTCCATATAATATAATAATTGATTCGAATAATCCAAACATAGATAAAAATATATTTATAAAAAAAATTATTACTCAATGTAATAAAATTTTAGTTTTGAGAAGCTCCTACAAAATTGGTAAAATTTTAAATAAAATTTTATTTATTGAGGGAAATAGTATATAAATTAATATGAATATAAATATATAAATGATATAATATTGATTCTAGTACTTATATACATTATGTAAAATAAAATAATTCTATAATATGAAAAATGTCTCAATGATTAAAATTGAGAGATTATAAATAATTACATCAGTTGAAACACATGAATCAAAAACATCTGATATATGGGAATTATAATGGATTTATAAATATATTCCATTTTAATAAATTTATCATAAATATAAATCCATTTTAAATATATACATGACAAAATTAATTTTCTTTTCAATGTTTTACATATCTTATTCTATTAAAATTTAGACGGTAAAATTGTAACGATAACTGTCTACATCCACACAAGCACATTATCATTTTATATTAAAATAATATAGCTTAATAATTCATTTTAGAAAAATATTATTCAATATAACCTTTATTAAATATTATTTTAAATAAATCATTATTTCTAAAATTTATATCTACCATTTAATTCCATCATTGAAAATTATAAATTTCAACTATTTATTGTATGTTTTGTAATTGGATATAAAACCTTTATTATTTGAATAAAATATCATCATTTGAATATAATTAAGAGTATTTAAATTGATGATACATAATTATAATGCCCTATTAATTTTTAATTTTTATTATAGTTTTTATTCAAGTAGATGAAATTCGATGATGAGGTAATTTTGGGAAATTTACAGATATCAATATATAAATTAATAATGATCATGTATTTATGTTTAATCTATTATTAATGATATTGATGTAAATTACTAATCCTTGATATCATATATATTCATTTATTTTACTTTATTACTATCTATAAAATGTGGTGATGAATAATGGAACACTCCCTCCCTAGATACTTTACTGCACTTGTAATCAAATGTGACATTTTCGTTTTCAATGAAAAAAATAAGGAAATTTATTAATAATTTATCTATTAAAAATACTTATTTTGTTATATATGTCTTATATATTCATTAAATATATATTTAAAACTATCTATAATATTAATTGAATGTCAAATTATGTATAATTAATCATAGAGCATGTGGGTCAAATATAGATATTAATGTGGTTTTTATTATCGTTTTGATAGAATGAACATAGAAAATGAATATTAATTTAACATATTATCATTTAAATATTTTATTAAAAACATAAAATTATTATTTTTGTAATATATAAAACTTGGAGGGTGTTCAAGGTAAATTAAATTTAGTGGAAATCGATAAATTTTTTTACATCTTATATAGATATCCTATAATGGATTAAACATAATGAGTTCATTTTTTGGACTTTGGATGATGCATAAACCAATATAAAACCGAAATTATAGTTTTTCAGATGTTTTGAAAAAAATTTATCACTCTAAAATGCATTTGGGGGGAGTATATGTTTCATGGTGAAGGTGTCATTTTATAAGTACATGCAGTGGCCCTTTTGTAAATTAAATGATCATTTTATTGATGTTATGTAAAATTGAATTGAAATACTAATGATATTGATAATAATGGAAGGGTTTTATAATCTGAGGGTACACCTCTAAACGACACAATTGGAATTTCTTTGGTAATATATTTTATGTCAATTACCCAAATTTGAACATTTTTCCATAATTTAGTTTTAAGATAATGACTTACTTATAACCTTGGATACATATATTTATTAATAAAAAGAACCTTGGTTATATAATTTATATGTTGTGATATAAAATATTAAAACCACATAACCATTTTATATTTCAAATATTTTAAAAAATATTTTTTAATAAAAATTCCTTTAAAAATATATTTCTTATAAGATATAATTTTGTTCCAAAATTATAATCATCATAATCTAAATAAAAAATAATATTTTAAAGGGATAATTTCACATTTTAAATAATATTTTGGTTAGTAAAATGTATTTATAAAATATTAAACATTCCTAATATCCTAATAATGTAATAAAATTCCATGTATTTTGAAAAATATTATCTTTCATTATTCACCTACAATCATTATTTATAGAAATATAAAACAAATCCCACATAAGATAATATTATAGAGATAAATAAAAAAAATAATCATTTTCAAATTTTCAAATTCTAAAATACGGTAATTTAACTTTTAAATGGAAACATAAAATATTATTATAATTGTTTCCATTTTAAAATGAATTTTAAAATATGTACGTTTATAGTTTTTAATTTTAATAAATTACTAATTAAATTTGATCTTATATTTTTTATATTAGAATATATATTTCATTATAATCATACCATAATAAATTTAGTTTCTTAAATTAAATAATTCATTAATCCAAAAATTATTACTTTTAGAGAGATACACTTAATTTATAAAATAATTATAATAGTGGTTTAGTTACCCTAATTTAATTTTATGAATGAATTGATATTAAAAATATTACCGTTATTTATCTTTTTACATAGATTTCATAATCCAGTATGTACTATTTATATAAAAAAATCAATAATATCGTTTATGATGATAACATATTAATAAATTTATATTCCGTATAATAAAAAGTGTTATAGAGTAATTTAAATTTAGTGTTGTGTGTAGAGTGATATTTTGAGCATATTATTTTTTTAGATGAGAATATATACAAAAATACTTTTTTTTACATGCTCCTGTGGGATTATTCTTTAATTTCATTCTAGTAGATACCATAAAATCTCTATCTTTCAAATTCTATCAACATATATTACACTAACTATACTGGTCAAAAAAAAATCTATCCTATTTTGAATGAATTAAAAAATATAATTTGATCAAATGTATTATCCTAAGGAAAACATGGATCAATTTTTTTGAATACTAAGAATATAATAAGGTTATTTTATAGAACCCATGATCATATCCAAATAAAGTAACTGTATAATACCGTAATCTATACATCTCATTATTAATTCTCATCCTCAAAACCATGGGAATGAAAACATATTAAAGGGTTTTTCTATAATTACTTTTTTGGGATTCCAATTTTTTTCAGTAATGTGTTTGTAAGACTATAAAAAAACAAGATCATAGTTGAAATATCATAATTTTTTGAGTGATAATTAGAAGAAAAAATAGAAAATCAATGTACATTTCTTAATAACATAAATCCATGATACATCCCAGGGAATAATAATAACTATACCCTATATTAGATTATTTTTACATATTCCTTCAATAATGAGTGATAAAAATTATAATGAGTTATCTCTTTTAAATCTGGAAGAAGCCCTATCATAGAAATTACATTAATATTAAAGACCCTATGATCCCATTCATATAATAAAACTAAAACCTTTTTAGATAGAACTTATCTTATTATATTTAAACTATAAACCATTGAATATGAGGGTTATATAGTACCCCAAAAGTCCTTCATCCATAATTAAATGTCCAAAGAGAAAACATTAACCTCTCACATCATAAATTCACAAATGTATATAAAATGGCTTTCATAAAACATCAATATTAAATTCATTCCATTTACACAATGAACCTAATAAGATAAAACTATATTTAGTAAAAGGTAAAAATATGTATCATTAATTTTTTTATAAAGAATCCATGGTAATAAAATTGACATAATAAAACATCCCAAAGTAAAAAAATAACATCCTGAATTATATTTTTTTATACTTAAAACATTATATCATCCATGAAATATATTAATGTACTCTAAAACCCCTCGTTTATTCTATGTTGGTAGAGTTTTGTTTATGAGTGCTCCTACTGATGTTTTTGAAATATTGTATGATTATGGGCTATACGTCGTTGGTGCACAATACTATCAAAGTATGCATCCTCTTAGATGAAACAATGGAAACCCAAATAGGTTTATTTTTCAAGGATATCACACAATAAATAATATAACTAGCTAGTGAAACCACTCACCTTGTAAAAGAGAGGTTGATGGCTAGGGAATATATTTTTATAACATCATAACCTTCCCCATATAACTATGCGTGCACGATTTAATTAATCCATAAATTAATTAGAAAATATGGAAACCCTAAATTTATATAAATGATTTCCTTATATGATAATTATATTATTTTTTATTCCTTCTACTCTCCCAAGATATGGTTCTGGTCCCTTTACACTACTCTCTAAGAAAATCAAATCTAGCATATTGATAATTAATCTCTTGTCGATAATTATCCCCTTCTTATTCTTTATCTCCCACCCTATCCTGTCAATCCTTCATAAGGATTAATATATCACTATGTAGTTGGATGATCAAGTCCCATTTTTTTGGGATTTGGAATATTGGTTGGATTCTCAGATTATCATCACCGACTTTCCTCTTGGTGTTTCCTATTTACAGATTGTTCTTTCGAGATCCTGTAAACCCGAGGTAGGATTTTCCATTAAAGATGGAAAATTTTAGTAACCCTATATTTTGTAATTTAAATTAAATATCTTTATTTATACTTATATTTCATTCAATTAATTTATTAAAAACCAAATTATTATTAATTAGTGATTTTGTTTTTATTTGGCATGAATTTCAGAAACCCTTCTTCCATTGTATTGGGATGTTTTTAAAGAATTTGGTGGAAAATTATGCAAATTTAAATTGTTGATTTTTAATTGTGAAAAAGGATATTGAAAATAATTTTTAAAATTGATTTATTTTTATATAAAAAAGGGATTAAATTATATTAAATGTATCCCACTGTTTTTTTCATGAAAGAATGCATGATATGATTAAAACCCCATTTTGTTTCTTAAATGGAAATTTGAATATTAAAATGGAAAATGAATTGAAATGTACATAAAGTAGTTTTGGGATAATTTTCCTATTATTAAAATTTTATTAGAGAACATATTAGCCCACATAGTTTGGGAGTTATTCAGGATATAACTATATTGTTGATTTACAAAACAAATTATTTTTCTCTTGTAGGTCACATCACTAATGAGATGGTGATAGGTTCCTTTTTTGAATTTCGTCTAAGGGTGGTTGGTACAGATATTTTCTTGATAACTATTTGAGTAAAAATGAATATCAGAATCTAGAACAATCAATCCTGTTAGAAGATGACCTTGTTCTTCATTTGTGATTATTTAATATTAGTTCCATTTTTTGTAAACTATTTTTCATTTTCCATATGAAATAATATAATTTTTTATATGAATTTTTTATTATAAAATATTAAGGTAACTCCATCATTTGAATTGGATATAATTTTTTAAAATATTCTTTTAAACTTACATGTATATTTATTTTAAATTAAAATAATTATTTGGTTAATTAAATGCAGTGACTTATTATTGAAGCCTTGGTGAGATCCTACTAGAATTTTAGATCACACTCTACCTATTCTTTAACGAGTATATAGCTTACGATATTCATGGATTGAGAAAGGGGAATGTACCACTACAGGTGGATCCATTTATTGATATGTGTGCTGAAAGAGTTACGTATATATTTACAAGGGTTGTAATGTAGTTTTCTAGAATTTTCTTGTTTCTCTTAATATTGATTGTGCTTCGCTGAATTATTCTACACATAACCCTATGGATTTATCTAACATGAATACTAACATTATAATATTTATTCTTTTGTGTTTATAGAAAATGCATTCCCACAATAATATGTTATGTATGTAGGTTCTAGTCGTCAACCCTGGGAGACTGTGAATTCTATTCAAGCTATGTGAAGACCAGCCAAGTTATCAAGGTACCGGGTTATCAGTGATGATACATGCCAGAGTGGTATCAAAAGGAGTATAAATCTTATAAATCATGGATGGATTTCATTATAAATATGAGTAAATTTTCAAGGACTTAATAGGTAGCTGTGATTGAGTGCTTGTCTAGCTCTAACTACAATGATCCCTTTTCTACATTTGTAGTTTTCGAATGACATTCTTAGTATTGGTTCAAATATTTTCCATAATTTTTTATAGATATAATTCAAAATATTATTTATCTATATATTGATATTAATTTTTTTTTCATTATTTGACTGTTAATATGAGGTGTTTTGGGCATTCTACTATCATTGTGTAACATCATACCTCTGATTTGATGTATAGATCATAGTTAGAAGAATGCTACTGATTAACCATAATGAGAAAATCACCTTATGTGATCGAGTTTGATTGAGTTGATTATGAAAAATACCCATACTCAAGTATATAAACTGCCACTAGTTCCCATTCAAGATCCTATTGTGGATCCTGAAAGGGATGTTTTATGGTATCATGATTCATTGTTTCGTCATCATAAGGCACAAACATTAAATTAATATAATGATCCTCATGATGATGAGGAATGGTTGAGTAGGATTTGGTGTTTGTTTGTGTTTTTGGAGACACATTATGAAATCAATTTGAATGGTGAAAAAATCATGCTGGAAGGACTAAGTAGGATATGGAGGGACATGATGGTGATGGTAAACAATAATAAGGGATTATAGGGTAAGTAATTATAGGATATTTTTACCAAAAAAAATCTAAACAAATACAATATTTTTCCCTTTATATTATTTTTTTCAAATTATAATAGGACGATATCACCATGGTTGAATTTATTAATCGATTTGATGGGAATTTTATGTTTGAACCTAATATCATGTTCAATGAGAAGACGAATACCCAATGGTTAGGGAAGGGATATTGATCTGATATTCATTCTTAGGATTTCATGTTGAAGATTCATTTTTATGATGATGTGTAGGATAGATTGTTGATTGTCGAAATAGACCAGGCTAATAATTCAAGGTTTATGGGGGTTCCTTTCTCTCCTAGTAGTGGGGAGAGTTACCATAATAGAAATATTAATATTGTTAATTCTCATGGTGGTTATTATTAACATGGTCTTTCTATAACTCCTAATATTCATGGAAGAGGCCCTTTTATTTTCTACCACACTGAAATTCTACGACACTCATGATGGTTTTTACTAAGGCACCCATGGTATGTGCTTCTTGAAGACACTTGGGTAACTTAAATAAGTTATGAAAAGTTTTTCTACAACATATAGTGTAATGGGATCATTAGTACATATTTTAAATACAATGAAATTAGATTCTTCATGATCAAATTGGTTTCATAAATATGAATCCAAAATATAGATTCATCTCACAATGGAAGAGTCTCCAGAGGAAGAAGATATGGGTCTAGTGACTAGGAGATGTATCATCACTATAACATCATCATTAGTGACTTCATTATTTTATAATATTGTGTGTAATTCATTTATTTCAACCCATAATACTAATATTATAAATCAACATATCGAGATTTTATCTTATGTGATGGATACTACTAAACAACATAGAACGTAGAGAGAATAGGTTCTTTATTTCCCCAATTATGATTTACATTTATAATATATTGACATTTCCTTAGACTATATGGTTCTCAACAAGAAAACACATGACATCATTTTTGGTTTAGATTGGATAGTTTCCAATAAATCTATGATTTATTTTTTATCATCAACGGGTTTCCTTTAGAACAATTGATGAGGTTTTCCATATCATTAAAGAATAATATGTCCCGAGTTCAGGTAGAGACATACCTTATTACCTAGAGTTAGTGACAAAAATACATGTTTCTGAATTTTACCTGGATAGATAATCATTGAGTAGTGATATCCCTCCAGTTGTCATTAGGTTTTCTATGTTTTTTCTTTATGAATTCTCTGGTTTGACACCAGTATGGGCGGATGAATTTTCTATTTATTTAGTCCCTGGTACTAAACCACTATTTATTCCATCTTACTATATTAATCCAGCTAAAATGATCATTTTTAAGTCTCAGTTGGGTTATCTTCAAGAGAAAGTCTTTATCTGGAAGAGTATTTCAACATTGGTGGGTTCCGTTATCATTGCTAATAAACATGATTGGTCACTTATCTTATAAATTGATTACCAAAAGCTCAATTGAGTTACCAAAATTAAAAATATTTGTTTCCAAGGATTGATGATTTTTTGATCTGTTAATAAGGGAAAAGTGGATCTCAAAGATAGATCTTTGATTTCATTTCCATCAGTTGAGAAAAAAAGAAAATGAAATTTGGAAATTTTCTTTTCAAATAAGTTATTACATTTATGAGTACCTCTTCAAGACATTCATCTTAACCAATAATACTAAAATTTATATATATTTAATGAAAAATATTTTCCATGACTGTCTTGAGACCTTCATGTTTTATATGTGGATGACATTATTGATTACTCTACGTCTGAGGATGATTAGTTGTGTCGTCTGATAGTAGTGTTTGAATTTTTGAGATACCACCAACTTTATGCCATGCTATTTATATATGATATCTAGGCATCAGAATTGATGTTATTAAGACACATGGTGTTAGAAAATAATATTTAAATCAACCCTAAAAATTTGAAACTTTTCTTATATGAGAACAACCTGAAATATTTTTCAAGATACAAAGATTATTTGGTTTAGCAAGGTATTATCTGTGGTTCATTAAGAACTTATTAATGTTGTATTATCTGATGACTACTCTAACATGGAAGGGAGAAATGTTTACATGGGATAATAAATGACTGAGTTATTTGATTGTTCTAAAAAGTTATTTCACTATTGTTAAAGTGTTTACTCTTCCAGAAGCAAGGAAGGTCTATATGGAGATCTGTGATAAATCGGGTTCAGGTTTGGGGTGTGTTCTTAGGTTTGATGATCAGGTTTTTTCTTATATCTATTTTAAACTTATTCCATAAGAAAATAATTATCTTCCCTATGACCTTGAACTTATAGCTGTAATGAAAAAAACTAATAGTGGAAAATATTACATTTAAAAAAATGGGTTACCATGTTTTTAATCAATAAGAGATTCAGTTATACATTCTTGGAAAAATATATTCACCTTCAATAGAGGATTTCAGTGGAATAACTGCAATTTTTTATCTTTGAAAATGCCTATGACATGGTAAAATGGAAAGTCAAATCATATTATTTGAGAAGGATCCTTCAAAAATAATTAGTGATAGAATCATAATTATAGTGTAACATGATGTCTATTTTTTAAAAAATTCATATTAGATTAAGGGAATTCGTGGGAAATGTTTCCATGGATAGTGTTTATTTTACATAATGTATTCTCAAGATTATCTTTAATGAAAATAAACATTATGATGAATTCTGTTTATGTTGGGGCTCTCTTTGGGGTGGGGAGGCCATTGCTAACTAGTCATTCTCCATAGAGGGAATTCTATGTTATCGTAATCGTTTTTATAACGTTATAAGTAATGAAATGTGTTATGGGGGGATTTCCATAACTCCAACTAGGTATCACACCCATGATCCATGATTATTTTTTTGACCTGTGGTGATAATTATATTTTCCATGTATTAGATAGGTTATTTTGGATTATTTATCTAATTTATATATGTATCAACCAGTGAAAAAATGAACCAGAAACCTCTAGGTTTTCCCAAGATACTACTAATACCAAAATTGAATTGACATGATATATCTATGGACTCTTTTTGGGATTTCACATACCCAAAGAAAGAATAATCAAATATGGGTTGTGATTGATAGGATGAAAAAATTGACTCAGTTTATAACCATTCTCGATGAAACCAATGATGGGATGTTTTGAAATATCTTTGTAAGATTGATTTTTTGTTTTCACATAGACCTATATAATATATTCTGATAGATATACTCCATTTATATATCACTATTTAATAGGACTTCTATCTTATTAGGTAATCTGATTCGTAGTTAGACATCCAGACAGAAATACATTTATAAATTCTTGGGGATATTCTCCATGAATTTTTTCTAGAATTTGGTATTTCTTGGGATGTCCATTTAGGGATGGTTGTGATTTCTTTTTTATAATAGATATATGTGTGTTATCATAATGGATCCTTTTGAGGCCCTGCACGACCTCCAATGTAGATCTATGTTGTGTTGGCATAGATTGGTGAATTCTTATAGGTTAGACTGAGCTTCGTTGAAGAGACGATATAAAATATTTAGTGGATTCATTGTATAAATTATAATTTCTATATCTAGTGTTATTATTATTATTATTATTATTATTATTTTCATCATTAATCATGGTAATTTTCATTTGGTGACCATGTGTTCATGAAGGTATCACCATGGATGGGTCATTGACGTATTGGAAGGCAAGGGAAATTGAATCCTCAATTTTTGGGACCGATTGAGGATCATGATTAGGTGGAGAAAGTGGTTTATTGTTTATTAAAACCACCATAGAAGAAATTGTAACCTAACATGTTTTATGTATCACAACTGTGGAAGTATATTTTAAATCCATATCATGTTCTAATTTAGAGTGATCTTGACATTGAGCCTATCTTATTTATGACTGAACATCCAATTAGGATAGTTTCTTATAAAACCAAGGTAAAACATGAGATGATGATAGTTTGGGTTCGAGTGATATGGAAGTAATGTTCTTATTATCTTGAGATGTGGGAGATAGAGGTTGTGATGAGAGAGATGTAGCCTTATCCTTTTCACATGAATGCTTCTTAATTGGATTTATAGGGACAAAGAGTTTCTATGGTTTGGAGTTTGTAACTGTATTTTATTATTTTTAGGTATTCCTAAACCCCATATTTTATCATTATTTTCTTGGGTTTAATTTAGGTTATAATTTAAAAAAAAAAGAAATATTGAATGTTTCTAGGATATTCATGGTTGACATAGAGGTTTCCAAAAACCCGTTCCCTCTCAGTGGAAACTTTGAGAACCCAAATAATGGGTTGGGGGAGTTCATTGCTATAACACCGTTTGAAAAAACATTCAACCACCTATTAGAAACCATGAACCATGGTAAAAATGGGAAACATGACTAGGGAATACAATTTGTCCAACTAAATGACCTTGGATAGCAAACCATGCATACACTATTTAATTAATCTGAAAATTAATTTTATATTCTTGAAACAGTTGAATAAATTTTTCAATGGGACTTATATGAAACTAATATGATTTATTCTTTGTTTATGGCTTAGAATCAGTAATTTTTGCCAATAAACACCCACTAGAATCAAATTTATGCTATTAAAATGATGTTAAATATCTTCTCGGTTTTATTCCTCTACACGGTTTTGATCTCCCACTATATCACATCTACTCCATATGGTTTAATGATTATCTGTGTTATTGGATGATCAAATCCTAATTTCATGAATCATGAATCTATGTCTTATTCTCATATCATCCTTTTTGACATTCTTCAGTGTGGTTTCCCATTTAGAGATTTCTGTTTTGAGATCCTAATATCCCAAGGCCGGTTGTTCTCTTTATGATGGGAAATTTCATTAAACTTATATTCATTGATTTAAATTAAATTTATTATTTAAATTTTAAATATATTTCTAATGAATTAATAGAAATTAAATTCCAATAAATTGTTTTAAATGAATTTGGTAACCCCCCCACAATTCTATTAAATTGGGATTCATTTAATAATTTTATAGGAAATTAGTGAAATTTAATTTTCTTAATTTAATTTTTGAAATTGGGATTCTATATTGAATTTTTAAATTGATTTCATATCTGTATTTGAGAATGTTTTTTAATAATTTTAAAATAATCCCCTTAGTTTTTTCCTTGGAAAAGTAATAATTGTAAAAAAACATGTTTTCAAATTTAAATTTTAATTTATATATTTAAAAGGGAATGTGGGTTGAATTGTATTTTGAACAATTTTATAGAAAATTTCCATTTATTGAAATTTTTTTAGAGCACAATAAAGCCTATGTAGTTTGTGATTTATTCAAGATAACATTATATTGAAACATTACAATACTAAAAATACATATGAAGCGGGTTACAAACTCAATGGGATGGTAAAAATTTACCTTTTTGACCATTGTCTAAGGGATGCATGTACACATAATATCATGATTACTATTCAAGTGTCAGGGAAACAAATAATGTGAAACTATCATACCCCTCGACAGATGACCATGTGGAACATTTTTTATTATTTGATATGTATTCCATTGTTTGTAAACTATTTTCAAATTCCTTTTGAATATATATAAATGGTTTTATATAAAATGTTTATTATTCCATTTTTTATATTATTTATATCATTTGAAATATTAATAATGTCTGGTTTTAATTATTATTTTGAATTCCATGGTGATTTATTTATAATTTAAATCATTATTTGGTGAACTAAATGTTGAATCTTATAAATAAATACTTGGTGAGGAATTAATGGGATTTTAGATAATACCCTTAATGTGCCTTCGGGGGTTTGTATATTATCTCATTCTAGGTTATAGTAAGTGAAAAGTTCCCCATGATTGTGGATCTATTTAGTTATCCTTCATATTGGAGTGTTGTGTTTGTTCGGACATGGTTTTTTATCCCATTTCTTTGTTATTTTATTTTTTCTCAATGGGTTGTTCTTAACTGTTTTAATTATGATAAATTTATTCCAATGGGGATTTAATAACGTGTTTATCTATCATCTATTATATTAATGGTAATTTCTTTCCACTTTAATATGGTATGATTCCAGGTATAATTTTCAAACTTGTGGGGTTGGAGAACACCTTCCAAGCTTTGTTGGGTCTGAACTATTTATCAGGGTACCAGGGTATTCGGGCTAGTTTGATAAAAACATGATCAACCAAAATATTTACATAATATAAATGATAATCAAATAAAAATGAAGAATTAAAAAATCATGCTAGTTGATTTTTATGATAATAGAAAAATCATAAATAGATATCTTTTGTAAATATTTAGTATTTATTGTTCAAAAATTCAAAAATCATTGTCTCATTTCAAATAAACCACTTTTTTATTTTTATTTTAAAATTTTTCTGAAACCAATTGATATAAATGGAATTTCTGAAAAAAATTCTGAAAAATTAAAAGAAATATCATTTTTCAAAATTAAATTACATGGAATAATGTAGTTTAATAATTAATTCTATAACTCCAATGAATGGTATTGATATTTTTTGTAGATTAACATAACCATATATTTATATTTAAGTGAATTTACCTCCTCTATCATATCGATAACCACTTTAATTACCTATTTCAATACCAAAATTTCCATTTATAATCATCATTTATGAAAATTATATTCATTTATTTGACTGTTATAATCCCTATTTAGCATCAAATATTAATAATCAATATGATTTCGAAAGGGGTTCATAATAGTGTTGGTGATATTAACTCTTCTACCAATGCTAAAAATTTCAAAAAAAATTAATGTATGGGAAATGGAAAATTGTAAAGACCTATAATGTTTTAAATGAAATAAATTTTTGTTTTTACTAACATTTCCATAAGATGACAATGATAATGTATATACTACATGAATCCATGAAAATGTTACTGAATAATGGAATAGATCATTCTATATATGATTTTGTCCATTCATTCTCATGGGTGATGATTTCCTTATTCGAAGGGAGTTAGAAAAAACTAACAAGGAGTATCATTTCGGTAATATAAATGTGATATATATATATATATATATCATGCTTCATTAGTTACATCCAATTTTTTCTATCCACAATTGGAATAAATTGAAATGAAAAATGATTATTCATGGCGGTTGTAGTCTATAAATATCCATGATTCAACATTGTGATTGTTAAAAGAAAATGGAGGGTAGTTTAGTGATTATAAAATCACTTTAATAAAAAGAAAATATACACAATATTTTTTTATTTTAATATGTCGTAATAATTCTTTTGAAATGAAGTGAATAGAAGTAAATTGAAAATAGTAAGTACTTGTTATAAATTTAGACCTCATTATTTGTATTATCTATATTATAAAGGGGGTTAAAAAGTCCAATGATAATATTTTTAGAAAACCAAACCCGTGATAAGGTGTATTATGAAATTTATGTGTCATTTGGGTAGATTTTGTTTTTTGAAAATTAGGGTGTTTTGGTGTACTGTAAATAGATGAAAAGTATTTCTCATTCATACATGTTAATGGAGGGTATTTTTGTAAATTCCCAAAACATTTCAATAATGGGAATATACTCTCAGCAAAACAGGCACACTAATTCATAAATAAATGATTAGTTCATATGTATTTCCAAAACCCATATAAAAAACTCAACTAAAAAAAATGTTTATTCAAGAAACTCTTTTTACCTCAGAGGTTACTCATTTTTTTCATTTTTTGTTTTATTCAAGGTAACTTGTTTTAACATATATGATTGATAATCAATACCAAAATAGTTTTTTAGTTATTTTATAATTTTTAATAATTGATAAAATTTTTTAAACTAGTTATGATTTATTCAATTTTTAAAAGAGATGGAAATAAAATTTAATTCACTAAATATAGTTTACAATGAAAATAATTTTTCTTTTGAAAAATATAATATACATTCATGATTCTAAATTATTTGTTTTTTATTTGGGAAAAATTAATTTTTAAATTAAAAATTTGCATATAAAAAATATATATTTACTTATGAAAAGGTTTCAAGAATTTCTAGTCATTCCATATATATAAATAATGTTAAAAATAAATTTTATTTTTTGAAATTATATTTTTCACTATTCATCTAAATGTCAACTTTTTTAAAAAAATTCTTAAATTTATTATTAAGATCTAATTTTTATATTATGGTCCAAGATTAATTTAACATTTTCATATTAAAATATAATATATATAAATATAACATTAAAATAATAACATAAAATATTTTAAAAAACATCATATCGAATGAAATAATTATTGGTATAATAAGTATTATACTAAAATTAATCATATTCATAAATATATTAAGAAATTATAAAATATTTTAAATTATAATTTTATGTAGAAATTATTTTTTAACATGTTTTATAGTCTAACTTGATGAAATAGTTTTTAAAGGATCGTTTATTTTAAAAACATTCAAAACTATTTAAAACCACTTTTTTCAATGGGTATCATACATTGGTCAATAAAAAATTCCATAAAAAGTGTCATGTTACATTAATGAATTCTATTTCATATAGAAAAATATATTAATCATTTCAATTATTTTAACAAATATTTTTTAATAAAAATAATTTAATTCTGTCCCCCATAAAATAATTTCATCCTTGGCGTTTTATTCTATGTAAGAAAAGAAGAGTGGGGACATTTCTCTCATGATTTCCCCTGGTTTTGATATAGCCTCTATAACCATATGATTCATCCACCTTACATTGACAGTGTAATTATTCATTATCATATAGTACCTTCCCTAAAATATAAAGGATATGAAGTAGTTGATCCTCATGTGAGAGATAGTGGTCCAATTTCATGTCATCCAAGAATATCAATCGAAAAGTGTCTTTTATATTATTTGAAAAAAATCACATAAGAAACATAATATACTTGGTAGATGTTTTTTCGGTGTTCTAGGAGTTATGAAATTGTCCGAACATGATAAAGGATATTTAAAAGACAAATATACTTTGTTAGAAACATACATTTCTTCACAAATCTACTAGAATGCATCCAAGGAGATATCTAGACTAATACTATGTAAAAAACATAAAAATATAGATCTCATTGATTGTTATCTATATACAACAATTATCACCAATATACTTCATTCATCTACTATTAACTCTACTAAACCATCTCTATCATTTTTTGAACATGTTCATTTCTTATTATCTTACATTCAACAACTCTATCCTAATGAATCATATTCCTATTATTATTTCAATATAATTCCTTATATGGTTCTAAATGAATTATAAAATGGATATTATTATTATTTGATAATATGTGAGGAGTAGATGTTAATCCTGAAATCCTCTATTAATCATTGTAAAAGTCTAAAATATCATCTAGAGATTGAATAATCCTTTCAAGGAGACCACTATTTGGGGTTTATAAGATAAACTGAAACTCAAACCTTTCATTAATGTTTCATTAGGAATTATATATGTTCAAAAGGTAAACCATGGATCATAATTACATATTATATATAGTGGTAATAAATTATTCTTCACCACATCCAATATATTAATCCTGGTTTGTTAGTTAAGGGGGGGGGATCTTATTTGATGGAAATGAAATACATCAAATTTGAATGAAGATCGAGTACACCCAAAATAGAATTATGGAATTTGGAGGTTTTGGGAGTCCCGTGATGAAATCAATGGTGACATTTTTCTAATTCCACGTAGTTGTGGGTAATTTTTAACCATTATATTATAATTTAATCATTTATTCTTATTTGAAAATTACATATTTTATTGACATGTGTATTGGGAAATTTACCTCTTCATTTTATACAATTTGATATTTTCATTCATGTCTATATAAATCTTCATTATTCTTGGATGAATATTTAAAAATCATTTATGTTAATAATTAAAAAATTTTCTCTTTAGTTTTTCTTTTCAGGGGTTTAATATCTAGGGTATATATAATATACCTACATATTTAACATTGTCAAACCGCAGAATATTCACAAGCTTTTATTGTAGATTTAAATAAAATTTTTATACTTTATTAATATAAATATGAATGAATGGGAAAATAGTCGCATGGGAATGATATTACATCCCAACTTCCTTAATGACTTAATTATTAATATATTTTAAATCCATGAATAATATATCTTTTTTTACCCTCATAACATATAATGTATCATGATCATTCATTCTAAATGATTCAAACACCTTGTCTTCCTTCCCATGTGGGTAATGTATTTATTAGTCATAATATCTCTTCTATTTCAAAAATACTTTTTAAAATATATAATTCACTATATGAACATATATATAAAACTCCATTGGTCTAAATAAATATCACTCTTTGCAACATTGAGATAATGCATTTCAATTTTTAATTCAATGATGATGACTGCAAAAAAATTTAAGTGCAAGGAAATTGTTTGGAAGACTATGTAATAGTGATGAGGAATAAAAATTAATTTATAATATTGCCAGATTATATATCCTAAACTCTTTATTAAGGAATCACTGTATAATGAAAACCCTTCAACAATACATGGTAATTAATTTATCATTAATATAATATATATTTTCTTTAGTTTGTTTATTCATTCATCACATCACTCTATCTAAAGTATCATCACTCCCTTCATATTAAACATTTTTAGTGGATTAAATTATAGTTTCAAGCTTCTAAAAACAATTATTGGCCTACTATTAACTTAATAAAACTATGGAAATCAGTTACTAGGGTGTGTGTGGGCCATTATTCAATAACTTCTATCATTTAAGGATATATAGATATTTTTTAAATACAAAATATGTATCTTGTGAATGATATATTATGTATCAAAATTCACACATTAAATATGTGTAATAAATATTATTTTATAATAAGTTCATTAACATAATTTTATGATGATAATCACCTACATCCTTTCACTTTGAATAAATGGTAATATCATTTAAATATAAACACATGATCAGATCCATGTTATCTCAAAATAATCTCTCTATAAGAATTATAATTATGGAATTTGAAATATATAAATTAAAAAGAATCCCTATAATCTCATAGTGATAATAAATATTTCATAAATAAATCATTTATATACCATACTCTTTGAAATTTATTTAAATATATCTCTTTCAATGGTAAATATTTGAATGTATTGACCTTATATGAGTTGAGAAAACTAGTTATTGATAAATTGTAGAAGATATTTCATCATAATTATTATATTTTTAAGATCATGACAGTTAATTTAAAGGAACATGATTCCATCATTCGTCTTAAAAATTATTTTACACCATGATAATGTACTAGGATAGATGAACCCTTGTATATATATTATTCTAAAAACATATTTAGATCCACCTTTCATCTTAAGACAATCTATATAGAATGTATGTGATAGTTAAAGATAAATGCATGAGTTATATTGAAAAGTAAATATCACACTCTAGGGGAAGAAAAATAAAATAGTCCTGAAATTATCAAATTAATCTTGTAAAATATCCATGTCATCAATATCAACTTCATTATTAATCCTTTGATCTATAAATTCATAAAGTATATGTAGTAGAACACTTTGAAAATTTTTTTAACAAATGAGATATCATCCCTATATTGATACATGATAATAGGAGATCTAAGATAAAAATGAGAACTCTAAATCCCTATAATTAATATTGTCTCTATATTGTTACAACCAATCTATACTAGAAATTATGTCAAATTAATCCTATTCTAGAATTATTATATTCTCAATATGTATCCCCCCACAAATATCAATTATAGAATATTTAGGAATTATATATGTAATTATTTGGCAACTGAGTGAATTCATAGAGTTTTCAATATCCCTCACATGTGGTGGTAATTTAACATTAATAAAAAATATTTTTTAATTGACTTTATATGATGAACCAGAATCAAATATTGTACTTTCATATCTTTCATTGAGACTTTTTATATGTTTAATAAAATTATTATCATTATGTATGAAATCATGTGTGATTGTGAATACCCTTCCTTATTCCCATGGTCTGGGAGGATATTGTAGATTATTATCTTCCATTGTCCAATGGGCAGGCCATTGATACACTTTGTGTCAAAACCACTTAAACATGAAGAATTTGTTTCTATTAAAACCTTTACTGGGACACTATTCTTCATAAATACATCAATTGGAATCTTAGTCATACTTCTACAGTTTTGGAATTTGTGTACAACTATACCATTTAGAAGACACTTCCTCGACCCATTAAGTGAATAATATGTCTGCTTCCTGTAAGTCATTTGGATAACACGGGGTTTAAATTTATACTTATTATATAACTTAAAATATAGATTCCCTCCATATTCCGCAAAAATTTCCATCTCCTAATTACAAAACACCACAAATTTTATTTAATCTATTAAAAAACATCGATTTATATCATTATATCATCTAAATTATATTATTGAACAATCCTTTTAAAGAATAGGTTTTAAAAAATTGATGAAATGATCAATTTTACTCATTGTATCATAGGTAAAACAAATTCAGTATTTGGAATGCCTTGTGAAATGTTCATCTACTATCTTAATGGATTCAATATTCATTATTTTCATTTAAAATAATCATATCACTATCTTTAGTCATATAGCATTAGGATAATTTATGGAAATGAAAAAAATTTGTAGCCACATCCAATTATGTAGACTTTATATTCTCCATATTTGATTTATTATTTATGAGATTCCACCATTGGCCATCCATTTCTTCCAAATAGTTAACATCCATAACAACAATCTAAAATATAATCAGTTTAAAGTAGAATGTATTTTTTCCATCCCAGTGATCCCGCATTTCATGATAGTTGGATTTGAATATTATCGTGATAGAGGTTGCATACTTCAATATGAATTTCTCAATAGAATGGTTATCCCTCATCTATGTATCTACAAACTCGACACAATGTGTGGTATTAATTATAACTAGTAAAAATTAACTGATAATTTTAACAAGTTCTTGTACCCTATCTCCAATTTTACTTGGTTTTTTATTCGGGAAAAGTTACATTGTCCCACACTCCGATTACTATCATGATTATTTCTCATTTTATTCTATAATAAAAAGAAAAACATGTATCCATGAGTAAAAAAATTAAAATCATAAGGAAATTATATCCGGAATAGTAATCAACCGTAAAATTTCTTACACTTTATCATGATAATATTAGGATGTAATTATTTTAGTTCAACATAGACCAATATTTGTTCATCATCAGGTCAGTTTTTCTTATAAACCAATATCTAATATGTCAAAATAATTAGGAATGAAATATTTAATAATGGTTCATATAGAGTATGTTATCAGCCAAATTATATCCCCCATGAGTGTCATACCATGAATGTTGTTCGATCTCTTTTTCATAGAAAAGATTCCAATAATGTTAATACATAGTCACTATTTTTTATTAATTATCCCAACGTAAAAATGATTCATGGGAGAAATGAAAATTTAGTATCCAAATAAGGATATATTTTTTTTAGAAAGCTAGATAATCTAGAAATTACCAACATTTTATGAAATTAACGTATAATTATTCATATTTCAAGGTTTTTTTAACAGGGATCCCAAACCATAACTCTAAAAACTAACTTCTCCAATATCATGAAAGAAGTTATATTTTCATTCAGATGAACTATAAAACTCAAAGATTAAAATTACTATACATAACATCATATAATTTAAATAAAACATAACATTTCCTAAACAATAATATCCAATAGAAAATTAGGTTCATTTACATAAAAATCTTGAAACATTGTATGTTTCTTTAAAAAAGGCTATTATATTTTCTCATTAAGTGAACGATGCTTGTCTATGATCAAGATATATGATTAGTTGGACTCACCATCAAAACCATTGGAATGAATACATAATATGTGGGTGATCTTAAATTCTAAATAAGGAATGAATTTATATTTCATCATGAATTATTTCATAATAACATTTTAAAAAACTAATCATAATGGAGATACCATATTATCCTAACTCTTAACCATAAGACATTTTGATCTTCAAAGTACTTGGAATACGAAATTAAGTCAACAAAATATAAACATGTAAGAATAATAAATACAAAATGTCTAAGATTCATTTAAAATAACCCTTCAATAATTAGAGATTTAGATCATAATTAATTAAATCCCTTAAATATGGTATGCAAATTAGGATATTGAAAAATCATATTAATGAGACTCACCATACCTTCCCATAAATTTATGAATCTAATGTGTACTTAAGAATTCATATCCCATGATAAATACACTCAGATGTAATGCATTATAGGGTGATGTATGGACCCAAAAACCATTCAACCATACATAAATGTTCCACAAAAAATTTATTCACATTTTCCATCATTGTAAAACATTAGAAATAAAATGGTATTAAAAGAACATAGAAATTGAAACCTATAAATTTTTATAAAGAACCATTAAATCTAAAAATTTTCTGCAAAAACATCCAAATAAAAACAGTTTATATTTCATAATGAACCCATTGAAATAAAATGGGTGTCATAAAACAGTAAAATGATATAAGAAATGATTATTTTAATTTTTTTAGATAGAATAATAGATTAGCCAAATCTGTCAAATAATAAAGATGATATTGTTATGAACAGGAAAAACTACACCATTATTATCAGATAATTTTAATGATAATGAATAAAAAAGAATGACAATAATTTTTTAATTTTTTTATTTATCATTTGAAATGTAATAGTTACAAGGTAGAATTAAAAAATATTAATTTATTTAAAAGAAATTTGTTAAAAATTTATTGGAAATTTATTTTGAATAGAACAAATTGTCTGCTGGATTAATATAGTGATCGTTGTTCACAATATTCATTCATCTAAAAACAAATGTCCAAGAATATTTTATATAACAAATAGTATAGAGTTTGATTAATATTGTACTTAAATATTATCCTTGATTTACATATGAGATATTTAGAACACATAACACATATATTGAAATCTAAATTACTATATTTAGAACAATTTTATAATACATTATCAATTATATTAATCGTTAATAATAATTTTTATTATTTATTCACATTATATGATCACTTTTCGTCATAAGGTGCCAATAATACTCACAATATTTAACTATGGTCATACTAGTGATGTCAATATTCATAATTATCCAAATGAAAAAATTTTAAAAAATTAATATTTCTAGATGGGATGTTTCAAATACAATTAATGTAAAAATTCTATTACATTGGATTTTTAGTTTGTTTATGAAAATTATGATAAACTAGTTTTGGATTATTCACTTGTATTGGTGTATTACATCATAATGATCATTCTGAAATACCATCTTGATTATATATAATGTAAAATATGTAACTCCAAAATCATAGTACCAATTGATATTTTAAATGGAACAAATATAGATGATCCATAATTTTAATAACTTCAAGAAAAACATACACAAAAATTGTGTATTACATTACCTAGTAAAATAAAAATACATCATCTAATAAATTAAAAAACATTATTACCCTCCTTGTAAAAATTTTATCATAAGAAGATCACATATTAGTTTCCTATAGAAAATTAAAATGATGATAATTGATGAGTTTCGACGCTTAATGAGGGGTTTCATATTATGGAATCAATTAAAAATAAGAGATTATGGAATAAATAAATAAATTGTGTTAAGTAATATAAAATGAAACTTAAATCCTAAATACATCAACAACCAAAAAACAATAAACATTTATTTATAAAAATATCAAATAATATAGTTATAATAATGAATAATTTCTGGCCTCTTAATCATTCCATCAAGGCCTTGTAAGAAGACATCATAAATAAATGTTAAGAACAATATCGTTACCCATTATTAATTTTCTTATGAGATGTAGTGGTGTACTGAGTGGATATGGAATTTCCTCCCCCACCATCTAATCATATTACAATTCAATCCTACACATATCAAAATATTACATGGATAAATTTTTAGGTAATGAAAAAAAATATTATTTTGAAATTTTTTTCTTGGAATCATATTGTATGAGATTTCAAAATATTGATGAAATAATTATATAGAAAAAATTATTTCCACCAATCATGGAGTAAATAAGGGTTTATGAATTATACAAGGTATGTGATCAATACCGATACAAAAATTTCATTTATAGTTTTTTGTGTGTATCGTGCAGATCATCTAATCATATCCTCTAGGAGTGTTGAACCAAATATGAATTATGGCCAATTATTGTGAAGTAGGTGACAATGAGGACAAATACAAATGTTCTATTTTTATTGTTATTTACACTTGGAAAGAAAATTCCATATACATCCCTAAATTTTATATCTAAATGAGGATTTATATTCTCAAATAACCCCACATACATTACTTCACAAAAAAATATAGTTTTATGGGTACATGAAAGTTATATAATTATAAAATATTATTAAAAGTTTCAATGAGTCGGTGTAAGTAATATATCATTTGGAATATTTCAAATTTAGGGTAAAAATAAATAATTAAAATCATTTATTTACAAGAAATGGTATATTAAATATAAATATAACTAGTAAATTTCAATTGAGGAATGGTGAAACCCATTCCTCCATTTATCTTTTCAGCCTAGATATGAACTATCACACTAAAAAATCATCATTATTGAAGAGATCTCAGTAGAAGAAACTCATTAGATGGTACATTATGTGAAATCATCGAATTGGGTGTAAAGGAATGTGATGTGCGGATGAGTATTTATACATTAGGAGGGTTGGAGTGATATGTTGATATAACGACTACTTTTCCATTAATTCCAACCAATTTTTGGTGGAATTTATTATGACCAATTTAGATGAAAATTAAAATTATTAGAGCTATTTATTCTCATAAAATACATCAATTTTAAAGTTTATTTTATTTTTTTATGAAATAAATTTTTAGGAAGAATAATGATTACAAAAATTTTAAATTTCATGTAAATTTTTGTTTTCCCCCTTCAATATCACCCTGGTATTTTTATTAAATATTTTTTAATCCTTATATTATTAGGAGTGTGGTATAAAAAAAATATTTCTATATATTTCATTTAGATAAGGAAGTTTTGATCCATATATTTTGTGGTTAATAGCTTCCTTGTAGTCAATGCTAATATAGATCTGACTAGATGTGTCCTTCCATAGTAACTCAATAAAAAAATTAAATTTATTTATTTTTAATCAAATTTTTATATATATCCTAAAAAATTATTCAACTCATTTAATCTAACTACAGGAACATATGATTCCAATTTTACCATAATAAAAAGTGCATGTCAAATCAAAGCATCCAATTTCATAGAATCTGACATTTTTTTATTCATAAATTATTTAAGCAAATATTCTACAAAAGATCATGTATTAGGTTGAAATTTTTATGGTGGATGTATAAGATATAGGTAAAAAGTTTAACAGAATACCGCAATTAAATATTCTTCCAGTCATATGTACAAACACATAGGTATATTTGGAATACTTAATATGGAAAATCTATCTAGAAGTAATGAATTTTTATGATGATTTTCCAAAAACTATTTAAATACATGAAATAATTGCTAATTATTTTATAGGGAAAAGAAAAACATATAATTCAATCATTTACAAAGATAATATATCTTTCTTAAACAATTAAATTTTCAAATTATTGTATTCTTCCGTAGGATAAAATAGAATAAAATGTATTATTAATTTGTATGAATAATTTTTTAATGTAAAAATGATAAGTTCATAATAAATAACACAGCGTTTAATAAGAAATAAATAAATGAATAACCTAAATAATATAATATAGATTTTTGTTTATAATTTAAACTATTTATGTAATGAATTAAAAATTAAAATATTTCCAAGAATTGGGTTATTTATTTCTCTAACCATATCAAATATTATCCTTGATGATTAGATTAATACCACATGGTGAAAAAATTGTGTAATTTTTCATGATTAATTACTTATATTACCTTGTTACCTCTTCTAAATTGACATTTCTCCGAAGCACAATCATTAGGTGGGTTTTCTATTCCTCAAGAATTTCTCTAGAGTGGGTTGAATTTGGAAAGGCACCTCAATATAAATAAATCAGGTTTGAGCTCTATATAATATTTTTGTGTACATGAGTTGTGAATTAATATAATTTCTTTATCATTTAAATATGGATGACCCCAGGAAGTGTAGATTTTTTGTGGAGATGATATATGATAATTTAAAACTAAAATTATCTATAGGATATCAAATTCACTGATTTAACTTGGACATAAATTTCAATTATTCCAAATTGTAATAACCTCATTCTAGATTGATGATTTCTATAATACATGAGAATTAATGCGGAATTCTAAGTCTATATATCATTTATTATCATTAAATTTATTTATTCTATAAGACACTTTTAAATGGTTATGGATTTGGCTCACCTTTTTAATTTTAAACTCAATAACATATTAACAAAGAATAAACCTCTCTCGAACATCATCCCATCAAGTTGGGGTCTATAATATTTTTCCATATTGGGAAATTTATGTGAAAATCATTATTCTTAAATGGAAGATACTATGAAATTAGAATTCCACCATAGTTAAATATTGGTTCTATCATAACCCATCCCAATGAAGGATGAACTTTAACTACCCCAATCCCAACTATATTTAGCCAGTGGATGGAAAAAAGTCTTTTAGTATGAATTTCAAAGACATGAGTGACATTAACAAAATTTGACTATACTCACGAACACATCTCCAAGATCATAGAAGACTGAAATTTAAATTAGCCAAAAGCAATTCATGTATATATACATACTCCCATACTCAGAATATGGTTATAAATTAATTAATGTTATAATGGGGGAAAATAAAATCCACAAAACCCATGTAGAGTGTTAAATATTCATAGAAGGTTTATATGAAAATAAAATGAACTCCATCAGAAAAAACCTCATTCTTTATAACAAAAAATTATTCTCCAATGAATACTCGTTCTCCCATGGTATGTTCAAGTGGGATTCGTTATCCTAAGATATGACACATATGGGAGGAGACCATTGATTGGTGAGAATAGGAATAACTAATAGGAAATCCAAATAACTATAAACAAATTGAATAATGAATAAACATTTTATAAAAAGGATATACCACTGAAAGGAAAAACACATAGATATACTCAAAATGGACATCATGGCTCTAGGAAGTCTCAAAAAAACATTCACCCATAGGATTCAACAAAAGGATTATATTAAATTTTTATTAATAGAGATCACATTACATGATCTATATTATAATTTTAGAGACTCATCCATGAGGTCATGATTATTGGGCCCCACTGAATAAAACTCAATAGTCTCTGAAAACCACGATACATGAATAGGGGATCACAACATGGACCTCTATGGGAAACCAAAAACCTAATCTGAAACAAAATTCAATTTAGTGGATTTAAATCCAATTATATAATGATCTATATCAATAAAACCAGGTAGATATAGGATCAACACCCCATGCACTGAGTTCATGAAAATTCTATAAACCACACCATGGTTATAAGATGTTATGATGGAGGATAACGATCAAGTCCCATAGACAGACACCAAAAACTATTTATTCAACTCATAATCTGTAGGTAATTACAATCCATATTTTTGGACATAATACCCCACTATAACCTCCGAAGGATGTACCAAGGGAACACATTCAACTGATATTGTTCCAAACCCATGAAATGAACATTTCTATACGCAATGAGAAATGGGTATGTGTCATGTAATGGGGGTACACCACATGGATAGGTAATCCCAAGTCTTCCCATGTGGTTCTCACTTACACGACATGTAAAAATTCATATAGAAACACATGTACTAAATGTTACAAAATATTTAGAGTTCTTTCAAAACTCTATCTGAGTTGTCTTTCTATGTCTGTGTACTCTTTCCCTGCCCTTTTACTGCCTTATATAGCTAGATATGTAATATACCATGCAACCCAGTTTAAATGCTGAGTCTATTGTGGATGGTCACAAAAATTATATTATATACCACATGGTGTGTGATCCTTTTCTTTAGTATAGAAACCCTACATCCCCACAGAGGATCCCACATATTGTTTCATTATAGACGACATGCAATGTAACCTAGAAATATAAAGAACCTAAATTTTCTTCCCCAAATACCTTATTATGTAATTTCCATTAAAATAAAAGTTGGGATTCTATGATCTAATGTTGGATTCCCCATAGAATCACTAATTTATGTAATCTGACCATTGAAATTACTAGAGAAACTCCCACACATGTAGCATAAATCCATGACATAAAAATGGGATGAAAAACAACTATTGACCCAGTATGATAATCCTATAACCATATACTATTTCCAGTTCACCTTTATTACACCTTAAACCAGCATTCATACCCATTGTATTTTTCTATTACACCGAAGCTCTATCATGCAATGAAAAAACAGATGGTATTTTTTTTAACCATGGTCCAAAGTAATTAACTAGGAGGAACCTGTGATGAAATAGTGGTGAAATCCATAAAAACTAATATATATGAAATGAAAATTTTTTTATTCTTGTTTTTTCCCATGATCTGTTGTCAAAATTTTTATCTAATGATGTGTGAAATTATAAATGAATAAATTATTCAATTTTCATTAAAATCAACTATCGATTCATGGTTCAATTATTTCTCATGGAATTGATTCCTATTCTACTAGGATAAAATAAATGTATGAAATCTAACAAATCTAACATTTTATATAGTGTTTTAACTCACTGTAATAAAAATTCACTTTTATTGTTCCTGTTGAGACCCATGAACTGCTATTGCATAGTGATCGTCAATGTTAATATCATCTGATGTTGTTATCCCAGAATTATCTCCTCCAAAAGTCCCATATATCTCCATGGTTAAGAAAAAAACCATAATATATGATCATAAAAATACATTTATATAGGGAAAAAAGTTACTATATAAACATAGTGACATAAATATATTTATTTATTTTGTTGGTTACGCCCGTAATAGCTTTGAAGAAATTTCCCATTGCTGAATGATATTATGTCATGAATATGGTAGATCCAATGATTTGAACATAGTGGATACCTTATATTTATATTTTTATCCTCTATTTAAATGTTATTCAACTTTACAAGAAAATTTCACCTTCATGATATTAATATTTTTAATATTCTTCATTAATAAATTTCAGGATCATTGGGCCTCAATTATAGAAACTCTTGAAGTCATAGACATGGAGGAACTCTATCCAATACCATTTTCTCGGGATTATATGATACTAATAGAATATATAATTGAGACTATTGTGGTCATAGTAGATGATAAACCATCCACCAATCTATTAGTTTCTCTATATCATCATGGTGAACAATACTTCTTCTTTCTCAAGATCATGGGTCACATACTTATTCTCATAGGGTCCCAACATCCACTACCCAAATGAAATCACATCCTTCACTTGAATCAGGAAACCACCATAAATTTTCCATAATGAATCATAGAACACTATGTACTCGACATCCTACTCTATAAATCTCAATATGGTGGTTCTTATCAACCTTTGTCTCTACTCTTGAAAACCCAACTCACATTTTTCCATCAACATGAATGGTTTCCCCTTTTCGGTCAGAGCTATCATGGGGGCTTCAAAACTAGATAAATTTGGTAAAAAACTATGATTGTATCCTTCAAACCCAATATATTTTTTCACCTTGGTTACACACGTAGGTGTATCCCATGATATTGATACCATAACATTGAAGGGCCCAATGCAACTCCATCCTTAATGATAACATGTCCCTATATGTGGACCTATAGAATAAAAAACTATTAATTTGAGAACATCCCATAAATTTGGTTCCCTTTTATTTTCTCTAGGACTATCCTAAAGTGTCTCACATTCTCTGATTAGGATATTGAGTACCCTAAGATATCATCAATTAAGACAACCAAAAACTGGTATCAAATTGATTGAGAGAGCCGGTTCATGAGTCTAGTGAACACAATTAGTGAATTTTTCATCGAGAAGGTTATTATAGAGTACTCATAGTGACCGTAAAAACATTTTAATTTTGTATTTTATATATACTAAACATTTACTTTTAACTGGTGATAGCCTGATTTGAGCCCAATCCTTGAGAATCATATATCCCTCCCAACTGATAGAATATGTCATATATCATTTTTTAGTGGATATTTATTATTCAAATAATCAAAATTTAAGAACTCATAATCCACATCTATCCTTATTATATTATCATACTTCTTGTAAAACATTTATGTGGGTTTTCATGGGGAAACAATGGGTTCATGAAGCCCTTGCTTCAGAATTCCCCCAAATTTTCCCTTATATGATGATGTTATAATGGAGAAATCCAATATGATGGTATAGATATCAGGGTTTTCTATGCAGTATGTAAATTCATAATTCAATCACTCATATGGATGAAATATTTTCATGCCCATTTGAATGATTCCATCACACTTCAGCACCTCCATAGAGAACCAGTATCCCATATAATCCACTACTCTAACTGTAATTATAGCGAACTAGGGAGTAATTGGCTTCACTCATCTATTACTAATTCTATCATAATTTACTGGGTTTCCCTTTTCATCCACAATGGAATAAAATCCCATAACCACATACACACTAAATCCTCTACAGAAAATAGAAATTCAATGAATTAACAGTGGATATCATATCCATACCTAAGATGATGTCATGATGACTTACCACTATTACAAAGAGATCCAATATGAATATATAACCTAAATTGTTAGATAAAACTATCATTATAAGTCTGAAATAACTATGTCACCTCCTGTCAGAGTACCAATGTGCAAGGGTCAAGCCCAAATCTCAACCGGAGTATCAAAATCCCAAAAAAAGAGAAGTGAGAAGAAATGAAGGGCTCACACATATGTCTCTCAATACTGTAGCTAATTATGAAACGGAATATAGCCTACCATGTAACATTCATGGTTCAAAGAGGTCATTGGCCTCCACAAACTACTACTAGCCTCATCTCTGGCTACAAGTACCTTAATCCTTTCATGGACAACCTTGTGTGATTGTGCCATTAGGTAAAACATTCTACCACCTCATGATACTCAACAGGTCCTCTTACACTTCTATAACCCTAAAAACCCCTAATACTACATCTAACTCATTATAGGTTGTCCCTAGACTCAATTATAATAATATACATGATAGGTAAAAACAATCCCTTTCAGGATGTCCATAACATTCATAGGATAAACAATACTCTTACCTCAGTGATTCATGTCATCCTAAGACTCCTTAATTATTGATCCTCTACTCGAAGATTGAATCTTGAAGTGTCTCACACACGAAGATTCATGTGACATTAATCTGATACCTACTGTTTAGGGTTTAGATATAGGGTTCCCACTACTAGAACCCACTATCAATATCTACACTTCCAAGAAGCTCTCCACGACTAACACCCACTCAAGCACTCTTGTATATGTGGAAATTAAAATAGGTACCACTATATCACTAAAAAAATGTAATAATACCTACTCAAATTCAATTTTTCTGAATAATATATGTCACAAAATATCTATGAAATTATGTGATTGATCAAAAAACCAATCCAAATACTGCATCACAACCATAATACCATATTTTAGATGCAGAAGATCTATAATTTGCATTATTCCTAATGTGGATAGATAAAAATACCCCTAAAAAGTTGATCAAATTATGAATAAGATATATTTTTATCATTTCCAGACTAATTAACCATATTTCACCATCGACCAATGGATCCCCAAATAATACTTTCATCATGGGCTTCTATATGATCTGTAAGAATCCTCATATATTGGGTAATGATGAGCGACTAATTCTAGATTGTCCTTAACCACCCACATTGTATCTTACAACAAAATATAGAAGGTCACTTACATTGGAACAGAAGTTTTTCACTCAGCCTTTGTACATTTTCCTCGAGTACTATTGGTTTTAACATCTTCTCAATGGATGGTTTTATATCTTGTAAACCACCCCGGGGTACTATGTCCAATACATGCCCCTATAGTGAATCATTTTCACTCAGCGTATCACCATCATGAAAACATTGTTAAATCCTGGATAGTTATCTTCATAGATGCGTCCAAATATAAATAAGATATAGAATAGACAAAGAGTATATATTGGTTGTTTACACAAGAATGACATGTAAACCACAACCCATTAAAATATGATAAATTTACCAATGATTTGAATATAACCCTTGTATATATAAACCACGTAAAAAATTTAGGTGATCAATGTTCTGGTTCATGGATACATCATCCACCACAACAACACTGGCGTCCTGACCAGAAATATGAACAAGAAACACTTTACATGATTTCCATAAAACCCAAAACAATCTCACAGACTATATTCCATTTTTAGAAACACCATTTACCAAATATCTTCATTACTGAGTCTGAAAGATCCCAAACCATCACTACCTCAAGACAACCTCCTGTATCCTAGGGGTAGTGACTAGTGTTGACCAGGAATATCTCACAAATTTGAGGCATTAAACAAATGTACCAATACCCACAATTCTCAATGATTATAATTTTCTTGAAATGTGAATCAACCGGAACAATGATTATATATCTCTACAATTCAAACACTAGAGAATGAAAATAATATACTGAAACAGATTAAGGGGCCAAAAAAAATCCCAAAAAACACATATATATGTATATAAATTAAATCCAACTCTGATGGTGTAAACCAAAAAAAATGTAACATCTTAGAAAAAACCTCAGACTGTCTAGCCAAATCTATGCTCAATCATCTTCTTGTCCTCATAGGATATCATCAAGCTGGCCATCTTCAATATTATATATTACATGTGAAGGAATATACCATACATGGATGATAATAGTAGTAGTACCGAGTAAAAATCCTCAAAAAATAAACACAGAGCATTAATAATGTTCATCTAATAAAAATGACATATTAATCAATGATTAAAACCTAGATATACTTGGAAAGGGAATCACACATCCAAATAGTCCCCAAAAATATTATGTTTATGATATTAAACTTAATGAATCTAGAAAAAAAATCTAGTAGAACCAGCTCCATCATCTATCCCATCATTATAGTCATTCATCCAAGAATTCATGATTATTTCCCACCTCTCAAGAAAACTCATTAATCCGCAGAGATATCAATACTCATATAGAGGATCACACCTATTATATCATGGGGATAACACATACCCAATCTTGTTCAACTCACTATATAAGGGATCATATATGAATAATACATTGAATCCTTCTGAAATAGCCATCTATATGGAGGATCAATTTCATATTCCTGGAGGTCACACTAATTCAATGATTCTCACATTGGGTATAATAATGAATTATATAGGATCAATCTCTGGATCATAGAAGGACATAAAAAAATATATCAAAGACCCATCCTACATAGGTGATCATGATATAGAGCTGTGTAAGTAATTCCAGACTATAAACTTTAAGAGATGGACCAAGGGAACACACTAAAATATTAATGGTATAAAATTAATAAATAAAGGTCTCTAAACACCATAAAAAGTGGGTGGATTTCGTGTTCTCGGTTTACATTCCATATATAGACAACCCCAGTCTTCTTATGTGATGCTACATCACACAACATGTAAAAATAAATATATATGGAATATACTGATGGGTATACTTCATGTGGAATTTTTTCAAAAACATGACGATGCCATCTATCCATGGGTATATACTCTAGGACTACTTGTGAACCACCATATGTAACTAGCCAAGTTACTACCCATTCTTTACAAATTCACATGGATATACCAATGTAAGGTCACAAGGAATGTTGTAGGGATGACTTGGTGTTTGATATTTATTTTCACTGCGGAAACCCTAACACTGTATAGAGGGTCCCACATTGTGTGTAATTATGGGTTATACACTGTATAACCCAAATCTTTTGAAAATGTATAGGTTCTTCTCCATGTCACTATCCATTCTATATCCATTGCAATTCCATTCGAGAATCACATATCTATGGGTTTTCTTCCCCTACCATCAACAATCTGTAGGATCCTTCCTTTGACAGCACTTAGGAAATTCCAACACTTTTCAACAATAGATTCACCATCAACTCAGGATAACTGGAACCATATTCCATTTTAATCCTCCTATAATAATTTTCATTAATAATCTCACCTCTATTGAACCCTTGATCAATATATTTTCCCATGATATCAATCTGTTTCACCAAAGAATGACCACTTAACTATCGAATATCTGGATTTTGTCCAACAATTGGTCATATAAAATTAACATAACAAATGTGTGATGAAAGGGGGGATAAGTATGATATATATATAATGTTAGGAGTTTACCTAAACCATTTTTATTTTTCGTTATTGATCTATTATTTATGAATATGTTTAATAATTTGGTAATTAATAAATGAAAAAAAATCAACCATAAATAAAATAAATTGTCGGTGAATGAATAAATTCTTATTTATTTAATTTATCAACATTTAATCATGATAAAATAAGAGGTCAAAATTTTCAAAATAAAATATCCTACCTAAACATTGGATTGACTGATGATGAATAATAGTCTTTTATTTCCATCATCGGTGAAAACCAAGTACACCAAATCCATAACCATCCTCGATCTCGATCTAATTCGATAATTTTTTCAGAAATATTTTCTATAATAGTACTATAGATCTTTATAATTTAGTGACAAACCATAATATTCGAACATAACCATACATTTTTATGAAAAAAGGTAATTTAATCAAAAAAATTATAAATTTAATTATTTATTGTATTATTTACTCATGTGATATATTTAACCAAACACCTGACACCGAAAATTATTTTATCATTCCCAGGGTAACATACATGATATGAAATCAACGAAGGCCTCATATTTATAAACCGAGAAAACATTTATGTGTAATTAAATTTTTTGAAATAAAATTCCATACAAGATATTAATATTTTTTTTAAAAAAGTTAAAACATAAAATCCAGGCTCACAAGGCCTTTGAAGCTCACTTCATCTTATCCCCTAACACTAAAAATAATCCATATAACATTTTAATGTAATATATGGAATAATAAGAGTCAATATTGGATTTAGATTTCAAGGAATTGTAGTGAATATATCCTCTACACAACTTCTATGGTTTGGATAGTCCTTTCAAATAGCTAATCTATTTGAGAGATGATGTGTGTTTCTTAAATATATTTCTATGTTCAATAAAATTTTAATGATACTCAAAATTTTGTATATGAAGAGAGTATCATGATAAAAAATAACTGATTATAGTGTTCTTTGAAGCATCATGACATCTTTTATATAAATGATAATAATATTATCAATGTTAGGAACATACATGATGTCATAAAATGTATTGATTTCATAAGAAAATTAACAATTAACTATAAAATATCAATTCTCTTCAATGATTTAGGTATTATAGAGAAAATATACATTGTGAAATTTTCCCACATACATATAATTATAGAGAGATTTTTCAAGAAACCCCTAGATGTTTCCCATTTTCCTTAACATGTTTTTATACTATGAATCTTAAAATATAATCAGTAATTTACTACTTTATGTTATCCCACAATATGTAAAATTTTATATCCATGTTTGTCTTGGTACTACTAGAGTTTATCTAAAATAGTGAACATTGATAATAATTTATTAAATTATGATTTTGTTCAGATACTAATGGCACCCATAATCTTATTCCAAATATAAATACACCACCGTCTAAAATTAACCACTCCAATATCCAATCATATATAGAAAATATGTTCATCTAAATATTTTTTTTTATCTAATCAGGACTTCATTACATTATATAGTCAATATGGTTTTGAAAATACATGTAAAGAATGGTGTTTCCACATCATGAATAACTTCCATATAGATGTTTATAAACCCCTTGAATATAATATCTATTTATAGTATCATAATGGATAGGACCCGATGATTCAATATATTAAAAAAACATCAACCTTTTTTCCCATCAAAGGGTGGTAGTGTATTTAAAAAAAATCTATATGTAATTCCCACAATCTACACACCATGATGTATGTATCTCGGTATGTGAATATATACTTTAAAATTTTCTGATTGGTATATGTTACATCATTCACCATAATCATAGTGTCTCTATATCATCATTGAAAATATCACACCAGTAAGAACAAGATAATGAGTTGGATAGTTCCACTAATGGGATTCAAAATGTATTAGTCCATAAACAAAAACAATATCATTATACATAAACACACACTATCACCCTTTCTAAAATCATCAATATACAAAAAATCCTTTTTCCCCTATTTTTATATTCAATAACATTTCATTGATTTAAAATTTCTACAGTTCATTATATAATTTTTCAAATTCATAAAACTAAAAAAATTTCACTCATTTAACATTGAATAGGGATATAATATTATATAATCATGAAAACATTTCCCTAAATAATTGTTATTTACCAGCTATATGGAGGAAACTATGTTCACAATATGACCATGAAAAGAGAATTTACTTCGGTATTAGGGTCTAAATGGTGATTCATAAATGATATTATTTCTCATAATATTACATTGATTATTCCATGATTTTACTGAGGAATAACACAAAAAATTTATCAAGAAGTTCCTGGAATAATAGGTTCTTTATATCTATAGACATAGACAATTCAATTTGTAATCCAATAGACTTTTCGATGAACAAATATTTCCCACTACATGTGTAAAAAATAGATCTTTTTCATATAATGATTCTTTATTATTATTTTATGATAAATATTAAATATCAAATTCATTAAAAAGTATCAAGGATCTTGATGTTGGTAAATTAAATCATAAATTTGATGTAGATGATACATATTCTTAATAGTGAGTTTATTAATTTCCTTATATTAAATAAATAATCTCATGGACCTATACTTCTTCTTTATAAACAAGACTTGTTTTTTCCATAGTGAAACAAAAGGGTGTATAAACCAATTTTCCTTGAACTCTTACAATTTTTTCTGAATCTCCACATACTCCAAAAACTTCAACCTATACAGATTCAACAATATGGGTTTTATCATTATTAATAATATCAATAATAAATTATATTTTATAATGAGGAGTGTCTCCATGTAGATAAAATGAAAATACAAAAACTTATTCCATAATAATAGATAAATTATAAATTCATTATAATGTTTATTATAAAAACATAGGTTTATCACACATAGATATTATATTATTATTTTTGATAAAAATATCATTACACAAACACATGCTTGAGGACAATAATAGTGTATTGTATTTGGAATCATGGAACCTCAAACAACATGAACTTTTGATAAGTACATCATCTCCCACTATTATCTTTATAACTATCAACCTTCTAAGAAATATCAAACATAATACATTTTATCACAACCTAGCGAATCTAATCAAATGATAGGGTGATAGATGATGCTCAATATGGATAATCAATGTAGATATATAAGTATAACATGAACATAAGTGTATGAAGACATGCAGATAACTTTTCAAAATGATACTCTTAATATGAAATATCATAATATTTAGCCATAGAATAATGACATGGATGTTCGTAAGACATGAATCATAAAGAAAATCTGAGAACATGAATTGTTAGAGCAAAACATTCGTGTAAGTCATAGATTATTTGTATATACATGATCATGAGAAATGTTTTCCATACTATTCAAGGATCACTACCAAGGATATCATTGTGTAATGGGTTCACTCTATAAACATTCATAGAAATCATGGTTTACTCCCATCACCATAAAAGAATACAATTTCTATATCTGAATAAGGTTCACTCTTCATTCTAGACCATTTTATCTCAAGAGTAAAAAATAATTTCCTATTACATTTGAGGGATATATAATTCCCACTCATCAAATAATGAAAATAAAATATATGTTTGACATAATATCCTAAAATATTCATCATATCATACCCCATGAAATAAAATGGGGTTCATAAAAATTTAATCATATCATAACCTGCAGGGAGGGGCTGGTTTATCTTTAATTTCTTCATTTCATCATAGAATAACCCATGGAAAAAGAATTGGGTTATGTAATAATTTTATCATCAAATGACATGTGGATGAGAAAGAGGTTTCAAAAAAAATCATTATAAATATAATCAATTAATAGAAATAATAATGATTTTATCCTTCAATAATATCCAAAATAGGGAATAAGTAACTCCAAAAGATGTCATCTTAGTTAGAAAATTATTTTTATTGATCAATTAAAAAATTTCTTGAGGAAAATTTATATTTCACTTTGAAGAAGAACATTTTTAAAAATAAATAATTTTTTGAATTTTTTTTATTGAATAAAAAGATGAAAAATATAAATTATTCTTCATAGAGAATAATTACATTGAATATGGTATGTTTCATTAATGTCATACATGATAAAATAATTATTCCTTTCACCTTTAAAATAAAAGGAAAAATGAGAAAAATTTTGAAAGTAATGTGATAGTTCCATTCAATAAAAATCCAAGAAAGAAAAAAATATTTTTAAAATAAAACTTCATTTTCATTTTATGTTGTTAAAATATTGAAAGTATTTTCGGAAAACATCGTTTAGAAAAAAATGTATTTCCATCCCATGATATAAATAATGTCAGCTTTTCCAAAAAGAATTTCTCAATTATTTTAACTACTAATGAGTAAGAAAATGTACTATTACGTGAAAGTATAATGAGTAAACTGATAATAATAAAATATATAATTTTCTTTATAGATGGATCATATGATTTTATCATGGTAAACATAATCATAAACAACCGTGATAGATGATGAGATTGTCAAAAAAATATACACCACTTTGGTAAATTTAAATCATTATCCCAATGAATGAATAAAAAATTGAACATAGAATATTATTAGAAGAAATAAATTCGTGATATTACACGTGAAATTGGATATATATACACCGTGTGAGAAAATATAGGTGCATAACTTAATGTATGTCTCAAAAAAATACACATCACTCCCTTACATTAATCCTTGACTTTTTTCACACATATTCAAACATACTATATAATTAAAATATTATTATAATAAATTTATTAAATATAAATATTTATATAAATGATACCATATAATTTTTAGTACGACCTTTTAATTCACATTTATTAAATATTTCATTTCAAAAAAATGTTTCTAGTAATAACAAATTTTTTAGTATATAATTTTATTTTTTATTTATGTTTCAATTAAATTAATAATTTTTTAATAGTAGAAATGATGATTAAAATGATATAAATTTCATATATATTCATTATATATTTATTTAGTGTAATATATAATATTTTTTCCATGAAAAATAAATACATTGTTCATGGAGATGGTAGACTGTGCATATACAAGAAGAAGAATTCAATTTTCATGTCTGATTTAAACAAGTAAAAAATAAATGATATATCATGAATCATGTTAAATTATTGTGTCAAAATTATCACATGTATTCACTAATATAATCCATAATACATCCCATGTAATGCGTGAATGAATTTAATTTCTTCACAGGGAAGTATTCTACCACACATACGGCTTCCATTATCATTTTCTCACAAAATATTGAGTATCAAGGTATGTGTGATATAATGTTTGTATATGTATAATAATATCATGAATACAATATATAAAAACACAATACATAATTTTGTTGATCCATGGTTTTTTCCATGGAATAAATAATGACATCAGTTTATGTGGTGCAATTTAACCTTACACATGATAAATGATTTTAAAACACAATTGTTGGTTGAATAGATGGTTGTAGTTCAAGAGATTAACATAATAAATTAATAACATACATATAAAACAAATGATATTATGGGATAAAAATAGTTTTTTTAGAGTAAGAAATAAAAGAAAAAATCATGTTAATGAATGTAACCACTTCTTAGAATATATTCTTTTGGGTTCTACAAAAAGCCCTTCGAGGTTACAATTCAGTGAAAACTATGGATTAAAATAAGACAGGCTGGAATTTTTTACTTTAATTGAGAACATATTAGTTTAAAAAATTGGGTTTTATATTGCAAATAACACATCAAAGTGGGTGTATTTAATAACAGAAAAATTTAAATTAAAAATTAAATTAAATGATTGAGAGAAATCTTACGTACAAAGATCTTCTTAGGTTAGGGAAAAACTATATAAAAAAACACTTCTGTATTCAAGAGAGAGAAATGGAAAAAAATTATTTGGGTTTATAGAATGAGATAAATTTTAATTGGTCGTGGGGTAATGTGATGAGGGGTGATTTTTGATATGTGTTTAGGGGTTTTATTGAGGTTTTAAATAATGAAAATTTTTCAATTAAGGCCAACCAATTTTTGGTGGAATTAATTCCAACATTTATAAATTATAAATAAAATTTTCCGTGATTTTTAAGGTCTTACAATTCAATAATAACCTATATCATTTTATATTTTTTAAACTTTTTTTATCAGGAATAATGATTAATAAATTTGCGAAATTTATGGAAATTATTTTTTTCCTCTTCAATCAGACATTAGTATTTTTCTTCAAAATTTTATATATTTCATTATTTTAATGTCAATATTGATTCTAATATATATATATATATATATTAAAATTTTTCATTCTAATAATGTTATATATATCCGTATTGAGATTGGATATAATTGGACATGATTTCAATACAGGTTTTGTAATGTCCTGGCTTTAATTATGTACAGACAGTCTAATTTTTTGTTGTCAAATTCCTTAAAGTGACAGAGTCCACGTGACTGTGCACCCCACTACAGGTCCTGATTACCTCTTTAATTAATTAAAAACATCATGGAATTAATAAAAATTTATTATACATAACTTTATCATGGTGTTACGTATTAAAATAATTAATTATGGATTAAAAATAAATAATAAGATATTTAATGAAAATTTAAAAGAAATAAAGAAGGGATAAAAGTAAATTTGGAAAGAAAATAGAAAGGGGGTTACGAAAAAATTAAAAAAATTAAAATTAGATATTCCCATTTTTTATCTTCTTTATTTTCCATTCATTGTATTCTATATTATTTTTCATTTTATTTTCCTTTTTTCATTTCTTTTATTTTCATCTAAATTTTTTCATTTTTTTCATTTTCTTTTTTTATTTTTTTTCTATCCTCTCTTCCTCTCATCCCTATCATTTCGCATCTCTCCTTCTCCCAAGGTGGCACACCTCCTTGCCCCCTCATTGGAAGACTATATAACCTCCGATTTTAATCCATTTTCTTTTTCATCAGGTGAGTTGTAAATCTCATGATAAGGATAATCATGTGCATTTGGAATCGTGATGTTTTATTTAGTACCCTGTGCATAGTTCATTGTATAACAATTCTACCATATTTGGATGTTTTTCTAAAATCATCTTATTTCTTTTGTTTAATGTAAAATCAAATTGTAATGTGGGTCATAGAATCATCTGGGACCATAAGATAGGGATTCTACTTACATTCCCTCATTTTCGTAGTGATTTATAAAAATTTACGGTTGTGCCATTCATCGGTGCCTATTAACTTTGTTCAATTTCACCCAATAATTTCAATTTAAATTGTTCACATAATTTTTGAATCATTATTTATCATAAATTTAATAATTTAAATTTTTCTGACATGGTAGGACACCCATTTTTGTGTGCCGAAAAGTCTAGTATAAATTCCCTTAGCATGAGAGTTTAATCTACTTGTATATATGTTTTGAACATCCCATTTTTATTGTGTTTAAATTAAATAATTACTTCTGAATAATTATGAATCGTAAATTTTTTGTATTTTATGAAGTTTTTTTGTGATTAATTATTATTTTTTAAAAGTTCATTTATCTTCTTGCATTGATATATTATCTTACACATTAGTTATTGCACTGCAATATTAAATTTATATCTTTTGTGGAACGGGTGCATCTGCTTAGATGTTAAGATGAAATTACATATGAATGAAATGTCATATATACTACTATGAAATTTTAATTATATTCCTTGAGGGAAGAGATGGTGGGTCCATATTAAGGGCCACACTTGGATCCCCCATTCATGCCTGGATACCACTCTGTGTCAGGGGTCTATGTCTTAGGCATTGCCAGACTAGGACATCCACAAAGTTTTATATACTTAAGAGTGATACCAGTTCCAAAAGTGCCCATCAAAGATGGATCCGTTGGATATGTAGCTAGACTAGCCTAAGATAAATCTTGACTCCATTTTGTTATATTAAGATAAACTCTTGGTAAATTCATTCCTTGAGCAATACTTGGTATTTCAAAAGATTGAATTTGACAGGCTTAGTGTTATTGGATAATTTGAAGGATGTACTGTAGAGATACCGTGGGGAAGGGATCAACCTCCAAACCTCAACATAAACATTAATAATGATTCACAAAAGGTTTTTGTTAATGCCTCTTTCAATCTATTTATAATTGTGATATTTTTCAGGTACGTTGAAGCACACATGGTTGACACATGATTTAGACACCATGGTAAAGAACATGCTTGGGGGTATACCACTTCCTCGTTTACCTTTATTTTCTAGTATTATTTACATATATATATATTGTTTTTATTACATGATTCATTTTTGACATCTATCATAGATAGAAGCAGGTGATT